>CM016487.1:18082623-18734572 GCA_002890555.2 Lagenaria siceraria
GATGGCGTCCCTATCTTGGAGGAGTTGATCTACTGAAGAGATTGGTTAAGTGGGATTGCTCATAACGGTTAAATGTAGGGGGTGGCTTGCCGTATGGAAGGTGGAATGGTGTAACTTTGATGGAGACAAAGAGAGGTATTATACCATTACTCTGCCCAAGACACTCATTTTGCCCATTTCCTCAATTAGTCTAATGCAAAACAACATAGATTTCGTGAGTTTCTATATATTAACTACTTCAAACGTAAATTGTTATACCTCTACCACCACCCAATGTTACGTCCTTTTTGTTTGATTTAGGAAATCCTCCATAACATCATCGTCAAGTTGTCCCATGCTAACCCTTTGAGAAACAATTTGTTCCATGGAAACTTGGCTATTATTAATGGATGCAAGACCTAGACAGGTGCATGGCCAAGTACATTTCGCATTGTCAAACATTGCATCTAGCCATAGATCTTGTCCTATTTTCTTCATTCTCTTCCTACATGAGTCTGCTACATTCTCTTATAGGTTTTATGTTCCTGTGCACGACCGGACCACCAAATAGGCTACAATGATGCTTTTGGAGTAGAGAGAAATATTAGCTGGAATCTTTTGGGCATGACTAGATGACCCTTGTACTTATAGCTATTCATTTTCAACTGTAAACTGGGGATATGCATTCTGGCGTTCTGTAACAGCCTTATTGATTCTTGGAGAATTCTCTTCAACTTGCTGTCTGATGACAGTTGGATAGTACTCTTGAACCATAAATATGGATGCATGGGTTTCATTGGATGGGAGGTGTAGAAATGCCTCTATGACCTTTTTTTCCTAATTCTGGCAAGTATCATGTTTTAAAATTGAAGTACGAGAATTTGGTTGCCCATCTTTGTTTAACCTATTAATCTGTTAGGAGAAACATTTCAAGCTTGTTTGGTCTGCACGTATTTAGGAATTTTCTTCCTAACATAGCATAGTTTCCCCATTTGTACAGGATGCAGAATTTCAGTGAGTTCATAGTCAGAAATGAACTTCTGTTGTGCTTGAGTGGATGAAACTTAGTTTAAATTGACCACTAGATAGTCTTGCATCGAAGTTGCCCCTACCTCATACCCTGATACATAAGTTCTTACTATACATTCCTGGTGAAAATTCAGTAAAGCTAAAACTAGAACCAAAGCCATAGACTCATAATCCTCCAATGCATTTGAAGGGTACATTTGCAAGATGCATCTTTATTTGTGAAGTCCCAATTTCAAGTTAAACTTAGAGAAAATAATTGCACTAGTTCATCTATCACAAGAATAAGAGACTTATTTGGCGCTATCTTATTCATAGCTTCGTTATTCAAACTAGTTGGTCACCACAATGTCACTTTTTTTTCATTAGTAAGAATGGATTGGAGAAAGAACTATGAGTTGATATGATGCCTTGAGGTAACATTTAATCCAAAAAATTGCTCTGATGCGGGTACATTTATGGTTGTGTAATGACCGAAGAGCATTCTTAGTCATCAAGGCATTTGAGGGGAAATCTAGATTACATGGAAAAATCCAATGGATGTCTTCTAGTAACTCATTGACTAAGAAGCATGAACATAGACACAAAAGACATGGATACAATACTAATGTAATGCAATAGCACGTCAGTTTCTAAAAAAAACGTAGGACATAGACACATAATCTTTTTTATGTGTATATATTGATATACTTGATTCTTAAAAATATATAAGTTAAAATGTTATTTTGGTCACTCTACTTTGAAACTTGTTCTCTTTTAGTTTCAAATTTTGTCCAACCATGAGTTTATGGTTAACTTTTTTCTAAAATAATAATAATAAAAAGTCTCTTATTAGCCTTCTCCTTGTAAATTTTGAAAACATATTCACATTATGTCTTTTCTTGAATGAAAATTATTATTATTATGTTGCCAAGTTTGATAAAAATTAGATTTGAACTAATGTTGAGGATTAATTTTAAGATTTATTGAAAGTATATAGGCTAAATATGAACATTTGAAAGTATAGGGACACAAAATCGTCACAGTTAATCAATAGTTATACAATGCTTTTCTTAAAGATAGGGTGAAGTAATCTTATCTGCTAAATTGAAAAAGATCTCTACAACTTCCAGCAACTCTTCCATTCTCAGCTCCAACTGTCTCCTCCTTTCAATTACCTGTTGCCATAAATTTCTTCAACTCCTATTCTTAAATTCTCTTTGCACCTTAAAAAGCCTTTATTCCTCCTTTCGCCCTTTTGTATTTTAGCATCTTTTAACCTTTGTTAGAATGCTGTTGAGACCAGGAGCAAGAGAACTATAGGCAAAATTGCTTACTGTAGGTGTATGAATCAAGTTTTAGTAAGTTAATAGAAGTATCATTTGGATTGAGGTTTTAGCTCCCTAGTATAACGAATACAACTGCTCAATTTTATTTAGATAGTCAATGCAAGAATTTTAGGTATCCAAACACAAGAAACACTAGTAAAAACTATATTGAAATATCAAAAGAAATTACAATAACTAATAGCCTTTTGAAAAGGTTCTCTCTCCTATAATCCACCCACTATAGATTGACTTACCAAAATATGATCCTTGTGCTTTCTCTCTTTTGGTATTACTTGTGATTAACTCTCACTTGAGGGCCTTGTTTGCCTTTCTTTTGCGTTCAACCGAATTTTCAATGTGCTTGGAGAGATCATGCAAAAATTACTGTCTATGTTGAGCATCCATGAACTCCTACTATCTTTTTCTAAAATGAGGACTCAATCCGTAGGTAAATTGATTGTAAATCAATTTTACTTTATTATGGATGTTTAATTAAAAGTTTAGTCCCTAAATTTTTAGGATTGAAACTAATAAGATTGTGTCTACTTAATTTCGGTACTTTTAAAAGATTTTAATAAACCATTGAACTTTCAATTTTGTGTCTAATAGGTCAACAACATTAGTTTAACTTCTATGCCATCGAATGTCTAAAGTTGCTAGATTTCAACTCATGATGTGTAATCCTTAAATAATAGTACCAACATGCTTTTACTTTTTACTTTTTTTTCTTTTTCTTTTTAGTTTTCTTTTGTTATTATTTTTTTTAAGAAACAGTGTAAATTCTTTCATTGAATAACAGTGTCGACATGCTATTTAACATTAAACTACAGAAAAAACTTTGGAAATATAGAAAGCTATTGCAGACTTTATACTGGATTCGATAAACACAAAGTTTAGTGGCGTATTAAAAATTTTTTGAAGTTCAAGGACTAAATAAACACAATCTTGACAGTTTAAGTTATCAAACTTATAAGTTAACCTTGTGTACTTCTTCAATTCATTGACAAAGGCATTGAAGCTTATTATGCTGGTACTATATATGTGTGTGTGTATGTGTGTATGTGTATATATGTATATGTATATTTTACTTCAAGAGTGGAGGGTTCAAAGTGATTACGGATTTTAAAATGTGACTGTGAAAGATCTTATCCAAAAAAATGTAACTATGAAAGAGTTCTTCAAACCCATACACAACACAACAGAATGCCAGAGGAATATTTAAGGATGGCTATCAAATAATCCATCTTTCATCCAGATGAACCACAACTGTATCTGATTAGAAGACTGTACACTTTTTGATATTTGGAAACATTTTAAAATTTTCATATTCTATATTGCTTTTCGTTGTCGTTTTTCTCCATCCATGGAAATCTGTCATACAGAGTGTATGTTAGATTTTGAATCATCATGTTTCGTACAATGAATTTTAAATTCTAGATTTATCATTGTATGTTGTATGATGACTTGCACAGACACATGTACATGCATCTCTAAGCTTTAGCAAAAGCAAGGGACAGGGGGGGCGGGCGGGCTGAGGAATCTCTTATTGACCATTTTGATATGTGGAAAAATCATTACTCCCATTGACTTTATTTTTGTTGCCTCTGCTAAAGAATCTAGTATATATTCTGCGCATAACATTTTTATTTGTCATTGTGTTCCTTATATATGACTGCATGTTTAAATGTGGGCATGTGTATGTTTGAACTTAACTAGAAATAGAATACTGGACTGTCTGGAATGACTTTTTAATCACTTTGGAAATCATTCTAAACATGAACTACTTGTTTCTCTAGGAGCTGCCGTTTTTAGAAATTGGTGAATCTGATTGGTTGGCAAACAGATGGTAATTCATTTGCCTATACTTTTACAAGGATTCACCATGTGGGAGTGCTTTTGGCACTGTCACAACCACATCCCGGCTCCTACTTAAACGAATCGTATTAGGAAGTAACTTTATAGGGGGAGTTTGGGGCATTGAGTTGGTTATTGTAGTTAGTGGGTTATAATAGTTAGTGTTTGGGATGTAGACTATTTTAGTCTGAGTTATTATAGTTTGTGTTTAGGGTGTAAACTATATTTGTTTGGGTAGGAAATAGTAAACATTATAACAAAGAAGAAAAGAGAGGATGAGCGAAAAATAGTAAATATCATAGCAAATAGTAAATATTGTGGCAAAGAGGATTTTGAAATAGTATTTATTATACTTAATTGTAGGTTATAATAGTTATATACATTACTATTATATTTGGTGCCCCAAACATGGAGTGGGCTATAATAATCCACTCCAACTTCTAGTTGGTGTCTTAAATGGCCTCATAGTAAATTTGGAAAAAAAGCACGTTGGGAGTGCTTTTGGCCCAAATACTTGCCCAAAAAATACCTAATTACATTTTTAAGAGTGAAACTAAACATCTGATTTTTTTTTAATTAAACATGTTTTTGTTAAAGTGCTTATGTCAGCACTCCTAAATGCATCTTTACCATGTCCTCCTTGGTATGAATCTCATTCTTTATCCTGTAATTTTGTCATTGTATCTTACTAGGAGAATGGACAGAGCCAACTAGTTTTGAATTTCCGATCTTGTTTAAATGGTTGGTAGTCCTTTTGCCTCTTGTTTAATCAAATAGGCCTTAGGATCCTTCAATGAGTCTAATTAAGGAGAATAGAAAGAGCCGAACTTTCGATCTTGCCTAAATGGTTGCTCATCCTTTTGCCTGTTGTTTAATCAATAGTCCTTGGGGTCCTTTAATGAAGCCAATTCAATTCTATTTTGCTGCTAAGTTATCCTAAGCTCTAGCTGTTTGTGCCGGCAAAGATCAGTGGATAATGCTAGCGAACAACCCCCATGAAAAGGAGAAAATATTCTGTGATTTACTGCTTTGAGTAGGTTGATTTTTTCATGAATGACTTTCAACTCTTTCCCGTAAGACAATGTCCTACCATTTCAGAAAATGCTTTGAAATCTATCACCATAAAAACTCAGTAGAATCCCTTCAAAAATGCCTTATGACCTTTGCTTTATTAAAGCACATATGGCATGTGTGATTTTCAAGTTCTGCACACTGATGCAGTAGGCCCTAACACTATAATGGTAGAGAAAAGATAGGCTGTTGAATCCGCTGACTTTTATCCACCTCACCTTGCCTTTGAAGGCCAATCCTTTTGGGAGTTGAGGAAAATATCAGTCTATCTTTGATTTGCTCCACATATTTGCAATGTGGAAGTCCTTGTGAGCATTTCATACTATTCAGGACTCGACTCGGTGTTCAAATTGCAACCGAGCAATATCGCCATCGATTGTCATTTCAATCCTTGCTCAAATTCATAGCATATCAACATTGATGATTGGTTATACTTTTTCTGTCCATTGTTCATTGTTAGGTGATATCCTCATTATCTCATTATCTCCCTCCTACTCTGCCTTTTGGTTTCTAGCATTAAATCAAATCAAAGATTTTGTTTCTGTGCTTCCTATTCTTGTCATTTAGGAAAATTATGACCAAACAAAGGTCTTTATATGCTTTCTAAAGGAAATGTCAATATGGGGTTTCAATCTTTTGAATATTGAAATGATTTGCTGCAGTGATTTCGAATCTTCAGCGTAAAAGGTTAAAAACTTATCTGTTCATTTCAATTTGACATAGCCATATCTTTGTACAATGGAAATTCATGCTCTGCTAGATTGTGTGCTTCTGCTATATTCACTATTGTCAAGCATCAGATGTTCAATCATTTCAGGATGGCTGTGGCTGGCTATGGTAAATCCAAAAGTTTGTTGCTGCCGTTTCAGCCATTCAATGAATGAATGATGCACTAAGTCACATGGAATTTTTAAATTTCCTTCAGGTTATAATTTCTTTGTAGGGGCCATTGTAACTCAGCCTTCATTTCTTGACCCCTACATTAAATTATTGTACTGTTGTCTAACATATCAGCAAATTGTACATTCTGTAATCTACTCGACAAAGATCAATCACCCGATTTGGAGTTCGAACCAACAGCAATGATTTAAGCTAATATATGTGAGTTGTCTTTGAACTTCATAACATTTTTTGTTGGTCATATTTCACCATTACATTATTATTCGTTTCATTTAAGAGACTTATCTTGCAGAGGTTTACCTGTAAACCAGTAAAAGTCCCTCACGATTTGGCATCTTTGACATGTATTGAGTTTCCTATGTTTGGGACAATTGATCCAACTTCTTAATTTTTTTTATTGAAAGAACTAACTAATAAAACCATTTAACAAGTGAATGTTTAAAAAGTATTGAAAAGAAAAAACTATCCATATTCTGAACTTTTAGGGAATACTAAAAAGACAAAAGAAAAAAAAAATTGAAATAGAGGGATATGTACCCTTTTGACAAGTGTGTACATGACTTAATAAAATATGATCGTTAACAACAATCCGATAATTGACAAAATTGAACAACAAAGTAAGAAAAAATGCAAAGAACTGAAATTTTGAAATAGAATTAAAAGTTGATTTAAAATTTAATGAAAATTTGACAACGTTTATGATAGATTATTGCATAAAAATTCTTTCATCCATGGAGGCAATTGTTAAGTAAGTTATAATTTGAAATTTCCTATTGATTTTTTTTTAAGGAAATTAAAAAAATATCAAATTATTTACCAATATAAAAAAAATTAATTGTCTATCAACAATAGACTGTGATAGCATTCTATCACTTGAGCGATAGAATAATAGAGTCTAGTAAAAAAATTTTATATTTGTAAATAGTTTGACTCATTTTTCTATATTTAAAAACAACATTTTTTTTTATGTATTTTCAAACTTGAAAAATTAAAAAATATTAATAATAAAACCTATCAAAATATAGCAAAATGCCCCAACTTATTTACAAATATAGTAAAATATAACCGTCTATATTTCTAGGATTTTTATCATTTAAAACAATCACTCTAATAAAAACGTTAAAATTTTCAAATTTGTAATTAAAAAACAATTACTAATTGTACTTTGTGAAAAACAAACTTATTTGAGATATTTTAGAAAATATACCCTAAAGTTGAGTATATCTGACAGAATTTCTGAAGTTTTAATTGAGTCTATAGAATTGGTAGATGAAATATCTAAAAATGAAGAATGGTAGGAAATGAATGGAGGTAAAAGAAAAGAAAAGAAACAGAACCTTATCAGAAGAGAAGGAACTTGGGAGGGCCAAAATTAAAGAGCATGTTAAAAACAAAGTTGATGGACAAATGTTGTCTCCCTTCAAATACAAATGATATTAATGATTGTAAGTTCCAAAAATCCCTCCATCAATGCTTAAGCTGAATAGTGGCCACCATTGTTAACAATCCAAGCAGGCCTACAATTTTGGTGCCCTGACACACTACAACGTGGAATTCTAGGGAGCACACCGTACTGATGTTATATGTCTCAAACACAAACACCATTTAACTATTAAGACTTATTATTATTATTATTATTACCTTGTGGGTCTGCTTCCAGCAAGGCCAAGCTTTGTCCTTGCCCTTTCACACTTCAAACAGGGAGAGGAGGGCCTGCCTGCCTGCCTGCCTGTGAAATAATGAAACCAATCTTATCCATCATTCTGACCACTCACATTTCATCCTCAAAACCCTCGAAAAATAAACTCTTTCTTTCTTTCTTTCTTTCTTTCTTTAACATACACAGATTACAAAGAGGGATTTCTCTCCTTTTTTCCTCATTCAATATAAACAAATTGAAGTTTGATGCTCAATGAACATAAACTGCTTTGACAGTTATGGCAAACCAGACAAAAAGACTTAGTATTAAAAAAAGTAATACACAAGGATTACCATTCAGAAATTGGGAAAATGATGTTAAAGATGGAAGGGGAAGAAAAAAAAAGGACTTGTGCTTTTCAGCTTTTGTCCAATCAGAACTCTGAATATTCTTCATCAATTCTAAGATGTAATTATCTTCCTCTTCCTTGAAAATACTTTTATGGGTAAACCACCTTTAGGTACAGGAAATGGACCGTATTGTATTCCAGATTCCTCTCCCACTACTTTCCATCTGATTCCCCAAACAAAAATAAAGCCAAGATTAGCCAACATAACTAATTATCTCTCTATAAACTCATTGAGACATTTTCACAAACACCTGGCAAGCAACATCACAATTCAACTGAGACATTTTCACAAACACTTCGTATGCAGATTACGCAAACAACTAATTAATCCACCATTATAATTCAGTCAGACATTTCAAAGCCTACATTATAAATTCAACAGTGACATTTTCACAAACATTTTACAGGCATTACCTAAAAACCCCCCATATAATTCAATTGCGACATTTCCACAAACAGTCATGAGTATAAAGAAACATCATAATCAACATTTAACGTAAAACCCAGATGAAAGAATCAATATTCCTACCACTCTTGACGGCTGGATCAGCAAAAGAAAAACATGAGGTGTTAAACGTTCAAACGTGGAGATGGAAGAAATGGGTTGGTGAGTGGTGATAGAGAGAATTATGATTGTTCCTTACAGCTGGCTATGGCGGCTTTGTTTTGTCGCCATGGGCCGAAGCCTTGACAGGCCAATTCTCCGCCATTTGTATGTTATTTGACAGAGAAAAGTATGAGAGAGAGAGATGAAGAAATGGATTAGGGTTAGGATATTTTGAGACCAAATGATTGGGATTTTGGGAAATGGAATCTCAAGGATGTAACTCACTATTCGAGTCAGCTTACATGTAGACAATTAGAATCCACAATTTTGAGTGAATCTTGAAATTTAAATTTGTTCTCTTGAGTTTCACTATTTTTTAGTTGGATGTCTTAACTAGTGTAATATCTCGAGTTTTAAGTAAATTTAAGGGATGCTTTCAAATATAAAAAAATGAGTCAAACTATTTATAAATATAGAAATTTTTTTCTGTCTACTATGTCTATCGTTCCAGCGATAAAATTCCATCGTGATCTATCACGGATAAATAGTAAAAATTTTCTATATTTGTAAATAATTTGATATTTTTTCTGTTTATAACAATTTTTCTAAATTTAAGTTAATTATCTTAAATTATCGGATTTTATTTTTCTTTAATTTTGGGTTTTATTAAGTAATCTCACAATTTATCTATATTACATAGTAAAAAAAAAAAGAGAAATTTTCATAGATAGAAAAAATGTCAAACTATTTACAGAAAATAGCAAAAAAGATACTGATAGACATTGATAGACTTCTATCAACATCTATCCTGATAAACTTCTATTATTTCTATAACTGATAGACCTTGATAGACTTCTATTAGAGTCTATTATAACTATCTAAAACTTGTGCTATTTTGTGTAAATAATTTCTCTTATTTTTCTATTTTTAAAAATTTCTCAAGAAAAAAGATTTATTCTTGTTTTCTTGGGGGTTAGAATTCAAGTCTTATCATATTATTTTTTCAATCCAACACACTCCTAAAATTATTACATTCTAAAAAATATCTCAAACAAGTAATAATTTAAATAAAAAAAACATTGCTTATTTATAAGTTTTTTTTTTCCTAAAAGAAATATGACTTAATAAATTGAAGAAGTGATGTGAGACTTACACATATGGAATGATTTTCAGTCACACATAAAAAGACATATATTTATTAAATTAAATGATATGACCTTAAAAAATACAAATAACAAGACTGAAAAGCTGATCATAATGGCTAGTCAGGCATATATGAGTCATGTCACTTCAATTGAACAAATTATTTCTAGATAAGCTTAAAATATAACCCATCAACAAAATAAAACTATTTTTCAAAAAAGTATAAAGTGACTTTTTTTTTTTTAATCATATTAGGAAATATATCAAAAAATATTTTAATCCTAATTGAAAATTAAAAAAGATACTAGAAAGATATATATGATGAAGAATAGATTAATTATCTTATAATTCTCTCTAATTGAGTCATGTTTAACCACAAAAATTTTAAAAGATATATAAAAAACTATAATTCATTATTACTCATGAAAAGCAATATGAGTAGGAGGTGACAAGCAACGAAGAGGTTATTGGGAATGTAATATTATGTGTAGTATTTTCCCCCCTATACTAAGATTTGATGCATGTATGCCACGTGTACTAATGCATGCAACAAAAAAACAATCCTACCTTGTTTCCTCCAAGAAATTTAAAATTTAAGAAAATAAATAATTTTGGTTAAAATATAAATTTAGTCAAAAAGAAGATTAAAATTTAGTCCCTATAATTTGATATAATCTTCATAAATAGTCTTTAGGGTATTATATCAAACTATATAAACTATTTATGAGATTTTATCAAACCATAAAACTAAATTCTAACTTTCTTTTTCAAACTATCAAATTTATAATCAATAACTTCATTTTTTTTTACTAGACTCAATAAAAAAAAAAATCTTTCTATATAAAGAATTATTGATTTGTTTAAAAAAAATATTCAAAACATGTCCTATATCCAAGACATTTTTTTTCCATAATTTGTGTTCAAGGAAGAAAAATAAAACATAGTAAACCCACATGAGATGGTAAAGGGGTCCTTTAATATTAAGGATAATTAAAGGACCTTTGCAAAAAGAAAAGACCCTTTTGATAATATTTTAAGGGACAAATGATTAGGTGAAACCTAGACTGCTCTAAAAATAAAAATTGTCATGTGATAATTTTTACGGAATAATTTTTTAGATGGCACAGAAATAGATGCAGCCTAGAAAACATCTGAATATTTTTCTATTTTATTTTGAGGGTATGGTGGGGGGTGTGTGTGGGAGGGAGGGACAAAGAAGCCTTTTATTCCAAGGGTAAGAGGTACTGCCCTTTATATAGATTCAGATAAGAGAAAGGAAGGAAAGGGGAGCCTTATATTTTAAGGGTAAGCTGCCCTTAGATAAGAGAGATATAGAGGGAAAAAAAGGACCACAGTTCCACAGCTTAAGGAACATTCAAGGAGAGAGGACCACAACCAATGAAAAGATTTGACCTTCTAGTCAACAAAAAAAAAAAAAAAAAAAATTAATCATGTTTAATAACGGTTTAGTTCTTGAAAATTATGTTTGTTTTCTCATAATTTTTATATATCTTAAATAATTGGATTCTTAACCAAATTTTAAAAATAAAATTAATTTTTTTCTTTTATCGAAGATAGAAAGACAAAATACTAGTTAACAAGCAAAAAGTAAGATCAAGTTTCAAGAGGTTGATAGATACATCATACTAATAATTAAAACCATTTCTCCCTCCAGTCTAAAGTATAAATTAAACTTGAAGAAAAAAGACTAATAAAATAATCCAAAATTAGGGTTTTAGACCTCGAAAAGAGACCAATTTAAGTATAGCTCATGAACCACCTTTGTAATAGTAGTGGATATACGAACTTCATTCATTTGATTTTTAGTGTAGATCAACACTAAAAATCAAATTACTTAAAAGAGAGAATAATATTCGTATAGATAAAAATAGGATTTTCTTAGAAAGAAAGAGATATCAATTAAATCAAAATTTATTGAAAGAAGTGATAATAATAACAACTAACCTTTCACCTTATCTCCACCATAGTATGATACTATTCACTTTTGGACATAAATTTTGATGATTTTATTTCTAAAATTATTTGTCCTTATTTATATATTTATAATTACTTTCTTTTCTAATTAATATGAAATCTTATTTGCATTTTAAACAAGAAATTGATAGTCGTGCTCTATTAGATATAAAAATATTTTCAAATCTATAGAAAAAGTAGTGGGAAAAAGAGAAAAAAAAAACCTGTAAGTGGTGGTGAGGTGGTGGAGAAGAACAAGCATTTCAAGCTTAGCCATCTCACTGCCTGGACACGAGTGCACTCCATTTCCAAATGGCATGTACGTGTTTGGTCTAGGTGGCACCTTTAACCCCAAAAAAACAAAAAAAATTAATAATAATTATTATATATTAAATCAACTTTATCTAAAAACATCGAATTTAAAATGCAGGTTTAAGACGTTTGGATTCAAAAGACCGTCTTCTATATTAGAAGGTTTGAATTAGTAGATTACGATTTTAAATAGATTCCGATTCCGAGTAATAAACTAATATTTAAGTCTCATTTGATAACAATTTTATTTTTAATTATCTTTCAAAAGAAATTTATGTTTGTTTCTTCTCAATTTTCTTACTATTAGTTTATATTTGTAAACACATTCTAAAAATAAAAAATAAAAATCGAGATGATTAACCAACCTTATTTGCTAGCTAACTTTATAATAATCATGGATCATAGATTAATTCTAAAATCTATATATATATATATTTAAATATATAAATTCGAGATACTTTTACAATTTTCTTTTTCTTCGTATTGTTACATCAAACGATACAAAAATACTGACAGCCTCCTCGAATAATTTTCAGATATACCCTACAAAGGTAAGTACCTCACGTGATCTGACACTAAGAAAGATTTTGAAGAGAGACATATTGAAAAATAAGAGTGAATGATATAAACATATATTTGGCTTACACACATCGAAAACGACATGGGGATGTGTTTAGATAATACAGGCAGTGATGACCTTATATTTGGATTACCCACTTTACACATTTTACAATTTCTTTACTTATTATAATCTATATATATATATATATATATATATATATATATTATATAATATATATATATATTTACGATTATACTTTTAAAGTTCACTAAAAATTTGACTTGTTAATTTTAGTTCCTATATTTTTGATATTTTTATTTTTATTTTTATATTTTTAACTTTAATCCATGTATTTTTAAAATGTTCATTTTTGTCATTATATTTTATAAAAGTAACCATTTTGATATCTTTATTTTCATTTCTAAATGACCAAAATAGTTACTATTAAAATGAACATTTTAAAAGTATAAGAATCAAAATGAACCAAAATTAAAAATATAGGGACAAAAATGAAATAAATAAACATCTATTTAAGAACAAAACACATCTCTATTCTTAAAAATTCAAAGACTTAAAAAGACAAAATTTTAAACACAAAGACCAAATACATCTCTTCAACAAAATTTGAATACAAAAAAAACAAAAACAAATTTTCTTATATATATATAAAGTAAATTTAAAAAAAAAAAAAATTACTATAAAAAAAATATCAAACTATTTATAAATATAGAAAAATTTCACTGTCGTTTATCAGCTAGATTGCGATATAATTCTATCTTTTAAACAATAGACTTCTATCATTGTCTATCGCAATCTATCGCCGATAGACAGTAAATTTTTTCTATATTTATAAATAATTTGACTCATTTTTCTATATTTAAAAACCGTCTTAAAAAAATAATAATAATAAAATTATAGGCACCTCGAATCTTGAAGGATCAAAGTTGTGGGGATGTGGGAAGAAATCAGGGGAGTGATGAATGGTTCTGAAGAGTGGAAGAACTTTCCATCCTTTTGGGATTAAATAACCTTCAAATTCAACCTCTTCTACTGCTTCCCTGAATGTGAATGACACAACACGTGCTCTTCTTAGGGTTTCTAGGATCACCTATCAATTTCATAATTAATTAATTAATACCAAACCTTAAATACTATTTAATCCATTCCTAAAAATTTCATATCTCAAATTAATTTAAAAAAAATCTATATATAATATATAAAAATTTTTAAAAATAGAAAAATAGGAGAAATTATTTACACAAGATAGTTGTGATAAACGCTAATAGAAATCTATCAGGATCTATCAGTAATAAAAATGATAGAAGTCTATCAGGATCTATTAGTGATAAAAATAATAGAAGTCTATCACTGATATATATTGATAGAAGTCTATCAATTTCTATCAGTATTTTTTTTTTTTGCTATTTTCTTTAAATAGTTTGACATTTTTTTTATATATAAAATTTTTTCTACAATATAATATAATATACCCGACTAGTGAAGGGCATGCGTCTTGTATCATCCCACGAAAGACCACGGTTCCCTTCGCACACTTTCCTTTCAAAAATTGCCTCTTGCTCCTTCTGAATAATTTTTTTTTTCAAATTTTTAATTTTATTAACCCAATATTAAATATAATAATAATAAAAAGGTAAAATTTAATTTTACCTGAACAGCTTGAAGAAGATGGTGATTGTCGTGTAAATACTTGAGAATCCATGTTAAAACACTGGCTGTCGTGTCTTGTGCTGCAAATATTACTCCTATTATATTATCTGCTATTTGTGAATCACTCAGCTTCTTTTTCTCATCCTCTCCACCGTCGCCACCTCCACCGCTCAGTAGCACCGCCAGCAACCAACCTCCATGCTCTTTGCTCCGCCGTCTCTTCTCTATCAATTTCCCCAATGTCTCACTTAGCACCTTCCTCGCCTAATGAAATAATACCCATTTCAACATTAATCTCCCTTTTTTATGGGCCATCTCAATTTGGTTTGAATAAAATAAGAGGAGTAATTTATATATTTTTAATTTTTAATTTTTTTCTAACTAACTATCTATTTAGATTTTAATGGCTCTCATACTATATTAGAAAAATAACGCATGTATTTTTATAACATTAATTTTTTTTTTTTTTTTTTTTTTTTTTTTTTTTTTTTTTTTTTTTTTTTTTTTTGTCACAGGACATATTTTGATTGGAGGTTTGTTTGGTATACCTTCATTGCTTTGCGGAAAGGAGTTCCAGGAAGATCAAGAGGCATAGAATTGTAGCCTTTTTCAAGGCATTGGTACAAATGTTTGATTCTTTCAATTTCCAAATCTTGTTGGTCTCCAAAAGCTGATATCATTGCCACATCAAAAGCAAACTGCAACAAACAAATATGGTAATTAAAACAACACACTTCACTTCATTATTATTCAATTTTAATTTCCCCCTATGCTAATTTAGTTCAATCATCTTAACATGTGGCAAAAATCTGTCATATCATTGCAAACCTTCTTCTCCCGAATGGATATTTATCCGTTTCTAACACGAACATAGTTCAATTAACATAGTCCAACAGCGGTGGACAGCAGAAGAAAAAACCATTAGAAAAGAAAAGAAGAAGAAGGAAATAATTACCCTTTTCATTTGTTGCAAGGTGTTGATTTGGGAGTTATTCCAAGAGGGGAGAAGGTGGAGAACAATGTTCTCAATTTGAGAGATAGAGGCTTTTATAGCAGATGGCAAAAAGGAAGCTTGAATGAGCTTCTTAAGGTGAGAATGGTAAGGACCTTGATGGAAAAACAAAGCTTGAGGACCTATCATTTTCTCTTTGCTTGGTGGATAAGTTGGCTTGAATAGATGAGCTTTACTCACAAGCACAACTCTTGCAGCCTTTGGACTTGAAATCATTACACAAGGACAACCCAATATATGTGTCTTAAAAACATCTCCATATCTATACAACAAAACAATAACAACAACAACAATCAAAACCAGGAGTAGAGCGAAGACACAATTGTGTCTTCCTCGTAGTATGGCGTAATTCAAAAAGTATATATGTATATAATCTCGTAGTTTTAAGATCGAAGAATTATATATAAAATATTAGAAGGTAAAATTTTGTTCGAAATTAGGGTTACCTTTTTTGCCTAATGGAGAAGAACGAGTTTGGATTTTGGGTGTAGAGTTTAAAAGTTTCGCCGATGTAAGGCCAACCCATAGAGCCAGGAGGAAGAAGTTTGTGTTTGGGTTGGCGCCATTGAAGACATAAGAGAAAGACAAAGAGACCAAATAAACAGAGAAGATGAAGCATTATTATTATATTTGTGTGGAAATGGAGAAAGAAAGAAAGATTTAATTTATGGAGAGCAAAATTTGTATGCAAAAATGGGGTTTTTATAGAGGTGGAAGATAGAAGAACAAGAAGAAAGAAATAAGAGAGTGGGGAAAAGTGTTTGGTTTGAAGACAAGTGTCACCCATATTACACAATAACACTTTATTATTATTTATTTTGTCAGGCCCTTTTTGAGGAGAAATTATTTGGTATGACTGTTATGACGTGGCTGACAGTTATAATTCATCATATCAATTTCTGGTAAAGAAAATTTCAATTTAATTTTATGATTTATCTCTATATTTAATTTTTAATATTTTGTTGTGACAAAAAAAAAGCTGGCTTTGATTTATTTGAATTTTAAAATTTTTAGAATTACATCGTGTTATATATATTAATAGATTTAGTTTGTTTAAACCTATTTGATAATCATTTGATTTTGATTTTTTATTTTAAAATTAATTAAGTCTATGTACACCTATTTGCACCTATTAATTTCTTTATTTTGTTGTCAATCTAAATCAAGTTTTGAAAACTAAAAGGAAAAAAAAGTAGTTTTTGTTTTCAGAGTTGGGCTATTTATATTCAATTGTTTATTTAGAAAAGATAAAAAAAAATAATTAAGAAATTAATAAAAAAGAAAAAAAATCATGAGACCTTAATTTCTATATTTTAAAATTTTTAACCCGTTTTAAAAACTTCAATTTTTGTATTTAATTGAGACTTCAACTCTCATTCTTTTAATTTGTTTCATTACTCCTTGCCAAATGCAAATGATACTTCAGCTTAGTTACCCAATAAATATATATAATATATATATATATATATATATATATATATATAATTAAAATGTTATGGGTTAGTTAATATACCATGTTTTTTTTTAAAAAGAAAAAATTAGAGTGAAAATTCGAATTATGGACCTCTTAATAACTAACACATATTATATATCAGTTGAGTTATATACTCGTTTTAACATGTGGTATTAATCTAACAAAATTATTCCTATAAATTTATTAGATATAAAATTAAAATTTTATCAAGCCTACTCAAATAAGTTTAGAATATAAAGGCTATATAATTTTGTTTTGAATTAAAATAATAATAGAAAATTTTACCATATTTAGCAATTTATTTATATATGTGGCTTAAAATATATATACCACATGATGCCAGGTAAGATCTTTTTGAAAGAAATTTGTAAGAAAAAAAATAAGAAAAAGTTCTAAAGATATTTTTAATATAAAATATTTATGGACTAAATGAGACTTTCAATATATATATATATATTTTTTAGAATCAAAGAAAGAGCAAATTCACACATTAATGTCTTTTCATATTCGGTTAGATAAGTTAAAAATTCCAATCTCTATATTTGTAATATAATTTTTAACAAAGAAAAAAAGTCAAGAAAATTTAAAATAGAATGAATTTATGAGGGCAACATACAATTGGACTTCTTTGAAAAAGAAAATAGCACCACATATTTTTATACATTTTGTACTTTTCTTATAGTTATAGTCATAAATAAATAAAACAAAAGTCCTTAAATGACCTAAAACATTAATGATTTATTATTAATTTAATTGGTTATTTGAATATGATCCATAGAAACACTTAGATAAAATATATCAGCTAATTCTTTTGAAGTCATACGTTCAAATTCTCTACTTAAGAAAGAAAATGATTAATTATCTGATTCTAAATATATAATTCTCATCTTTTTTTATTCTCATTGACCTAACTTTATTGTTTTAGGGTATGTTTAGCCTTCAATATGGATTATGTTATTGGTTCAAGAAATATAAATTTGGAGAATTATTTGATTATGTGATTTAAATAATGAAAATGTTGAAAATAATATTTTTTATATTTTCAGTATGTATTCAAATTTTGAATTTAAAATTTTTAAATGAAAAATTATATTAGAAAAATAATTTTTCTGCTATGTATAATATCAACCCGTTTCATTTTTGTTAAATTAAAATATGTATAATATAATATATTACAAATTTATATGATATTGTAAAATAGTAATAATATAGAATTTATAATATAAATACATTTTTTATAAATTAATTAATAACAGTTGAGATTTAACTTGATATTTATTTAGTATCTAGAACTTAGAACTCAAGAACGCAGTTTTACAACCTATAGAACATATCTTGTTCAAGTAAGCTAGTTATTTAGTATCTAGAACTATTTTGTAGTATACAAATGTATTATGAAATGCAATCCATGCATTCTATCGATCTTTAACCACCTCACATATGGTTAAAAAAAATCTATAAAGCGTCGTACTTTTAAATATAATTTATAATTTATTGTAATATTAATATTTAAAAATTTATATGGTTTAAATTACATCTTATTTTTCTTATCTATATTATTTAATAAAATTTCAACAAAAATAATTATTATAAAAATTGAATCAATCAAAATTTCATAAAAGAATAGACATGAAAAAGAATATAAATATGGAACCGTAAATTCGAGATTTGTAATTTTTTTTAAATAAGAGATTCGTGAATGGTTAGAGAAGGTAATGTTAGAAATTTTTTTTTGTATTTTTCTTTATTACAATTGAGAGTAGGAGGACTCGAACTACATGATTACTAACACACTCATATAGTAATTGAGCTATACTTCATTTGACAATTTTTAAGAAAGCCAAATCTAAAAGTTGGTACATCTATCTACTTTTGCTGGTTAGAATAAACAAAAAAGTAATAAAAATTTTAGTTAAAAAATTATCTATAAATGATTTGTGTTACCAAACAATCTATTATATATAAACTCAAAAGTTCAATTTAGGAAACGATAAAATTTGTTATTCTTCTTGTCAACCTTCTAAAACAGAATTAAATTGAATCTGTCAACAAAAAAAGATTGAATAAAAAAGAAAAAAATATATTTTTGCTAACCATGAGTTTCTTTACAAATGCATTAAAATATTTTTAGGAGGCAAGATGTATGTTATGAACCATTTAATTTTCTGGTTTTTTTTTTTTTTATATATATATATATATATTCATAAACAAGTTTAAGAATATTTAAAGGAAAAAAAAAGGCAATGTAATAAACAATTTTTAAAAATTATGTTTTAAAAGACAAAACTGCTGAATTTTTTTTCAAATATAACAAAATATCACTGTCTATTAGTGATAGACCACTGATAGGTTACCTCTGATAGATTATCTATCAATATCTATCATTGATAGACATTAATATTTTGCTATATTTATAAATTTTTTAGCTCATTTTATTATATTTAAAAATAACTTTATAAGAAATATATATTTATCAAATTACAATAATAAAATGCAAATGTCTAAATTATAAAATAAAATGAATTATAAAATTAAAAAATATATATTAACATATCGACTTTTACTTGAGATGCAAAAAAGAAGAATAAAAAGAATGATTTTTGTTTAGCAATTACATCTTAAATGATGCAACTATTTATGGAGGATGCAAAATATATTCTATAATGAATCATTTACTTTTTGGTTATTCAATAGATAAAAAGAGAAATACTTAAGCTAATTAATTATAGTTATATGTATATAATAAATAAAAAGTGATTTTTAAAGAATCTTACGGTCTAATGTTTGATAAAACAAATTGAGATTAGATTCATTAAAATCACTTTTAAAACTATGTTGATTTTATGACACTTTTAAAATCAGTTCCTTGCAAGCTTTTAGACTATCGTAGAATGAGATTTTACTTTTTAAATAAAATTTTAATTTTATCATTAGAAATAATTTATTTTATATTTATTATCACTCTCCTAGCACCAAAATCTATCTTTTAATTTTTCATAGGTTGAATACGACTATTATTTTTTTAAAAAAACTATACCATGTTGTTTTTTTTTAAAAAAATTAAACTTATTTTTCTTAAAAGTTGACCATTAATCTAGAGCAATAATATATAACATTTTAATCAATTATTTCAAAATTTATAAATGATAAATTATAATAAAAATACAAATTTTAAAAGTAGTTTTATTTTAACTATAAATATGATATCTAAAACAAAATAATTTTATATTTATTTACCAAATACAAAAATAACTATCACACTCTAAAACCGAAATTTACTGAGCACTAATTTGTTTTATATTACAATTAATTTTTCTAAAAATACACCTCAACAATTATTCACACCGATTCCAAACTTATTAGGTAACCCTCTAACCCTTATTATACTTTTTGAAATTCCATAATCTTTATCCTTAGTAGAATGTTTGATGAAATTTTATTTTATATTTAATAATTAAATATTTTTTTTTGAGTAAAAATAAATAAGAAAAGAAAAAAATATCAAACTATTTATAAAAAATAGCAAAAAAAAAAATATATAATAATAATAAACATTGATAGCCTTTATCAACATCTATTTATCATTACTGTGATTGATAGACTTCTACCAACATTTATCATAACTATCTAAAAATTATAACTATCTAAAAATTATACTATTTTGTATAAATAATTTTTATTATTTTTCTATTTTTAAAAATTCCTTTTTTAAGTAAGGATGTATTGAAAATTATAAAATTATAATTAGGGATATTTTAAAAGGGGATGTAGAGTATAAAGGTGCCAAATACGTCACAGCTGGCATGAGAACCAAACACTTGTACTCCACACGTGCGCACGTGTTCTGTCCCTCCCAGTTTTTATTTGCTTTTCAAAAGGGTTGGGATCTGGTGCGGGCGGTTACAACTTAATAGAACACGTCATTACTTTAATCCTCACTTACGTAATTTAACAGACACCGTGGACAGTTGAGATTCTTCCACGCTACTTTTACCTTTGGAGTCGGTGCTAGTTAGTGTATACGTGGAGGCAAATGACTGGGTTTCATAAATTTTTACGAAACAAAATAACTGAATTTGACGGCAGTGACTGTGGTGAAATTGATGAAGTGGCCGTCTTTCACGACATCATCTTTTATTGGGATCTCAACATATTATTTACTATAATAATTTATGTCTTTACTTTCCTTTAATAAAAAAAATTATATCAATTTTTTTTAAAACGATCAACCAACCAAAACAACACAACCAATTACTTCCTAACCTCCTTATCACTAATGGTGAAAAAAATATTATTTGAAAAAACATATTTATCATATCAAAAAACAACCTTAAAAGAATGTTAAAACTGCTAAAATATGAGCAGTTTTGTTTTCCTCTCTAAGTATGTGATCTTAATTTAAATGTTTTACAAAAATATCTCTAAAAAAAACTTTATGTTCGTATAAATTTACCATTCACTAGGCTTCTCAGCTCATTCTTTCCAATGTTTTGTTTCCTCGTCCTCCAGGTCGTAGCAAAGGAATTTCTAGGTGCCTTGCTTACGGGAGTTCAATTTGCTATTGCGTCAGAGTATCATTTAGGTTATTTTTTAAAGTCTTGTATGTATTAAGACTAGTTTAGTTGGAATGTATTCATTAATATTAAGAGTTGTGGGAACATGATTCTTGTTTGTAATTTTTAATTTGCATTGGGAAGTGTCTCAAGAGTTAAAGTTGAATATAAATTTATGTTTGTTGGTTATGTTATAGTATAGTTAAATGCATGTGTTTAAAATTGTGTATAAAGTTCAACAGGTAAAGGTGAACAGTAGATATTACAAGAGGGTTGACATTTGTGGTCCTCACATCCTCTCTTGGATTCAGGGGGTAATACAAAAAGGGACGTGACAAATCTACTTTTTACAAATGAGATTAATTGCTT
Source organism: Lagenaria siceraria (assembly GCA_002890555.2). NCBI lineage: Eukaryota > Viridiplantae > Streptophyta > Magnoliopsida > Cucurbitales > Cucurbitaceae > Lagenaria > Lagenaria siceraria. Next base: position 18,104,423 of record CM016487.1, read on the forward strand.
CCAATGCATTCGACTCTATCTCGATTGAATTTATACTTATAAATTTTAAGAGGGCGTTTGGGCCCCCACCTTCAAGTGGATGGAGAGTGGACAACTATAGTTCACTCCATGTTTAGGGTTCCAATTATAATAGTTGGTGTTCTAACTATTATAAACCTACAATTAACTACAATATTATTTACTCAAAATCTCTCTTTGTCAGTGTTTACTATTTCCTACACATCATTTTTTCCCTCTTTTTTATAATATGTTTATAATTTTCTACCCAAACTAAAATAGTCTGCACTCCAAATACAAACTATTATAACATTTAGACTATTATAACCCACATACTATCATAACTACGAACAATAATAACTAACTCAATGCCCCCAACACCACCTAAGAGTCATATCAATTAAAATTATGGCCTAATAATTATATTAATTCAAACTTTAAATTTTTGTAAGTATATCAATTTGGTTCCTAAACATTTGTCTCTATTTAGTTTTTGAACTTTCAAAATTATAAATTTAGTCATTGAACTTTTGATTTTTGATTTTTATTTTTTTTTATAGATCTATTAGATACACGAGTAAAAGTTTAGGGCTCCACTAGACATAAAAATCAATTGATTTTTTTAAAAAAACTTGTCATGGACCTATTAGACACAAAATTCAAAGACCAAGAGATTTGTAAAACAAAAAATTAAAAGTTAAGGACTTGTTTGACACCAAATTTAAAGTTCAAAGACTTGTTAAATACAAAAGTGAAAGAGAAATTGGACGAAATGACAAATTTCAGGAGGTCATCTTGATTTTTAGCAAAATTTGAAATTAATAAGATTTTTGGCAAAAGCATGCCGCGCACATGCCAGATATTTTTGAAATCCCCTAATTGCCCTTTATGTGGTTAGATTACAAGTTTTAAATTACTGTGTAAGTGCAAAACCGTGTATCAATTGGAAATAGAAATACAGTGTAACTGGCATCATCGATTATGAGACCGTGCATCAATTCTTATAAGAAATATAGTGTATGAGAAATTGGACGGAATGGCAAATTTCATGGGTCATCTTGATTTTTGGCAAAATTTGAAATTAATAAGATTTTTGGCAAAAGCATGCCGCGCACATGCCAGATATTTTTGAAACCCTCTAATTGCCCTTTATGTGGTTAGATTACAAGTTTCAAATTAGCAAAACCGTGCATCAATTGGAAATAGAAATACAGTATAACTAGCATCGTCGATTATGAGACAATAAATTCTTATAAGAAATACAATGTATTTGGAATCATGGCTTACACCATTTCAACCTAACCGATCTAGGAGATAAAGGTGTCATATTTTTCTCCAGTTGAATTTGAATTGTTAGTTGCAAATTACAATTCAAATTAGATTTGTTTTTATTTAACCCTTTTGAATTTAAATGGTTAGTTGCATATTAGATTTGTTTTTAGGGAAATTGTTGTGTATAGAAAAAAAACAAAAGTAATTACACATAGAAAAAAGTGCACCCCATACTTTTGTATTTTCCACTTTTTTTTTCTATATGTGTAATTACTTTTGTTTTTTTTTCTATTTGTGAAAAGACCCCTTGTTTTTATTTAACCATTTTGAATTTGAATTATTAGTTGCATATTAAATTTGTTTTTATTTAACCAAATTTTCACTTCTATATATATATATATATATATATATTTAATTAAGTTTTTGTAAGTTAAAATAACATTAAAAAAGAAAAATAAAGAAACCTAAGTTTTAGGTTACCAATGCCCTACATAACCGCCAAAATATATATATATATATATATATATATATTATATTTAATTAAGTTTTTGTAAGTTAAAATAATATAAAAAAGGAAAATAAAGAAACCTAAGTTTCTACAATGTCGCACAAAACCGCCACCCTTCCTTTCCTTCGCGACCTTCTTCCTTTGGGCTTCCCTTCCTTCGCGACCTTCCTCCTTTGCGTGAAGAGCAACGTCATTGTCTGTGTCATTCTGCTTGCCTACAGTTTACCACAAGCCATTACGTCACATCCATCGACTGCCTTTGTTTGTGTTGAGACTGCCCCCATTATGGAGGGTAGCATCGATAAGTGTCATGGATCTTCCTCTCTCATTCACTCTCCCCTCGTTTTTTCTCAATATTTTTGTTGCCTTTGTTTATCCGATATCATCGCTATTGTTGTCATGTGGCAATAATAAGAATTGGCCAACAGTATCTAGGTGAGTATCAAAGTTGTTTTGTGGGTTTTTGTTAAAGTTTTATTTTCTGTGATATGGTTGGCTTCCATTAAATTAATGATTATTTTGGATTTTGGTGGGAATTTTAGCTGCTATCAAGCAAGGGGTGTTTGACGATGTTCAATTTAAATGTAATGCAATAGTACAGTGTATTTGCGTAATAGTGTAGTGTATTTGCACTTTTCTGAATTTGTTTTAGTATGTGATGCTTAGTTTTATCAATTTTAGTGTGTGGGATAATTTGGATATTTGTTAATTAGAATTTTTTAATTTAAAAATTGTTTTGCAATTTAATTACACCTTTTTAGAAATATGGACACGTCGCAAAGATGATATTCGAACACATGGAATTCATCATTAAAATTAGAACTTTAGAGACTTACTAGACATTTTTAAGAATTTATATATTTTATATACACGAAAATCTAGAAGATTATTATAAGTTAAACTTCTAATTTTAAATGAATTTCTGTGCTCTTGGCATGGAGTTCTAGATTTGTCATTGTTTGGTCTCTTTTAAAAGTTAAGTAATCAAATAGACAATACATCAAATCTACAATCGTTTGGTGTAGAGGAAAAAAAAGGTTAATTTACAAATTTAGTTGCAAGAACCATGTTCCAGAGTTCCGTATCGCGTGGTCTGAGGTTCGATCCCTAACCCTTCATATTATAAAAAAAAAATTGTATTGTTGATGAATTGAGTGTATATTTCATCATTGACAAAGACTAAAATGAATGATATAAGAAAAAGAACACCAAAATAATTATTATTAAAACATTTTAAAAATTTAGAGATAAGAAATAACTTGAAATAGTCCCAAGCAGTTTTCGTGTGCATGGGTAAGAACAACGTCTGTTATTGAAGTTTTTTGGTTAACCTAAAAAATAAATCTAAGAGCTTAAGTTTAAAATAGACAATATTATTCTATATTTTAATTATGAGTTCATCTTTAAGAATGACAATAGGCATCTTATTCATTAAGTTATATCAGCATTTTTAACACACAATTACATTTGGTTTGCTTTTTGATGGCACTTTAATAAAAAATTTAACAACTAAGACTTCATTTGGTAACCATTTAGTTTTTGAAAATTTATAAGCCTATAAACTTTTCACCCTGCTGGTATCTTTGTTTTGTTGCCTAAGAATTTAAATGTCTACTTAGCAAAGATAAAGACGTGATTATGATATTCTGATAACAACAAACACAATATTTTTTTTTTTAAAAAGAGTGACTATCAAACCATACTAGTTTTAATTTTCATTTACTAAAAATAAACTTTTTAAAACTACTCTTCTTTCTTAGTCTTTACAATTTAGGATTTAAAAATGCATTATATAAAACATCTCAATATAACAAAGTAAAAATTTCACGTTAAAATAAACGTAGTATAACTGACATAAAATTTGTATTATTGACTCGAAGATCAGAGGTTCAATTCTTCTCGTTTAAGGAAGATATATTTCAATGAAAAATTAAGTTAAAAGAAAAGATATTTCTGTGGGTCATAGTGGAAGTACATATCCTCTCATTATCTTATAGTGGTTGCTTTGAGTATCCAAATTGATCTTGACATATAAAGTTTATACAAATGGAAATGTGTTTCTTGTGGAACTTTTGTGGAGCATATGTTATAATAATAATGCAAAGAGGGAGAGAATAAGTAGGCATATATTATATAATAATAATAAACTAATCTTAGATTTTAATGGGTTAAAGCTTAGAACGAAAGGACATGTGTAAAGTGAAATAATTAAATGACAAAAAGTTATATATGATAAAAGTAGAGCTAGCGTGTGACAAAGTCATTGATGTGTGTGAAAGAATAATTGTAGATTTATTGTATTGCTCAAAATGGAAGGTATTTAGGAATAAAATGGATAGATACTATATACCATTCAACCTTGATTTTTTTTTTTTTTTTTTTTTTTTTGCTAATTTGAAGCGATTAAGACATATATTATCGATTAAGAAATTAAAGGTTTGAATCTATATCTTAACACATTAACATATTATTAAACTAAAAAAAAGAAAGAAAAAAAACTTTAGTTGTTCTTTGTAAAATTCCTTAGTTTGAGGGTATGAGAAATTGTAATACCTCAAATCCAAGTGATATGAACCAGGACAACTTTATGTTACCTTCGGCCGGGACCAATCACACGTTCAAGAGCCAATAAGCTACAGTTAACGTTGAATTCTCACATTCAAGTGGAGGTGAACTCAATTGAGGGGATTCAAACAATAACATCTGATAAAAAACTTTATAATTGGTTTTACAGTTGATACTACAAGATGAAACCGATTGAACTTTGTTAATTTATTTTAATTCGCAAACATACCTTAATTTGTCTTTTAGGTATTTTCATCATTGGACCCATGTATGCTTTGTTGGGCTTTTAGTTCTTTTGAGTTAGGGGTAAAATGAACTTTTTAATTCCTTTAGTTCAGTAGGGTGAGTTTAAAGGAGGGAACAAAAATACAGTACGCAGTTTTTAATGTTTTGGAGTTTTAGGGTTTACTTTGAATAGAATTCTTTGGTAGATGACAGAGTTTTATCGTCACTTTTGCAATTCTTGAATTAGTGTTGCATGCCAAGAACATTTAGATAAGTCTAATCATCTTGCTTGTAGAGTGTTTGAACTTGGAGTAAGAAACTAGTTATCCCTTATCTCTTGGTCTTCGATAAAAAAGTAATCAAAATCTAATCATTTCCTTTGGGTCTGTCATCAAATTGATTGAGGGTTTTGGAATTTGATATTAGAGGTTCAACATTTAGGTTCCTAATTTTTTAAATCCTAGAATTTTCATATCACCCAGACTCCAATTAAGATTTGAAAGAAGGGTTGTTCAACCACACAAATTAACAAGTTACATACAATGTTATAGTATTCTCAAGAACATAAGTAAAACACAAATAATGAAAAAAATAGAACAAGATATAAGGTTTGGTAACACAGTTCGATGCAATACCACCTACGTCTAGGGACAGAGTGCTTGAGGAAAGATAATTTCACTAATGAACAGTTAATTGTTTACAATGTTGTACTTATTTGTAAATACACAACTTTTAAAGTAACACACGAACAACACCTAATTTAGTGTAAGAATACTTAGGCTGTCCCTAAGTGTGTGAAACTCCCTTTCAATGGTTGCTTCATCTTTCCAGGTTTCAAATGAAGACCACTTCAATCGATATACATAAGCTCTCCCTAAGTGTGAGAATCCCTTCTCATGATGACAAATAAAATTACCAACCACCACGAAATAAACTTAAAAAATATAGTCAACACCAAAGCTCTAATCAGATTTAAAATTTGGATTTAGTGTCTGATAATCTTATACTTGTTGGATATTTTGATAGAATAACACGAGTCTTTTTAACATGTTTTGTCCTCTTAAATCATAATTCACTTAGTTTTTGAAGAAATTTTTAAAAACTCACTCAATATAAAATTATTTCAAACCAAATACACATTTAATATTGAAGCTTTTATAAACTTGGCACTGAAAAAAAATGAAGGTACATCTTTGTTGACGAGCATTTGGGGTTCCAAAGAACTGCCAATTTGGAGAAATTAACACACTTCCCCATATGCTCTTTCATAACACATCACAATGTCCTTAATCACTCTACTCTCTTCTATAGACCCTTAACAAAAGAATATACTATCACAATGTCCTTAATCACTCTACTCTCTTCTATAGACCCCTAACAAATGAATATACTATCATATGCAAATAACAGGTGAGAAATAAAAAATCATAAAAAATCCAATTGAAGCATCATCATTTGAACAAACATCCATTCCATGTGATCATATGCCTTACTCATTTCAAGTTTAATCGCTGCCAACCACTTCTTGACATTCCTCTTAGAAATAACATGGTTTACACATTCACAATTAACCAAAATATTATCAGAAATAAGTCTTCTCACGACAAAAACACATTGAAATTTAGTAATCACATTAGAGAGCACCAATCTCAATCTGTTGGCAGTGGTTTTAGTGATGATCGAATATGAAACATTACATAAACAGATAGGGCGATAATCAGAAACTTCAATAGGATTATGCTTTTTAAGGACTAACACGAGTATGGTTTAGAGCACTGATTGACAAAATATAATCCCAATAACTAAAACTCTAGTAACCATTTTATTTTTTGCTTTTAAAAGTCAAGTCTATTTTTCTCTCAATATCTTACAACAGTTAGCATTTTTCTTAAGATAACAAAAACAAAAACAAAGTAAGAAATTTAAAAGTAAAAAGGATGTTTATAGACTTAATTTTAAAAAATTAAAAATTAAATAGTTGCAAAAGAGACCTAAATCAACAAAATCTAATCATTTAAACAAACCAAATCAAAATAAAAACAAAATATAATTCAACTAAACCACAATTTCTACGTTTCAAAATAGATAAAAATAATAAAGAAATAATAAAATCACAACCAACCGAATTCTATATTTAAAAAAATATGCTAATCTAAAAAAATATATATATTTGAATTAACAGGTGTTAATTTAAAGGCAAAATTAAATTTTTTTTTAAAGAACGAAAATACATCCACTTTAAAAAGAAAAAAAAACTGTAACATTGAATACGTTGTACTTAAAAGCACAAAAAATATCTTTTACCATTCCAAACTCTTAGTAAACTAATTGTATTTCTTATATTAATACACAATATTTGAGTTTATTTTAGGCATGTTTTTAAATATAGAAAAATGAGTCAAACTATTTACTGTCTATCAACGATAAATCGCGATAGAATTCTATCACTTGAACGCAAGAATAGATAGTAAAATTTTTCTATATTTATAAATATTTTTATATTTATAGTAATTTTCTTTTATTTTTATGCCTTTCTTTTTGGCAGAAGTAGAATTAGAATTATTAAGATGACACATACCCTCCCATATCGTTGAGAGGAATGCTTTTAATTCTTCTTTTGGCTAGCTTTCTTATTCCAATTTGAAGGATAAGCTATTTTTTTGGAACTGTAATTGTCTAATTTGACTCTCCTCTAAATGAGGAGATAGTGATTCTACCTAATTCCTCATCAATTTTGTTAGTACCATAAATTTACTTTATAAATATTAGTGGATCTCACATTAATATTAATAAATTTCATCTTATTTTAAAAAATATGCTGACATGACACATAATAAATATAGAGAGTGTTGAAAATTTCTCCTAATACTCGTTGGGTTTTTAAAGTTCTGATCAAATAATAATAATAATAATAAATTAAAAGAAAATGGCTAACAAGAGAAATGGGAGATTTTTACTTTTCATTCGAAAAAATAGCAAACAACTTTCCTCTTGTAAAAATAGAGTGAATTAAAAAGTAAATAATTACGAATTTATAAAGTCCAAATTATCCTCACTCATGTAAAAAAGATGTTAATACCTTATTTAGAAAGATTCTTAAATACACTGTAATCAAAACTACCTAAGAGACTTCATCTTCTCCAAAAACACAAAGGTCTTTTTACATTAATCACTTTATATTTTGAAGAAATAACCAATATGTCTAACTCCCAAGATAATCCCAAAATACACTCAAACCCTCTCCCAAGCCTCACAAATGATTATCAAGCTACTCCATAGACACATTTTTTTAAAACTCTCCATTGACGGATTATCAAAATCATGACTGGCGGCGATAGCATTCTAGCGGATGTTGATGAAAGGCGTTGAGCCGCGCGGTTGGGTACAACGAGTAGCATCAATCGATTAATTCTAAAGGGGAGAGTTAGCTAGAAAGATAGCACGTGACTTACCCACAATTGTTGGAAGTCGTCAGCATGCAATGGTTGACGACAAACGGCGATCGTCGGGGGGCAGTGTAACTGATGATGATTGGTTGTGTAGGTTGGAGCTTATGACTCTTATGTGAAGAAGGAAAACATATGGTTGTCGTGTCAGGGTGGTTTGCGCGAAGGAGAAGATGGGGGAGGGGTCTGTTAGGCTAAAATAACGATTTAAGTTTTATTTTATTTTTTTTTTTTTAATTCAAGTAAACATATATACATATCTACTCTTAACCTAAATTTGACTTTGACCTAGTGAAAGTCAAAGTTTTCTTCTTTTCCTTTTTGAATTCAAATCTTTCAATAATTTTCTCAAACCATATCAAACAAACCAATTATCTTCTCCAAAATAATTAAATAAAGGCTCCAAACTCCAAAATTAAAGGAAAATAAAATCCTAAAATTTAATTAATTAATTTTTCTCAACAGCGACATGTAACTAAACTCATTTCAAAATACTTGACCAAGGTGAAATCTCAAAATTTAAACTTCACTTTGTAGAAATTAATCACATTTGAAAATGTAGAGCATTGTATTAGAAAGAGAGAGTGCATGCATTCACGCGAATAAATATAGAAAGTTCAAATTGTGAACTTGAAAAATTGATTACATAAAATTAAAGACGCTCAAAGATATGTATATAAATAAAGAAGATAAACATAAATAATAAAATCTACAAAAATTAATATAATATGAGATTTGAAAATTCAAATCAAAATTTGAAGATCGAAAATTTTTCTTTTTTATAAATTTAGAGAATTTTCATATTAAGATTGAGACATTTTAGGATTAAAAACTCAAGTACCATTCATGCATTTTGCTATAGTTGAAAATAATTTCGTATTTTTGCTATTTTTCAAAATAAAAATGTAACTAGTGCTACCGGAATTTCTCAAATGAAAATTAGAACATGGGATAGGGAAAAGTAGAAGGCCCGGCCCAACAAGAAGATATAAGAGAAAAAATTTTAATAATAAAGAAGACATTTTCCCGCGCAATTTCTGCTAGAGTGACAGCGCAGAATCCAGGTGGGACTGTAAGAACGCGCCACGTAAACGCACGTAGATCACAGCCTCCTCAAATGACGACACGTGTATGTCATACAACACCTACCGGTCACTCTTAAAACTCAGTCACCCGTATCTTTTCTCACAATCTCTCATCAACTTTTTTCTCATAACTTCTTCATATTCATTCTAAGGTATCACATGGACGGATTCCGTACGCCGGAGCGATTGGAGTTTAGGATTCCACCGGCATCGGCACCGCCACCGCCACCGCCTAGGAAGAAGCCGGCTGCGGCGGCGAAGAAGCGTGAGGCGCCAGAGAATGGATATTTTCAACTGCCTGCCGACGATCTTGAACGATTCTTTTTCCGTCGTTCGGACATTCGGTAGCTTCCGGTGATTTAACGGCGGCTTCGCCTGAAGTGTTCAGTTTTATTTACTCACTTTGGTTAAGAATATCTTAAACTGCAGAAAGATAGAAGTAGTATTAGGACAAACTTTTGTCTAATATTCTTATAGTTGGAGTAGACTCTACAATATAATTTACCAGACATTCTGTACTCTTAGTAAGAGGGAGAAGGGTTAAAAGTTTTACCAAGTCATTCTGTACTCTCTTAAGAGGGAGAAGGATTAAAGATTTTACTGAAGAACTTTGATCTTGTATTTACAAGAAGATTTTGTAGTCTTTATAAGAGGAAGAAAAGTTAAAAGGAATTATCCCATGTGAAATATTACATTGTTAAAAAAAAACCCACAATGATGTGAGAAGTAAAAAGATGGTGTCAACAAAAGCTCCCCACTTCAGAAAAGTCGCACAAAAATAGAAATGAAAGGTAGAACAAAGAAGGCCACAAACCCCTACTACAAACACCACAGGCCTAGAAAAAGAAAGGGGAATTTGAGGAATATATGAACAAATGAATTTTTTATTTTTATTAATTTGGTTAAGCATTTATGTCCTTAGTTAGTAAAATGAGAACTATCTTAAAGAAGTGATATGAAAGTAAGTGCAAAGTTTCAAAAATTAAAAATTATCGAATGGAGCTTTAACAATGTGTATTCTATTTTTTTTTTTTTTTTTTTGCAAGACAATGTTAAATTTTGGGGTAAAAAAAATGTAGCCTGTAAAAGAGAAAATTTACACATCAGTGTGCACCTACATACTAATGTGGTGCTTGTCACATACAGTCTGATGTTTCAATTAGAGTAAAATAGTTTAGAAACTAGAGAATTTGAGGGTAGGATCCAAGTTACCTCATATGGACTTATAATGATACATTTATAGGTAAAATTGACTTAGGTCGTCTCTGGGATTTCAAAGTCACCTCATGATAATAAGATAACCTACTAGGTCAATGCGCTCGATTCACGACCTTACTTAAATAGGATCTGCTCTATAAGTTGTACAATTGTGTGTTCAAGTTCTAAGGTTAATACACTCAATTCCGTGCTTGGCTAGAGGTCGAGGCCGAGCATCTCCTTTGGCCATATTTTGGGCCAACAAGAATCTCTTGGGTCGGGACATGTATTTTGACCTTTGCAAGGCTTGGCCTTGGTCCAAACCAGCTCCTTATCCTTGGCCTGATTTGATCCTAAAGTTGTCACTTTCAACATGTATAATGCTCTCTTTTTTGTTTTGTCGTCCCTATTTGTTCTAGATGTCAATTATATCCTTTAGTCCAAAATCACCGGTAACACCTTCCATTACAAAAAAAAAAAAAAAAATGGAGCATCAACATAAACGAATTAATAAAAATAATTTATAATTTTAGTCTCAGTTAATTAAAAAAAATAAAGACATATTCACATTTTTTTATATAAACTATTATTATTATGGGCAACCAATTGGGCTGAAAGGCAATATTATAAAATGGTGTCAAAATAACTTGTGGGTGAATTTAGACCTCTAAGTGAAAAATCAATCAAGTAAAAGATAAAGAGAAGATAAAGAGAAGATAAATATAAGATAAATTGGACTTTGTTCAAATAAGTCCAAATGTTAGAAAATCATTTATCCAATTAAATCTAATGATAAGGAAAAATCCATCTAATTCAATCCAAAAAGGAAAAAGGTAAACTCTATCTCATTCTCCCAATAAATACATCACTATAACTTTATATGATGAATCTTGAACTTGATAAGAGATTTGGAACTTCATCTAAGAATTTCTGATTTCTTCTACTCCATTCTGTAATTCTCATACTGACTTAACCATAAAAGCAATTTTTCTTTGTTTTACAAGTCATTTCTTCTCTGAATTACAAATTTATCGTTGTTATTATGTGAAGCTCATGTGTATCTTCCCCTATCCAAAACTTGACATCAACAGAACTAAAAATAAAATATTTTCATCGTCTAAAATTTTAAACATGTCATTTCTCCTTGGTATGAACATTCATGAGTGTACCAAAACACCGATCAATCATATTCATTTCATACATTATTTATGTTAAAAAAAAAAAAACAATTATGCTGGAAAGCTTACTTCTTAGTCTTGGAATATATGTCTTCAATGATATTAAATTTTCATTTACATGTCGACGTTTTCAATAATATTTTTCACAAATTCCTAGATTTGACATCATAAAAAATTATCAAGATGTCGATTATATATCATAAAAAATCCATGAAACATACCAAAGTAAGCAAGAGAATATCTCTAATGTGAATATGATATAAATAATAAATATTTTAACTTATTTAAGAGGCCTAAAAAATTTATTTATTAATTTAAATATTTTTTTAGATTTTTTTTTCAGAAATATCCATCAACATCGATATCTTTATCAACATTTCTGTAAAATTGCGATCTCGAAATTTCTATCGATACGGACATTTTAAACTTTAGTCTCAACCATTGAACTATGCTTAAGTTAGTATTCGTTTCATACCGATTAAACTAGAGAGATATTAAAATGTACATCTTTGTTTAAAAATATTTTATATTGTATATGTTAGCATATTCCTTCCCACAAAGCCACCTAACTCAGCATATATGTACGAGTATTCTTGCTTGTTACAATAACTTCCTAAGAACTAGAGAATATGCTAGAGTTCATCTTATCTTAACTTATTCATAAATATGTTTTTTCATTATTTTTATCACATTAGTCTTAGTTGAACTTATTTGACATTTTTATATCTTATAAATCAACTATTAGTATAAATTTTGACATCTAAGATTTAGGGTTTAATTACAAGTTCATCGCTGGTTTCGATTGATTAAGAAAAAAAATGTTTTTCAAAAAGTCATTTTCATTTAAACACTTTTGATAAAAACTGCTTAAAATAAAAGCACTCATGTGTTTTATTACACTTTTTTCAAAAGTATTTTTATAAATGACGACTCTTAAAAACTATGAACTAATAATTTTAAAACGTTTTCATTAGTCAAGTTTTTTTTTCCAATTTATGATCGATCTTATTGGTAACTAAAGTTAATCGTTAGGAGTTGGTTGTTGGAGATATTTGATGGAGTTGCTCATTAGAGCTGGGCATTGGAGGTGGTCATTGCTGGAGGGAGTCGTCGGAGTTGGCCATTGGTTTTGACCGTCAAAGGTGGTCGCTAGAGTTGGTCGTCGCACGGAGTTGGTGGTGGTAGTTAATTGGTGGAGGTGCCTACCGTAGTTGGTTGTCTGTGGTGGTTGCTAGAGTTGGCTGCCAACGATAGTCGCTGGAGTTGTTTGTTGGAGGCGGCCGTCATCGGAGATGGTTGTCAAGAGTTTCGCCAGAGTAGGTTGTCAACGGTGGTCGTCAGAGGATAGTGATAACCGGTGACAACTATGATAGAAGTGAGGTAGAGGATTAGTGAGAAATTTTGGTAATTTTATGTGTTATATAAATTAGGGAGAGATTAACCATTAAACACTAAAAAAAAATCAATTTTCTAAAAGTTGGTTTCAAGTATTTCTCTCCAACCAACTTATTTCATAAACTCATTTTTCCAAAAGTTATTTTAAGTGGTTACCAAACACTAACTTTCCAAAATAATTTTTTTTTTTTCAAAATTAAACACTTGAAAAATTAAACCAAACACACCTTTAGTTTTTAACTTTCAACTTTTTTGCTATTTAGTTTCAAAACTTTATAACGTGTAATTCTGTTTTTAAGAAATCTCTAAACTTTAAAAATGATTGTCTAATAAATCTTTAAACTTTCAATTATATGGTTATCAAATGGAGAAATTGTGAGAAAATAAGTACAACTTTCAAAAACCGAAAAACAAAAAAATCAAATCAAGTGGTCATCAATCAAAGCCTTAATGATTTAGTAGTTGAGAGGATCTACCTCAAGAACATGAAGAGACATTACAATTTTTATAAGTCTTTAAAAGTTATATAGATTATTTTATTCTTTAGCAATTAATTTTGAGACAAAATTTCGTGTTTGTCTAATTTTAGTTACCGGCATTAAAGATGCCCAAGCAAGGATTTTGGATAATTAAACATTGTCCTAAGTTCCTATATATGATAACATCTTGAGTAGGCCTTGATCAAAATACCAAGTGTGCACCCTCTATATCCCAATTGAGTGACTTTTAGTACAAAAATGGATGTGAGAGATCAAATTTTCAACATCTAAAGAACAAGTGCATATCAATTACCATTAAGTTAAGTTCACTTTGACAATTTGGTAACTTAATCGAGCAATTCATTTTTACAAGAAATATATGAAAATTAAAAGAAAATTTTGTCCAAAAGACAAAAAAAAGGATATCTTCTTTGTAATGCTACAAGATCCAAATTAAAGACTAAGCCAAATTTAAACTTTAATATATCGATTTGGGTATCTTAGACCTTATTTTGACAACTATTTGATTTTTAATTTTTAGTTTTTGAAAATTAAGCCTACAAATACTCCTCTCACCCTTAAATGTCTTGTTTTCTTATCTATTTTTTACCCATGTTTTTAGAATTTGGCTAAGAATTCAACACTTGTACTCAAGAAAAGTGTAAACCCTTGCAAGAAAATGTGAGGAAATAGACTTAACTTACAAAAACTAAAAACTAAAAATGAAAGGGTTAAATGTTAATGCTTTGAATATATCTTTTACATGATTTGGAATCAAATTTACTATCACATTGGTATATATCTAATTTCAAGTTAATTACAACATCAACATTAGTTTTTTATGACATCAATATTATCTTATGTGGTCTTAAGATGCATTTTCTTCAAAAAAAAAAAAAAAAAAAAAAAAAAAAAAAAAAAAAAGAAAATTGATTTGCAAATCTGTCCTTTTGAAAGAAATTCATACATTGATCATGGGGTGCCCAAAAGCTGCGGATATTGTCGCATTTTAAAAAAAAGGGAAAAAAAATTCATACTAATTATTGCCTTCTTATCCTCAAAAAAACAAAATACTTTAAAATTTCTTACCAATTTCTTACCAATTCCCTCTTAATCATACAAATAGATATTTTAATCCTTACCAATTCGAGTTCGTTATCTAGAACCATTTTACAAAGAATATTAATGTGTTTAGATAGCTCAAAGTCATAATAATAAACAATCGAAGTTTACTTCTTTTCTCTGATATTTCACTAAAACCATGTAGAAAAAAATTTCAGTGCATTGTCTTTAAATGTAATTTTGAGTCATTTTCTTTTCAACACTAGAAAATATGTTTGGAAATATCTTGAAAGGCTTAGAATCACTTTTATCCTTTACAAAATTGTTTCTAATGATTCAAAATAAATTTTATTTATATGAAAATTACATTTAAGTTTGTAAAATCAAATATTGAGTCAATTTTAAATTATTAAAGTCATATTTTTAAAATCACTTCTGAATTTTGATATGTTTTCTCCAAGTAATTAAATATGCAGATTTTGATTAAAAGAAAGGACAAAAATGTAAATAAATTTAAAAGGCTGCATTGAAATCACAATCACACCTAGAAAATAAACAAATAGATAAAATATTGATGGAGGTACAAAAATAGCAGGGAAAATAAAATCCCACCCCTTCATTTTCTATCCCTTCCAAATATTAACCTCACATGATTGCATGTGGGACACCCAAATACCCACTTTCTGAGTCCCACATGATTAATAATGTAATAAATTTCAAGCATAATATTAATAATAAAAATAATGATAAATAATAATCTACCCCAGATAGATAGAAAAGGAAGAGAAGAGAAGAGAAGAGAAGAGAAGAGAACACAGAGATGCATTTTGGGTTTTAACTGTAAAACCACAAGACTCCATGTGATCATTACTTTGACTCATCAACTACTTTTGTTTGACCATTCAATCAAAGTCTAGTTAATGTCTCCCCTCCTTTAATCCTCGTATTCTTCCAACTCACTCAACCCGTCATGTTTGGGAGGTTGGAATGTAATTAGAATTACTAAGAATCAGAAAAGTGTTGGAATACGTGAGGTATCAAGGCAGAACGAAAATAAGATCGTGAAACTTCAAAACGGTGGAAAAAAGAGTTTGATTAAAAATTGTCAGAACGGAATGAATTTAATATTACAAATCAGGCTTGAAACGCTTAATCCAAATATGGGTTTTAGATTCATTACAATCCAAATTCGTTTCATTATGAGCCTCCAAACAACTCCTTATAATATAAATTCAATGATTTAAATGTTTCTTAAACTATTGATCATAAAGTTGAGCGACTTTATTGAATAATTTTTCAACCAACACACTATTTATCTAAATTTCTTCAAGAATGGAGTTTCTTTTTTTCCTCCTCTGCCTATTGAACTCCTTGCCATTTTGGGGATATATGGACTACAGTAAAGTACAATGAAAGGCACAGCCATTAGAGAAACTAAAAAGAGCTGCTTGTTAAGTGAATTTTTTATGTAGGAGGAGGAAAAATAGTGCAAGTGTAACAAAAGGACGGGGGGAAAGAAAAGGTTGAGTCATAGATCCCTTTTCTTCTAATAAGAACAAAAATAGGCAAATAATTGCATGTTTCCCCCCTCTGGAGGGGGAAAAAAAAGGCAAATTAAAGTCCTTATTCTGCAGATACTCACATTTTAAAGGAAAAAAGAATTTGTGTTGTTTTATTTTGAAAAAAGCATTTGATCTATTTGTAGAATTTGAGGTGAGAGTATGAGACACATACCTTCCACGTCATTAACAGCTAGCAAACTGTCTCCTTTCCACTACTTCCATTATTTCCCTTCCACTTCCCCAAATTGAATGGATACCTCTGTTTGTCTCTCTCTAACATATAGAAAAGAGAAATCATATATATATATATATATAATAGAACAGCAGCAACAGCAGAAGCATTCAGCACAGTACACAAAGAAGTGAGTCCAATGCAAAGAAAACGATAGATCTTCACAGTAGAAAAGGCTTGAAATCACCAAATTTTACAGAGAGATAGAAAGAGCATCATTTTTTACACATACCCATATCTGCAAAATCACATATTAACCCCCAAAATGGGCACAAACTCCACCTCCCTACAAATTATTCTATGAGACCGTCATAATGCGACTATCTTAATCTAGATTGTTCTTATAAATTCAAAGTACTTTCTCTTTCATACATCATTGAGAGTGAAAACCTGTCAGCCACATTGTGACGGCCTTACGGAGTAATTTCTGACCCACAAATAAAAAGGCCAGAATGGGTTTATTGGAAGTAGAAGATGATGACCGGTCAGTCTCTACCACACACAAGTATGAAGCATCATCACTCTCGCTCATTTCCCATCATCAAATCTCAATCATATGTTATTTAAGTATACATATAATGTCCCACTAGAATCCCACTCCTTCTACATCTCTTTCTCGCATCTCAAACCAACTATCACTCTCATAGGCATTTTCACAAACACCTTGCCTGCAGCTCCATCAGAGGTCACAATAAATGGACGAAAAATGGAATCTATCAAAGAAGGAAGGTCCAGGAAGTAGTTACCATCATTCTTCCACGAATGCCAAGTCGTCATTCCTGAGGAGTGGCTCGACCTCCAAATCGCCATTGCTGCGATGTTCTTCACAGAAAAGCTTCCCAGCTTCTAATTCCAAGAGCCCCCATGATCTACCACGAAGTTACTCGCAGAAAAGCTCTTCTAATTCCATTGGACGAAAGTACAGCAGCTTGGCCAAGGAACAGAAGGCTCGATTCTACATCATGAGACGCTGCGTTGCGATGCTGGTTTGTTGGCACAAACATGGAGATTCGTAAAAGAAGAAAAGAGAATCGATCCGGCTTCTCCCCATTTTCCTTCGATTCCGAGATTTGATTTCTTTACCTTCTTCATCAGAATTGGGATCTTGATATCCTTTGAGAAATTGATGTAAATTTTTCTGCAACCCTATCGAGAAGAAGGGGTGGGGAACTCTGTTTTCTTCGATTCAATTAGATTCAAAATGTAATTACATTGATGAGTCGATGAACTTAAATGCAATCAGATCGATCTCCTCCTCCTGAATTTCTTACGAGATTTCCATTGTTGTTATTTAAAAAAAAAAAAAAACAAAAAAAAAATTGTTAATTCATTATTTATATTGTTCTAACTTTTCTTTTTTATTTGGTTCAATTAGAAGAATTAGATTGATTTGATGTTTTCATTAAAGACTCATACATGTCATTCTTTAAAAGAGAATTAATCTAAAATTTATGTTTTTTTTTATAGGAAAATCTGATTTTTTTTTTTTTGTTACAAATATATTCTTGTAGTCCTAAACTCTCATTTCATTTCAAATAATTTGATTTTTTTAAAAAACTTATTTGTTTAGAATACTTTTAAGAGTTTTTTTTTTTTTTTTTTTTTTTTTCATTTCTAATACTAAATTCTAAATTTATTTGGTTAAAATCTTTAGTGATGTGATTGGTAGATTTGATAATTGGGATTTGGGATTTCAAAATTAAAGAATGAAAAAAAAGAAATTATTTTTAGTTATATCACTATCATTTAAAAAGTTTCACTTTTATTGTTGACTTTTAAAATCGATTCAAGTATTTGAACAATTTTACCATTAAAACAAGTTATATAAATTGACTTGGTTACTAAGTAGTGAAAATTATTTTTTAGGAAACACTTTTTTTTTTCCTTTCAAAATAATCATATTTGCAAAATTATAATCTTGCTATTATATGACTAAGGTCAATTACTAAGTAGTGAAAATTATTTTTTTAGCAAGTAATTTATTATTATTATTATTATTATTATGCCAAAAGTGAATTTAGTTTAGTAGTAGTTGATATGACTTTGTTTCCTTTAGGTCCAAGGTTCAATCTCCCATTTCACAATTATTGTATTAGAAGAAAAGTAATTTAATTTTTTTTTAAAAAAAACAATATAGATAAATTTGGTTTTTTATTTTTGTTTTTCATATTCTATTTGTGCATCTATTGCCAAGTTCTCCATGATAAGATGGTTTCTCAATTGGATGGAGTCAGAAAAAGGCATGACGATAATTCTCTAGTATGAATCTCAACTGCTCTTGGATGACTTCTCCTACTAGCTTCTGCTTAGAAGTTGAATATGATGCAACTTGGCTTCCAGACTGATAGCAAAGTGGGTTGAGTTGGGTGCTTCGTGACCACTTGGATTGTGTACACCTTGCTGGTGGGATCAAAGTCCTTTTAAGTGATGGATGTCAGTGAAAAGGACTTGACAATATTATGGAGACCAATATTTGACACCTTTTGGATGAATTGGACTACTTGGAGGTGGTGGAAGCTTTGCAATAGGGAAGTGGTAGATCTCACTGAGGTCGCTTTTTTCATCAATGAGGCTTAGTCCAAAGTTGAAGACTCCATGATTGTTTCCTTCATTCATACTTTTCAGTGCCATAATGCATTTGGCACATGCTCTAGCATCCAAGGTGTTGTCTGCTTAGGCTTCGTCTTTTCTTATTTCCTCATACCCTGTTTGGTTTTCTTTACTAATGATTCATGATTCATGATGTTGATCTTGTTCTTTATTTACATATATATATATATATATAAAGATATATATATTTGAGGAAGTAAAACTTACAAGAAAACTCTAAAGAACTACATAACAAGTCATTAACATTTCACACTAGACGGAGGTAACGAGAATGAAGTAAAGAAGAAGCATGCTCTTCCACTGCCCATTTTGCAAGAGAGTGAACTAGTAAACGTAAGTGTACGCGTCGAGTTTAGTATAGTTTAAAACGATCTAGAGACTGAGTATCGTCCTCTGAGAATTAGTTATTTAATTCAACTAGCTATCAGGAAATCTTCTTGACTTTATCTAGGGATTCAAAACTTGATGCTTTTGCAAGCATAAATTTAAAGAAAGCAAATAAACTTTCGATTTAGAGATTCACTTGACTAAAACGTCCTAAGGTATTGATTTCATTCAGCACTCTTATGGATTCAAAATATTTTCTTTCAACCAATTCAATTATTTACTTAGGCCTATAAATCTATAATCTAGGTTTCCTCTATGGAGCTCAACCCTTTCTAATGTCTAGAAGTCAACCTTATTTTCATGCAATTGAAACTATTAGACACAACATTTAGCTTCTTCATTTTTAGCCTCTAACGTTTTTCTATAACTCTTGTGCATAATCCAAAGTCAATTTATCATGCTAGTTCCGGTTTAGAAATCTCTCTCTCAAATAGATTTAAAAGCCCTAAATCAACTAAATAGTGATCAAGCATTCAATTGGAGAAGCGCAAACATGATAAAAAGCCAATAAATTCAATTATTCAAAATAATTAAGCACCATCCATAAAAAAAATGTGAAATCAATCAGTTCCTATAACTGCTAACAATTTAACCACTCATAAGGTCCAGTATAATCATTAAAATATGTTGTACAGAAAATGAGAAGGAAAAAACTAAGGAAGAAGAGATTATCCGTTGATAACAATCTGTTGCGGGCACCACATCCACGTTGTTCTCTCGATCTCTCCCTCTTAATCCCAACGTTTTGGCTATGGAAATTCCTATAAACATCAGCCCCTCGGTTTTTGTGGAGTGTCCTAAGTGATCCCAAGTCGAACTCCCCTTTAAATGATGACAAAACAAATGTTTAATAGTGAAAAATCGTGCACTAGAAACATCGTAGTGCTGTGGGGCTATCCTGCTTTTGGCCCTCTCACGTTTACGCACCATAGCACTCCGTGCATGCCTTCTTCCACACTTTTTAACCACTTTTTAACTTCTTCTCTTTTCCTAGATCAAAGTTTAACCTTCCTATCCTACAAAATAAACAACTAGAGCATCAAATAACTCATTTATGTAAACTAACCAAAATCTAAGCTTAAGAAAGCACTTTTAAATGCTTTTCATGAACCATAAAATTATGAGCACGCCTAACATGAGAGAAGGAAATTGAACCCAAATCGAGCATGATAACCTTAGATTCATCAATGAAAAAAGACACTATTATAAGATCCATAGAAGCATAATGACCTCTAGACAATCAGAGTCCACTAAAATGTTTTGCACATCAGTTTCAACTTCAAAGAATGTGTTATTATAGGTGTTTAATGACGGTTATCTTTCATATCGGGTGCAAACCAACATTAAAGATGACCAACATTGAACATCTTTACTAATATGTACTTTAATGTTAGTTGTTTTTACATCATCGTACCCTTATAGTGTCAATTAAATGGACATTAAAGGCCAATTTTGTGCTGATGCAAGTTCTATTGGAGATTACATGCAATCAATGATAAGAAGAAATATTCTCGACACACAAATGTAATATATACATGATTGAGCAAAAACATAAATTGATTTCAAAACGATATTGTGAAGCACCCATAAGTCTGTTTCATCTGCACTTTATTAAACTCACAATCATATTTGCAAAACCCAATACCAAAAGCAAAGAAGAAAGAAAGAACTTTGCTTTAGTACATTTCATATATTTTAAATTGTTTATTACAAATGGAATGGATTAATATAACATCCAAACTCCATTATTAGACTAATAAAATAGAGATGTTAATTAGTTAATTAGGCCATCACAATTGAAGTATCCAATGCAATTTTTCCAGAAAGCCTTGTGTTCTTCATCTTCTCATCCACTTCCCATAGCTCTGGCAAAGCTTCCCTTATATTGTGAATGCTTTCCAATGCATAATCCACACCATTGCCTCTGTTGGATGATCCAACCTGCAAATTAATTAAAACCCATTTGTTTGGATTATTATTCATTTCTTTTCCTTTCTATGATTCTGCACAAGAAATCAAATGAAGTATAATATGAACTCACCAACACAGTGTGGAGGCCAGTGGATTTCCCTGTCTTTATGTTGCGGATGCTGTCGTCAAAGAACAACTGCAAATCCAACATTCAAATCTTTCCATATATATCATCAAACCTTTTTAAGTTTTGTAATTTTTCATTGAGAAGATGGGAAGAAAATTTCTTACTGTTCTTTTGGGGTCAATGTTGGCTATCTTGACTGCAGCTTCAAATGCTTGTGGTGAAGGTTTGCAGAGAATCGGAGTGACGGGGAGCGGTGGAGGAGCGTCGTCCACGTCGCCGTTGGTCGAGCCTTTAGAATCAGATTCAGAGCCATCATCAGAAGTAGTGTCGAAATCAGAGGAGTTAAGAGTCTCAAAGCACATGATCGTTTCAAAGCAACCCTCCAAACCAAGCCTACTTAGAACTTTGGCAACATGAACTTCATCCGCATTCGAGAAGATCTGTTTCACGAAACTGAAAAATTTAAGACTCTTGCTGGGATAACATGTTAAACTCGATATAAATCGAAAGAAAAGTTCTTACAACTTTACGAATGGGCAAACTAAGCAAGAGATTTCTAAGAACCGGATCACGCTTCAGGTTATTATATGGTAATCTTCCATGAACAAAACTGCAAAACAACCAACAAAGATCAATCTGTCGAACTTGAGACATTATTAGATCACTATTTTCAAGTTCAAAATCACTTCGAATCATTCATATTCTCTTAAATCATTATAAGCACGCTTTGAAGTGGTTTTAATCATTTTTAAATCGCTCAGGGAGAGAGAAAAGAGGGTGTGACAGTTACCTGTGATAGTGATCATTGTCAAACTCATAACCAACAGCCTACACAATAAGGCAAAAAGTTTGAAACTTTAATACAAAATTCAAATGGGTTTTATGTAAATTTGCAAAAAAAGACAAAGTTCAAAGATTGGACCTTAAGGCCAGCCATGGATGTCCCATAATTCTTGTATAAAAACTGATTCATCTCTGCAACTTCATCTTTCTGTATCCCAAGTTGTTGAACCATGTACTCTGTCATAAACAAGAAGGGAAATTGAGAACTCAAAGTGATGGAGCAATAAAAAGCAAAAAAAAAAAAAAAAAAAAGGTTTGATAAATATTTCCAAATTTGATTGAAAAGAGAAGAATACCTTCAATGTTTATGGTGCATTGTTTAGACAAGCCAGAACTAAGAGGGTAAAGTGTGTCATCCACATCTGCCAAATTGATAATTAAACATATAAATGTGTAATCTGTTGTTTTTAGTTTTCTATCTTTTTAAAAAATATAGACTTAAAGTCATGGGACAATAAAAATAGAAAAGAAAAAGTTTAATCATTTGATGTTTGATTTTTAGTTCTTGAAAATTAAACCTATAAACATCTCTTCCACCTCTAAATTTGTTGTATTGTTATCTATTTTTATCAATATTTTAAAAAACCAAGCCAAATTTTGAAAATTAAGGTCTCGTTTGATAACTATTTTGTTTTTTGTTTTTGTTTTTGAAAATTAAGTCTATTTTCTTTCTATTTCTTACATTGATTTCCATCTCTCTTAAGTACAATAGTTGAATTATTTGCCAAATTCCAAAAACAAAGACATCTTTTCCACCTCTAAATTTTGGCTTGATTTTTTAAACTATTAGTAAAAAGTAGATAACAAAGGAATAAATTTGAAGGTGAATGTAGTGTTTATAAGCTTGATTTTCAAAAACAAAAACAAAAAACGAAATAGTTACAAAACAAGTTCTAAAAAAACAGTTTTTAAAACTTGTTTTTATTTTTTGAAATTTTGCTAAGAATTCTTTTATTTAAGAGAGAAAATATGGTTAAATATAAAAAACGGGGACCGCATTTATTTACTTATAATTTCTTTCTCTATCTTTTCATCTTTCTTCTAAAAACACCAAATTTTCAAAAGAAATCAAGGTTTTGTAAACTAAGATAAAAATATTGTATATAAAACAAAACGATTATCAAACGAATCTGAATTGGAGTTAAAAATCCAAAAAAATTAGATAACTTTACCAAATAGAAGACATTCATATTTTGGTGGTTGAGGCAGCTGTTGCTGGTTTATGCCTTCCATTATTCTGCCCTTAAACCTCCAAAATAACACTACCAAATTAGAGAGAAAGAACAAAAGAAGAGGTGAAGTAAGTTGAAGAGAAAAGGAAATGGTGGATATAAATAGGCAATGTTTTTAAGTATGAAAACAAGAAACTACCAAGAAAAATTCAAAGACACAAAAGCCCTCCTTTTGGTAATTAAGTCAAAATTCTATTCAAAGAAAAAACAAAGCCAACAAGAGAGCAAAAAAAAGAGAGAAAAAAAAAAAAAAGAATGTTGAATAATAATGAAGAATTAAAAAAGAGAGAGCTTGAAAGAATGGAAATGGAAAATATCAAAGATGAAAGATATGCTTTTTTGACCTAATAGAATTTCAAATGAGGCCTTAATATTTATTATTTCTTGGGAGAGGGTAATAATTGACCCCATGAGATTTCAAACCATATATTAAAAAAAAAAAAAAAAAAAAAAAGACCAATTCCTTTCTAACAAAAACATGTGCCTTATGGTTTTAGGTTATTAAAACAACAGACATATCAATATTTAGCCATGTGTCCTCCTAATTAGAGGAATTTTTTTAAAAAATAATGTTATTTTAATAAATAATGACAAAAATGGAGTAAGGATAAAAATATTTTAAAAAATAAGTGAGGAAATCGTTGACGGGGTCCATGATTTTATAAAATTAGCCCACATGGCACCCAAATAGTGGACCGGGTCCACACTTTTACTCACATGTCTCGATCAACCCTGTCGTAACTGCACTCATTTTGCTCACATTATTAAGTATAGAGGCAATATGAAAAAACTTCATACTACATTGTAATATTTGTAGTAGTATGAAGGTTTAACCCAAACATTATCAAACAGTAATTACTATTTTATTTTCCATTAGTGTATCATTAGGTATGTTAATTTCATTTTGGTTTTTGAACTTTCAAGTTTGTTCTACTTTAGTTCTTAAATTTTAATCTGGAAATGCTTGTTTTGGTTTTTTAACTTTTAAATTCATTATATTTGATTCTTGAACTTCTAAAATTCTATATTTTAGTGCCGAATTTTTTTAAAAGAACAACTATTTTAGGCATTGTATGTTACTTTTTCTACTTAAAATCTACTTTTTCTTGTTCGTGTTTATTTTATTTGGCTTGAAATCGTGCTTATATTAATATGCTAGTATACGTATGTAAAGTTGCATCATTAAAAAATGTGGAAGGTATGAGAATTGAACTCTAACCTAATAAAAGGAAGGTATTAATAATACAAAATTGGACTATAATGTAGATAAAAACCAGACATTATAGAAGTACGATGTCGAATGATCGTCCAACATTGAAGAACAAGTTATTAAAGGTGTTCAACGTCAGTTTTATATTGAACACCTTTAATTCTTTAATGTCGGTTACTTTTGATGTTGGTTAATTACCAACCGTCCAAGAAGAGTCTGTTTGACATTAAATGTCTACCATTGCTTATCTTTATTGAAAAAAAATTTACTTTCGCATGTACTCAATAATATTTTTTTCATCACCCATAATTGTACAAAATAAAAATTCAATGAACTTCATAAACTATAAACTAACCTAAATGACTTTATCATATGTCTAAGTAATTTTGCACGCAAAAAATATCTAACAAGCCACGAAAAACAAAGAGTAATACGTTTGATGTACTATATATTACTAAAGGAAGTTTTCCAAAACCAAATAAAATCAATCATATTTAAAATAAAATTTTCAACCATGAATTTTCTACCTAATTTTTCTTCTACATCTTAATTACCTTTTGGCTTTTAACAATGATCATTAAAATTATTAAAACAAATTAAAAGCAACATATAAGTTTCACTTTACCTTCTTCATTCAATTATCAACTCAAATTTATAATCATCTTTTTGAAATGGAGATAAAATAAAGGCTAAATTATAGATAATACTCTAAACTTTGTAATTTATTTTAAAAAAAAAAATCCTTTTTCAATATCATATATGAACTTTCATTAACATTCCGTAACTACTTTTATAGTAGAAATTTAATTTTTTTAAAAAAATATAATTGACACCTAAATGTTGTGGCGATGACCTAGCTAGAACAGAAAATTAGATCATCACAATATTATAGGTCATCGCCACATTGTTCCAAGCCTCGATTTATGTCTAAAGTTCTAAAAGATTTCTATTTCGAAAGTAGTTTTGAAATATTTATAAAAGTTCAAGACTAAAGTATAGGAGTGTTTTTTTAAAGAAAGAGTAAAGTTTAGAGGTACTTTTCCTATATAATTTTAGTCTAAAATCTACATAAAATAAAATATATATTTTTTAAATTTAATTAATAAATAAACATATCAAAATCATCAAACATGTCACGCTTATTTTTAACTTTCTATCTTCTAACATATATATATACACACACACATATATCTACCCACTAAACATATAAAAAAAATCAAGTTTTCCTTTTTTTTCTTTTCTTTTTCTTTTCTTTTTTTCTCTTTCATGCCTACTTTTTAAGTCTCTCAACTAAAAAATTCATAAAGACACTTTTTTAACTAAAAAAAAATTCATAGAGATACTTTTTTTTTTTTTTTTTTATCTCTCACAAACAAAAATGGTGAACTTTTTATTTCAATCCAAACACAAATACAACGTATCCGACTTATAAAATATATACATAGAGTGTTGTGTTAAATTAAAAAGAAAAAAGTAGGTAAATTTTAGAGTAAACAAAATTGTTAAAAATATTTTCAAATATAGTAAAATATCATAATTGATATTGATAGATGTCTATTATTGTCTATAAGTGATAGACAATAACATTTTGATATATTTATAAATATTTTGACTCATTTTATTATATTTGGTAATAACCTTAAATTTTATTACTTAAATAAAAGGAAAATTATTATAAACAGAAAAAGTATTGAAATATTTACAAATGTAGAAAAATTTAGGGATAGTTGCAAATATGACAATCAGACCTAAATTATTTGCAGATATAGCATCATGCAAAAAAATTTGCAAATATAGCAAAATTTAGATCCAACTCTCAAAGTGTATCACTGATAGACCATATCATTAATAGGAGTCTATCACTGATAGATCATATTGTTAATAGAAGTCTATCAGCGATAGACTATATGATTGATAGATTTTGTTATATTTACAATTTTTTTAAAATTGTTAATATACACTTAGGTATTATCTCTAAAAGTGTTATTCATTGCAATTACCCAAAAATTTAACTAGTAATTTTATTTTATATTGATAAATAATTTGACTCATTTTTTTTATATTTAAAAAGAACCATAAATAAAATAGTTTCATTTAATAAATAAGAGAGAGACACGTTTTTTCTTTTCTTTTTTTTTTGGGAACCCGATAGAAACACGTTTGTTTATAAAAAAAAATAAAAGATGAGTGAAACAAAATTTTCCCATATTGTGTTGTGTGTGTATATAATATATATATTGTTTAATAATATGAAAATAATTATTAAAAATAATGATGATAGGATCCTATATTGACACGTCATGTCATCTCAATAATTGAACCGACCCTTCTATTATTTTAATAAAATATAACTTATCCTTCCTTTAAA
Source organism: Lagenaria siceraria (assembly GCA_002890555.2). Taxonomy (NCBI): domain Eukaryota; kingdom Viridiplantae; phylum Streptophyta; class Magnoliopsida; order Cucurbitales; family Cucurbitaceae; genus Lagenaria; species Lagenaria siceraria. Next base: position 18,131,314 of record CM016487.1, read on the forward strand.
TCTAATTAATTTATTACTATTCGCATAACCATATTAAAATTGTTGAAAAAAATAACAATCTATATTTTAAAATTTTACCTTTTGTATCCATTTAAATTTTGAATTAATAATCATACCGATTTAAGCTCTAAACTTTTATAAGAGTATAAATTTAAATCATTTTTTTAAATTTCATTTGAAGATATATTATAAGATACCTATAATTGTATCAAATTAAACTCTTAAATGGCTATAAGTGAACCATTTGACTCATTATTAGAATTACTTTTGAAAATCGTTCATGCATCAATTCTTATCCTTATTTAGACTTCTACAAATGTCAGATTAGAAAAATAGACGATTAAACTTGATGCATAAACAATTTTTAAAGAAAATTAAATACTGCTTCAAAACTTTCTTTGTTACAATATTTACTATTTTCTACCCATCGTCAATTTTCCTATTTATTATAGTGTTTATTATTTTCTACCTAGTCTAAATAGGCACATAGACTATGATAACCTAGACTAAAATAGTCTGCATCCAAACACAGATTATTGTAACCCACAAATTATAATAACCACGAATTATAAGAACCAGCTCAACGCCCCAAATGCCCCTAAGAGTCTAAATTAATTTACTTATGAAAGTTTGAGAATTTATTTGATAAAATTATAAGTCTCACACAATGTTTACTTAAATAAAACTTAATTGAAAGTATAATTTGATATACTTACAAAATTCATGGTTTAAATTAATACAATTATTAGTTTAGAGTTTTAATTGATACAAGTCCTAATGTTTGAGGGTATAAATTGCTACTTTTATCTAAATATAATTTATTTTATGTGTATATGTCGAATATAATGTCTTAACCAGTCGGATTATATGTTGTCTGTATCTTTTTATAAGACTTTCATTTGTTACCAATAGAATTAGTTATATATATCAACAAATATCATGAATTGCATCGTCATAGACTTAAATAAGTTGGGAAATGATATGTTTTTTTAACTCCAAAGTCACTACATGCCTGACTTGCCATAAATTTAGTCTGCCACATAACCTTTAAATAATATAATTAGTGTGTTATATAAGTAATATATAGCCAAAGCTTGTAATAAAAAGACTTATCAACCACCAAATAAAATTGAAATTTCAAGATCTTATTAAATAGACAGTCTAAAAAAATCAAAGGTCTAACTCATTTTAGAACATTTGGATGGATTGCTAAATAATACACCTCCATGAGAGAGATATTAAAAGTATGTGTGGATTAAAATAGACTTAAAGATCTATAAAAGTTAATATAACGCTATAAATAGATAAACTTTATGTTCTTAAAAAATAGATAAAGTTTACGAATTGTTGGCGCTCAAATCTCATCTGCATTAGATTTTACTATAGATGTAAGGTGATTTTGACCTCTAGCCCGCTTTCCTCTAGTCTATTCTCGGTATCTTCCGAGCTAACCTGCATAAGATGTCTTTGCACTTGTGTAGTGTCGAGCTTACTGCACTTCGATGTTTAAGTTAGTACAAAGAGTGGCTAATTCTGCTAAACAAAAAAAGAAGTAAGGTCGGGTCTCTCATTTGGAGATTACCTACTCTCCCGTTTGAAGTGGTCAAATGGGGCTATTTATAAGTCAGTCCTCTGACACACATCAACGGTTACGTGTGACGACAGTGGTGTACTCAAGGACATTTTAGCGCTCAAGGTTGCACGTTGTCAGTCTGAACCCAGCTCAGTTATTTTTCAATTGGTATATATTCACTGGCTCGATTGGTAGGCTCGAACCCCACGATATTGACATTTTCCTTCTGGGATGCATGCTCCCATACTCTATGCCCTTTTTTTGGTATCCTTTGAGCTTGGATCCGCCTGTGGACCTTGGGCCTTGCCTTGAGTAACCCTCAACACAAATCATTAAGTTATGATCAAATTTTAGATAAATAAGTATATTAGTTTAAATATATGAGAGTAATCAAAGTGAACTTAGCTCAATAATAATTTGCGTATACTAATTTTTCCTAATTAATGTTAGATGTATTTAAATGAAATATAAGAGTTTGAGTTGAGTTTGATGACAATGGCTACATAAACTTGTTTTGAAAGCCATGCACCCTACAAATTTTTAGTGTGTTATATGTGCTGAACTCTATATTTTTCTTAGAAATATTTATTCCTCTATATTTGGTATTCTTTAGTTCAAAGGCAAAGAATAAGAAGTGGGAAGTAGACTAAATTGAAAGTAACATATAGAGCATGCAAAATAAAAAATATATATAAATTGAAGTAATATTATTATCTAACTACTCCAAATATTATTTATATATTTGGAAAAAAAAAAAACTCCTTATAATGATAATTTTAAGAAGTATATTTTAACCAAATAAAGTTTATACTTGAAAATTTTAACTTTACCCAACATCCCACTTGAACACTTGGGTCAATCTTTTTGTCTTGAAGGATATTTTCTCTGTTGTAAGTTAGGTTTTTGGTATAAAAAATCCCACATTTCACTTTCATTATAAAGATATACATAATGATTTTTCCTATGATATTATTTTGTATTTATTGGTTTGATGGTGAAAGGGCATCCAAGGTCCTAAAATGTGGTGTTTAAAACCCAATAACGGTTCATTGTCACAACCTATAATATATTAAGTAATTGTAATGAGCAACAATTTTATGAATAATAACCAAATGTATAGCAATATTTTTAAAAGATTGCAAATATAGCAAAGTCTATCAGTGATAGACTTCTATCGTTGATAGACTCTTATAATCTATCAGTGATAGACCACCTAGATTATAAAAGTCTATCAGCTGGTCTATCAGCAAGAGAAGTTTATCACTAATAGACTTTGTTATATTTGCAATTTTTTAAAAATGTTGTTATATATGCTAATACTTTAAATTCTATATTTGCAATTGTCCCTAGTATATTCCTACTTAAGAATGAGATTAAATCCTACTTTCATGTTTGTTTTGTTTTGTTTGATTTGGTTCAAACTCTATATTCTTTAAGTTTGTTCCATTTCAATTTATAAACCTTTTCAAAATATTCATTTTGATTCTTGAACCTTCACTTGTTTGCTCGATTTTATTTTTTGGACTTTCATTGTGTTTATTCAAGTCCTAAAAAATCATCACTGTTGTGCTATTTTTCGATCTAATTTTAACTAGTTAGTAACTTGAAATCATGCTCATATAGACATGCTAGTACGCATACTCAAAGTTATGTCTTAATTTGTTAAATAATACTACTAATAATAAATATATGGACAAAATTTATTATTATTTTAAGTTGAGAGACTAAAATAAAAATATTAAGAGTTTTAAGAACGAAATAAAACAAATTTGAATATTTAGAAACCAAAGATAGCACGAAGTTTGAGGGTGGTTTCAATTATACTTTTGAACTTTAAACGTTTCATTTGAACTCTCTCGAAATTTGAAGTTTGTTAGTAGACTTTTGCCGTTAAATTTATAGACAAAAAAGTTTGTATCTACTTACGTGAACAAATCTAAACACATAGATAAAAAATAAAAACACACATGGTTCATTTGTAAATCATACCTATTATTGTTTTCCTCCTTTCAAAACCCCACATCCTCAATTTTCTCTGTTCTTTCGTTTATGAATATTTTCGCTAATCCTAACCCACGAGTTTACTTTCCGTATGTTTTAGATTTATTCACTTAAGAAACACACAAACATATATAAACTTTTTAGTCCATGAATTTAACAACAAAAGGCTTCAAGGGTTGTTTAAAAAAAAAAAAAAAAAATCAAACTTCAACGGTTACAATGAAACTTTTCAATGTTTGGGGTTATAATTTAAACTAACTCCATAGTCCAAGATACTTTTGATAAGGTTAAAAAATCACCTCTTGTCCCAGAACTATCATGGAAATAACAATTTAGTTCACAAACTTTGATTTATAATAATTTAATTCATGTACTTGAGATTTTATAACAATTTAGTATAAAAAACTTTAGTATGTACTTAAAAACTTTAGTCTTTATCATATGATAATTACTATTAAGATTCAGTAGAATTTTTATACCTAGATATATCAATAAACTTATTAGAGACCTAGTATATAAGTTACAAAGTCTAAATCGTTAAATAATAAAAATTAACATTTAATTTTGATGAAACTTTTCGTGTTTGAAAATATAAGAACTAAACTATTACATACTAAAATAAACCGACAAAATTGTTATAAAATTAAAAGTACAGAGACTATCATTACAAATCAAAGTTTATGGACTAAATTGTTCACTTCATTACAGTTCACTAACCAAAAGTAATTTTTAATTTTGTTTTAGGGTTGTTTTCAAATATAGAAAAAATGAGTCAAACTATTTATAAATATAGAAAAATTTATCGAAACTGAGTGATAGACAATGACATTGCAGCGATAACTCAATTGTAGTCTATCGCTGATAGAGAATGAAATTTTTTTATATTTGTAAATAGTTTGATATATTTTCTGTTCATAATAATTTCCCTTTTGTTTTTATATAATTTAACCCAAAAAAAAAATTAAAAAAGAACGTGTGAATCAGCTGATGTTATTGGCTGAGTCAAAAAGAAGATGGTGATGTTTATTTAGTTTATATACAATAAAAGGGTGGGTGGGAAATGGGCCCCATTTTCTAGAATTTATATCAAACTAAGAAAATGGAATTGTCTTCCAATGACTTTTCTTCTCAATTTCTCTTAACCAATATTTCCCTATTTATACTCAACCATTTCCTCTCTTTTTTTCCCATCCATTTTCATCTTTCAATCCTCTGTTTCTCTTTCTCTGTTTTCATCTTATAAAATTTGCAGCCATATTTTCTCCCTAATTTTCTTTCTTCTTTCTCTTTTTCTTGAGTAGTTTTGAATATATATTTTTGCAAACTAAAATGGATTGCAAAAACCAGCAATCTCAATTACCAAAATATGAGTGTCTTCTCTTTGGTAAGCCCCTCTGGTTTTTAAAAACTCAACAAATTATGACACTAAAAAACTTAAACTTAAACATTTGTATGCTTTGATTTGGCAGATGTTGATGATACTCTTTACCCTCTTAGCTCTGGTTTATCGAAACAATGCACCAAAAACATTGAAGGTATTCATTGATCTTATCAATCTTTTTTCTTTTCTGTTTTGGCTTTGAAAATTCTCATTTCCTTTCTTGTTTATGAACAGAGTATATGGTTCAACAACTTGGGATAGAGAAAGATGGAGTTGTAGAGATGAATCAGTTTTTGTATAGGAATTATGGGACATCCATGGCTGGCCTTAAGGTCCAATCTTTGAACTTTGATTTTTTTGTAAATTTACATAAAACCCATTTGAATTTTGTATTAAAGTTTCAAGCTTTTTGCCTTCTTGTGTAGGCTATTGGTTATGAGTTCGACAATGATCACTATCACAGGTACTTTCACCCTCTTTTCAACAGAGTTTGAATGATTATAGACATCATTTGAAGTGATTCTAAACATGAAAATAGTGATATAATTTTGCATGTTTTGAATATAATCTTTCAAAAAATTAATCTTTGTTTGCTATTTTGCAGCTTGGTTCATGGAAGATTACCATATAACAATTTGAAGCGTGATCCGGTTCTTAGAAATCTCTTGCTTAGTTTGCCCATTCGTAAAGTTGTAAGTACTTTTCTTTCGATTAATATATACGTATATTGAGTTTAACATGTTATCAGAGCAAGAGTCTTAAATTTTTCGGTTTGGCGAAACAGATCTTCTCGAATGCGGATGAAGTTCATGTTGCCAAAGTTCTAAGTAGGCTTGGTTTGGAGGGTTGCTTTGAAACGATCATATGCTTTGAGACTCTTAACTCCTCTGATTTCGACACTACTTCTGATGATGGTTCTGAATCTGATTCTAAAGGCTCGACGAACAGCGACGTGGACGACGCTCCTCCACCGCTCCCCGTCACTCTGATTCTCTGCAAACCTTCACCACAAGCATTTGAAGCTGCAGTCAAGATAGCCAACATTGACCCCAAAAGAACAGTAAGAAATTTTCTTCCCATCTTCTCAATGAAAAATTACAAAACTTAAAAAGGTTTGATGATATATATGGAAAGATTTGAATGTTGGATTTGCAGTTGTTCTTTGACGACAGCATCCGCAACATAAAGACAGGGAAATCCACTGGCCTCCACACTGTGTTGGTGAGTTCATATTATACTTCATTTGATTTCTTGTGCAGAATCATAGAAAGGAAAAGAAATGAATAATAATCCAAACAAATGGGTTTTAATTAATTTGCAGGTTGGATCATCCAACAGAGGCAATGGTGTGGATTATGCATTGGAAAGCATTCACAATATAAGGGAAGCTTTGCCAGAGCTATGGGAAGTGGATGAGAAGATGAAGAACACAAGGCTTTCTGGAAAAATTGCATTGGATACTTCAATTGTGATGGCCTAATTAACTAATTAACATCTCTATTTTATTAGTCTAATAATGGAGTTTGGATGTTATATTAATCCATTCCATTTGTAATAAACAATTTAAAATATATGAAATGTACTAAAGCAAAGTTCTTTCTTTCTTCTTTGCTTTTGATATTGGGTTTTGCAAATATAATTGTTTGTTTATTAGAATCCAAATGACCTAAATAAAAAAAAAAAAAATCCCATCAACCAAATATATATTGGACATACTCATTTAGTTGAATTCATTAACAATTCCACATGATTATATAATCAAGACTTTCATGAGTAGTCACACTTTTTATTTAACACTCAAAACTTTCAATCCGGGGAAATAATAAAGACTTAAGTTGCTAACTTGAACATATTTCAATTAGTTAAAGTATAACCTAAATTAAAACGTGAAAATTAGTTTATATCTTCACTCCCATATTTCAATTGGTTAAAGCCCTCTCCTTCAATGTTATTTTGAGATGAAGAGGATTCGTGAAAGTGCGAGGATGGCAACCAACACCCCTTTCTAAACAAGGAAAAGGAAATGGGTGGTCAAGTTGAAACGGTCTCATCGTTGGTGTGGTCGTTGACATCTACGACGGGATGGGATTGGGTCTATCTAAAGTTGTCCTCATAGGTTTTCCTCTCTTCCTTGTTTCATGTTTGAAGAAATACCTTGATTGAATTTTCATTTCTTGCACAGAAAAAAAAAAAAAAAGAATCAAAATGTTAGTTAAGTAAGAAACTGAGGTCGAGGTCGAGATTGAAGCTGAGGCCAAAGCAGCCTAAAGGAAAACTATATTGAAGTCATGTTATCTTTAAGAATTTTATTATATCTTTCTAGAGAAAATCTCAAACTCCAAAGAATGTCACCTAATGGCTACATCATCTTTATTCATCTTTCTAGAGAAGGTAGACATGGTCTCAAAAGAAATTGATTTTCATCTTTCTATAAAGGATTTCAAACGACAAATGAGATCACCTAATAGTTACACATCACCTCTCGAAAATAGATATTTATATTTCGAGAGAGGTGCCCATAATCACAAAAGAGATTAATTTTCATTTTTCAACAGACAATCTCAAGCTCCAAATAACGTCACATAATGGTCGCATCACCTCTCAAAAATAGATATTCATCTTTTTAGAGAAGGTACTCATAATCTCAAAAAAAATTGATTTTCATTTTTTTATATAGATTCTTTAACGTAAGAAAGGCTAAAGTCTTTCCTTCGGGGTTTTATAGGTAATCCTAGGAACGCTTTGGGGGGTTGACTCCAATGTGGAGCTAATTTCGAAATATCTAAACCTAGGGAATCCCAAACCACTATAGAATACCACCAAAGTAACTTTAGGGCCTAGAACATCGTCTAAAAGAGTACCCTAAATTTGTCTAAGGGTCTTGATGGGTCAATCAAAGGGGCCACTAGTGAGAAATTCAGCCTTAACAGGGCTTGACAAAAAATGTCACTAAAGCAACATGAATCAGAGAAATTATACTCCTTAATTAGGCCCAAAATGTTTAACTCAACCATCTATAACTAGCCAAACTCTAGAACCTAACTTAGGAGTGGGGCTAATGTTATGAGTAATTTTTAGGGATGTTTATTTTTCCTACCGTGATGGGGCCTCGTGGACACCCGCTCCTAACAAAGATGAGAATTCTCCATTTAGGTGCGGAATGGGGGAGAAAGAGAGGGAGAAAAGAGTTTTCAATAAGCTAAATGAAGACGGGAACGTTTTATTCTTCGTATTCACCCCATTTGCCTCCCTTTTTATTATTATTGTAATATTTGTTCTATCATTAGTATTATTATATAAATATTATATTTAAGTTTTAAGTTTTATTATTTAATGGCTAAGATAATGGATATGTTTTAATCAAACATTTAGATTTAGATCATACGACAAATTGAAAATTTGGTTCCTAATGGTTTTGAGAAAGTTAAAATTTAATCGGTGTGATTTATAATTAGAATTTTAGTCCCTACGATTTGATAAAAACCTTTATAAATAGTTTCTATATGAAGATTTTATATCAAACCATATGAATTATTTATGAAGTTTTATCAAACTATAAGGATTAAATTTTAACTTTCAAAAGCGTAGGGACTAAATTCTAACTTTCTCTAAACCATAGGGACCAAATTTCTAATATAACTTAGATTATATGGGTGTATTTTGTTTAACTTTTCAAGTGTTAATTTTTAGAAAAAATAGTCATTTTGAAAAAAATTGGAGTATTTAGTAACCACTCAAAATAACTTTTGTAACGATGAATTTATGAAAGAAGTTGGCTTGAGAGAAACATTTGAAATCAACTTTTAGAAAAATGACTTTTGAGTATTTAATGATTAATCTCCCTAATTTGAATAATATATGAGATTACCAAAATATTTTCATTAATCCTCTACCTCACTTCCACCATGATTGTCGCTGGCTACCACCGCCCTTCACCGGCCACCTCTGACGACAATCATCGCCCATCAACCTATCTAGTAAAACTTTTGGCAACCATCTTCAATGGGCAATGAGAACAATCTACCGTAACCACCGCCAATGGCCAACTCTGGCGACAATCTTCGGCGATCAACTTCGACAGCCAACATAACCATATATAACTAGCCAAACCTTGGAACCTAACTTAGGAGTGGGAGCTAATGTACTTATGGGTAATTTTGAGGGATGTTTATTTTTCCTACCGTGATGGGGCCTCGTGGACATTCGCTTCTAACAAAGACAGGGATTCTCCATTTAGGTAGGGGAATGGGGGAGAAATAGAGGGAGAAAAAACTTTTCAATAAGCTAAATGAGGACGAGGACGTTTTATTCTTCGTATTCACCCCGTTTGCCTCCCTTTTTATTATTATTATAATATTTGTTCTATCATTAGTATTATTATATAAATATTATATTTAAGTTTTAAGTTTTATTGTTTAATGACTAAGATAATGGATATGTTTGAATCAAACATTTAGATTTAGACCATACGAAAAATTGAAAATTTGGTCCCTATGGTTTGGAGAAAGTTAAAATTTAGTCGGTATGATTTACAATTAGAATTTAGTCTCGACAGTTTGATAAAAACCTTCATAAATAGTTTCTATATGAAGATTTTATATCAAACCATATGAATTATTTATGAGGTTTTATCAAACCATAAGGATTAAATTTTAACTTTCAAAACCAAAGGGACTAAATTCTAACTTTCTCCAAACCATAGGGACCAACTAATTTAACCTTAGATTATACGGGTGTACTTCGTTGAACTTTTCAAGTGTTTATTTTTAGAAAAAAAAAATTATTTTGAAAAAAATTGGATTGTTTTGTAACTACTCAAAATAACTTTTGTAACAATGAAGTTATGAAAAAAGTTGGTTTGAGAGAAACATTTGAAATCAACTTTTAGAAATATGACTTGAGTTTTAATGATTAATCTCCCTAATTTGTATAATATATGAGATTACCAAAATACTTTCATTAATCCTCTACCCCACTTCCACCATAATTGTCGCTGGCTACCACCGCCCTTCATCGGCTACCTTTGACGACAATCATCGCCATCAACCTACTCTGGTAAAACTTCTGGCAACCATCTTCGATGGGCAATGAGAACAATCTACCGTAACCACTGCAAATGGCGAACTCTGCCGACAATCTCCGGCAATCAACTTCGACAGCCACCTCCAATGGCCATCTTTGACAATCACCACTGACCAACTTCGGCGAACACCACTGGCAGCCATCTCCAGCTACCACCTCTAGCAATCAATTTTATACAACGATCTCCAGCTATCACCTTCGGCAATCAACTCAGTGACCAACTCCAATGACCACCTCATGCGACCAACTTTAACTGCCAACTCAAGCAACAACCACCTTTAATGCCCAACTGCATCGATTATCTCCAACAATCTACTCGAATGACTAACTCTAGCGACCAATTAGATCGATCATATGCTAAAACAAAAAAGCTCAAGCAATGAAGGTGTTTTTAAATACAAATTTGTAATTATTTGTTCATAGTGTTTAATATTCGTCCTTAAGAGTATTTCATGTAAATAGAAACACTTTGAGTATGTAAAAAACCAAATAAATCTATCTATGTAAGTACTTTTGAGAAAATGTAACCAAACACATCAGTATTTTTATTTCAAAAACTTTTTATTAAAAATATTTAAATGAAAAACACTTTTTTTTATCGGAAATATGATCCTAACATGTTATAATGAATAATTTGATTGGTAACTATTTCCGTTCTACTAGAAAATTTAAGTAATTTCTATTTATATTCAAACTCTTCACGTGGAATTGATCATTTAAATAAAAAAATAGTAAAAATTAATTATTTAATTAAAAAAATTCAATATTTGTTATTTAAGTCCATTGGTTTTTTTTTTTAAAAAAAAGAAGGCGGGAGAAAATTTTCCATCAAGAGCGCAAGGGAATTCCCGTGAAATTAAATAGAGAATTTTGCAGAGATGGAAAATGAAAATGAGAAGTAAAGATAGGGACTCAGCCCCATGAACATCTCTACTAATTCTGGACCAAAGGGATAAATCCAAAAAGAGTAGTAAGAAGCAAGATCAAGGCCAAGACAAAACGAGCTAGCTTGGAAGACCATTAGGCAACTAGGCCATGAGGAGAAAGAAAGTCTAACTCGATTCACATGTTAACCTGATTCATGAAGGAAACATGAAAAAACCAAGGTCAAACCCAATTACAAAATATACTACTACGACTTCATGAGAGATAATTGGAACTCCACTCTTCTACTCAGACTCCACGTGTTGCACTTATCGCTTCCTTAGACTTAAGCATTAAAGGGTGTGTGGCAAGCACTACATTATATGCAGGTTTTCTCTTTCATAGGTCATATCATTCTCCCTTAAAACAGACACATTGTTGTTATCACGTGAAGGTTAGGTACGTTTTCTCTCGTTAGAATTTTGACATCAACAATGACAATAAGAAGATGGTATGAAATAATTGGTACATTTAGAATTCACTTAAATTTATAAGGATAAAGTTGTTTAAAAAAAATATATATTTTTTAAAAATCCTTGTATTTTAATATAAAAATATAGTGAGAGATAGAGATTTGAGGAACAAATCTACTAGGGGACTAATTAAAATGACACTAGTACACGCTTTTATATTAGGAACATTATTGCATGTAGAACTATCATCGGACATAAATGATTTAGCATGACAAAAGCACTTTTTATTAGTATAACTCGTGGAGTACAAAATAACATCGAACCTTAAGAAAAGGAGAATACAAGTCAGTTACCATTGAGATACTTTTGAATTATTCTAATTTGATTTTATTTTGATAAAAACAATTTTTCATCACCAAAATCACTTGAAAAAAATGACATTTTTAGCTAATTTTAAATGTTTATTTGCATGTACGAAATTCTTGAAGTTTCTAAACTCGATTCTTCTTATTATTTTAAAGTTGAATTTTGAAAGATGAAAAAAATTAAGTTTAGTATTTTTGTCCTTATACTTTTAACGGTAGGTCTATTTGATTTTTAAGATTTCAAAATTTAACCTTTTAATCATCGATTTTTTAAAGATATATTTAAAAGGTCTTTGAATATTTATTATTATTTTAAATATTGATATGAGATTTTAAATTGAAAATAATAATTACAATAAATTGGAAATGAGGGAAGAAATAAAGAGAAGATAATTCTTTTACTTATTATTCTTAATTTTAAATATCATGTCAATATTTAAAATAAGAAAAATTATTTTAAATGACAAAATTGCTAAAAATATTTATAGATATGGCAAAATTTCATTGTCTATCTGCTATAGACTGCGATAGACAGTAAAATTTTGCTATATTTATAAATATTTTGGTTCATTTTCCTATATTTGAAAACAACCTTAAAATAATAACAATAAATTACTTGATCTTCATCTATTCTTATAAGTTCAAAAATAAAATCATATATTTTGAAATCTGATGAACATAACATTATTAAAAATCTAAGACCCGTTTGATAACATTTTTGTTTTCTATTTACTGTTCTCATTTTTCATTTTTTGAGAAACATGCTTATTTGATAATTCATTATGTTTTTTTTTTCTAAATTTTAAGAAACATTTTTTAAAATAAGGTCAAATTTGAGAAACTACGAAAAAGTAGATTCTTCATATTTCGTTTCTCTTATATATAATAGTGTTTCATTTATCTATCAAAAACCATCCTTTGGTCGTCATGCATTCCCAAACCATCATTCCAACTCTTGGTTGTGTGATATTAATTCCCAAGTTAGTCATTTTTTTTAGTTTCTTTCTTTATTTCCATCTTTTATATTTTTATTTCTTTTCTTTATTAATGTTGGTATTTTAAAAAAAATAATTTTTCTATATTTATTTTAATTATCAATATGTTTATTAATTTTCTTTTATTTCAAATTTTGAGTATTAAATTTTGCAATAGGCATGTTTATATATTATTTTAATTTTAATAGTTTTAATACATTTGAAACCGATTAAAATTTTACAATATATAAATTTTGTTCACTAAAACATTCATTTAACTTAACTTTAATATTTTATAACTATGACATTAACATAATAATATAATTAAGTTAAATTTAAATCGACATCTATTGAGACGAATAACTCTGAAAAGTAATATTGCATTTGAAATCTGAGCAACATTTAAAATATAAAAACAATAACGGTATTATTGTTGTTAATTTTTCATTAGGACTTATTTTTATTTGATTATGTAGTTTTTTTAGGATTGTTATTTGTATTTGATAAGTAAATGTTTTATAATTAGTTTTTAGAATAATTATTTTAAACGACAAAATTGTTGGAAATATTTTCAAATATAGCGAAATGTTATTGTATATCAATGATAGATAGTGACGTTTTGCCATATTTTTAAATAAATTTACTCATTTTGCTATATTTGAAAATAACTTCAATTTATATTTAATGCATGATATATATTTTTTATTGTACATAATTAAATTATATTTAAACTATAAAATAAGAGGAAAGGTAAAGAAAAAAACAAATACAATAAACAACAAACAGTTATTAAACAATTTTCTGATTCTATTTTTTTTTTTTTTTTTTTAAGAAACGAGAAACCTAAATAATTACTAAACATGAATTAATATTTTTTTAGATACAATATTCTGACTCTTAAAAAACAATAACATTATCAAACATGCTCTTAGTCAGTTTTTTTTTTTCCTTTTCAGATCCTCCAAATTTTAACTCTAAATTAATCCCAAATTAGCGATAGAGATTGGATTGATTTGATGAAAAATAGACGTTAAATTTGGACCTTAAAAAATATAGAGACGGACTAAAATGGATTAACACAAAATAGTATTTAAACCATTTCGTTACATATCCCAAATTTCAAATTTATCATAGACGTTACTAATTATCGAAGGAAAGCCTCCGCCGCCAGCGGCGCCGACCACCGCTGAACCCTGCATTCAGTGCGGCGGAGTGATCTCCCATCCCAACTCCACGGTAATCTCTTCAATTTTAAGAAAATGCCAATTTGCTGTACTGTAATGTAATTAAAGAGGCTTTGAATTCACTCACTCCCTCGACGACTGTTCATGAAAAGGTGTGAAAAGAACTAAAGAACGTGTCTATACTTTATAAGCCCACGATATCTCATTACATCGCCACATTTTTTTGTCAGTTCTAACTACTTTTTGTGCATTTTAATTGATTTCGACTTCTTCAGGCGAATTTCTTCACAGGCGGATCGAGTTTGATTCTTGTGAGTATCGGTTTTCATTGTGATCGTTCAATGTTTAGCACCATTTGAAGAATACTTTGCTGGGTTTCGGTTGTTTTGTTGGATGTTTTGGTTTTCAGTGTTTTTGGGGCCAACCCACGTTTTGTTATGGCCATTTTCTTGTTTCATTTGCAATGGGTTTGAGTTTGGTTGAATCTAAATCTCTTGATAGATGAAAGGCTATTTGTTTTGTGGTTGTTTATTTTCTTGGGGGATTTTCTTTAGTTTAAGATCTGTTTGATCTGTGCTTTTGGGCATTGCAGATTGAAGTATTTTGAGTTTTGTGGGTTGAACTTGAAGTGTACGTGGAAATGGAGAATGGAGATCAGTTCAATCAGTTTTCTGATGCTAAATATGAATGTCTTCTCTTTGGTATTACATTTTGGACTTCTTATCTTTTTCAATTTCAAAGTTGGATTGGCAAGTTTTTTATAACAAAGAATTATGTGTTTACTTTCAGATCTAGATGACACTCTTTATCCTTTTAATTCTGGTTTGGCAAAGGAAATCACTAAGAACATTCAAGGTTAGTTGGAATTTCCTTTCCTCTTTCCCCTCTGGATTCATGAACTTTTGGGGCTGATAGTGTTTAGGACAATGAGGCTCTTCATATTTCTTTGATGTTGTTCATTCTGGACTTGAGTTTGCGTGGATTTACCTTTTTGAAATGTTGTCTTATGTGAATTGACATGGGATTATGTGCACATCTCCAACCAATAACGAATCAAAATTTAGGTTTCTTTGTTGTTTTATGGATTGGATGAATTTTTATTACTTTTCTTGTAGAATATATGATCGAAAAGTTAGGAATGGAGGAGAACGTGCCTGAATTGTGCATTTCCTTGTACAAGATTTATGGGACAACAATGGCTGGTCTTAGAGTAAGTTAAAACATCATAGCCTTTAACATGACCTTTCTTCAAAACAAGCATTGCAGTCAATTATTGGATTTTGTGTCATGGTCATTTTTCCTGGTTGCAGGCTATCGGTTATAACTTCGATTATGATGATTTCCATAGGTAACTAACTTTTGATCTTCATTAGTGTGTATGTTTGAGAATTTTTAGTTGTATTCATCATTTCTTTCCTTCTGTTCTGCAGTTTTGTTCATGGAAGGTTGCCATATGATATGCTCAAGCCTGACCCTGTATTGAGAAACCTTCTTCATAGCTTACCAATTAGAAAACTTGTAAGTAGCTTATCCGACGTTAGTTACACGATTCGATGTCTTTGAGTTTTAACTAGTGATTTGATTTTTACCCTTCCATTTTGTGTTTCTGTCTGATTTCTGAGCTCAGTTATTCACAAATGGTGATATGGCCCATGCAACCAGAGCGCTGAAGAGACTTGGATTAGAGGACTGCTTTGAAGGGATTTTATGCTTTGAGACTTTGAATCCTGATAAGGGAACAATTGATGAGGAAACAGGGTCTGTAATTTTTGATATCAATCAGTATATGAGCAGTTCAAACTCTGATCTTGATCTACCAGAGACGCCGATCATTTGCAAACCATTTGAAGAGGCATTTAAGCAAGTTTTTGAGATAGCCAATATCAACCCGCAAAAAACTGTAAGTGAAGAACAGATCAGAGTAACTTTAAATGACCTTTTCCAAGAGTTTGATGATTATAGTTTATGTTGTGTTAAAAAAAAAAACATCCAATATTTAAAACTATAATCAACAAACTTCTTATTCATTTAATAGATAAGATCTTAACAACTTACTGGGTTTGCCAAAAATCATTCTTCTTAAGAGCCTAATACATTAATAAGATTGAACTTGAGCCTTTTAACCTTCAAAGCTTGCTTTCTGACCATCAAGAACATTGATTGTTTAATAGTTGGCCTGATCTGTTATTCAGCTTCATTTTCTTTTCACAATACTACATTCTACTTACCATCTTGTTTGCAGTTGTTCTTTGACGATAGTGTTCGTAATCTACAAACCGGGAAGTCTGTGGGCCTTCACACAGTGTTGGTAAGTGCCAATACCATCGTTCCGGGCGGGGCTTGGACTTCTTCTTCGTCTTCAAAGCTTGCTGAATTAATTAACATTCTGACCTTATTATGAATTCAGGTTGGTAATTCGCAACGAATCGACGGGGTGGATCATGCATTCGAGAGCATCCACAATATCAAGGAAGGATTGCCTGAGCTATGGGAAGCCATGGAGAAGCTTGAGAGCGTTGCATACTCCGAAAAGGTAGCTATTGAGACTTCAGTTAGAGCATAACTAGTATTTATGATTTTAACTTACAATTGGACAGTGCAAAAACTCTTGGCAACTGCAATGAATGCAAAATGTAAGAACTGGTTTATAGAACATATTTCCTCGGTTATATGAGGGAAAAAATTGTCTCCTTTTGGATTTCTGTTCATCGCAGTTCTTCAACAAATGAATCATTGATTGATGCTTTTTCTTTCACTTCTTTTTCTTTAGTTCAACATGTGAAGTAGAGGATTCGAACCTTTTAACCTATTAACCTAATACGTACCTTAACCAGTTTAGCTATGCACAAGCTAACATTGATCTTAGTTCATTTAGTCGCATATGAACTCATTCTCGAAGAGACAAATTTATTGTTTTTAATTTTATTTCATTAGATGAACAGAAAAAAAAATTATAAAGAAGATTAACCTCTTTTTTAAGAACTACTTTTTCTAATCTCTTTCATACTTTATGAGATTTTAGGTGGAGGGTCTCACATGGTGAAAATACTATTTTGTCCCTCATTCAAGTGTCTACAATATTATCTTTTTCTAATACAACTTTTCAAATCTAATTTCAGTTTTAAATATTAAATTTCATTTTTTTTTAATTTTGTTTTTATCATGTTTTTGGTAAGTTAACCAATATTTGTGATAGATTTTTTTTGTTATTTTTAAAAGAAAAAATTGGAAAATAAAATGTTGTTGGCATTTCTGGTAAGAGGGAAGGTGGGAATTAAAATTGGATAGAAAAAATAAATTAACTTAAATTGAAGAATTAATAACTAGAATTGATAAAAAAAAGAAAAAAGAAAAAAAAGCATACTGTAAAATTTCTAGTAAACTAATATCTTGGTAGGAAGTTTAATGGAAAATATTCAATAAACTTACTAAAAAAAAATTCAGTTAGCTTGAGTTTAAGTTTAAAGAAATTGGGTTGACAACTAAGATTTCTTAAAAACTTTATAACACACAACAAAAAAAAAATGTCAAAGTCAAAATCAACATTACCGGAGTCAACTTTACGATAAAGTAAACCTTCCTGTAAAGTTGACTTTTCATAAAATCAAACTTTTGAGAAGTCAACTTTTACGAGAAAGTCAACCTTCTCATAAGGTTGATTTTTTCATAAAGTTATTTTAAGGAAAGTTTCAATAAATCTTAGTTGCCAACCCACCGAAATTTTCGTCGTAAGTTTACTGGATATTTTCTACTTAATTTTTTTACCAAGATATTAGTTTACTGGAAATTTTTCAGTAGGTTTTTTTTTTTTCTTTTTTTTATCAATTATAGTTTTTTATCTTTTAACTTAAGTTAATTTATTTATTCTACTCAATTCCAACTCCAACTTTTTTTTTTCTGTAAGTTTAAAGTAGTTTTAATTTATTATAAGAATTGAAATTAATTGAATTTCTCCTCCTTCAGAAAATTTTCAATCCTTACTAGAAATTGAATAGGGGACAAAATGTTATTTTCACCCACCTCAAATAGTAAGAAAGAAGTTAGAAAAAATAGCTTTTGAAAATGAGGTTAATTTGTTATGTTGAAAACTTTTTTAAGTTAAAAGTAGCAACTTCATGCCAAACTATTCTCTAATATTTAGTGAACTCGGCATCCTATTTCTCTCTTTGATGTCGCTTTGGCTCCTTATATTTTCCTCTCGCTTTGACTTTCTTTTTTTCTCTCTCCCTCTAGAATTTCCCATCAAAACCTAACAGCAAAAACTCAACAAAACAATCAACCTCAAAACATAACAATTCAATCCCAAATCAAAAACTTATATACTAAAAAGGCTGGATGATTTAGAAAATTAACCAACAGCGTGATAGAAACGCAAGTGAGTTGAAAAATATTGGGGTGTTAGTCAGTTTGGTTTTGTCAGCTTTTGGGTCAATCATGAATCAAATCAAACCAAACTAATTAGTTTTATAAAGAAGAGATCAAAAATTGATGTCCAATAAAGAACAAAACCAACGAATTGATTTTTATTTGATTTAGTTTATTATTCTCTCGGCTTTTTACATTTTCTTTTTTCTTCCAAATTTTTATTTTTATTTTCAATTTTGTTTTGAATGGGTCCTTTTTGCTAATTTTAAATTAAAATTGGGTCCATTTTTTTTATAGATTGAAATTGGACATTTTTTTTTTCTTGGCACTTTCTAAATAAAAAAAAACATACTTACTTCATAATAATTGGTCTTTTTCTAAATAATAATTCTATATATGCACCATAATAATTAAAATACTAAAAGATACTTAATGTTAGAGTTTATTTTTAAAGGTATATGTACTTTCGTTTCGGTTCGGTTTTGATTGGTTTTTTCAATCAATATCCGATCCAAATCAATACTTTTTTATTTTCTCCAAATACAAACACAAATATGTCTAATTTTATTATAAAAAAATCAAACCAGTAGATCGGTTTGGTTTTTCAAATTTTTGTTGCACTCCTAATTGATTATAAGGCAAAATAAGGGGAGAAAAAAATAAGGTGGTGATGATAATGAATAGAAAGCAGAGAAGAAAAGGGAGGTTAAAAGTGAAAGAAACGACAAATTGTGTGAAAAAAAAAAAAAAAAAAAAAAAAAAAAAAAAAAAAAAAAAAAAAAAAAAAAAAAAAAAAAATTGGTGTGAGTCCCACAGAATGAGGAATGAATGAGAATGTGATTTATTAACTTTTGTTTGGCAGAGTCAACAATAGGAATAGGTTGCTTGATTTATATTCTTTGCTTTTGATTCCATGTGAGTAAATGAGGATTCGATTAAAAAAAATATATATATATATTTTTTTTTTGCAAAGGTATTAGATTAAATACATGGGGTGGGAGATTCGAACTTCAAACTTCGAAATTAATAGTACAAGCACTATGCCAGTTTAGCTATGTTCATTTTGGCCCATAAAAAATAATTATAGATACAAACTAAATATTAGGTTGAATATCAATTTTAATTTATTAGAACACATTTTATGCTATAAATGATTTTGTATAATTATTAGGGAAATTTTCACTCATAGAAAAAATGTCAAACTATTTATCGAAAATAGAAAAAAGAATACTGATAGACATTGATAAATTTCTAACAATATCTATCAGTGATAGACTTCTATCATAATATTATAATTTATAATATTTATGTTGTACATATCTTACAAAGAAATTAAATGAATTTATAGCATTGAATATATAAATCATATTAATAACGAATTTTTTTCTCTTCTTTTCTTTTCTTTTTTTATAAACATAGTGTTCAATACTATAAATTCATTTCATTTATATTTCTACTATTTGAAAACAAAATCAAATAACAAGTTTTTAAAAAACAAATTCATCCAATACATATTCGCTTATCCATTTGATTTAGTAGATATAAAAACATAAAACAAAATTTAAATTATATACTATATAGGTTCTTTACCTATTATGATGATACATATTTTAACCGGTTGAACAAATTTATGTCATTTTTTTAGTTGGTAAAAGGATATGTTATTGGATCACCCACTAGAGAGATAGTTAGTGGCCTCTTAACCACTTCTGATAACTTAGTATGAACTTTACTTTTCTTTCAACACAATTAGAGATGACAACGGAGTGTGGCGGGGCTAGGATGCACTCCCCATCCCGTCTTCTTGGAAATTTTTCATCTCCATCTTAACTCCATTCCCCATTTTGGGAAGTCGGGATTGGGGTCGAGAAATCTCTATTCGGGGCGAGTTTAGGATCAAGGATGGGTCCGGACAACTAGGGATCCAAATTAAATCCTCGAATTGACTCTCGTACCCAGTCAAACTAGGGATTACCCGCCCTGATTTGGTCGGAGACCCATGAGGAATTTTGTCATCCCTACACATAATGTTAATGAAAAATCTTTCTATTGAAGAAAATTATATCCAACCATACATTAGAACCTATTTCTTCTAATCAAAATTTGACACAATAACATTAAGTGCTATATATTAATTTAATTTATGTGGCAAATAATGAATGAGTAGAATGAGAATGATTTTTATGCTAGTGCAAAAAAATTTTAGTACATCGATAGTACATATCACTTCCATTCAACATATGACATGCCATTAAATATATAACTAATATAGCACTAGAAATCTTCTATACTATCGATACTACATTGTTTTCTACAATAGTAAAATTTTTCTACTACAAAAGACATGTCACTTGAAAGAAATTAAAATATTCTATTGATAAATGAAGAAGATTTCATGTAACAAGTAGTATACAGGTGGTTTGTTCAATTAATTTAGACATATACTCTTGGCGAATGTGGTCAAAAATTTAAATTTTCTCAACTCTAGGGGTTGAATTAAAAAGGGTAAAAATAAATAAATAAGTAAACTTTTTGCTCACAAAATTTCTCAATAGGTAAAATTTCCTATAAAGAGAGTTTGGAGAGACGTGGGTTCTCTACTTCTCTTTCCTTTGTTTCTATTCCCTAAAATCAATTCTCATTTTGGTAAAAGTTCCCATCAACGAGGGGAGAAAGGATAGGAACAAATATATTAAAATATTATTTTAGTCCCTATATTTTAAATTTTATTTAATTTTAATGTCTAAACTTTTACTTATCATATTTTAGTCCATATATTTTCAATAAATTTTAAATTTAGTCCACAATAAACAAAACATTAATGAAAGAAAAAAAATTACCTCACCATACAAGAAAATAAAAAAAAAAGTGTGCAATCACACGCCTTTTTTTCTTCTCCTTCACCTCGCACTCCACATAATTGCAAACACCATATCTTCCTCAATACAAACTTGGTTTAGCTAAATGATTACTCGCCTTTATATGTTTTTTTTTTCATATTCTTTACAATCATGCTTATAAACTCAGTAAAATTTTAAAGAAATTTAATTTTTAATTGTTTGAAAACATTTTGGATGTATAAATTTGAATATCGAGAGCTTGTAACTTTGAGCTCAATTGACCAAAATGAATGAATTTTTTTTTTTATTATTATGTGTAACTTTGCTAGATATATATGTTGCAATTCGTTGAAGGAGAAGGAAAAGTGTTACGATCGAATATGAAAAAAGTTGGAATGAGAGAGGATAAAGGAGACCAAGTTAGATAAGAGAGGAAAAAAAAAAAGAGAGAGAGAAAAGAGAAACTTCATGGGTATTGGCTAGGACTGATTTCTATCCTAAATTTTCAACCTCATCAAATTTGATTCTAATTAAGCTTAGATATGTGTTACAATTTTTATCATTAATATTTAATTTCTACTAATTTACCCTCTAATTTTAACATAAAGTAATATGACAGTCTCTTAAAACTCACTAATTTTAATGAAAAAACAAATGTTACACAAAACTAAATTTGATCAAGAACAAAACCATCAAATAATTTATCAAATCTCTCGATGTTTTTAAAAGTAAACTCTAATGTCATTTTCTTTAAAGGAAAATACTTAGATGTACCGTGGGTTTCACCCATCTTTGTGCAATCCACTCTCACAAGTTGTCACATGACAATTTTTTTCCTTTTTTATTATTATTATTATTATTTTTTTTTTTTGTGATTGAAAGGGATGCATGGAAATAGATGCAACTTATGATGCACCACTTTTCTTTAAAATCCTATCATTTCTATACGAAGCATATATTTTAAAATTCACTAAAAATATTTTTAACAATTTTAAAATTTAAAAAAAAATCATTAAAAAGAATAGAAATTGCACCACTTATTTAAGTTTAAGATAAAATGCGCAACGTTTTGTGCCTTTGTCAAATCTAAGATAAAGATGACCACATTTTATATATCTTAGTCTTTTACATTTGATTCTAAAAGGATATCCATTTTTTGTTTGGTGTACGTCCTTTTAGGAATGCCTACTATTAGGAAGGTTCCCAAACATTTGCATTATGTCTTGGGGTGGAGCCTTCAATAATTTATACCATGGTGGTGTGATTAGCTCCAATAAAACCTTAGACATATATTTGAAATAACCTCATGTCTTTTAACATTTTATACAAATTCAAAAATATCTTCGTAGTTTGTCTCATATACAATTGTTAGTCACATTATAGTAGAGACTTTCATTTAACCTGTGGGCCTGTAGGGCCAAGATGAGGGATCTTCGAGAAAAGAAAGTGGTGAGAAATTTCTCTATAAGATTAGATTCTCCATTCTATGTTACAATATTATATATACATGATATAAATTTTAAAAAAAAAAACTAGAAGTTAAAAATCTATGTTGTTGTAATATTTAATGAAGCAAACTCGTGATCGTGTTTGTCGGTGGTGTTTTGATACCCCTAGCGCCTGTGTTATGTGTACTGGTTAAGTTGAGTTTAGGGATCATTTATTATTTGTTTGTTCTTTTAGTAAGGTTATCTAGGATGATATGCTTTTGTGGGGTCAGTGTTCCCACAGGATTTCACACTAGGATACAGAGCTCTCTTGGATTTGTCTGTTTAGCTCTGGAAAGCTGTTGAGGCAAAAGATTTAGAGAGTTGTTTGGTGTGCAGTTATCTACCATATTTGGCTTGAGTGTAATTTGCGAATTCATGATGCTACTATGTGTTTGCCCCAAGTGATTAGTCTAACTATTTGGTTTGAGATTTTTATTTGTTGTTCTAAGTGGACTGGGGCTTCTTGTAAGGATCCAAGGGGACTCTTTGCCTTGAGACCTTTTTTCTTGAGTTGGGTGTGCTTTTTTCCGTGTTTTTGGGTTTTGTCTTGTTTCGTTTCTTCATCGGTTGTGTTTTGTTTGTGCCTTCATCTCAGGCTTTGAAGTCCTTCTCTCTTTTTAGTAATATATTACCTTTGCAATAAAATTTTAAAATGATAGGAATTAGACATTTTAATTATATTTACACATGGATATTATTATTTTTATTAGAAAATTTTATAATGTTTCTTTAAGTGAAAATTGCATTGAAAATTATCCATTCAAACGTAGAAATTTTTTTAAATTAAAAAATTGTGAACAAAACCGCAAACGGAAAATTTTTCCAATAATTATTTTTTTTTTCACTTTCTGTTTATTTTGGAAAGCATATTCACTGGGGACACTTTGAGAAAATATTTATTTTAATTTGTGATTGCAGATATTTTGTTGTTTTGTTTCAATAATGTTGGACACATTTCTCAATTAATTGTTTATTAAAAATTATTAAATTTAATATCATTATATTATTTAATTTATATGTGGAAGCAAGAAGCAGATGAAAGCACAATAATAAAATAAAAAATATGTTTTCAAACTACTATATTATTTTTTAAAAATAAAAAATAAAAACTACATAAAACAGTTTATTGGTCTCCAATGTTATGAACAGGTTTAAAAGATAAGGATTCATAGAATGAATGGTCTTCCACAAACTAAGACAAATCCAAACCAGAACCCAACACTTGAAAAGCAAGATCCATTTCAAGTAAAATCACAGATTTAAAGTTTTCACTTTTCACTGCTATAAAAATGGATACATGTTGAGGAGAAAAAGCAAGTACAAAAAAAAAAAAAAAAGGTCAGCTTTGTAAGAAATAGATTTCTTGTTTTTATATGTGATTTTCCAAATTTATGTACAAAATTCCAACAATCAAGCTACATACATAACTAGCAGACACAAAACTTCAAAAAGGATTTATCAAAATGGATAAATATTACAAGAATTCTAAGCCTTGTATTAGCTATAGCAGGCTAGGCTAATGGATTCCTATAATCAATCCTTCCCTTGGCTTCTTAGGCAACTACCCAACACGATAACGCGTCGATGATCCGTCCTTTCCACCCTTGCAACATCCACGACCCATCCTGATCGATCACGAAGTCCTGATGGTATTCTGTGTTCACTATCTTCTCCACACACTTCAGCAGATTTTGGTCTAATGGTACTTGTTTGAACCCGGCCCTCGTGTTCCTTACTTGCCATTGCTTGTACGTCTCTGGCCTTTCGACTCTCTCGAGCCCCTCGCATGCTATGACATTCATGATGTCTCTTCCTAGGATTTCCTTCTCACAAAGATGCCTCTGTGGATTGTCTCGAGGCACTGTCGCTTCGTACATGTCGAACAACGACGAGTAGTAAAAGAGTGCTTCCTTAAACCTTGTGTTGAAGAATGGAGTATTGAATGAGCCATTGGTGACTTCATGAATGAAGAGATCTGGGTTGATTTTCCTGATTAACTTTAGAACCCTGTCTCTCGGGCTGTTTGCGACCACCGTTTCATCGGGTATGTTCTTCATTCGGAACATACAAGTCACAATAGTCAGTTCATCTCTATCAAGATTGAGATCCTCATATCGAACCGTTTCCCATTTCCGTGCCAAGACCTTGTGTTCAAATGGCACATTGAATCTCTTGCAGTAATGTGCAAGACGACGACCAGTCTGCTCGACACGTTCAGCAGGGCGAAATCCAGGCTGGGGAAGCTCGATCCCCGTGATCCGAAGCTTGGGAGGTCCACCAGGTCTGCGCGAGAGCCGTTGAATCAAGCAAGGCCATTGGAGACCATACAAAATACCAAAATCAACAATATGCAGAGTTGTTACTTTCTCAGCTAGCTTCAGAATGGTTCTATTGGCATAGAAATACGACATACGCCGAAACGGGCACGCCTTGATGAACATCTGATAAGCTTTCAAGATCTCAGCAGCAGAGGTTTCATTACTTGCAAAGGGCAAATACAGAGGCGTACCGGCGGCAAGGCGAGTCTCAAGGCCCTTGGCAAAGTAATGAGCTAATCTCTGATTTCCATCCCCAGATGGATTAGAATGATGCCTAATCTGATTGAGCAGCTCATTTGCAGTCCTTTGATCATAATTTGAAACAGCCTGAGCACATTGAGTTAACAATGTCCACAAATCCACAACTTCCACACCATTCTCTTGCTTACTAGAACGAGTACTCTTCTTCCCTTTCCTTTTCCCTCTACCTCTCGACTTCTTATTCGCTTCGCTCTCCGACGATTCATCCGAACCACACGACGGCGGGGACCGCCGACTTTCACCCCGACAAAGAAGAACCTCATCAAATAACTCGGACAGTGAATTATCATCAGCAAAATTAGCAGATTGCTTACTACTTCTCAACTCCTCATCACTATCCTCCCTAAGACGGTTTTTCTTCTCTCTTAACAACCCATTTTGAAGGCTGGATCTACCATCACTCTCAGCACCAACCCAAGAAAAACCAACAGCCCTAGTAGGAACAGAGGTAGAAGAATCATTATCCAAGTCAATGGTCCCAAATCTTCCACTAACAGGAAGAAACTTGCTAGCCTCTTCAGCTCCTTGCCTAAAATGCCCAATAAATTGCATCCCAAGAAACGAATCTTGATTCAAAAGAGAGGTTTGAAAAGGGGCAAAAACAGAGGAGTTACCATATAAAGATTCAGAGTCATCTTCACCGTTGTTACTCACAGCCCTATCACAGCTGAAATCCTGAGAAGAATCGCCATTTCCGATTGGAGAAGGGGGATACTTCTGACCAAGAACATCATAAAAAGATTTCTCAGCAGCTTGAAGAGCCAAACAGTCGAGAAGCATACAGGGCTGTGTTTTGAGATCTTCTCCTTCGTCCATCAGCATCTCGGTGATGTATTTGAGCATGGTATTGGAGGTGTCATGGCTGTCCGGCGAGTCGCCTTCGGAGCTGGACGACGACGGCGATGAGGAGGAATTATTACTGAGCTGGTGTTGATGTTGCTGTGATTTGGCCGGAATTTGAAGAGGATCAACGGCTTCGCGATTGACTTTGAACAAGCCATTAGAGAGATGGGGATGGAAGTGATAATTATTCCAGGAATTGGGAAAATCTTCGAGGAGATTGTCCATAAAATTGAAAGGGTTGGATGAGTAAGATGAGAAACGAAAGACCCAGAAAAGATTTGCAGGAAATCTGAAGAGAATCGGTGGAAATATGAACACGGATTGGGAATATTTTAGGGTATTTAAGAGTCAGAAGGCCAAGTGTCGGGCCATTTCTGACGGCAACGATGGTTCTAGGAAGCCCTTCGCTTTGGCTTCGCCATACAAATTTTTTTTTCCAAAAAAAAATAAAAATTAAATACTACTTCATCCTTAATTCTTATTTTTGATTATTTTTAAATATAGAAAAATAAACTAAACTATTTACAAATATAAAAATATTTTACTGTCTAAATTTTTCTATATTTATTAATAGTTTGATATTTTATCTATTTATAGTAATTTTCCTTTTATTATTTTAGTGTTTCAACTTTGAAAAAGTGACCGTTTTAATTCTTTTGAAAATATAAAAAAAATAAAAATGAAGATATCAAAATAGTCACTTTTTAAAAATACAAAGACTAAAATTAACTAAAGTTTTTTTTCAAAAGAGAATATATTAGCACAAACAACTAAATACAAGAGAAATTCTCCCTAACAATAGGGAAAATCTGCTTCAAGATACAATCCAACTAAAAAAACACTTTGTCTTTTAAAGAAGTCTAAGAGGTACAAAAAGAACTTGGAAGCCAAGCCTCCAAGTTTGCTAGAATATGAGCCGCTTTGTTACAAGATCTTTTACAAAAACAAAAATTCATCACTCCTATAGAAGAAACAGTACAAAGAATTTCTTCTACAATGTTTCTCACTTGCGTGAGACCCTTTACAGTCTTTCTTAATGATCTTGATGATTTCTAAGCAATTTGATTCTACCACTATAGAAGGGATAGAAGGATCCCCAAAGTGGTTTTTTAAGCTCTTGAGCTCTTTTAGAAACACCAGCGCTTCAAGCACTTTGATTAGTCAATTCTTGTGAGTTTCCTTGCATCCAACACCTAATAGAGATCCCGAGAGTCTCAAATAATCTAGCCTATACCTTCTTCGTTCGTTGAAGCGTACCATGAAGCATCTGTATTAGTCTTCCAAAAATTATTTAGAGGAGGCTTAAATGAACATTTTTAAAGTATAGAAACCAAAATGAATAAAAGTTGAAAGTATATGGACCAAAATTAACATTTTGAAAGTATAGACACCAAAATGAATTAACCAAAAGTATAGGGACGGAAGTAGTATTTAAACAAAAAAAAATTGTTTTCATTTGGAAAAATATTCATTTAAACCTTAAATTTCTTTAAACTATATCAATTTACACCCTATTATAGATTTCATTCTAAAAATATCATTTATAATTGTTTCAAGTAAACTTGTAAATTGTCATAGGTGAATCAATTTATACTTGGTTAAAATATCATTTTGGTCCTCATACTTTGAAGTTTGTTCAATTTTAGTCCTTATACTTTCAATAAATCTTAAATTTAGTCCCAAATGCTAGTTTATCGTTGATTTAAAAAAAAAATCTTATTATCTATAAGATTTTTACTATAAATTTTAAAAACATATTCACATATATTTATGTTCTTGCATGAAAATTATGATTATTATTTAATCAATTTCGATAAAAATTAACTTTGACAGACTAAATTTAAAATTTATTGAAGTATGGGGACTAAAATTTGACAATTGAAAGTATATAGAGACTAAAATTGAACAAACTTCAAAGTATGGGGACCAAAATGGAATTTTAACCTTATACCTTTTATTAAGAATACCTTACAAAATTGTTCACGCATTAATTCTTATACGTGTATAGACTTCTTTAATTGTTGATTTTTTTTTTTTTTTTTTTTTTTTTTTTTGCAATTGTAAGTGGTTGAGACAGTATACACGCAACTCAACTAATTTTATAGGACAACCCGTCTGACCCTGCTACAATTGGGTGCAAAAGAAACTCGTACGATATTAAATCGTAGTTAGTTAGGTAGCCACCATAGATTGATCGAACCATTCTCTCTAAGTTTTTTAAAATTGTTAATGCATCAATTCTAATCATCCATATATCAAATGTTGAGTCAATAAAATGAACTATTAGAACTAATGTATAAACAATTTTCAAAGAAAAATTCTATTGAGAGTTTAAATTGATTCCACGTGAAATTTTAGGTGTTTAATTATCAAAATTCTGAGTTCTCCCCAACAAAATTCAATAGATGATAAAAAAAGAAAAAAAAAAAAAAAAAGGAAAAAAGAAGGTCAGAGGGAAAAATAACAGTCAAAAAGAAATTAATTAAATAATGGGAAACACAATTCGGGGGAGATGAACCGGGCTTGGGAATGGATTTATATATATATTGAAATATTTAATATTATTATTATTAATGTATTTATGTGTACTCTCTAATTATTTCTTGATGCTCAAGTTGTGTTGACCACCTGAAAAAGAAAGAAAATTATATAGAAGGAAAAGTCATAAAAGCAAGAATCTTTTTGTCTGGATTCTCAATTTTGAGTTTAGGAAAGAAATTTGACCTATAAAAGTCAAATTTGGTTTAATTGCAAAGTAAAGTAAATTTAAATCTTCCATTTTCATCAACAACTCATATATATTTGATATGATGATATCTTAAACAAAATATCACTAATGTATTAATAATAAAAATTTTAAATTTTGTTTAAGAATGAAAAATGTTTGTTTTATTTTATTTTTGTTAATTTATATGTTTTTACGAATTTTTTATATTAATTTTGTTTTTCCAAAAACATCCTTTTAAAATATTCTAAAATCTTGAGTAAAGCTCATCTCACTATGTTGATATTATTGCAAAATAAATGCTTTTTTTCCCAATGTTTGACTGTTCATTGGAAAGAGAGTATAGGCACATGGATTGAAATAAATGGTTGAATTATTATCTTATTGGTTGCACGTCGTCATGTTTGATACTTTGTTGTCTTGTTATTATTATTATTATTATTTTTTTTTTTTTTGTTGATGTCAAATTTTAGTTAAGAAAAATTATACTTGAACTTCACATGACAACAATGGTAAATTTATCATTAAGAGAAGAAAGGACCTGCAAAACAAATAAAAATGACTCTTATGTCAAAGTCAAAGATCAGAATTGAAAAATAGATAAGAAGTCAAAAGTTTTAAGTTACCTCATATGAAGTTATGATGATGTGTTTATAGAGAAAGTTGACCTAGGTTGTTTCCTATGGTTTTAAAGTCCCTTCAGAATAATAAGATAACCTATTGGGCTAAAGAGCGTGCTCGGTTTCCTGTTTGGCTAGGGACAGCCTCGGCCTTAGTCGAGGCTGAACATCTCCTTAAGTCATATTCCAAGCCTAAAATGATCTCTCAGGCTGGAATATGTTTTACACATTTTTCGTTAGACACATTTGGCAAGGATCGGCCTTGGCCGACGCCGAGCACACCGGCTTGGGTCAAGGCCCAAGATAACTCCTTTTCCTAGGCTCATTTTGGTCTTAAGTGGCCACTTTCGGCCCATATCATACTCTTTTCTTAACTTCGTGTTTCTATTAGTGTTAAATGTCAATTATATGCTTTGGTCCAAAATCTCTCATGATAGTTTTAATACAATAGAGTAGAGACAACAAACTTCTTAGTCGTTATATGCTAATTGAGTTATATTCACTTTTTTTTTTTTTTTTTTTAGTTTAGTAATGATTGCTAAAAGAAAATTTTTCTAAGTACTACAATAATATCACCTCTATTTATTTTTTGTCATAGAATAAACATCAATAGTGTGAGATTGCTAACATGAGCATAGTTCAACTGAAATAAAACTCATACAATCAACTTTGAGAATTTGTTGGTGGATTTTTTTGAAAATGTACAACGGAAATTTTTTCCTCCTAGTTTCAAGTTAATAATTTTTCCTAGTTTCACTAACTTTCGCAAATCACGACCCAATCAAACTCTCACCTAGTTGGCCATATCACACTTTGGTGGATCTTAATATTCACTTCCACAAGAGGGTAAATGAGTACTAT
Organism: Lagenaria siceraria; assembly: GCA_002890555.2. Classification (NCBI taxonomy): domain Eukaryota; kingdom Viridiplantae; phylum Streptophyta; class Magnoliopsida; order Cucurbitales; family Cucurbitaceae; genus Lagenaria; species Lagenaria siceraria. The sequence continues at coordinate 18,161,534 of CM016487.1, forward strand.
GGGTCAACTACACAAAATAAGAACACGTGAACAAGTAAAAATATTAGATATAGAGGGCAAATAAAATATAATTTCAACCAACAACAATATAAATATTGCTCGACTGTTAAATATTTACTATCGATTAAGAAGTTAAATATTTGAAACTCTTTCCCTCCATCTATTGTTGAACTAAAAATTAAAGAAAAAAATGTTACTTCAACATTAAGCACCAACTAAACGAAAGAGACTACCCTAATATATTTTAATATAAATGGTTCTTACTTGATGAATATATTAAAATTTAATTAAACACTTTTAAAACATATTATTATTTTCATTATTCATGACTTTTATATTACTTTTTAATTATTTGATTTTTCTTACTAAAAATACTGCCATTCTTTTTTTACTGAAAATAATAATATACATCATTTCAAGAATTAATTATTAGTTTGACGTTTAAATCACGTTTACTTTTCATTTTTTATATCTGATTGATTCTTTTCCTTTTCCTTCTCTTTTTTTTAATAAAAATTTAAAGAGGAAGTTGATATATATCCTTATCTTAATTTTTCATCTGCATGCAAACAAAAATAGACATATGAAGGTTGTTGGAAAGTTGTCTTTTCTTTTCTTTTCTTTTCTTTTTTTTTTTTTTAATTTTTTGGTTGAAACAAATAGACATATGAAGGTGTGATCTTTGATATACTGTTGTTTTAATGTGGATCCCACTCTTTTAATATATGGTCAAAGATTTATTCTTCTAAATATTTTTAATTAAACAGATCAAATCAATAAGCTATATATATACATGTTTTAGATATTTTGAATAAATCTTCTAACTATCTAGGTTGACAAATATTTATATTTATTATTAAAATTAAATCATTCAAAATTTACCTAACATGCATGTAGGATCGAGAATTTAAACTCTTGATTTCTTAATTGATGACTTGAGGTTTAATCAATTAACTTAGGCTCAAATTGACATAAATTTATGAGATATTATTATAAACAGAAAAAAAAAATATCAAACTATTTACAAATATAGAAAAATTAACTTATATTGCTGTCTATTGGTGTCTATCGCCGATAGATAGTAAAAATTTTCTATATTTATAAATAATTTAGCTAATTTTTCTATATTTGTAAACAACATCTTCAGACTTTAATATACAATAATTAAGCTCATATAACTTATAATTAATGACAATTAATTTGGTCATTAAACTTCAATAGGTAATGATTTAACATTTGCAAAAAAAAAAATAATAATAATGATTTTAGTTTCTATAATTCAAAGTTCAAAAAGCATGTAACAAATTTATCTTAGTATGTATTTTAAACAAGATGGATTAAATATTTGTCAATTAGAACTAAAATAATAATAGTAGAAACTAAGTTATTACAAGACTAAAACTTTATATTCTCAAAGTTATGGGCTAAATTATGACAAATTTGTTAACATATAAAGTTTAAATTGTTACATGTAAAAGTCTAGAGATTAAATTATAACCTACGCGGTTAGGAACTAATATTTTCTTTACCATCTTTGAAAATCAATATAAAATATAGTTTAGGTTAATATACATTTTTTCTTAAAATGTTGGGTTTGTATATAATCGGTCTTTAATCTGTACAAAGTTTATAAACTTTAATTTTGTATTTAATAGGTCATTAATCGTTTTGACCTATTACATGTCGTATTAAATGTAAGAGACTTAACTATTAAACATCTTTGAAATGCATGAATTTCGTTGGATAAAATTTAAAAGTTTATAAATTTATTAAATATGTAAGAGTCTTTTTTCGTGTGCGGATAAGTTCAAAAATTTAGTAGATATATATTTAAACTTGTGATTTATTAAATATATTTAATATTAAATTAATTTTGATAAAAATTAAATTAGATGTATTAAATTTGAGATTTATTGAACGTAAAAAAAACTAAAATAAAATAAACTCAAATTACTGGGATTAAAATATTATTTTAACCTGACAATTCAACATTTTATTAATAGTGAAGGTGAGACCGTGAAATAAGTAAGTTAAAGTGGGCAGCTAAGACAGAGAAGTCAAAAGGACCTTTTTGACCGGACGACAAGTCGATTACCTTTTCTTTGGATTTGGTTGGAAAAAGGGTCCATCTCACTGTTGTGAGGTGAGAATCAGTATAAGAATATCCGACACGTCGTTTTAATATTTAATATTATTAATTAATAATTCATTTTCGTTGCACATACTTTTTGCCGACATGGAATAGTGTGTCTGTTTCCGATTAAAAGATTAATTAAGGATCTACTCGAAAGTGTTTAAATAAATATTTATAAAGAAAAAAAATTATTTATAAATACTTAGACCGTTAATCCAAATCGATTTTAAAAATAGTATTGAGGTGAAAATTTTATTCTAGAAAGTATAATTTTATATAAAGTTAAAATTTTGACATAACCTCTAAAATTGTGTTGTTCTTGAATTTTTTAAAAAAATACATATAATAAGTCACTAAATTCTCAATTGTGAGTCTAATACAGTACTTAACATTTTTTTTTTAAAAAAATAATGTATTTATTGACTACAAAATTAAAACAAAAATAAAGATTTAATTAGAAACAAAAACATTTTTTTTCTAATAAAACGATTGATTTTTAAATATTTTTAATACTTTACTAGACTTATTAGATATAAAATCGAAAGTTATATATCAATTAGACATTTTTAAGGAACTTATTAAAGTTATATTTGTAAGTTTAGGGATTTATTAATTATAATTTTCAAAATAGGACTAAACTTGTAATTTAACTTGAATGTAATTTTAAATACATTGATATATGATATCTAGATTAAATAATACTAATTAAAAAATTATTATAAACTTTTATAAAATTATTTATCATAATATATAAGCACAAAATGAAACCTAAATATTTATAAAAAAATTTTAAAATAAAATAAAGTTTTTTTTTTTACAATCAATTTTTGTAAAAATAATTAACTAAAATTTTAAAAGAAATTGTGTCTATAAATATGCATATATATGTTAGAAAAATTAAAAAAGAAATTAAGTTTTTCAAGTCACAAAGTATATTAAAAATAAAAAAATTTATATGTGTATTTTTGAAAAATTAGAAATATGAAATATATTATAAAGTTAAAAATTAACTAAAAATGATAAAAGTCACCAATTCTTGCCGGACTTGATCCTTAAACTTCACTAATAAGTTTAAGCCTCCTAACCGAGGGAGGCAATGTTATACAAAGCTAAACTATAGCTATAAATTTTTATATTAAAAAAAAAACAAACTATATATATATATAAAATGTCACGATCTGAGGAAGGCACGTACCTCTTGTACCTCTAGCTCTTTTATAGATCTGTCATGCTTAAGAATCTACTTAACTAATATTTAGGTTTTAATTTTTTATTTTTTAAAATTAAATTTTTAAAGGAGATTTTTAAAAATAGAAAAATAAGGAAGTTATTTACATAAAATAATAAAAATTTTAGATAATTATGATAGACGCTCTCTCAGAGTCTACCAGTGATAGAAATGATAGAAATATATTACTAATAGATGCTTATAGAAGTCTATCAATGTCTATTAATATTTTTTTTTACTATTTTCTGTAAATAGTTTGACATTTTTTTTTTATGTGTGAAAATTTCTCAACTTTTAATCATTATTTGTAAATATAAATTTATTTGTTGGGTATGAATTAAAAAGTAACTTTTTAAAAGCTAATTTTTTTTTTAATGGGACTGGCTGCTATACGCACTTTGAAATTAATTTGATAACAATTTTTTTTTTTCTTTTTCAATTCTTACTGCATGATAGGTCCAACATATAGTAAATTAATGTCTATGTACAATGAATTCAATGATCGATGTCGTCATTTCTTTTTTCTTTCTTAATTTTAACAAATATAGTGAAAAAAAAATTCAACTTTTAGCCCAGGACAAAAATATAAATATAGTCTATTGACCACTCAAATAAGTTTATCTTGGCAATGATTGATGTCATCATTTCGTCTATATAGTTTTTTTTTAATTAATATTTTGATAAAAATTGAATGTATATGATAAACATTTGATTTTTTTTTTCAGCAAATAATAAATATAATTTAATTTAAAAATTAAACTAAAAGTGATTTTAAAAAAGTAACATTAGATAATAGATAATAGATAGATCAAAATTTGGAAGGTATGATAAATTTTTGAAAGAGATAATTTTTTTTAGTGAAAAAAATATATATCAATCGTAATTAATTAAATGAGTTAATATAAATTTGACAAAAACATCATTTCTAAATTTATTTAATTTAATTTTTATAATTATGTAAGTTTCGAATTTAATTATCTTGTTAAGATTGCATTTGTCCATCTTTTATTCTAATATAATGTATCTATAGAGCAAAATATGAATGAAATAATGTGGATACATTATATAAGAAAATTTTTCTTAAATTAATAATAGAAATGTACAACTTCTTAAATAATATATTTATTAAGGGAGTTCAACCAACTATCCATGAGTGAAATATAAACATTTGGTAGAAAATATTACTTGTTTCTCTCCAATTTTCTCCAAAAAGTATTTTGAACAAAAATAAATGAAAAAAAAATTTGGAACTACTGTTTCACAATTCTAACATTTTCTTAAAAGGTAATTAATGATTGTAATTATATATATATAAAAAAAAAAGCATAAATATGGATCTTAAGACACAAAACATTAAATATGTCATAGGTTCGTCGCCTCTCAACACCTCAAAACGTAAATCACAAATTTCGTTCAATTAACCAAAGTAAAAAAATCCACTACCATTAATATTTTCTCCAAAAAGTAATACGAACAACATAAAATAGAGGAAAAAAGTACCTGAAATTATTGTTTTGGAATTCAACCTGAATTTTTCATTTTGAAATTGTCACTCGATTGTATCCAATGGTGACATAGATTTTATAGTCTTGTGCACTTTGCTTTGATTTCGATTTCTGATAATTTAGAAATGGTTGCTTGAACAACGCCTAGCAAAAACAAAATCTTGCAAACATAAAAGAGAGAGAGAAAAAGTACCTGAAATTGTTGTTTTGGAATTCAACCTAAATTTTTTAATTTTGAAATTGTCACTCAATCGTATCAATGTGACATAGATTTTACAGTCTCATGTACTTCAGTTCGATTATGGTCTTTGATAATTTAAAAATGGTTGCTTGAACAACGCCCAATAAAAATAGAATCTTGCAAAGACTTAAACAAATAAATGAAAGTAGGCTAGTGTGGTTGTTGTAGAAGGGTGAAGTTTCTTTGTCGAAGGGGCAGATGTTTTGATGAAAGGTCTCTTGCCGAAAGGGGGTTTTGATGAAAGGCTTCGATTGATAATGTGTCTACAGGTTTTAATGAAGAGATGTAATAGGGATAAAATGTGAATTGTACAAAATTATAAGGACAAAAAAGGAGGAGAAAAATTCACCCTTTATTGCCCCTTTTAATATAGTAAAGATGAGACGATAATTCATATAAATATTACATACTAATGCTATTAAAGGTATCCAAGAGACGGTACAAAGGCCAAGGATGGCTTCCTCATCCCTATCCTTGCTCTCCAATTTTATTCTCCATCGCTGCAAAATTCTCTATTTAATTTTGTGGAGATTGAGGTAGAGATTTTAGAAATTTTTTCCCTTTTTTTTTAAAAAAATTATAATTTAATTAACTACCGCTAATAAATTTTAATTAAATAGTTAAATTTATCACTGATTTTTTTATATGATTAATTCCACGTGGACAATTTGAATTTAAAGAGAAATTACTCAAATTTTTTAGTAGAAAAATTGATTATATACCAAATTATTCTTATATTTAATTTAAATTTAAATGTTTAATTCAAAAATATCCATTATCTTGGCCATAGAAGAATAAAACTTGAAATTTAAATATAATAATAATAACAATAACAACAACAATAATTATTATAATAAATGAAAAAAGAGATAAATGAGGCCGAGCAGGCAGGAACGGAGAAGATATACTATAATAATAATATCATAATAATTATTATACATTTTTTGTCCCTATTCTCGTTTAGTTTACAAAGAATTTTTTCCTACTCTCTTTCTTACTCTCTGCCTAAACGATAAATTCTCACTCCAACATGTGGGTGGGAAAACAAACATTGTCTCTAAACGCTATATAGGAGTTGTCAAATCTTTTGACATATTAAATCGAAGAATATAATTGTTTGTATGGAAGATTCTTAATTCTTATAATTCAAACAATTTTGGTTAGGTTACGAAACTAATTCAAATCAACCCCATAATAAATGTTTTTGATTGTTTTGTTTATTTCGTAGTCTAATAAAAAATCAATATCTACAATTTTGGGCATGGAAATATGCTCATTATCTAGATTTTTTAAAACCAAAGATTTCTTAATAGTATTGTGAAGAAAGAAAGCATTGTTGATGGCTTGAAGTCCAAGTTATTATTATTATTATTTATTTTTTTAGTACATGAAGTCCAAGTTACTTGCATCTAAAGTCTTTGTTATCTTTTCCAACCAATACAACAATATATCTGAATTTTTTTTAAAAATAATGTTAATTTAATAATATAGGACAAAAATAGAGTGGATGAGAAAATAATGTCAAAAATGGGGTTGTAAAATCGTGTACCTGGTCCACGATTTACCAAAATCGTGGACCGGGTACACGATTTTGGTATGGAACTTGTGGACCCGGTCCACGAGTTACTTGCCACATCTGCAGGTCAAAGATTCCGCTGCCACGCCTGCAGTAAAATCGTGGACCGGGTCCACGATTTTCAAACCCCCCTTTTTCTTCTTCTTCACTCCTTCTCTTCTTCTGCCGCCCAAATTCCTCCGCCGCTGCCGTCGTCTGCCGCCCACCACCGTGCTGCTGCCGCCGGTAATTTTTTTTTTTTTTAAACATAAAACTTGTTATGAAGTTTGTTTTGGTTAATATTCACTAAATCTAGGGTGTGAAGCTTGTTTGTTGATTAATATTGAATACAATGTGTGATCAAAACTTGGTAAATGTACAAAATATTATTCAGCAGACAAGACGACTCAATGTTGCTGACACTGATCGAAGACGTATTCGTCGTAGACGACAACGCCAACAGGGTGAAGCTATTCCAGAGGAACAAGTGACCCAAAACCTCCGATGTTTCATGATCCAGGTCCAACTTCTCTTAGAGTAGAGATCGGATCGAGTTTTGGCAATCAACAAGAGTATATGAACATCCATCCGTCGTCACCCAAGAGGATATTGATGAATTAATTCATCAACAGCAACACTTTGAAGTGTCTGTACCTCGTCGTCCACACCGTCAACGAAGACGTCCACCATGTGGCACATGACTCGTTTGTAATTTAAAGTTTAAGTTTTTATGAATTTCTAATCTTCAGACGCATTTATATGAGTATGTTATAAAATAACAATATTAAGAAATGTAATTGTTGATTAAAAAAAAATGGAAATCGTGTACCCCGTACACGATTTTGGTCTCATTGATCAACCACGTGGATGCCATGTGAAAATCGTGTACGGGGTACACGATTTTACTACCTATTTTTGTCAATATTTTCTTCAACCACTCTATTTTTAAGATTTCTTTACTATGTATCCTATTTTTGTCAATAGTTCAAAATTTAACATTAATTTTGAGTTTTGTCCGATATATCTTTAGTTTTAAATACAAGAAATCATGAATGAAGTAAAAAATATGGTATTTCTAAAAATATACTTTTGATTATTATAAATCAATCATATCATATATTTCAACATGTTTGGGTAAAAAAAAACACTTTTTCACCAATTTCAACTTTGATTAACAACGCATTTTTTCAATTTTTTTATAATTCGTGTATTTTTAATTTTACAATCATATAATTTCTTAATTTAAAAAATTTCACCTAACATTTACTGTTTCAATGGTAAATTTGTAATTTCAAGAAGAGAATAATTGCATAACAAGGTAAATGACTCCGATTCCAAGTCAAAAAGAGAGAAAATCTTATAAAATAATAAGAAATTAGAACTTTAAGTTACCTCTTATAGAGTTATAATAATGTATTTATAAGAAGAATGACCTATATGGTTAGTTGACCTTGACTTATTTGAGTCCAAATTTTACTTTTGTCTCTCAGCTATTTTCCTTTCTTTTTTTTTTACTTTTGACCTATTTTGTCATGTCCAAAATTATTCATTAAAATTTTATTTTTACCATAAAAAAGATTCACATAAGTTAAAGTATTAAATTGTATTATATAATTAATACATTTATTTACATATATATAAGACATCTCATTAAACCTTAACTTTATTTTAACCTATTATCGTGTTTTGACTTTTAAACTATACCTAAAATTTTTGGATATGAAACATGGAAATAGGCGATGAAAAGTTTTATTGAATATAATATATAAATTTCATGATTAAAAAATAATGTTTTTAACTTTTAGATCGAGTTGAAACGTAGAAATAGAATGCTCAAAAGTTTATTACAATTTCTAAAAACTTTTAAAAGTGTACGAATTAAATTAAAATATAAGTATATTTATTTTTATTTAATTTACTATAACAAAATTAACGGTCTAAATAAAAGTAAAAAGTAATCGAATTGCGCGTGAGGTTTGTGACACAACGACTATTCTGACAAACCAGTACGCTCCACGTGGCGATGAGATCAGTCCCAAGGACACCGCTGGAGCTCACCCGCGGTTTCGTTGACAGTGACTAACAAAAGTCACCAAAGAAAATGTCAATATTTAAATTAAATTTTGAATTAATTATCTTTAAAGTAATGATTGATATTTATTTATATAATTATTGATCTTTATTATCGATAAATTTATATTAAAAAATAAGATTCGAGTGAAATAAAAAATAAAATTTGAAAGCGAAGTACTTGATCCAAAGTTTAAAATAGGCCTTAGGCCAGGCGAGCTACTAGATGAGGCCTATGAGGAGTGACCCTCGGCCTCGACCTGAGATGGGCAATTCGCACACCCATATTCTAGATCTTAAGAGGAGAGAAAAAAATCGTAGGTCAATTAGCCTATATATATATATATCATTGTGACTTCAGCGAAAAGTAATTCATTCACATCCCTAAAATTCTTACTTAAAGTCTTTTATGAACTTAGACATAAGAGGTGTTGTGGTAAATTGACTGATGCCCAGATTCTCCTTATTTTGCAAGTCACGTCGTGAAAGTCAAATGTATTTTTTCCTATTTGAATTTTGGCATCAATAAAACTCAAGAAAGAAAATAAAAATTTTGAGCTTATATGAATATTGTAACTTAAACTTACAGTGCAATTACCAAAGTGAGTTTGGCTCGGTGGTATTGGCTAGGTCGGAGATTCAATCTCTCACCTTGTAATTTTTGTACTACAAAAATAATAAACAGTATAATTAACATCTTTAATTAACGCATTAGAGTATCTTGTTAGTTGAATTTTATAGGATTATTAATTGATTTATGGATAATTTTAAAAAAGTCCAATGTTTGAATTAATGAAATCAAGGGTTATCATAGTTAATTGTCTCTTTAATAAATGTTGGATGCTGGTCAAAAATACTATTTTTTATTTATTCATTTATCTCTAATAAATTATTAGTTGCATTGTTAGTCACTCTTGACTTTGGTTTCTTTTTATTTTTTACTTTTGTCTTGGACTAATTGCAAGCATCACCACTTTTTTTTTTTTAATAGAAACATCACTCTTTTTCTTGAATAATAATTTAAGATTTGTTATAATTTAATATTTTGAACGTTTAAATTGTGACAATTACAATTTTAAAAGTTAGAAGTCAATAGAATTAAATATCTATTTATTTATCAAATTAATCTCAAATAAGTTTTATCATTAAAATAAAAACTCGACTTAGGACGGAATTAAGACTTTTTATTTTAGCCATTGAAAAAGATTTCTAATATAAGGATAGTGATGGAAAACCAACCACTTTTTTTTCTTTATTGTGATCAATGCCAACTTTATAAACCAATTATTTTTTCATTATTGCAATTATTGTTGTTATTGCATGCTAATGGCAAAATAGGTCTTGGCTAAGACCTTAATTAATTAATCGGATAAAATATAGTTATCTTTCTATACTTTCAAATGAACTCTAATTTTAGTATTTGTAATTCATAATTTTTTAATATTATCCCTCAAAATTAATTTTTAATTAAATTAGTTAAAGAAAATTTTTCATAGATAGAAGAAATGTCAAACTATTAACAAAACATAGCACAAAAAAAAGAAAAAAATACTGAAAAACATTGATAGACTTCTATCAGCATCTATGAGTGATAGACTTTTATCATTTCTATTATTAATAGACTCTGATAGACTTCTATCACAACTATCTAAAAATTTTACTATTTTATGTAAATAGTTTTTCTTATTTTTTTATTTTTAAAAATTCTCTTTTTAGTGAATTTTCTTTCCATGTTCGCTTTCGTTCTCTAACCTCTACTCTTTCTACTAATTAAACAAGAACATAGATATACATCCCTCCAATCAAATAGGTTACAAATTCAAATGCTTATTCCTACATATTATTTATGTCTTGTCTCCTAGTCCGTCCTGTCTTCACTTAAAGGAAATCTAACAAGGTCCATAAACCTATAATTTTTTATCTTGTAGGTTTATAAAATTTAAAAATGTTAAATATATCCTTAAACTTTTAATTTTGTATCTAATACAAAATTAAATTGGGTCTAAATTTAAAAAATTAAACTTTTAATTTATCTGATATATTCTTTTTTTTTTAAAAGAAAAATTAAGTTGTGTCTAAAATTAAATTTTCTTGCCTTTAGAAAATTGAAATTTAAGTTGTGTCTACAATGTTCATGGATTTTTTTTTAAAAAAAAGTCAAATACCTGTAAATGATTTATTAGATATTAAAATTTCAAAAACTTATTAAACACAAAAATAAAAATAAAAAGGAATAGTTCCAAATATAGCAATGAGATTTTCAATATTAGCATATATAACAACATTTTTAAAAAATTGTAAATATAGCAAAGTCTATCAGTGATAAGACTTTTATGATCTAGGTGGTCTATCAGTCTGTTAGCGATAGAAATCTATCACTGATAGATGTTGCTATATTTGCTTTTTTAAAAATGTTGCTATACACTTGGTTATTATCCTTAAAATTGCTACTCATTACAATTACACATAAAAAAGAATATATGGACTAATTGGATAACTTTTAAAGTTTAGGGATCTATTAGATACCAAATTAAAATTTCATCAAAGTTATTAGACAATTTTTTAAGGAATTTTTGTACAGATGGTCCTTTCCAGGGCCCAAATGAAGACCCACCTTTTGCTTCTGCCATCACATGGTAAAATTATTGTAACAACCATGCAAAGCACATGTGGTCGTCCTCGACTTCTTGTTAGTCACTTTCGCTCATCTTGATACTCACTCTTCGAAGGATTTTTATCGAGAGTAAGTGTGAGTATTGAGATGAGCGAGAGTGAATAGCGAGAATCACATATTGAGAGCCATCACATGTGTTTCGAAGGGTTGTTACGATTAATTTCACCATGTATTGACATAAAAAATCTTAGTTTTTTAAAGGTATTTTTTCATTTAGGCCCTTAAAAATGGGTAATCTATTTGAAATCTCCATTTTTTTTTTAAGTTTAATGACTCATTTGACATACACCTGAAAGTTCAAAGACCAAACTTGTAATTTAACATATTAAATCAAAATAAAAAAAAACAAAAGAACACAAAAAAAATTAAAATCCAAGTACTAAATAAATATAACCGTAAACGTTTCCTGCCAACTTTTTTTTGAAGATTAAGTTGAAAAAACGAAAGGATGAATCTCACAGCCTGAAATGAAGACACAAACAAACGAGAACAACAAAAATATTTAAAAAAAAAGAAAAATAAATAAATAACAAAGCAAAAAGAAGCCAAATTAAACCATAAGGAAACAAAACCCACAATAACTCCTTAATAAATGCACTAGACAAGAGGAACACTATAGAAAAACACCAGACTTAATCATGACCTGACAAATAAATTTGGATGGCTGCAAAGTAGTACTATGGGCATAAAAATTACACTCCCACAGATGATAAAATGACTGAACATCAATCCACTCTCCAAATCTTAGGGTGCAAACTCTTGCTCGCACTAGAATAACAAATCTAGACATGCTTCATGGCCCACTAAGAAATACGATGAAAGGATCCACCAAATTGCTCGACTAAAGGGTCAATTACAAAATAAATGATCTTAAGACTCGTCTTCATTATTACAAAGAACACAAACACTGAGGACAATAGTATACTAACAATCCTGCATGTGCAACTTGTCCCACACTACTAGCTAGGCTAAGAAAAAATGGCTGAAAATATTACCTCCAAACTAAATAAAATCAAACCAAGACACTGCTGATTTTCTAGAATGTAAGGAGTCTTACACACTTGTGACTTAAAATCCTTCAGGATGGTAAAGGAGACAAACCATGTGATCCTTCCTTCCAATCTCTTCTACCACATAATGCACTGTTGCGCGACCTAATTTTCCAAATCCCTGGAGATTTAGGACCAAGAACCATTTGGAAAGAAAAAAAATCTAATACCCGAGCATGTACGAAACTATCTGCGTTTAAGATAACCATCATACTACACTGTTGGAGTAGAAAGCCTCAAACAACGAAGGATCAAATCAGACATAACAACAACAACCATCCCCAATAGAAAATTGATGGACCACAAACTATCCCCAAACATGCAAGATAACCCATTAATACCAGGACAAAGAACTAGAGGGACTGACCACCTAGATACTTTGAATCCACAAACTATAAATCTCCACCCAAGCCACCCACAAGAGGATAGAACGAATTAGGATAAGTCACAAAAGTTTCATGACGACAACATTTCAAAAAGAAATGTATCGACGCCTAGACCGCCCGCACGACAAGGAAAGATAGACACTTGACCAAGCTATCTTGGCACCCCCAACACTCTCCAATTTTTCATTCTAAAGACATGAGTGGAACATACAATCTACCGACTCATGAAAAGCCCACACTGGAGAACAGAAACACTGACTCAAAAAATCTGAAAGCTTTAAAAAAACATAATGAATAAACTGTAACCAACTAGCATAAAGTAAGACCCCACTAACTACTCTCATATGGCTAGCTGCTAACTCCTTGCAATTTGAATAGGAGAGACTAATAAAAATAAGAGGCAAAATAGACCAAGAACGAATAGGAAAGACGTGCCTATAAAAAAAAATTATAAATGTTTTGCTAGATCTGTAGCCTCATTAAAAGTTACTCCAACACATAACATTGAATTCCTACTAGCATTTTCCACAAGATCAAACAAAGTTGGAAATAGTATAGAACATCCTGTACGAACAATAGAGAATTTCAATCTCCTGTACTGGATAATATTTAGTAGCATAACTTTACTGATTGAAACACTAGTAACATTTTCGTTTGAATAATGTTGTATATCTCAAATAATTAGATAATTAAATAAAAATTCACACATTAAATTTATATGGTAAAAAAATACTCCTATTCTATCCCTTCTAACATAGTTTTGTTGATAAAAGTATAAAACACTCCCTAGGTATTTTCTAAAATTGAGAAAAAAAAAAGGAAGAATTTTAGAAGCCTCCCAAAAATTGGCACACATGTGTCATGGTTCAATCATCAAGAAGTTTAATATTTATTTATTTATGACGTGAGTGGAATATTCATTTATGACGTGAGATGATAACAAATGTAGAATTATTTTTTTAAATTACACGTATGGGTTAAATAAAATAAAATTAAAAGGCATCTTTCCTTACAAAAGGCAATCATTTAAAATTAAATTTGTATCAAATGGTATAATTGAATTATTTGATTATAGTATTATACAACTATACTTGACTTAGTATTTTAAACCAATAAAATATTGAATTATATTAAAAGATTTAGTATAAAGAAGTCTCTCCTAATATAATTTTGGTCAGAAAACATTTTTAGTCCCTAAATTTTCATGACAGCAACAATTTAGTCCATAAACTTTAGTTTATAACGATTTAGTTTCTATACTTTTAATTTTATAACACTTTAGTCCCTGAACTTTAGTATGTAACAATTTAGTCTTTGTCTTTAAAATTTGTAACACTTTAGTCCCTAGTCTAAAAAAAATCATCAAAGTTTGATGCAAATTTTTATTATTAATGATGTAGACTTTGTATTTTTAAAAAATATTGAGTCTCTAATTAGTTTGTCGGTTTATTTATGCAAGAAATTCCATTAAATCTTTACAAGTTTTAAACTACAAGAACTAAATTGTTACATAGTAAACTTTGTATTTTTAAAAAATATTGAGTCTCTAATTAGTTTGCCGGTTTATTTATGCAAAAAATTCCATTAAATCTTTACAAGTTTTAAACTACAAGAACTAAATTGTTACATAGTAAAGTTCAAGGATTAAATTGTTACAAAATTGAAAATACAAAGATTAAAACGTTAGAAACCAAAGTTCAGGGACTAAATTGTTACTTTTATCAAAGTATAGGGACCACAAGTGATTGTTAACTTATATTAAAATTCAACACAACAACGAAAAATAATGAGAGTTCAAAATTCGATCAAATATATTTATTTTAATTAGTTGAATTATGCACAAGCTATTTTATGTTATTTTTAGTATAATATTATTTAAAATAAAAGAGCTTGCTTTGCTTTAAATATTATATATTTGTACTAGGTCTAATTTTTAATTGTGGAAATCATGTGGTTCTCTAATATTGCAATAAAAAATGTGTTAGGAAATGACAATATTATGGCAGTAAGCACCACATGGAGATAACCCATACACGAAATGTGATGTGACAATTTTGTGTAAATATAAAAAAAATTAAAGTTATTAATTTCAAACTTGAAATAAATTTTAATTAAAGTCACTAAAAAAGTGAAATTAATTAGTTAAATAAATAGAGTAAATAATATATAGGTTAAAATATTATTTTTGTCTTGTATTTTCTATAAATCTTAAATTGATTTATCAAATTTTTCGTAAATCTTAAGTTTAGTCATTTAAAGTTAATTTTGATTGAAATTGATTAAATAATAGGATAATTTTCACAAATAGAAAAAATGTTAAACTATTTATAGAAAAAAAAACACTAATAGACATTGATAGACTTCTATCACCTATCAGTGATAGATTTCTATCATTTCTATCACTGATAAACCTGATAGACTTCTATCCGGGTCTATCATAACTATAAACAACTTTTGCTATTTTGTGTAAATAGTTTCCCTTGTTTTTCTATTTTTAAAAATTCTCCTAAATAATAATGATAATTTTCATGTAAAAAAAAAGACATTACGTAAATATATTTTAAAATTTTAAAATTTATATAGCAAATACAAATAATTATAGATTAAAATTTACCTATTTTGTGTAAATAATTTCGCTTACTTTTCTATTTTTAAAAATTTCCTATCAAAATACTAATTTAACTTTAATATACGATCTCAATAAAAAAATCAACACTTTTTTTTAGCAACGCTATCTTTTTCTTTGCAATAGTTTTAGTTCTAAGCAACATTGCATCTTGAAGTGAAGAAGAATTTGTTCATTGAACAGGGAATTTTTTAAGCTAAATTTAAGATTTTGGTAGATTTTTTCATATTTTTATAATGAACTTTTTTTAAACTATATTTTTCATAATATAATAATACCCAAATAATGTGTAAAGTGAAAAAGCATATTGTATATTGTAATAGTGAAACTTTTTGGCTGTTCTATCAAAATAATCAATTCTTTTCCTTTTGTTTTGTTTTCTTTTTCTCTTTCCCTTTCCCTTTTTTAATTTAAGAAAATAGCATTTCAACAAGAGTTAGCTTGTTCCTATTGTTAAGGTGGAATGAATTAATTGATTTTTTAAAAAATATGAAATATTTAAAATAAAAAATTTTAGACCTCGTTTGGTAACTATTTAAGCCCCGTTTGGTAATCATTTTATTTTTTGCTTTTAGTTTTTGCAAATTAAGCCTATTTCCTCACTTTTTTTTACAATGGTTTGCATCTTTTTTTAGTACGAGAGTTGAAGTATTAGCCAAATTCTAAAAACAAAACAAGCTTTTAAAAACTATTTTTTTTAGTTTTCAAAATTTGGCTTGGTTTTTGAAAACACGGGTAAAACTAGATATGAAAGCAAGACATTTAGGGTTGGGAGGAGTGTTTGTAGGCTTAATTTTCAAAAACTAAAAACTAAAAAGCAAATGATTATTAAAAGGAGCCTTGGGTTTTTATTTTTAGTTTTTGAAAAGTAGGCCTATAAACACTCCTAACACCTCTAAATTTCTTCTTTTATAATCTACTTTTACTAGTGTTTTTCCAAAATTAAGCTAGATTATGAAAACTATAAAAAGTAGTTTGTAAAAATTTGTTTTTATTTTTAAAATTTGACTAATAATTCAACTCTTGCACTTAAAAAATAAGCAAATCATTGTAAGAAATTTAGACTTATTTTTCAAAAACCAAAAACCAAAAAATGAAATGGTTATTTATAACTTCCTTTAAGATTGAATTTCTTTTTGGTTTCTAAGCTTTTAAAATATATATTTCAGGTTCCTACATTTAAAGTTTATTGCATTTTTTACCTCATTTTAAAAAAATGTTTAATTTGGCTCATTAACTAAAAGAAATTACAATTTTAGTTCATGGTGTTATTCGATCCTTAATTACTTTAAAAATGGATAATCAGATTTTAAATATTTTTATTAGTATACTAAAATGAGTATAGAGAAAATACTAAACAAAAGAATAAGACAATAATTTGAATTTTTTAGAACTTAGAAAAACAAGATAAATATTTTGAAAGTTCTATGTAATCCACTTCAAAATTATCTTGAAATAATGGTCAAATTTAAAATAAATAAATAAAAGATATTTCTATTTTTAAAATATTTGAGTAATAATTTTGAGTTATTTTCAAATATAAGAAAATGATTCAAAATATTTACAAATATAGCAAAATTTTATTGTCTATTTGTGTTCGACCGCAATAGACTACAGATAGACACATATAGTAGACTATCGTAGTTTATCGTAAATAGACAGTAAAATTTTGTTATATTTATAAATATTTTCAGCATTTTATCACTTAAAATAAATTTTTAATAATTTTTTTTTTTTTTTGTCTTTTTTTCTCTCTCTAGTTGATTAATTAATGGTCATTTTCTTCCCTTTTCAATAGCCAATCATCATTGAGAAGTTGAGTGGCCAATTAAAGCCCCAATGAATGAAAGGCTATAGTATGTCTTAATTTAGGTTTATTTGGCTATCAGTTTGTCAATTGTCACTTTCACAAAATTGAGAGTCAAATTTGGTGGGTGGAGGAAACATGCACAAAACAAATGAAAATTATTATTATTATTATTATTATTATTTTACTTTTATAGTCCAATTATTAAGAATAATTATTATTTGATTACTCATTTTAATAATGAAAAACATGATGGTCAATTTTAATGTCTCCAGATGCTTTTACCTATTTAGGTCGATTAAAAATGTCATTTGACATAATTGTATTAAATAAAATTTAAAATATTTGACATTATCTTAGATATATATTGTATTGAACTCATAATTTATTTCATATTTTTTTAAAAGAGAATGTCAATTAAATATAATTTTTTTTTTTACAAAATAAAAACAATGAACTTATTAAATAAATAGGAATTGTATTAGTAAGTACTAGTGGGATTACAATTTCTAATGAAAAATTATGTGTAATTCTTTCTCTGGAATGTAAACTTGATTTGAAGGGTAATTAAGTCATTCTTATGCTAAAAGAGATGGAATATTTGATACTTAGTAAGAGTACGTTTGAGAGTGATTTTAAAATGGCTACAATCACTTTTGTCATTCAAAAAATCACCGTGAAACATATTTGTAATCTTTCAAAACTAATTTTGATGATTGAAAATTGCATTTAAAAGTGTAAAATTGAAAACTAAATTAATTTTGAGTGATTTAAAGTGTGTTTTTGAATGATATTAAAAATGACAAAAGTGATTTTGACGATTTTAAAATCACTCCCAAACATGCCCTAAGTCGATAGAAATTATAAATTAGAGAAAAAATTAAATTGGATCACCTAATAAAAGAAAGTTTCTAAAGTTCTTTTTCCTAAGTTTCAAAGGAGTTGGATGAAACATAGTATTTCTTATTCTCTAAGTGGCTTAATTTCACTCATAAATATATATGGTATTTTTTCATGTAAACTTATAATAAATAAATTGTAATATTTAACTAATAAAAAAGTATTTTATTGAAAATTATTAAAATTTAAGAGACTAAATCAAAACTTTTTAAACAATATAAAATAGATAAAAAAAAACACTTAAATTAATATTAGGGATTAAGACATATATTCAAATTTTTACTTGGGGAGTCTTAAAAAAAAAGACTTACGAAGTTAATTTGAATATAACTAAATAGAAAAAGATAATATTGTCTTTCTTAAGGTCAAAAGTTCAATCCTTGACCTCACATTTGTGAGACTGTAGAGAAAAAAATATGAAATTTTTGTACAAATGACTAAAATATTTACAAAAAAACGAAAATTGCGGGATTTTTCAAAACAAAGTTTTCTAACATTTTGCTAATGTAAATAAGCATTTTCTTCAAATTATTTTTTTCTTTCTTGCTGCTGTGTTCTCGTTCTAGCTCACTTATTTTCGGTGAGCTCTTGTTCTTTTCCATTTTCCGCGCTTGCTCTTGGCTTGTTTGGTATCCAGAAAAAAATTTATATGTTGGCATTGGCCGTTGCACATTGCCAAAAGAAGAAAAAACAACTCTTCTTGTCGTCGTCGCTACCATTGTTTGAGGTGAAATACAGGGAAGGAAACATTGTCATTGTCGAAGATAAAATGATTATACGATATGAATGATGGTCCACCTCCATTCTACCTCAAAGTTCAAATCACATGTTCAAGAGTCAAACTATAATTGATTTCGGTTCTCACATCAGTACAGAAAGGAAAATGAACGTGCTCTATACATTAGGTTAGACGATGCTACAAGAAAAAATGGAGCTTTATTGTTAAAATAACATTTACTACTTTAGGGGTTTGCTTTTAGCTCATTGTTATTATTCTAATTAGATTCATTATTTTATACTTTAGTTGAGTTATATGGAAAATCATGTTTAGGGGTAAATTGGTCTAATCAGCTAAATAAACCAGGTTTAAATAATGGCTAAAAGCCTGCATATCAATTTTGGCTTTTAAATGAAACTCTTGGGATTTGATGCTTTATTACTACTTTACACTTTTTTTTTTTTTTTTTTTTTTTTTTTTTTTTTTTTTAGTGAAGATTACATGTGAAGAACAAATTGCAAAAATGAACATAAATGAAGTCTGACTAATTTATTTGTAGAATATTTAAAGGAATTAATTCTCTTTTATCTCGATAATTCACAAACACTATTTCTACAAAAACATAAAGAAAAAAGAACATAAAATTGATCCAAAACAATATTTCTACAAAAACATTAAAAAAAACACATAAATGTTCATAAAATTGATTCAAAACATCCTAAACTAGCTTAATACTAACAAAGGGCACATGTTGATGTTTGGATTTAGACCATAAAGTCTCGTAGTTAATTAGTTATTTGATATAATAGTGTTCAGATTTTGGCAAAAATATTAGAAGTGTAGTTGTCTCACATCGGTTAAATTGAAGAATGAGGATGAACTCCAAGCTTATAAAAAGAGTCCATGCCTCTAGTTTTAAGTCGTCCCAGTTAGAAACACTTTAAGCTTAGTGCTGACTCTAATTAAATTTCTTTTGTATTCTCTAGTTTGAAAGTGAGAAAAAGGTGTGAGTAGTCAAAAGTTTTGAGGGAGTGCTATCCTAATTGGGATTAGGATAGAGAAGTATTATGTGTGAGAAATTAACCCAAAAGCCTAAGCTAGATAGTTTAATAATTCAAATTCAATTTCTCTTTAATTTTTCTACAATTTTTTTTTTTTTGAAACTAAACAAACCAATTTCATAACCCCTCAGTTACTTCTGCAAACTATTTAATTAAGAAATTTTTCAGTTCCTGACCCATGCTACAACTACTACAAAATTTGGTAGTAACGATTATTTTATTTGGTTCACTACAAAATTTGGTAGTAACGATTATTTTATTTGGTTCGGAATTAGGCGACAAATTCTACCCGGCCACATGCTTAGCCTATTAGTTTTGCACCTTATGAATGCTTCCTGTATTTTAATTTTTTGTGTTCTAAATTTTCAAATAAAAGTCAAAAGCAAACAATCACTCGCTTCCACTGCGGGATTCGATCCATTCAATTGACCCATTTTATTTTGGGATGTTATAGAGTAAAAATATTGTAATAAGTGGCTCTTTTACTTGATATAAGTAACAAAATAGAAAGTAAAAAACACACAATTATGATATTTACGAGAATTCTATATCAATTCTCCTATAAATAAATCACTATAACTCCACATGAGGAAACTTAAACTTCTGACTTCTTCTCCATTCTAAGTTCCATCTCTAAGTGTGAATCTTTTTCTTTTGTTTTGTAAGTCTTCTCTTCTCCAAATTATAAATTTACTATCGTTGTCACGTAAAGGTTAGATATATTTTATCTGTCTAAATTTTGACATCAACCATCTATATAATGTTATGTCATCAAACGATCCTAAGATCACAAGAGCATATTATAAAAGTGAGGCAACAATATTCAAAGGAATATTGCATTGGATCAATCTCCAAATTATTAAAACGATTAATTAGTTGAAGTGGCCCTTAATCATTGCCCAAACACATGCCTCATCAAAATGCTTTATTATTTCTAACACAACCAAAAAACTCGGAATTTGTTAAAATAAAAGATACTTTCTCAATTTCAAGGTAATCATAATTATGATTTGAATAAATATATGTTTTTGTCCTTATTTCCTTTGTTTCTGTTTTTATTATTTATTTATTTCAACTCTAAACACAATATTCTATTTTATGTTTTTTATTCCCATTTGCATGATTGATGCCAACTTTGATCATTGAGATATATTTGCAATTTCTCTTTTTGAAGTAAATTTTTCTTTTTATTCAATTCAATCAATGTTAATTTTGTAAGAGAGGAATCTTGTATACACAAATAAGAAATAATCAAAATCAAAATTTATAAGTCAACATATATATATTTTAATATTTTATTTTATACTTAAATCTTATTTAGTTTTAAATCTTTTTGAAAATTATTTCATTAAAATCTTTTCGTAACTTCTATTTTAATTCTTGAACTTTCAATAGAAACAAGAAAATGCAATATTCTTATAGTCATGATTTCTCTATTTTAATATTTCAACTTTCAATTTTGTATCTTGATGCAAAATTTGGGACAAAGAGAAAACACACTTGACTCTCACGTATTATCATCAGTTGAATTTATAATTCAAAAAAGAGAAAACCTGCAAAACAAAGAAAAAGGACTTTTATGCCTAAATCAGTGAGAAAATTATAGAATAAAGAGAAAAAGAAGTTAGAAATTCTTTAATCATAATTGTAGAATAAAGAAGAAGTTAGAAACTTCAAATACCCCATATGGAGTCATAATAGTCTATATTTATAGGGAATTTGATCTAGAGTTTATCTTAATCCTACTAGGATTAAGATATGAGATTTAACCTCCTAGGATTAGGATATCAGGTTTTCCTAATCCCATAAAAGCTAGATCAAATCTTATCTTATCTTGCCTTTATCTTGATTTTTGGTTTTATTCTGCTTGATCAAAATTCACCCATAAACATCTAATAAGTTCTTGAATTTTCAATTTGTTTCTAGTAGGTCCTTGAAATGTCTTATTACATACAAAATTTAATTTTAAATCAAATAGATTCACTAATTTTAAAAAATGTTCAAAATGCAAAAGGCCTATCAGACAACAAATTAAAGAAATAGTTCATAGATTAGAAACCAATCATTTTGAAGAAATAATGGATTTTATTTATCAACACATATTGAATGATAATCAACTTAGGTTAAGTTAAGAGCAAATTGCAAAAATGACCATTGAGCTATAAGAGTTGCACCAATCATATCCTCAACCACACCCTTTGAGCTACAAGATTGTTAAAACCAAGTTCTTTACATTAATTTTATATTATAAGGTTCTAAAAATGAGTTAAATCCTAATAATTCTATAATTCAAGTATTTAATTAATACAATCTAAGATGGTTGATACTTGTTGCAGTATTAAAGAATTGGAGACCATTCGCTTTTTGAAAATGTAGATGACATAAATCTTTGGATGCTCGAAATTATAGATGTCAGAAATTTCAGATTTTCAATATTTTTAGGTGACCCTGTTTGTTTTGTAAGATTATTTTTTCAAATAACTAAGAATACTTGGATAACTATGTTTGTTTTATAGGATTTTTACTCATCATAAATTTATGTAATGTTCCAAGAATGTCTTTACGACTATTTATTAACTTATAATTAATTTAATATAATTTAAATTTATAAAACATATTTATTTTTATTAATTTAAATTTCTTTTTAAATTGATATAGATTATACTATTTTTATATGTTATTTTTTTCAACAAAATAATATATATTAATTTAATTTTTTATGTAATTAATAAGTCCTAAAAACAACTAGTGACAATATTTATTTTAATTATAGAAAGTAAATAACGAAGGGTAGAGAGAAAAATAAATAGATGATGTCTTCAACCCAAGGCATCCAAACTCTTAAAATGCTCCTGCAAAGGCATCTCAAGATGTCCAAGCATTTTTAAATGTTTGAGTATCTTACATTACCGCTGAGAATCCACGAAACAAATAGGTTCCACAAATTTAAGGAGATAATTAATGTATGATTGTAAGTTGTAACAAGTGATTTGTTTGATGTCCCACTTATTAATGACTGTAAAAGCTGATAGAGGCCCATCAAACGAAATTCGATCAAGCTTATAGAACCAACAATCTGATAAAAAGAAGAATGTGTGTCATCTTCTTGCGAGAAATCTGATTTACATAAGAGAGAAATAATCATAGATTAGATCGAATAAGCCATAGAATAGGGAAAAATGAAGAAAAAAAGAGTTGAAAATTGAAACGAATTCCGTTAGCAAGCTCTTATTCCAACAATGATTTATACAATTTGCCAAGAAGAGCCTCTCTCCCTACAGGAAGGAAAAGAACCATCTTTGGACAGACCCACCAAATATTACATCAAAATATAATATACTCCATTGCTTCATCATAATCACCCTTTCCTTATCATTTACAACATCTTTCTTTGGAACCAACCCCCTCCCCAAAAGAGAAAAAAGAATAGTCACAAAGACCTTTCAGAAGAGTCACTATATATATATTATATATATATATATATGTAGATATTATATTCATATATATGTTATATATAACCAACCAACTCATTACCCCTAACTTTTTGCTGGTTTTTTGTTCAAAGGAGAAGACATGTCTCTGGCTGGCGCTTCAGCTGGTACTTAGCTTGCTGCTTTGACCAGTAAGCGTGCGCAGTCAAGACTCGGTCCAAAAGCTCCTGTGGCACGGGCTCTCCCCTTCTTTGCTGCGGGGATATTCTCGCCGTGTGCACCAGTGTTTTCCATTTGTCCTGAATCCACAGCCAAATCCCTCTAGTTTTTAACCAACAATCCACTCTTTTTTTGGTTTTGTTTCATAAGTAAACTAGTTCAAAAGATTTAACATGGAAGCACAAATATGTGGAGGTATCAATACACAGTCAGGTGCCTGAGACAACCATGCGTTTTGCTTATCTTACAGATTTAACACCTTGTATGTGTTATTGTAAGTCTAGACCCTGAATTGAGCAAACTTTCTTTCTCATACCAAAGAAAAAAGAACATACAACTTCAGGTGATTACACACATACAACAAGACAAAATAAACATGGTTCCATAACCATTTGGTTTTCCTAAGCTTATAACCACTGCTTCTACTCTCCATTTTTTGTCTTGTTATCTCTTTCTATTGATGTTTTCAAAATTCAAACCAAAGTTTTGAAAATTAGAAAGTGTAGTTTTAGAAATGTATTTATTCTTAAAACTTTAACTAAATTCAAACGTTTCTTTAAGAAATATGGAAAACATAGCCCAAAAAAAATAAAAAATAAAAAATTGTGAGCAAACTAAAACAGAGAACTAACAACAAAATCATCCGCAGCGTTAAAAATAAAACATAGAAGAGGTTCCATACCTTCAGATCCACATAAGTTCTATGCTTTGCATTGTCAAATGCACGGAGTTTAACATCTCGCCACCTACAGAATAATAAATATCAGCCACTTTGACAAGAGGAGTCATTCTGTGAAAGCCTGGTGAAATTTTTGTTACACTGCACATAACACTAGTACTAATACAACATATGTTAGAAATTTCCATGTAAACGTTTTCACTGTTGATCACAAATCTGAAAATGGAGACCACTTCTACTTCAGATATGCACGTGCAAATCTAACGGCTAAAATTGTTCCTTGCTTCTGATTTTAATTTAATTTTATATTTGAAAGGGACTCCTTGCTTCTTAATAAAAAAAATATATTATATACCTTCCTGTACCAAGTTTCTCAACAGCTTGAACCAATGCCTCCACTTCAGCAACAGAGAAGGGTCTGCGAATTCGCCGCTGTGCAACCTCAGACCGCTTAGATTTCCGATGCATGGGAACCACATTAAGTGCCTCCACTGTCATTTCTGGTACAGTGACCAACGCTTTAGAGTCCGTCGTGCTCTTGTGATTTGACGTATCGGTGGGAGAGGGTGCTGAATCATGGTCACTCTCAATGAAATTGCCTAAAGAATCTCCATGAGGCTCGGACAACACATTACTACTGCCTGGATGATCTGCAGAGGCATTCCGTGAATACCTGAAAATCACAGCATTCAATCACTCCCCACAAATAATGATGATGATGATCAAAACAATCAATAATTATTTAACTTTATTTTTATCTTTTACCTCCGTTAGTATCCAGGCTAATTTGCATGCAAATATATATGAGTGTCCTCACCTTGACTATTCTCACGGAACAACTGCCTGAACCTACTACTCAACGTGCATGCATCTCAACAAGACAACCACTTAACCTTACTAAATTGGTTTCCAACAAAACTGGAAAGATATTAAATCCTAAGTATGATTTAGTCAACCGTGATTTGAATCTATTCCCTCCAAGCTTTGTACTATTTACATTGGTCCCTATTGTTGACTAGGACAACAATTGGTGTTCGACTTGATCAATGATTATTATAACAGTGCAACAGAAATGATACAGTGACGGCCATCTTCAACTTGCAGGTTTATCAGCTTTATAATGTGATAACAACTAACATTTAACGGAAACATCAGGCGCCGCCATATTTAATTTACCTGGTTAGAGGTTCATGGGCATCACATGGAAGAATACAAGGAGAATCTTCATGGCCCAACGCAAGAGGAGTTCGTGAAGGATTAGGCTCAAGGGCAAACCCCAATGAATCAAGCTGGTTGTCATGCGAAATTCCAGTCTGAAATAAAGTTTTATTGTCATCTCTAACCTTCTTCCCCTGAAGAAGAACACCGACACGTAATCCACCACCAAGTATAGCAGTAACTGCTTCCATTACGGTCCTCTACATAACAGTTAAGCAAGATCAGAATACAATAAAAAATCATGATGCCCAAAAATCACGGGTGTATCTCTATCTCCGTCAACTCAAGAACTTCAAATGAGAAAAAACTGGACATAAAAAATCTTTGTTAACATTTCATTTCCCCTTTCAGGCTTTGCGAGTTAACTATGTGAATTTAAAACTGCATCATATTGTGTCTACAACCAATTTACAGTTGACAGATGCGAAATCTTGAAGTAAATTCAACAAACAATCCATCCATCGTTTTCATACCTTCAATGAACCAACAGTTGCAGTCTCGGCAATCTCAATAAAGAGCTCTGGCACCCTAAAAGATTTTATCCTAATTTTCACTGTGAAAAAAAAAAAAAAAAAAAAAAAAAAAAAAAAAAAAAAAAAAAAGATAAAATCCTTCATGTATAATCCACGTGCGAGTGGAAAAAATAAGCCAAGACAATTCAGTGCAGTAAATCCATCAGAAGTTCTCATACCATGAGAATCTTTGGATGGGAAAGATTTGTGGTGGCCATTACCAGATGCAGAACATGATCTCCCTGCATGGGACGAACAGCATTCAGCAAAAAATTCAAGAGAGCGATAAATCTCAAGCACAAAAAGCTATCAGTCGCTAGTTTAAAAGCAGTAATAAAGGCATCACAGAACAAACCTGAGTTATCTGTATTGACAACCTTCCCAGTTGAATCAGAAAGACCCTCTGAATTAATTCCACCGTCAGAATTTGACACCGAGCTACTACAGTCAAAGAATTTCCTCTTTTTAAAAGGAATATTCATTTGAGATTTCTGGCGTCTGCAACTGTCGTGAGAGCTCTTACTGCGAAACATAGACTTCCAACTGCCATCTAGAAACAAGAAAACAATCTATTTGAAACTGAACCAAACCTCGTGCTTTAGCATAAAAACACACCCAATGTAATAAATAGTGCCATAAAGAAAGTTACATACCAGACTTAGAAAGTGATTCATCCCTGTATCTTGGAACTACTTTCCAAGATTTGGAAGCTGATACTTTCCTTATTCTTCGGTCTCTACTACTAGGTACTGTCCTAAAGGACTTTATTGAGGAGACTGGGTGAGTGCACCCAGAAGAGTTTTCGTCATCATCTCTATCAACTACTTTTACATTATTCTGAGTTGCAAAAGAAGAGTTCTGAACAATCTGTTTGTCCTGAGTCATCTTGCCACAACTATCTGAATTATTACCTAACAAATGAGCTTTCTGGTCCCATATAACAGGATCCTCTCTCTTGCATGAGTCATCCTGATTCTGAGTTCCAGTACGCACCTCTTCAGTTTTATGCAACTCATATTTTACTGTAACTTTACGTTTATTACCATCCAATTCACAGTTATCAGACTCCTTACTACTGGGGGAGCCTAGATGTACTTCGCTAGCTAAATTTTCCATTTCCTTCTTGCTCTTCTCGAAATTTGTTACTATGGAAACTAATTGTGGTGAATGTTTATCATGCTGTGGAAGACAATCATTTGTATCACATTTTTTATCATGTCCTGATAAAATGATCTCTGAGACAAAGCCCTGGTCACAGCTGCCTCGATCAGAAGGCTCGACTTTGAGCAAACTGTCTGCATCTAATTCTTTGTTCATAACTGCATGCCTATCTTTTTCGGTTGATGTATCAGTAGTAGTCGTGGTAGGACCATCTGTCCCATGCAACAACTTGTCAGCAACAGTGGCCAACAAATCAAATGCACGCATTTGACTACCTTCAGTGCCCTTTCTACATAAACTTCTCTTCTGAAATAATTAGAAAATCATTCAAATTCATCATAATCGAAGGAAGCAGAAGACAGATCTCTAAGTAATTTGGAACGAAGGCCAAGAATGATAGAGGACATGTACCCTGGCCGATCTGGTAGCTCGAGGCATAGTTGGCACTTGGTAGCCATGGAACCCATAATCTAACCTCTTCTGAAGCACCATATTTTAGAAGTCATAGCACAAATATGAACAATACACAGAGATCTAGCACATCTGAACGCACTTCAATGTTGTGAATATTTTGCTCACAATGTTACAGCACAGATTAATTCCTGGAAAGAAAAAGAGATGAATCAGATTTTATCCAGTGTATTGGTTTAGAGCATCAAAGCACATATAGTGACATTGAAAGAAGAAGCCCCAGAGGAGCCAAATAATCCAATACCCCGATCCTGAGCTCAAACTAGATTTGTTTTCACAAGCTAGAGAAATTAAATTGAAAAGAGGAATTATGTTTCAAAACAAAAGTACTGAGGCATTTCCAGGCCTCAACATCACAATTCAAAGGTTTCTATTCAATGCAACCAAACCCATCCACGCACACCCACACAAACACATAGAACGAGCAATGACCTAGGACTTGAAATTTTAAGAGAGGCTTATGATCTAACTAAAACCCAAATTTCAACAATCCTCAGTGATGAAGGGATGAAGCAGTATAAACCGCGAGAAGTTCCAGAAAGGGGAAAACCCCATGCAAAACAGAGTTACACAAGCATCAGAAATAAGGTGACATGCAGTAATAATAAATTATAAACCCAACCCAGAAAGAATTTTAGATAGAAAATATTAAGAAAGATATGTTGTTACTCGTTAACCGAAAAAACTAAAAATTAATAAATTAATAACAAACCACAACAAAACCCTTGAGTAGATGATAGAAGACGAAGAGAAACATAAATCCATGAGAAATAGATGGTTCCCTACATCTAAGCAGGAATCAGCAAACAGCTGAAACTTGATCGAAATTCAATAACTCGTGACAGAAAAATGGAAAATTCTCGATCACCCGCAAAATTCTAAAGATAATTGATGCAGAATCTGAGATCGAACCTCACAAAGCAGATATTGAATACCCAGAAACACGGAGTATAGAATAACAGAAAAGGAATCCTTCCGCTAATCAAAAACCCATTCGAGTGTGATCATCATCAGATATTAAAAGGAACGGAAACCGAAAATTGTCAACAAACGACAATACTGAAATGAAATTGGAGGTTAAATCTTCCAATTTCGGTCCCTAATCCCAAGGTTTTTGTCTAAAATCCAAATGCACTGTTCTGAAAAACCCCTCCTACATCCATTAGAAACGACGAAAGAAAGAATTATGGAGACAGAAATGGGAGAAAAACAAAAATGATTGTGATGACTCACCTGAACAAAACGATTTCAAATCCTCATCACCGGAAAACGAAATTCCGGCGAAAGACACCACCAGTTGCAAGCGTAAAAGAGATCTGTAAAATTACAGAAGAAATCCAAGAACGAAACAAGGATTGGCTTTGATTGATTCACCACATTCTCTCGTTTTCTATCCCATACTTTTTTCGCTTTAATCCAACAAAATTCCAAACGCCAAAGCAAAACAAGTTCTTAAAAAACAAAATAAAATTCTTCTCTCAGTAAAAATTAAAAAAAAACAAAAACAAAAATAAAATTCCGATCGCCAAAACCCTTTGAAAAACCACCAAAACACATCTGCTTAAACCCCTGCTATCTTATACCATTGACCTCCTTCGCCGGACCTATCGGTAAGTGCCTCTTAGTTTACCGGCTATAACCGGTGACTAAAACCACCTAAAGACCGGTTCTTGTCTACCATATGAACCCACCATATAATGTCAAGAGCCTTCTGATTTTGCCACGTGGCGTTGCGTTAAATCTTGTGGCTGCCTGCGGTCCGCACGATCGAGAAAAACGTTGGGTCACAAAAAGGATCACTTATTATTATTTATTATTTTTTGTTTTTAACTTTTCTTTTTTTTTTTTCAGTTTTTGATTTTTGATTATTTTGATAATAATAAAATTTAGAGTACGTCAATTTTTGAATGAGGTTTCCACCAAATAGGCATTTTAGGTAACTAGCTAATTTTCCAAAATTCTATGGCTGATGTAAGTATTTTCTTCTTCTAATTTATTTTAATATTAATTTTCAGTTTTACATTATCTTTGCACCTAAGATTTACAATATAATTTGTAGTTTTATTTTAGGTAAAAATATTTTTCCCCTCATTTTATTTTAGTCTATTTTCAGTGTTAGTATTTATACTTCCAATAAATTTTAGAATTTGACCCTACAATTAGTTTTTTAATAGAATTTTCTAAAAATTTGAGTTAATTTTGAACAATTAAATTTAAGATTTGTTAAAAGTATAGGAATTAATTTTAAGATTTATTGAAATGATAAAAACTAAAATTTAATAATTAAGGTACTGTTTAGTAACCATTTTGTTTTTTGTTTTTGAAAATTAAGTCTATTTCCTCACATTTTCTTATAACGATTTGTATTTTTTTTTAATGCAAGAGTTAAATTTTTAGCCGAATTCCAAAATTAAAAACAAGTTTTCAAAAATTACTCTTTTTAGTTTTCAAAATTTGGCTTGATTTTTTAAAACATAGGTAAAAAGTAGATAAAAAATAAGATATTTAGGAGGTGAGAGAGGCGTTTGTATGCTTAATTTTCAAAAATTAAAAATCAAATAGTTATCAAACGAAACCAAAAATACATGAACGAAAATGAAACAAAACTCAAATACAACAACAAAAATGGTACTTTTAACTTTTTATTTTATTATGAATAATAAATGATAGTGACATTAAATAGCCACTTCCATAAGTTAGGTTAATATATATATATTTTTTTTTTTGTTATGAACCAACAATTGGAGAGTAAATTATCAAATAAGATGGTAATTAACGCTTTACTCTTTAACATAAATTGGGTCAATTTAATAGATAAAGTATTTTTATATTTAATTGATTTTGTGGTAAAAATGTAAAGCCCTTTTGGAGTCATTTTAATAAATACGTGAACAATGAAACTAAAAATAAAATTGCACTTTAATTTGAACGGTATTCATTCGTATATTAATTTCTCATATTTAATCGAGAGTGAAGCTAAAAAGTAAAGAGATAGATAATTATTTTCATAATTCATATCTAGATGCTAAAAATAAGTATTCAAAATTTTTTTTTATATATTAACCTTCTAAAATATTTATATATAACTCAAATATTGTACCATATAAAAAGTTAGAATAGGAAAAATGTACCCTTCTTAACAAAGAATCTAGTTGACCTAACATTGTGTTCAAAAAGGGAAATTGTTAGATATAATAAATTGATATGAAATGTGATAAAAATTATAAATTGTAAGAAATTTATGCACAAATTTTAAATGCATAAACATACAAACATAAAGGTATATAATCTCGCTTATTTATTTTATAGATTATGCTATTTATCTGTCTGAATTTAATTAGATTTTCTTGTTTAAGTGGTCAACCATTGGGTCTAATTTTAATATTTAATAAACACAATCACATACCAAATCAAAATAATAAAATTAAACATTTCGAGAACAAAAAAAAAATATTATTATTATTATTTTTCAACGCAACAGATACAGACAAAAGTTGTAGATCACGTGGCTAACTATATCTATGCCTTTGGGTTCGACAAACACATATTTTTGCGAAGGGATTAAGATCGGACGGTAGATCATGGCCGAGATTCTTAAGATCGAACGGTTGAGAGATGAACTCGATGGGGTTAATTTGGTAATTTAGTGGGTCGTGAGGTCAGAAGTGTAATTATCTTATATTGAGGCAGTTATCCCGATAAGCATGTCCCGAAGTTATTTATTATATTGTGGGCGCGTGGTTCACGCGAATGAAGTCGCGTGGGATGTAAGCCTTAATCCTACATGGCAAAAGCCCCCTGTTTTATTGGATGCTTTTTGTTTGGTATTATCCTATAAATTTTCCAAATTACAATTTAAATATATAGCTTGTATTAATCAATTCTCTCTCTTTCCTTTTTCTTTTTTTTTTTTTCTTTTTTGTTATTATTTATTTAGGAAATTATCCATCAACCTTTTAGAGGGGTAAGGAGGGACTTGTCAACACAGGATTGATACCAATAATATTTTTTTAATTATAAAAAATATCCTTAAACTTTGTCATTTGTTTAAAAAATACCTTTATATTTACAAAAGTTGCAATATTACTTTTGAACTTTCATAAATATTTCATATTTTTTTAGTAGAAATTCTTTAGAATTTGAATATAGAAAGTGAGATATGAAATAGGGTAGTAGGTGACATATAACGAAATTTTGAATCATCACATCATTTTAGTTTATTGCTACACAGTTTTAAGTCCTAATTTTTGTTTAAAATTCTAAAGAATTCTTACTCCAAGGGTGATTTTGAAATGTTTATGAAAGTTGAGGAGTAATATTGAAACTTTTAAAAATATAGAGGTATTTTTTAAATAAAGAGGAAAGTTTAAAGATATTTGTTACTTATTCTTAAATTTTTTTTATTTTAGATTTAGATTCTATCATTTTAAAATGTCAATACATTTTTAATAATTTGGTCAACTCTCGTAAATATTTTGGACATATTTTCTATTCATGTAAAATAATAATAGTTATTATTATTTTTGTATTTAGTAGATTGTACATGTATTCATTTTGAAAATGAGGTAAGGAAATCAATTTGAAATTTTGAATTAAATATAAAATACAGTAAATTGTAAGTTTAGTCCTTCAAGCTTCAAATTTATGACTATAGAACTTTGAATATTAAAAGTAGCCTAAACTTAAAATTTAATCCTAATAAATTTTTAAGCTTTAAAAATAGATATTAAGCCTTGTATCTTCAACTATGCAACTAATAGAAATTGACATTTCAATATTTTTAATGAATTTGGATTTGTTAAATACAAAATCGAACTTTAAAAACAATTAAATGGACAAAAAAAAAAACAAAAATAATACCAAAAAAAAATTAAAATTTAGACCCATTTGATAAGCATTAAATTTTTAATTTTGGGTTGTTGAAAATCTAGCTTAAAAACACTACATTCACTTATAATTTATTTTTATTATTCCACAAATGTTTAAAAAAAATAAGCCAAATTTTAAAAAAAAAAATAAAAAAAAAAACCATTTTCAAAAATTTATTTTTATTTTTAAAATTTGACTAATAATTTTGATGTTTCCGTAAGAAATATGAAAATCGTAGTATTAAATTTATGAGAAGACTAACTTAAATTTAAAAAACTAAAAACAAAAATTGTCCTAAAGAAAGACTTTAAGTATTAGGCAAGTTAAAAAATGTATGACTATTTTTTCTTTTGAAATCTTATTTAGCATAAAATTGAGAATTTAAGATCTTATTTATTAATCATTTGATTTTTTATTTTTTATTTTTAAAAATTAAAGGGAAAAATACACTTTTGGTCCCTGAAGTTTGGTTTTAGTGTCTTTTTGGTCCCTGAGGTTTCAAAAGCTACATTTTAGACCCTGAGGTTTGAAAAACAGTTCTAAATGGTCCATAACGTTAGTTTGACCGTTAGTTGACTAACGGAAATTTGATGTGGCATGTTTAGATGACAAATTTTAAGTGAGGTGTAATTTTTTTACTAAATTTATGCCATTTGTTAGATTACATGGCTTTTAAATTATTTTTTTTAATTTTTCCATTCCTTCTCTCTCATCCCTCATCTTCTTTTCAACATCTCTTCCCATTTCTTCTGTAGTTTTTTTTTTCACTTTTTTTTTCTCTGTTCTCTAACAAAAATTTATTGTCGCCATCACCACTCCGCTGTTCACAGTCGCAGTCCGATGCTTGCAGTAACGCCACGGTTAGGTTGTAGCTGTTCCAATAGAAATCAAAACTCCAATATATAACATTTAAACATTTTCAATAGAGGCAATTGCTTGATGATATCCTTGAACTTATTTTGACCATTCAACAGACAAAATTACATAAAAAATATATAAGAAAGAAATTCTACCATTCCAAGACCATATAAATTTAATCCATTAATTAACCTCTTATAGTTATGCAAGTTTCTTTTGAGTAAATAGTTTTTTCACACAAATATTAACATATATTATTGCTGACAAGGGCACTTGAGAGAGACTTTCAAATTTGATTGAAGCTTTAGTAATGGAGGTTAGGCATGGACAAAAAAACTAAAATGGGCTCGCAAAATTTAGCACAATAAACTCAATTTGAGAATTGAAGTGCAGGAGTTTTAAGAAATGTCATTAATGGCCGCGAAGGTGGAGATTTGGGGCGATTGGGGGAATTTGGTTGGATGGTTGGAAAGAAATTTAGGATTAAAAAAGAGAGAGAAAAGGAGAAAGGGAGATGCATGCATCATAGAAGATGAGAAAGCTAAGAGATTGGAGAAGATGAGGAGAAAGAGAGGGGAAAGAAAAGAATAAAAAACTAAAAAAATAGTTAAAAAGAGATTTTGTAATCTAAAAAATAATATAAATTTTAAAAAATTGCTCACCTTATCTAGAATTTGCTACTTCAACATGTCACATCAAATTTCCGTTAGTCAACTAACGGTCAAACTAACTTTAGGGACCATTTAGAACTATTTTTCAAACTTCAGGGTCTAAAATGTAACTTTTGAAACCTCAGGGACCAAATAGACACTAACCCCAAACTTCAAGGACCAAAAGTGTATTTTGTCCAAAATTAAACCTATAAACATTTTTACCACCTCTAAATTTACTGTTTTGTTATCTAATTTTTAACAATATTTTCAAAAGCCAAGCGAAGTTTTAAATACTAAAAAAATAGTTTTTAAAAACTTGCTTTTATTTTTAGAATTTAGTTAAGAATTCTATTATTTTATTAAAGAAAGATGTAAAACATTGTAAAAAAATTGAGAGGAATAATGAATAAGTTTAATTTTCAAAAATTAAAAATTAAAAATTAAATAATTATCAAATGAGAATTGAACCTTTATAAATTACTAAACTACACCAAATTTAAATTTGAGAGATTATAATTGCAAATTAACCTAAAAAGGAAATGGAAGTAAAATTGGTAATTTAATATTTTCAGAAAAAAAAATCAGAAATTTAATGGAATTCAGGAACATTGCGAAAAGAAAATAAAAAAGTAAGGGAGGTGACGGCGTGAGGCGAATATTCGAAGAAGACACTCTCTGGAGGCCGGCAGACTTAACGGCGTTAAGCGATGTGACGGATAACTCGGAGGGGCCCACAAAGAATTGGACAGTTAAAAGATGCGGCGTCGTTTCAAAGACAAAAGCGGTAGTTGAGCGACGAAAACATCGGGAAGCCGTGAAAGAAGAGAGAACGAAAAAGGGGTAAAA
The DNA here is from genome assembly GCA_002890555.2 of Lagenaria siceraria. Lineage (NCBI taxonomy): Eukaryota > Viridiplantae > Streptophyta > Magnoliopsida > Cucurbitales > Cucurbitaceae > Lagenaria > Lagenaria siceraria. The sequence continues at coordinate 18,196,405 of CM016487.1, forward strand.
CTGAAAAAGAAAGGAGAAAAAAAAAAAGAAAAAAAAAATCCGTCCCGACACGTGGCGGTAACACGGTGACTTTGGTTTACCTCTGTCACCATTTCTTTAGCATTTGGTTTACCTTACGTGGAATCTTACGTGGACGTAACGTTGTTTCCCGAGATCCTTAGATCCCAACCGTCCATTATCATCGAAAATTCATATGCGCTTTTACCTATTCGTTTGAGTTTTAGGTTACAATAGTAATTGAATTGCATGGTAATAATAATCAAATAATCTTTAATAACATTTACTAACGTGTAATGAGAATGAGTTTGATCCTAATTAAAAATTTATTGGTGGTGTTTATCATTCTTTATAATGGGAATGGAATTTGAATGGATTACCAAAATGTCCTTTTGTATTTTTTTTATATTAATTTTATGATGCCTTAATTTTTTTTAATTTTTTGTTTTATGTAGTAATTAAATTTTATATTTAACAAAATTTAATACCTAACAAAAATAAATCTAGGATTTACAAAAAAAAAAAAAAATTTATTATAAATAGAAAAAATATCAAACTATTTACAAATATAGAAAACTTTCATTATCTATTAGAGATAGACCGCGATAGACTTAAAGCAATAGACAGACAAATTTTTCTGTATTTGTAAATAGTTTCTCATTTTTCTATATTTGAAAACAACCCAAAAATAAATAGAAATTATTTTACATTTCAGTTAATCTAATTCAAATTTAATTTGATCGTAGATTTATTTTTTAAAAAACTAATCTTGATATGAATATTTGTAACAAATATTTTTTAAGATGATTTTATATATATATTTTTTAAAAAATATTTTTTATTATATAAAATCTTAAACAAGGACAAGAAGTATCTAGCATGTGTGGCTCTAGTTTTGACCATAGAGCTAGAGTTAGAGCAAGAGTGAGATCAAGCATGAGCGAGAGCGTGATGGAGGGTAAGAGAATAATTGATCGATGAAATCGTGGATAAACTAGAAGTTGAATTTAAGATTGGAAGCCTAAAAAAACAATAATCTCGCTCTGCAATCTTAAACCAAGGGGAGAAGTACATAACGTGTTTGGTTTTGGCTACAGAGCAAGAGTTGGACAAGAGCTAGAGCGAGATCAAGCTTGAGTAAGAGAGGAATTGATTGATGAATTGCGAATCAACTGGAACTTGCATTCAAGATTGGAAGCCCAAACTTCACAGATTTTGATGGTTTTGTTGATGGTGTTTAAAAGATACGAAAGAAGGAGGTGTTTAATGTAGGAATTAGAAAGGAAGAAAGTGAGGGATTCATAGAAAACACAAGGATGGAGAGAAAAAATGTGTGTCAAGTTTGATGTTTCTGGATTTTTTTGGTCTTAAGAGGAAAGAGTAGTGTGTTCCTGCTCAAACGGAGGTGTACATATCGAGGGAAGGGCAAGGGCATAGTATGTCAAATTCCAGGTGGGTTCCATGTATTTCATCCATTGTAATCGGATTAACACCTCAGGTGGGAGCAATCGAATTGCAAGAATGAGGATAATGTCAAAACATGGGCCCTGCCAATGCTTTACGTTTACCTGATAGGGTAAATAGCCACAAAAGTAACTAGGTGAGACTCACTTACATGAATTGGACTGCATTATATTTGTTAGGATGTGGGATGGTAAACGGGACCTACTCCAATTAATCTTGGATGAAGATTCAAACCTCAGACTTTTAATCGAATATATACACCAATTAAGCTTGTGTGTTAGGTTTATTTAACTTTTCAATTTACTTTTTAATTTTTGTTAAATATATTATTTTATCTCTAATGTTTGGATATTCTTTCCATTTAGATTTTAGTGGTGGTGATTGTTAAATTAAGTGTTTTTCTTTTTTAGATTAACAATATGTGGGGCTTGAGATTTGGTTATTTAAATTTTTGGTCGAAGATATATATCTTTACATCTCCATTTTGTTCTTACATATTTTAATAATATATATTTTTTCATTAGTTACAACTATTCAGGTCAAAGTGGTGTATCCTTTCATGTATAGGTTGATCTAGACCATAGGTATGAAACATCACGATCTAATGGTGGAGATTTAAGGGCTGAAAATGTCTTTTTTCCTTCAAATTTCTAGGAAATTGGTCAAAGGTTGAAGTTTCTTTTCATAGATAATTTTTTTCGTCCCTAAGTTTTTATAATCTAGTAACATTGTGCCATGTAAGTTTATCATTAACGTAACAACGAGGAATTGCTAATACAATCATTTCTCAATGGTAGTTAGCACGAACTCTTTTTCTTGAAGTTGGAGGTTCAAATCTTCATACCTTAATTGTTGTATAAAAATATAAGGCTAAATTATAAAAAGTACCCCTAGACTTTATACTTTGCGTCAAAACTATCCTTGTACTTTCAAGAGTTTTGAAAATATCCTTAAACTTAAAAAAAAAACGGTTCAAAAGTACCATTCTCGTTAATTTTGGACGGAAACAATTAGTATTTTGTTTCAAAAATACCCTTGAACTTTAAAAAAGTTTCAAAAATATCCTTACTGTCAATATGTGAACACAAATCGTTAATACTCGTTTCAAATATCCTTATGCTTTTAAAAGTTGCATTAATATTCTTAACCTTGCAAAAAAAAAAAAAAAAAAAAAAAAATTGAAAATGCTCCTACCATTAGTATAATGATCAATTTGTTTGAAGTTTTCTTACGTTCGAAAAGAACCAAGTTTAAAACAAATTATATAGATATAATCTTTTTCATATAGATACTCTCACTTTTCCCTCATTTGTCTAATTCTTACACTGATTTTATCACAACAAAATGTGAACTATAACTTCAAGTTAAAAGCATAAAATCCCACAAAACTCCAAAAATAAAAATCTCCTCTTAAAACTTACGTACCAAAACTATAAATAGCCAAATAAAAAAATTAAAGACCGTATTTAGCTATTAACACAACACTCAACTACTAACATATAATCTTATTAAAACATATAAGTTCTAAGATCGCCTTAGTGCTTCCATTATTTTTTCTTATTGTTATAATCTATATACCTCAACTGAATGAGGCAATTTTTTGAATGAGATAAACAAAATGTTAAACAGTTAACAAGAAAGAGAGTAAAGAGAGTAAGAGGAAAGAACAAAAACAGAGAAATAAAAAAGTGATAGGTCATAGATTGAAGTAAGGGAGAGAGAAAAAATGGAATAGGTGATGAGGTGTAGATAACAGTAAGAGTACTTTTAACTCTTTTTTTTTTTTAAGTAATGGTACTAATGCAATTTTTGATAGTTTATAGGTATTTATGCAACGAGGTATTAATGATTTTTGTTCAAATATTAATAGTAACGGTATTTTTTTTAACTTTAAGAGTATTTTTTGAAACTTTTGAAAGTTCAAGGGTATTTTTGAAATAAAATACTGAACGGTTTCCATCCAAAACTAATGGTAAGAGTATTTTTGAACTATTTTTCAAAGTTTAAGGGTATTTTTGAAACTTTTAAAAGTTTAGGATATTTTTTACACAAAGTACAAAGTTAAGGACATTTTATATAATTTAGTAAAAAAAAAAAAAAAAAACAATGATGGACTAAGTTTCAAAAAAGATAAAAATAAATAGAAGAGACTAAACATATATTTAATTTTTAGAGTTTTTATTAAAAACAAAGGATTTTTTTTAATAAAAATAATACAATAAATGAGGACAGAATTTAAACCTTCCATCTAAATGCTCACTTTGGCATTAACAAAGGACTAAAACATACATTTAATCACCTTTAGTTTTTAAAATTTTGATATCCATCGATGTAACAACTCAAGCTGTTTACATGGCCCACATCATAATTTTAATACCCATATTCAATGTCACATGATATTTAATAGATATTTTGAATTTTTGGAAGACCATAATGAGATAAATTTAAAGCTTAAGAATTAAATTAGACTTAACATTTGAATATATTATTTTTACAACAAAGTTAAGAGTGATTTATATATATATATATATATATATATATAATGTCTTAACCAATGAATTGTGTTAATGTTACAATTTTGGTCCTTATACTTGTGAAACTTATTCAATTTTTAATTCTTATACATTCAAATATTCATTTAATCTCAATAAGTTCAAAAAGTCTTAAAATTAAATTAGCTTTTAAAAAAAAATTAGTCCTAGATGTTAGTCATATTAATCTTCAAACTAAATTTTGGGAACATATTCACATTATGTCATTTTCAAGTAGAAATTGTTGTTATTAATTTACTAAATTCGATAAAAATTAAGTTTAGACCAACTATAGGAATTAGTTTTAAGAGTTAACAAAGATGGTTGATGTGGTATCATGTTAATGTTAAACGAGATGTCTTATAAGTACTAATTTCAATATAATTGACATAGATTATTTAAGAATATAGTTAGAAAGTACAAAGATGAAATTAAAAGAATTAAAAGAATAAAAAAAGAATAAAGAATATATGAGATAGAACGACATAACTAAAAAAAAGTAAATATTGGTTTGTTTAACGTATTTAATATGGTTTTATATTGTGATTTATCGAATTATAACTTATGTCTATGAAAGTTGGCCAACTTAAGCATGTGACTCAATGGTGTGTACTAATAATCTTTTCAAAAGGTCAAAGTTACATTGGATTATGTCCACTCACATTAGTTTTTTAATTGTATACATAAACAATTTGAATATTTATAGGGAAAGAAAGTGAAATAATTGAATATTTGAAACATAAAAATGAAACTAATTGTGTAGATTAAATTCATGGTTAGAAACTTCAAATTAGATTGAAACCATCAAATTAATATGATGTTTAATGTACAAATTTAACATGTATGAAAGTTAAATTTGTAATTTCTTCAATTTGAATGAGATGTTTGATTTTGGTCAAGTAAAATCAATTGAGTTAAATTTGACAAATGTTTCATTTTTTTTTTTTTGTATTTATTTGATTTTTTTTTTTTTGTATTTTGGAGAGTTACTAAGTTGCTAGCCTATAAATAGCAACTTGTTTTTTTCATTTGTAGTATCTCACTTCAAATTGAAGTGTTCTCTCATTTCTTTCTTTCTTTCTTTTGATCTTGAGTTGAATTGAGAGCAAATATCCAAGAGTTTTGTCAGATCTGAGTAGTTCGAGGTTGCAGTTCTACTGAAGTTAGTCGTTGTATCCTGTTGAGATGATCGATGTAGTCTGCTATAAGCCTATGTATAGTGAATAATTGTCTTCAGGACAACACTTAACAGAAGCGTGCGTCGACTACGTTTTGAATCTTCGAACGTTTTTAGGTTTTTTAAGCCTTTGGTTATTTTCATATCTGAGCCTTATTACACCATCTGGTTTACGTTTGAGTTTGAATATTATACATTTGGTGTACTATTTTTAGTTGAGGTGCAATTAGTTTGCTAGTGTATTCAGTTCTTATATATAATTTTTTTCCCCAACAATCTGAACTGATGGCTGCAAACTCCTCCACTAATATAATGTTTCTACTTCTGCCATGTTGGGATCGCCCATTGCCAAACCCCATGCTAAAAAAACCAGATAAGTTCAAAGGAGACAACTTTAAGAGATGGCAACAATAGATGATCTTCTATCTCACCACACTGAATCTTGCCCACATTTTGAAGGAAGCTCAATTACCCCATCAAAAGTTGTAACTCCTGAAACGGAAGTCGTGAAGCAAGCATGGATGCATTCAGACTTCCTGTGTCGTAATTGCATATTTAGTAGTCTTGAAGACACTTTGTATAATGTCTATTGCAATGCCTACAATACATCAAAACTATTGTAGGAGGCATTAGACAAGAAGTACAAGTTGGAAGATGCTGGTACTAAGAAATTTCTTGTAGAAAGTTCTTAGATTACAAGATATTGATACTTGGTAGTCAATGAGATGGAAGAATTGCAAATTATCATTGGTGATTTTGCGAAGTGAAGGACTGGACATCAGTGACTCATTCCAAGTTGCTGCTATGATCGAGAAGTTGCTTCTTTCCTGGAAGGACTTCAAATGCTATCTCAAATACGAGCGAAATGAGTTATCCATGGAGAACCTCAAGGTGAAACTCCGTATAGAAGAGGATAACAAAAAAGGAGATAAAACTCAACTAGAAGTCGAAGCCAAAACTCATATTGCTGAAGCTTCAAAGCATAAACCCAAGAAGCAGAATTTGAAGAAGAAAAATGTGAATCATGGGTCGAGGAATGATGCTAGTAAGCGCATTTGAGAACATTGTTGGGTTTGTGGTAAAAGTGGTCATACTGCTGCTGTGTGCAAATACAAGAAGGGACAAAGTTGCAACAACCAGAATAATATCGTGGAAAATGATGATTTAGTTGCCGTTATTTCTAAGGTAAATATGGCTTTAGATACCAAAGGTTGGTAGATTGATACTAGTACTACTAAGCACATTTGTAAGGATAAGTCATTGTTCATTACATATGAGAAGCTAAATGGCAGCGATAACTTGTATATGGAAAATGCTTCAATTGCTTCGGTGGAAGGCAAAGGGAAGGTCCTACTAAAATGAACTTCTGAAAAAATACCTACCCTCGTTGATGTCTGACATGTGCCAGAGATTCGAAAAAAATATAGCGTTAGGAAATTTACTTAATAAAAATGGACTCAAACTTCTATTTGAGTCAGATAAATTTATTCTGACAAAGGGGATATTTATGTGAGAAAAATGCTATCTAAGTGATGACATGTTCAAACTAAATGTACTAGCACAAATACCAAAGAATAACAATAATATCAACTCTTTTGCTCATATTGTTGAGTTGTGTGATGTATGACATTCTAGATTGGCGCATGACAATTATCATTCTTTAAATAGAATGGTAAGTTTAGGACTATTGTTGAAATTTAACATTGATAATAGACAGAAATGTGAAGTTTGTGTTGAATTAAAGTTTACTAGAAAGTCATTTTCATTTGTGGAAAGAAGTAATGAGTTATTTGATTTAATCCACAGTGATGTATGTGACATGAAAAATACTCCAACAAGAGGTAGTAAGAGATATTTTGTCACATTATTAATGATTGCAGCAGATATTGCTATGTATATTTATTACATAGTAAAGATGAGACCTTTAATGTTTTTAAAACATATAAGGCATAAGTTGAAAATCAAATTGATAAGAAAATTAAGGTGCAAATTCTATACTAAATAGAATTCCATATAAGAAGACTAATAAGTCACCTCATGAAGTGTGGAATGGAAAGTGACCCTCATATAAAATGCTAAAAGTGTGGGGGTGTTTGGCAAATGTACAAGTTTCTTTACCAAAAAGGACCAAACTTAGACCTGAGACAATTGATTGTGTCTTTATAAGCTATGTAATGCATAGTGCTACTTATAAATTTATCGTGATTAAATCAGAAGTATCTGATATTAATAATAATATCATCATGGAATATGCTGAAGTTGAATTCTTTGAGAATATATTTCCTTTAAAATAAGAAAGATGTAAAATTAATGGTACCAACAGAAATGATGAGGCTAGCTCTTCGAAAGGTCAAGACGATCAAAATACTGAGTCTGAACCTTGAAGAAGCAAAAGAGCTAAGGAAACTACTTCTTTTCGACCTGGTTTCATAACTTATATGATAGAAGGTGAGCCTCAAACCTTTCAAGAAGTTGTGTCATCTCCCAATGCACCTTATTGGAAGGAAGTTATTAATAGTGAGCTAGAATCCATTTTACAGAACAATTCCTGGGTATTAGTTGATTTACCTCCTAGAAGTAAACCAATTGGGAGTAAATGTATTTTTAAGAAAAAGCTAAAGGTTGGCAACACTTTTGATAAGTATAAAGCCCGTTTACTAGGTAAAGGCTTTCGCCAAAACGAAGGGGCTCGATTTCTTTGATACCTATTCTCCAATGACGAGGACTACATCTATAAGGATGTTAATTGCAATAGCAGCTTTACAAAATTTGGAAGTACACCAAATGAATGTGAAAACTGCATTCTTAAATTAAATTTTAGATAAAGAAATTTATATGGAACAACTTGAAGGATTTATTATTAAAGGACTTGAAGATAAAGTTTGTAAACTTGTCAAGTCTCTTTATGGGTTGAAACAAGCACCCAAACAATGGTACAAAAACGTGATCACACTATGCTATCAAATGGATTTAAGATAGATGAGTGTGATAAATATGTCTATGTTAAAACCATAGATTAAGGGTGTGTCATTGTTTGCTTGTATGTGGATGATATTTTGATAATAGGCACAAATAGAAGTGTCATTGATTCCACTAAAAGGATGTTGAAATCCAACTTTAATATGAAAGACCTTGGTCTTACTCATGTTATCATTGGAATTCAAATAACAAGAAATTCAAGTGGATATGTACTTTCTCAATCTCATTATATAGAGAAAATGCTGAGAAAATTTGATCATTTTGAGAGTAAGCCAGTGGTTACTCCATTTGATCCAAATTGTAAGTTGAAGAGAAACAATGATGAAGATGTGTGTCTTTTCTAAAATATTATTGAGTTATTAGTAGCTTAATGTACATAATAGATTGTACAACACCTAATATTGCCTATTCAATTGGAAGGTTAGCAAGATACACCAACAATCCTGGGCATGATCATTGGAATGCATTAGTCAGAGTTCTAAGGTACTTGAAGTACACTCTAGACTACGGATTGCATTATACAAGGTATCCACACATACTGGAAGGATTTAGTGATGCTAAGTGGATCTCTGATAGCATGGAGACTAAATCAACCAGTGGGTATACTTTTACCTTAGGTAAAGCAGTTGTATCATGGAAATCTTCAAAATAAACTTATATAACACGTTCTACTATGGAATTAGAGTTTATAGCTTAAGATAAAGCAAGAGAAGAAGCTGAATAACTTCAAAGTTTTCTCGAAGATATTCCATTGTGGTCAAAGCCTGAAAGTGCAATATGTATTTATTATGACAATTTAGTGACTTCTATGAGAGCCAAGAATAATGTTTACAATGGTAAGTCATGACATATTAGACACACGCATAATTCGATAAGGCAATTGCTTTCTAATGGAATAATTTCCATTGATTATGTTAAATCAAAAGAGAATATTGCAGATCCTTTGTTGGAAGGATTGTCAAGAGAGCAAGTCACATATACATCAAGGGAAATGGGGCTAAAGCCTATGAAATGAGTTATCTAGCGGTAACTTAACCTAGTTGATTGGAGATCCCATTATCTAGGTTCAATAGGCAAACTAGCTGGATAATTCATAGTTGACACACTAAGAAACTTATAGTTTCTTCCCATTTCTATGTTTTTGTAGAGTGTGTGATATGTTGATGTTAAGACCATATTGATATCTTGTTTTACAAGAGAAGAAATGACAAAATACTCTTAATCAATATTACCTATGTGAAAGTAGAAGTAGGGTCGCTTCTATGAGAACTTTTCAAATGACTTATGTTCTCTAAAGCTATCATTGAATATAGGATTTTGTCTAGGATCAATGGACACAACTGTTAGAACTCAAAGACACAAGATGAGTTGTATATGATATCTATTGTCTCAATTTACCAATGTGAAGGATAGTTCCAGAGCTTGGTCTCACTATTTTTTCGATAAATTCGATGGATATTCACTAAGGATGGTTCAAGTCTAGAAGACACCTCTCTCGAGCATAACTTGGTCTATTTACTCTCAACGATTTTTGTTTGATTTTCTAACTTTCTTTCATGTGGGAGATTGTTGGATATTTATAGTGAAAGAAAGTGAAACAATTGAATATTTGAAATATAAAAATAAATTTAATTGTGTAGATTAAATTTATTGTTAGAAACTTTAAATTGGATTGAACCATCAAATTAAGATGATGTTTCATGTACAAATTTAACCTATATGGAAGTTAAATTTGTAATTTCTTCATTAAAAAATGAGTTATGTTTGATTTTAGTCAAGTAACAACTCAATTAAGTTAAATTTGATAGATGTTTCAATTTTTTGTATTTATTTGATTTTATTTTGTATTTTGGAGAGTTACTAAGTTGCTAGCCTATAAATAGCAACTTGTTTCTTCATTTGTAGCATCACACTTCAAATTGAAGAGTTCTCTCATTTCTTTCTTTCTTTTGATCTTGAGTTGAAGCAAGTATCCAAGAGTTCTACTAGATCCGAGTAGTTCGAGATTGCAGTTATAATGGAGTTAGTTATTGTATCCTGCTAAGATGATTGTTATAGTATGCTTGCAACCCGTGCAGAGTGAATAATTATCTTCAGAACAACGCTTATCAAAAGTGTGTCTCAACTACATTTTGAATCTCCAAAAGTTTTGAGGTTTTTTCAAGTATTTGGTTATTTCCATATCTAAGTCTTGTTATACCATCTGACTTATGTTTGAATTCGAATTTTATATATTGAGTATACTGTTTCTAGTTGAGCTGTAATCAGTTTGCTAGGGTATTTTGTTCTATATATCATTTTCCCCATATAAACAAGTAATTCAATGGCTTATTTCACTATCATATTAATTGAATATCTGTTTACTAAATCATCTTGAGATTTCTAAAAATGGACTTCATTTTGACACGTATTATTTATTATATATTTAAAAAATAACATTCAACACTATTTTGAGTACAGTTGAGTAACCATCTTCTTGATTGCTAACATATTCGTATGCTAGTTAAGTTGTGCTTGTTTTAGCCGTAGAACACAAATTTTAATACTTTAAAATTCATGTTTAGATCATGCATCACCTTCAATCAAGATAATTCGGTTTAATTAAAACGTCCACTAAACCTAAAACTAGTTTTTTCAAACAAAAACTCAAATTAATAAACAAAATTGATTAAATCCATATTCTAGGTTTGTGTGTGTTCCAATTTCTAAAATAAATCTAGAAATTTTAGATTTTAGAAAATAGAATTTAGGGATATTTGTTAAATCACTAATTGACCAAAAGCTTAAGCTAATAGGTGATGATAAATTTAATTTTGTATCATCTAATAATATTCAAACATCAAATCTCAAATCATAACATTGAGGTGATTTATTATCAAAAGTCAATAGCGAAACATTGAGAATATTATTATTATCATTATTTTGAAAAAGACACGCTGACAATTCAAAAATTATTACTTGTTTAGTGAATAAGGTACCAATCACTATTTCGAAGGAGGATGTTTCGATCTCTACTCTATAATTATTGAACTAAAAAGATAATCATTAAATGTTAATCAATGATACCATAACTAATATGATATGAGAAAAAATTCAAAGAATTACAAAGTCTAAAATCTATCCCTATGAAGTTTAAATCATGATGCATAAATATATTAACCTTTGGGGAAACACAAATTTAAATAAAACACAGATTAAATATTAGTATCAATACCTTTTGTTTTACAATTTTAGTTTTAGTTTTTCTATTTTTTGAAATGCGTGGTTGGTGGAATAATGGAAGTTAAGAGTATAAGGTTTATGGTAATTGAGATATATGTTAATTTTGGAAATTGAGTTACTCACTTTGTAGCCCTATTATGTTGCCGGTTTTTCGAATTATTCCTTTGGATTTTTTTGTTTTTTTTTTTTTTTTTTTTTCGAAAAAAAATTTTGGAACATGTCAATATTTCATTAATATGTTATTGTCTTTTTCCTCCATTGCCCCTTGATTTTAGGGCTCTTATGATTTTTTTTTTTTTTTTTTAAAAAAAAAAAAAAAAAAAACAACCATGTCAATATTTACATAATGCCACTGTTACGTCAAATTACTAATGTCTTATGAGTACAAGGTAAGGACTTTGTTTAAAACTAAATTTGTTTATGAATAAAAAGCAAATTAAAAAATCCAAATAAAATCTAAGAACAAACTACACAAACTTTTATTTGATCACAATTTAGTTGTTAACTTTATATTTTTAATGCCTAAACTGGTTTATTAATCATTTTGATTATTTTAAAAATTATGTTTTTAAGTGAAAATCTATCTAATAGAAGTGGAGATTAAGCTGAGAAAGATTGATAGGAGAGTGATTAAATGAATCAAAATTGAATTTAAAGTTTATGAAGTTTTAGATTTCTTGACTTAGAAGCATTCAGTTGTCAACTTTACTTGAAAAAGAAAAAAGGGTCAAGAAGAGTAAATTTTGGTTTGAGTGAACAACTATATGTTAGAGATCAAAAACTTTTTTCATTTTTTTGCTTCTTGGTGAGTGATCTTAAATTTCTCACCTTTCTCATCAACCCTTTTCTTTGAGAAAGAAGTTCAATTTTGCTACGGATTTGTGGGTAAGTGAATCAATTCTAAACCACCTTTAATTTCATGTTTGGCCTACAAGTCAGGCGGAAGTGGAGTTCTTGAACCCAGTTTGGAGCTCCCGACTAAAATATATCAATTTCTCGAGTTGGGAGGAGAGTCATGTCAACTTCTAATTGTGGAGTCCGATTCAACAAAAATCATTGGTACGCCCTTAATGAACGGGTTAACGATCTATCTAAAACGAATAATGTCACTTTAGTAGTCATCCATCACTTAGGGAAGGTTTCTTCTTCTTCTTCTTCTTATTATTATTTTGTAAGTATTCATGTAATTTTGTCGCCTACTTCTGGCACGTGCTGGTATAAAGGTTTTTGATCCCTAGGTTCCTTGCCCTAAGGAAGAAGATCGTGTTATCTGTTGGGAGGTTGGTTATCTTTGTTGGGTGTCCTCTATTCTTAATGAGGACCTTGTGTGTTCATAGTGTTTTTGGTTCATAAAGTTTTTTTTTCTTTTTCTTTTTAAAAAAAGAAACACTAAACAACTGAACGACCCGTACTTTCAAGTGATGTAATTATAATTATTTTATGGAAAATTACTATAAACAGAAAAAATATCAAACTATTTACAAATATATAAAAATTTCACTGTCTATTAGCGATAGATTGCAATAAAACCGCGATATAATTTTATTGCTAAATTTTTTCAATATTTGTAAATAGTTTTGCTCATTTTTCTATATTTGAAAGGTTAATGGTTGGATGAAAGGTATTTTATTGGATTTTTCTTTCCATAATTGTTTTGATTGTTTTTAATTCGTTAAATTTAGATATTCTGTTGTTAAGTTTGAATTTTTTCATATATTTGATTTTTTGTTGTAGTTTGAGCATTTTGATGATTACATTTGAGCATTCTCTAACATAAATTATTGATTCGTAATCAAAATTGTTGTAATCGTAACAGGATTCCAATGATGGATTAATCGTAATTGATCTAAATCGCGAATGTAACTGAATTACTTTTAATCACTTTTACAGATACTGTAACAGAAATAGTGTTGTAAAGGTAACGGTATCTCCTAGTGGGTTCCCATGTAATTTTCAAATGGATTGATCACCCCCAGCTCTGCAATCAGATTGCATTTGTTGATTAAGAATTTAGTTGTGAATCTCACATTTCATTACGATTAGAGAACACACGTAAACAACAACAAACGTAATCAAATGGGACCTAATTTTTAAATTACCATTGATAAACTACGTTTTTAGGAAAATAAATATTGCCTAAATGCTTTTGTTAGTTAAACTTTGTATCGTTTTCTTTTGTAAGAATGATGTACGTAACCTTTGTGTGCCTATTTCTAGTAGGTTTTAATGTGATGAGTTCTTTTGTTTAAAAAAAATGTATTATTTATTGGTTGGTTCATGAAAAGTTATATATATATATTTTAAATGATGGTGTAATCATGTAACATCTAAACATATTTTATTAATCAAGTGAGAAATGTGCTTAACTTCAAAAATAATGAAATATATATACACTCTAACACAAAATTGAAACCATATCCACTTTCTATATGATTTTTTTTTTTTTTTTGTGAAAATATGTAGAGCGAATCAAACCTTTAATATTGAAATCTATAATACAAATATTAGTTGAGTTATAGTCATGTTGATCACTTTATGTAGAATCTGACTCATAATATCATCCATAGAATATATACAGACTCATAAAAGATGTTATCGCGTTGTTAAAAATCTAATAAAAGAAAATTAATATTTCTGAATTTACTATCATCACTCTTTTAATTTTTTTTAAACTTTTGACTAATTAATCGAAGAGTATATGTTTAAATTATTGAGCTATGCTCGTATTAACGATAGATTCATCTTTATTTGGCTTAAAAGTATGAAGTTGATTACCATGATATATTATATATATATATATATATATATATATATATATATATATAATTTTCTTTTCTTATTTAATTAAGAATTAAGGTTATCTTACCATATTTGTTTTGTCTTTATTAGAACTTTTCAATAGGTATGTTGTAATTAGGAAACTTCATAAATATGATTAATAAAAGATTGAGTTTTTTACTTTATATTTTTCTTAGTAGCATTCAGTTTAATTTATCTCAACTTTTAATGGTACATTAATTGTTCTTGTTGACTAAAAAAGGCATAACAATTTGTAGTTAATTTTTTCAAAAGAATATTATTATTCTCAATTAATGAAATATCATAGAATTTTTTTTTTTTTTTTTTTTAATACAACCATGTTAGGAATAGAAGATCGAATCTCTGACTTCAAATGAAGGAGTGTATATCATTTACTGAACTAGACTAGCTTTAACAAAATCATTGGATTATTTCACCTTTCTTCCATTGTAGTAATTAAACAAAAAAAACATATCCCATATGAATGGGATGTAGTAGAGATTTGATCGTGTGTGTATATATATATATATATATATATATATATATCTTAACTAGTTGAACTATATTTAAATTGATTAAATTTTTAATGTATTATTTCATTAATTCTTTTATTGATTTAGTCATATCATTCTTGTGTATTAAATTAAACTTTAAAGTTTGTGTTATTTAGTCTTTAAAAATTTCAAATTATATACAAATTTAATCTTTGGCTTTCTTTCTTTTTTTGAAATTCTCAAATCTACATAATTTAAAGTTTAAGATTTTATTAGACATAATTCAAATTTAGAAACCAAATAGATACAAACCTCAAAGTACTGGAACTAAACTTGTAATGTAACATAAAATTTACAACTTTATATAATTTCCTAACAACTGGCATTAGAGACCAAAGTGAGTGTAGTTCAATAGTAATTGACATGTACTATCTCCGTTGAAATATAAGATTCAAATGTTCAAATTGAATGAATGGAGCAAAGAGTAATAATTGAGTGCAGCTTAGGCTGCGCCTAATTAACTACATGCTTCTCCTTTTTTTTACACATAAAGAAAAATTTAAAACAATTCAATTAAAAAGAATTGCCACATGGCGAGGATATTTTTAAGGTGTTTGGAATATCAATCTAGTTAAAAAGAATTGTTTCTTTCTCTTGATGTTGAGGATATTCTTAACATTCCTCTAGGTAATCATCTTGGCAAGGATGCTATTATTTGAAGGCATATAAAAAGAAAAAATTTATGTGAAAAGCGTAGGGAAACATTTATCGGATATTATCTCGACCTCCCAATCGTCTACAACAAGCTCGCCAACTTCTGTAGGGTGATGTGGGAGTCGGATACACTATCCAAGACAAAGATAGTTGGGTGAAAATTTATCAATGACATCATTCCAACGACTTCTATAAATAATAATTTTAATCTCTTAAAAATGGAATGAAAATGAAAAGACCAAAATGGTCACTTTTTAATAGTACAATAATTAAAACAAGCATTTGAAAGTACATAGATCAGAATGAATTACAGTTAAAAATATAGGGACTAAAATAAAAATTTTGAAAATATAGGAACTAAAATAAATTAAAATCAAAACTATATAGATGAAAGTAGTATTTAAACCATAAATTAAATTTAAATTATTGTGATTTAGTTGTAATGCATCCTTTGATAGCTATGTAATAATGCTGGATCTGGATCGTATTGGAACTTTTGCACGTTAAAAATGGATCAAAAGCCCCTCTAAAGTAGAACTACCGTAATTCATTTTCATTTCACATTGTATGAAAAAAAATGGAAGAAATTATTCGCCTCCTTGGATAATGATTTTGTTAATTTGAAATTTATGTTTGTTCTCTTTTAAATTTCTTACTATGTTTTTTCACATTTCTTTAAAAATGTTAGAATTCTAAGTTAAATTTTTTAAACAAAAGTAACAAATTTTTAAAAATTATTTTTTAGTTTTCAAAAATCAACTTGATTTTTAAAAATATGGGTAGAAAGTGAATAGCAAAATAAATAAACTTACAGGTGATACTTGCAAGCTTAATTGTTAAAAATCAGTAGTTAAAAATCAAGGAACCATTGGGTAACAATTTGGTTTTTTATTTTTTATTTTTTTGTTTTAAAAAAAATTAAGCCTATAAACACCAATTTCACCTCTAATTTTGCTATGTTTATCTACTTTCTACTAACGTTTTAAAAAATTAAGCCAAGTATAAAAAACTAAGGTCCCGTTGGGTAATCTTTTGATTTTTGATTTTTTGTTTTAAAAATTAAGCCTATAAACACTCATTTCAACTCTAAATTTATTGCTTTGTTATCTACTTTTTACGACTATTTTTAAAAACCAAGCCAAATTTTGAAAACAAATTAAAAAAGTAGTTTTTAAAAACTTGTTTTTGTTTGGAATTTTTGCTAAGAATTTAGCTCGCTGTACTTTAGAAATATGCAAATCATGGCAAGAAATTAGGTTGAATTAGGCTTAATTTTCAAAAACAAAAAACACAAAATGAATGGTTACCAAACGAGGCTTAAAAAAAGTTGTAATGGGTGATTTTGGACCGAATGGTATAATCGAAATAAAATAAGAATAAAAGCAACAAGGTCGAGGAAATAACAAGGTTTGGGCGAAAGATAGCACCCATGAACCTAGGGGAGAGGGCTAGTTTGTGTTAAAGCCAAAATTAATGTGCTTGACCTCGGCCTCGGCCAAGGACAAGGTTGAGGTCGACCCTAACAAAATAGCTAAAGGACATACCCTGATCCAAGGATCATCCTAGGACCAAAATAGGCCTAGGAGAAGATGCTCGACCGACTCTAGTCAAACTTGAAACAGGGCACACCCCCCTTAGCCTAGTAAGTTGTATGACTATCTTAAAGCAACTCTGAAATCTTATTGGGACAATCTAGGTCAACCTGCTTTATAAATATATTATTATAACTCCATATGAAGGGAACTTGAATTCTACTCTCATACTTCCTAACTTCCACATTTTTTTCATTCTCGACTTAAGCATCAAAGTATGTGTGGCAAACACCACACCGATGTGCACGTTTTCTTTTTTATAGGTCACATTCTTCTCCATTTCAAATAAATTCATTGTCGGTGTCACGTGAATGTTAGATGCTTTTACCCTATTCGAATTTTGGCATCAACAAAAGTAATTTTTAAACATTTGTTTTTGAAATTTTGCTAAGAATTCAAGTCTTCTACTTAAGAAAAATAAACCTTTATAAAAAATTAAGAAGAAATAAAGTTTATTTTTAAATATAAAAAATAAAAAAAACCAAATGATTATTAAACGAAGTCAAAATAATTATCAAACAAAACGTTAATAATTAGATATATCTTCTAGTAAATCTTGCTTTTGAAACTCTACATCATAAAAATGAAACCAAAATGCACATGAATTGAATTCCAAATATAGAATGCATTTAATAAGAATCATCAATATGCTAAAGTTGGGGCATTTCAATTTAGGGATATAGGAATCTTGAGATTGGGGTTTTATTTAGGTTCCTTTCCCTATCATGTATATATATAAATAACATGTAATACAAGATAGAATGGAAGTAACTTTAACGCTAGCTAGAATATGTGTGAATAATCATGTGCCAATCACCAATCCCCTCTCAACCTTTTTTTTATAGCTAAAGAATAAATAAGGTATCGGAGGAACACTATTTGTATTTTTTTTTTTTTAAAAGAAAAAAAAAATTAAGCCTATAAACACTCATTCTTCTACCTCTAAATTTTTTTATTTGCTCCTTCCTTTTTACTAATATTTTCAAAAACCAAGTCAAATTTTGAAAGCTACAAAAAGTAGCTTTTAAAGACATGTTTTTATTTTTGAAATTTGGCTAAAAATCCAACTTTTGTACTTAAGAAAAATGCAAATTATTGTAAGAAACTGAGAGAAAATAGACTTAATTTTCAAAAACTAAATAGTTACAAAATTGGTTCTAAATGGTTTGGTTTTTTTTTTTTTTTTTTTTTTTTTTTGAGGGTAAAAGTTCTATAATTGCAGTTAATCCCTAAAATGATGATCATAGTTTTAATGATCTTAAAAAACAAACAAATATGAACTCAAATATATATATAAGGGGTATTTAGAAAAAAAAATTATGGTACTAAGAAAAATTTTCATAATACCATAATTCATTACATGTTGTAGTATTTAGAAGTGTAATGGATTAGAAACATAGCTATGAATTTTTTTTTTTTATATTCTTAAAAAATTATGAAATAAAATAAAATATCATTTAATTTCATGTCAAATTGTAAATAAGAGCAACACGTATTAACAATGTACTAATTCTTTTGGTTAAAATATTACTTTGGTACCTATACTTTGAAGTTTGTTCAATTTTAGTCAATGCACTTTCAATTGTCCAACTTTAGTTTTATATTTTCAATAAATCTTAAATATAGTCCCTCAAAATTAATTTTTATCCCAATTTGTTAAATAATAACAACTATTTTCATGCAAGGAAATACAACATATGAATATGTTTTCAAAATTTATGGTTAAAATGCTAATAGATAACAAAAGTTTTTTTATAAGAAAAAATCAAAAGTTTTTTTATAAGAAAAAATCAACAATAAACTAGCAGTGGAGACTGAACTTAGGATCCTTTAAAAATACACATGAACTAAAATTAGACAATTAAAAGTATAGGAACTAAAATTAAACAAACTTCAAAATATAGAGACTAAAATGATATTTTGACTAAAAAAGTTTAGGTGTCCAAAAGAAGAGTTAGGGTGCGAAAAAGAACTTAACTCACAATAATTGATAAATACATACACTCTTTCATTTGAGATCCGTGGTTAAATCTCCAATCTCGTAATTATGGTACTAAAAATTATGTCAACATCCTAAGCATAACTCATGTTTGTGTGAGAGTTTGTCAATTGGGCCCCACTTCACTTTAAAACCATGGGCTTAAGTGGGTCCGACCTTACCTAAACCCAATCCCCACCCTATTTTTCCCTACTTTATCTTCTCTCCCCTTCTTTCTACATTTCTTTTGAAATTAATAATTGAAATAGAAATATATATATATATATATATATATATAATGACCATCATCAAGATTTTGTAAACAAATATCTTAGTCATTTATTTTATAATTAAATATTTTAGATTTGATATTGTCATTTAGATTAACGTTATGATATGAGCTCAAAAGATTAGTATTATAATATAGATTAAGATACTATTTTTTGGTCACAATGCTTTAGGGTTTGATCAGTTTTAGTTTCAATATTTTTAATTGTTCAATTTTAGTTCCTGTAATTTGAATAAATCTTAAATTTAGTTCTTACGGCTAGTTTATTGTTGATTTTTTTTTTAAAAAAAGTTATTATTTATTAGTATTTTTACTATAAATTTTGAAAACATACTCAGATATTATATTTCTTTGCATGAAAATTATCATTATTATTTAATCAATTTCGGTAAAAAGTAACTTTGAGTGATTAAATTTAAAATTTATTGAAAGTACATGGACTAAAATTGGATAATTAAAAGTATAGGGAATAAAATTGAACAAACTTCAAATTATAGGGATCAAAATGGTAGTTTAAAAAAAAATAATAATACTAGTACATAGTAATTTTTAAATTAAAAAAATATTGTATTTCTAAACAAGAGAGGTACCTTTATGTTCTTTTGAATATTAAAATTGATTTTTGTTCTAGTGTGATTTTTATTTTTAAATTTTGGTTTTATTTTGTTTAGTATGACAATTATGAAGATGGAAGATCGAACTTCCAACCTTTAGGATGGAAAGTTATGTCCATTAACGCTGAGTTAAACTCACTTTGTCATATTTTAAAATTTTTATTTAGACAAAAAGTGCACGCGTATACATATACACATGCATGTAAATTTATTCATTTACAAACTATTATTTCAGGTGTAGGTTTGGAATTTTAAAATTATATAAAAAAATAGCTTAAAACTAATTTTTAACTAATATATCTTTAATCATTTAAAATCAATTTTACTTTTAAACATAACTTCCATTAATTAAAATTGATTTTGAAATATTGAAAAACATATTTTAGAGCGATTTAAAATATGACAAAAGTGATTTTAAGTATTTTGAAATCATTCCTAAACTAAATATAATTAATTGTTGTTAGTATTATGGATCCTAATATCCATACGAATTAAAATTCATAAATTAGTATCATTTTCTTATAAAATAAATATTTTTAGAAGAAATTAAAATATAGTATAATATATTGATTTTAATTTTTAATTAAATAAAATAATAAAAAAATCTAGGTTTGAATTGTGTTTCCAAATTTTTTAAGGCCCCGTTTGGTAACCATTTAGTTTTTTAAAATTAAGCTCATAATTACCTCTCACACCTCTAAATTTCTTGCTTTATTATCTACTTTTTACTCATGTTTTTAAAAACCAAGTCAAATTTTGAAAACTAAAAAAGTAGTTTTTTTAAACTTGTTTTTGTTTTTGGAATTTAGCTAAGAATGCCACTCTTGTACTTAAGAAAGATACAGTAATTATAAAAAAGTGTGAAGAAATAGGCTTAATTTTCAAAAATGAAAAACGAAATGATTACTAAACGGGGTCTAAAAGTTTTATTTTTACTTATAAACTTTAAATATGTTTAAAAGCAATCTTTTGTCAACTTAGTGATGAGTTATAGAAGTAAAGGTACACTTGAACACTTATTACAAATTTAAATAAACTTATTTCTATGAACTTTATAGTATGTTTCAATATTTTTCTGATTTATTTCCAAAATTTTACTTTGATCTTTTCAAATGGGAAGGAGTTTCATTTTTTTTAACGTGAACAAAGAAAGAAAAAAAAAAGGAATTAGAAGAAATAAGGGGAAAAGGAAAAGAGAAGAGAAAAAAAAAGAAAAAAAGGAAAAAAAATATATGAGGTGGCGACAATCACGAGCGAGGAGATGACGGTGGTGGTAGCTATGGATGGAGGAGGAAGGAAGAAAAAGAGGAGAGAAAAAAAGGATTTAATAAAAATAAAGTATCACGTCATTTTCTGTTATTAATTAATAAAAAGGACCAAAGTGTAAAATGTCAAATTTTTAAGGGACCAAAATGATATGAAATCCAAACCTCATCGATCAAAAGTGAGATTTAAACTAATATTTTATTCTAAATTTTTAATTAATAATTAATAATTTTGGCAAATGGTATTTTATAAAATAACATAATTAATATTTAGCATATTAAAATAAAGCAAGGTTTATATAAAAACATTATAAAAGAAAGAATTGTTTTCAAATATAGAAAAATGAGTCAAACTATTTACAAATATTAGAAAATTTTTACTGTCTATCAGCAATAGACCATGATAGAATTCTATCGCTTGAGCGATAAACAACGATAGAAGTCTATCACTCAAACGATAGAATTTTATCACAGTCTATCGCTATTAGACAGTAAAAATTTTCTAAACAAAGACTTAAAAGTAAATAATAAAAACTAAGAACTTAAATTAATGTATGTAATCTATAAGCTTGTATGTTGGAGGATAGGAGTTTGATTCTTCCATTCTCACATATTATTAAAAAAGAAATATAATTTAATAATAAAAGAAAAATTAAAAAAAAAGGAAATTATATATAGACTTACAAATAAGCTTATATCAACAATTGATTCAATAAACTTATATAATGAATCAAATATTACTATTTATTTTGAAATGGATGAAATACAAAAACAAAGATATTATTATAATATTAAGAAACATTTACGAAAAAAACATTAAACTTAGTAACATAACGGGAAAAATTCCTATATGAAAAACCTCTATTAATTGTGTATCACGTTAGCCTGCTTTTAAAATTTATAATAAACAAAGAGAATATAGTACTCCCTACTAGAAATTTTGTCGTATTCTAACTTATAAAAACTCATTTTAGGTACAATTTTTCTAAACCTACCCTTAAACTTACACCTAAAATACAATTTTCTTAAAGTTAAAGCTATCTAAACCCTCAAATTAAAGCCTTAAAATTATCAAACCTAAGCTCGTAAAGTCAAACTTGAGCACCCCAAATTATTTTAAGGACCTAAGGACCTGTTTAGATTAATTTTTAAGTATTTAAATAAGTGATTATAAGTAAAAAAAAAGTATTCATAAACACTTAAAAAGTCAATTCAAACCGAGTTTAAATTTCTTTCCCTATGATATTGGCCGTCCAATTATTTCAAACCATTGAAAGTGCGTTAGTAGGTCTTGGGTATAAACTTTCCAAATAGTTTTGGATGCAAAAAAAATTGTTTTATTATTATTATTATTTTGTTAAAATATCATTTTAGTTCTTCTACTAATTTTTTTTTTTAATTTTAATTTTTGTAACTTTAAATATCCAATTTTAGTTTTTGTACTTTTAATCAATCTTAAATTTAGTCCGTCAAAGTTTTTTTTATTATTATTATTATCAAAATTGGCTAAATAGTAACAATAAATTTCATGCAAGAAAATATATTGAATTTGTTTTCAATTTTTAGATTGAGAATGCTAATAAATAACAACTTTTTTTTAAAAAAAAAAAATCAACAATAAACAAAAGTAGTAAGGACTAAATTTAAGATTTCTTAAAACTACGCTAAAATTAAACATTTGAAAATATAGAGACTAAAATTGAAAAAACTATACAAAGTATATGAACTTAAATGATATTTTAACCTACTTTTTTTAAAAAATCTTTTTAAACCTATAATGTTTGGTAGCAAATAAAAATCAACTTATACAAATTGATTTTAGAACCATTTAAAGTTTCACATATAAAGTAATAGGTTGATCGAGTTGAATAACTCTCAAATAACTATATAAGGTAGCTAAACATTTGTAAAATCACAACTTGGAACTAAAACCAATTCTTTTTTAAAAAAAATCCAACCAAACACTAGCATTTTAATTAAAACCATTCTAAGAAATGGCGATCGAAGATATAGCAAATTAGGCCTGCCTAAAAATATTAGTAAATATAACACAATGTTAAAGAATTTATAAATATAGCAAAATATTATATCAAATCTTTTCTTTTCTTTTTTGAATTTAAAAAATATAAAAAAGAAATGGCCCATGCAGGTTTCAAACCTGCAACCTTCACGTTATTAGCACGACGCTCTAACCAACTGAGCTAATAGGCCATTTGTGCTGAAAATTTCTGCTTACAATAAATATTGGTTTTAATGTTCTGTATTAATTAAGCTTAAACTGCTTCATTTAATTATTAAACAGTTTATAAACCCATTATTATTTTTTTATTTATTTAAAAATACCAACAATGGAAACTGTGAATATGTGTGTCTGTCTCTCTCTCTTACTTAGATCCAAAGTTTACATAACCCAAATAACTAATAAAGGAAATCTTACATTAAATAAATGTTGACAGAAATTTTAACAAAAGGACTGGATTCTTGCCAATTTAAAAGTAAAGGACCAAACATGTTTTTGCTATTTTTTTTTAAAAAAAAAAAAAAAAAAAACAGAAAACTAAAAACAGTTACCGAACATGTATGATTTTTGTTTTTCAAAAACTAAAAATAAAAAGTCAAATGGTTATCAAACATGATCGCAGTGATGAAGGTAAAAATTCACCTAATAGGAGTCTATCACTTATAGATTTTCCTATATTTGCAATTCTTAGAAAATGTTGATATACACTCATGGGCTGTTTGGAGGCCCGTATTGGAATGATTTTGGATTGTAATGTAATCAAAAACCCATGTTTGGATTGAACATTTAAACTCATTTCATTCTGACGGTTTTTAATAAAACTCTCTTTCCCATCGTTTTTACATTTCACGATCTCATTTCCGTTCCACCTTCAATACCTCGTTCCAACACTCCTCTGATTCGCAGTAATCCTAATTACATTATAGCCTCTCAAATAGTCCTTTAATTATTAACCCTAAAAGTGCTACCCATTGTAATTACCCTTTTAAAAAAAAAAGTGTTTTAAGAAAAAGTAGTTCTCCTTTTATTAAAACGTGTTTTAAACTCATTTTTTAATTGCCAACAAAAGTATAGCTCAACCACAATTAACATAGATTCAAATCTCCATTACTCACATTTTAAATTCAATAATCCATTCAATTAAGTCTTTTATATTTGCTTAACCACTTAGGCTGGACACTCAACCCTACAATGTGGTAAAGTTGTAAAGATGTGTTCAAAAGTTGTTCAATATTTAATGTCCTTGAGATGATAATGGCTATAAATTAAATTCAAATATTAGAAGCAAAGCATCTTTATTTGCCCTTTTGACCCTTCACAAAGCCATGGTCCACCTTTTAGAAAACACTTTTCTAAGATTGAGATTTTTCTTTTTCTTTTTCTTTTTATTAACCTCAACAACAGTGGATAGAGTATCGAACCATTGACCTATTGAATAATAATAAGTCTTATCTACTAAGTTATGCTCTAATAAGTTTTATCTACTACGCTATGCTCCGATTACTTCTATACTGTTTCTAAGACAAATCTCCTCAAATTAGCTTGGATTAAACTAAATCTCCTCCAATACGGTTTCTAAGACGACGTACTACTTCAATAGCTCGATATGAAATACGACCAGCTCTACAACTTTTAGTGCCATATCGCCCCCTTCTTTATCTCTAAAAACAGGGTTGATACTGTGATTCACTCGCTCACCATACCAACTATATTACTGATTCGCCCTTCAGGTCGACATGTTGAATTATATACATAATGAATTGGTTTAGATCAATCCTAACCATATGATTATGAATTACTTCTATATTCAATATTAATAATTAATAGGATTAATAGTAATAGAAAAAGTTTGTGTGATAGTTCAAAGTTTGATGTTGCTTTATCTATCTTATTTCCTTGAAAGTGACTTACAATTGGAAGGAATCCTATGGATGAGAAGATGGAATTGCGTTTCAAATCATGTTGGATCAACATCATAAAAAAAGATATTAATTTCTATCACATGTAATCAATCACTCTAAAGTCAAAACCACATGAATTATGAATTATATCACCAACAACAAAACATTGGTAGAAAGTTGTAGGATTGATCAAACAACTGGCAAAGATTGATAACAAAGTTACAAAATGTAAAAGCTCTATGTATATAAACAAACAACAGACCACTATAATATCAAATGCTGAAAAATATTACCAACTATCTGAAGAAGCCAAGAAAAACAAAACATAGATGGGGAGAGACTTAATCTGTTGACAAGTTCCCGTATTGCCACGGGTTAAATTCAATCGATTTAACGTCAACCTCGTCGTTGCTGCTTGAACCAGAACTATCGATCTCAGCCCGATGTTTGGTGTATAAACCATTATATCGGTAGATTTCCAAGTCGCCCCACGGTGTGGATGTAACCTCTTCGGTTAAATCAAACCATCTGGGCACAAAACTCTGTCCTTTGGCCTCTCGAGTTCTCTTTTCAGCTCTTTGCCTCTCTTCCAAACTGGCCATAGAAAATAGGTATGAAATCCTCATTGAGAATTTGAGTTGATTGAAGCTTTAAGAAAGGATTGGAAAGATTGAGGAACAAACCTGCTCTTTTCCGACCCTGCTTTGGATAGATCACCCTTCTCTAAAGCGTATCTATCAGGACGCAACCGGGAGTCTGATGCCAACAACTTCTTAGGGGCAGTATCGAAACTATTGATCTTATGTGCAAAATGTGTGTATTGAAATTTGTCGTTTTCGGGTGCTTTAGCAACATGCCAAACCTACAGAGCAAAGGCAATAAAACGACGCAAAAGATATGATCAAATTTCAAATCAAAGACCCAGACTTAACCAACAGAAACAAACACAATGATCAACGCTCATATTTTCTGTAAAATTTGAAATTAACTAAGATTGGTACAACAACTATTACCTCTTTCAATTCTGTGTTTGGAAGAGGTTCCCCTTCCATATCACAAGGTTGGTAACTCATAAATTCATTCCATTTCCCTGTCATCAAAATTTTTGGTTCCTCCGCCGAATTATAAACATAACCATCCACTTCATAACGCCCAGCTCTGCAACCAAAAACAATAGTTAAGGGTAAGATGGAAAGTGACATCAATTCCTTTGATGACAGCGAAAACTGAATGTTTTTGAGTAAAAGAACCTTCCAAGTGCTGAGAAGTTCCATTACTCTCAGTCCATTTCAAGAAAATTGCTAGAATTTAACTAAGAAAATGTCAAAGGCCGGGTGGAGTATTCACTTCAAATCAGGAATTCCTCTCAGATCATTGTATAAAATCATACAAACAAAAGGAAACCCATCCCCCCGAATAAAAGAAGAGTATTAGAATTTTTCTCACATGAAAGTACAATCTTCCCCTCCCATTTGGAAATATATTTTTTAAATTATTCATTTTTATGGAGTACTCCAAGATTATGCATAACACAAACAAATGGATAAGGAAACCCATAAAGATATGCACTAAGAATACAGTAACAGCAGTCAGATCTCTCAGAATCACACATTAATATATACTTTTTTCAATTATAACGCCATTTACCTATAAAGATTGCCATTGGTACAGAATTTGTACGAGAGTGATAGGAAAAAGATTCTTACCCAAACCATCCGCATGGTTGAAAATATAGTACAACTTTATCACCCGTTGCTAAATTGGTCATTATCATCTCTCCGGGTGAATCAACCCATGTCCTTCCAAATATCAAGTTGTTAACTTTAGTGGGTGGTGGCACTAAATCTAATACTACACCATCCCTTTTTAGAGTCACCTGTGTTCTGCAAAGGCGAAAACCATATCATCACCTTATCCAGCATTATCAAACATCAGGGTTATGGTAAAATAAACAAAGCTATTACTGATAGCAATTGGATTCCAAGAGTCTATACATGGGATAAATTGAAAAGACAAGTCTAAAAGCCCAAGTAAATATGGAGTTGACAGTGATAGCAATTGGATTCCAAGAGTCTACCTATGGGATAAACTGAAAAGACATGTCTAAAATTGCAAATAAATATTGAGTTGACTGTGACTGCCCGTGAAAGTGGCTAATATCTAACTTTTGGGCGTGTGTATCTCAACAAATTTTATGGATACCATTTAATTCTATAACAATTTGCTTCAAGAAACAAATAAAATATTTAAACATTTGAAGCAGGTGAATCAATGTTCGAACACATGATCTTAAGGGTATCTAAGTTTATAAGTTATAACTTGCTCTTTTGACATTTAGGAGTGAGATCAATAAGCAATAAGCGGAAAGGTATAGAAAGAGAGAGTAGAAAGCATAACTTTACCTTCCCACGGGATAGACATCCAACGAGTTCCCTAAAAACTTAGTTTTCAACTTTGAAGTCACATCATAACTAAAGTGCTCATTTTCGGCGTGCCCAGCACTCATTGGAGGATGATGACTCACCTGCAAACATTGTTTGGCATAAAATTATACATAAAAAAAAATTGGAACCAAATTAAAACATGAAAAAAGAAAAAGCAACGAACAAAACCTCAATTAACAAGAATGACTATAGTGTAAACAGTTGCATGCAACTTTGTATCATGATGGACTTGGAAGAAAGATATTGTATTGACCAAGTGCGTCCATAGTTCTTTTCCTTTTTTTTTTAATCTTTTTTTTTTTTTTTTTGTGGGGTGGGGGTAGACATATTTTCAATCAACAAAATCTTAGAAAGTCACCTGCTCTGAAAGAAATGTGACCCCATTATGATTGGTCAGTTCATAAGTCTCTCCAAGGATAGGATTAAAAGGCTTCCAGGTCCTTTGATAAGCATAATACACTGATATAGCCCATGATGCTGTAACAAGTCAAAGTTTACTTCATCGTCAAAAAGAGAAAGTGCCTCCATGATTTAATGATCATAGACCTATATAGGCCGGTTTTTAAGCCATACTAAGATTTTGATACTTACATGCATATACCAACTGCATATAAGGATCCTCACATTCATCCGCCAGATTCAACAAGTGGGAGTATTCCATTAACTGTAATAAATATTGAAATATTAACACCATGATACAAATGAAAAAGTAAAATAAAAATAATAGCAAAAACAAAAAAACGAAAAACAAACAAACCTCAGCCATTTTCTGAATCATTGTCATTGGTTCAAAAATGATTACAGGAAGAGTGACCATTGATGTGACATCTGAACCGATATACTTATGCATCATCTTCCAGTAACTTTCACGATCCTTTATTACCCAAAGAAAAAAAAAACTTCTTAATAATAAAATGGAAATATTGAAGGGGAAGAAGAATAGAAGACAAACTCCTAGCTTCCAAAAGTGGAGAAAGAGCCTCCACACACACGGTAGAGTAAAAAAGCAACATTCCTGTTTTACCATGGGTTTCACATTAAAAAGTTTTTGTGTACTGGGTTTGCAGGAATCCAAGCTTAAATTCACAGAGAAATATCAGCCCTTGACCGCAACATATTATACCCCTATTTTGTCCTCTTGCCTACCCTTCTGTCATAATAATCTTTAGATACAACACTATGGTAAAGATACATCGTTGACTTCCCCACTAAGCATTAATTAATTTGTAAGATGAAAAGAAGGGAAAAATTAGGTGTAAAGCAAGCAATGATAAGAGGTAAGAGCATAAATGATTAAAACCTCTTGTTTCCATCTTCCTTTCTGAGCTTCCTCTTCTGCATCTTCTTTGCCTCCTTCAGGATTTATAACTTCTACCCCTTCATAACCAAGAAACCTGAGAATAAAGAGAGCAACGGTGAGTTATACTCTCTAACCTTGATACAAAGTTTGTATTAATGGAATACATTGGACCAGAAACATGTAACTTGAGAAAAGTATAATGTAGCAAAGTAAAGCAATCAAAGCACACCGATAAACCCACAGAAAACAACATTAACAATACAACTAGGTTTGAGAGGGATGCCATTTATCTGCAGTTCAATTAATAATAATGGTTGCACAAAATCAAGATCCGCTGACAAAAATGAGAGGAAAAGAAAGCTTGGACGAGCACTCCAATGAAAATCATCCAGGCAAACCACCAACCTTCTTATCTTATCACAACATGTAAACTCTAATGATTTGAATCCACATTTGCGAGGGTATCCAATGCAACAATAATAGATAATAAACACTACCAGAGCTTCAAAGCCACAATCTAAACAACAAACCATACAAAACAAAAAAAAAAACGTGCAGTAACACGAAGCAGTTCAGGCTTGAAATGATAATATTGGAAAATGAGACAAGTCACCACCTGATTTCAACGGCTTTGGAAAACATTTCCCCTAGCTATGAGACCAAGTACACTGTCATGTATTGAACTGACGTACGTATCTATATCCTACTTTCTTATCAAGAAACTAAAACTAACTGAATGCACATATTCAGCAGAAAAAACATTATTGATATTTCAAAATCTCAAATAGGGATCCGTACCCAGATCAAACTCCTCAAAAAGTAGAAGAGAAGGGAAGAACTTCAATACACAAGAACTAGTTCAAAACTACGAATAACAACACCAATGAGACAGTTGTACAAAAAGGAAACAAAACACTTTTGTTTTAATACAAATTCAAGGTTGTTTACAAAACAAACACCCTACAGGCTACAGCAACGATAATAGAGATACATTCAAGACAAATCAGCACAACAGAGCAGACATTGAAGCTAATAATTCAAACAAGAAGAGCAATAGAACCAAGAACAACAACGATTAGAGCTTCAAACCCCCCCCCCCCCCCCCCCCCCCCCCCAAGAAATAGATACCAATCCAGAAACAAGGAAGTGAAGAAGAAAAATAGATTATGTCAGAAGTACGAAAATCAAAGTACCCATTAACAGATCGGTGCATGGCGTTGCTAAGCTTGGAAATTCCAGAAGTCATGGCAGCAAAGAAACCCCCCTTACTGTCATTCTTTTCAGGGGTACCCATTATTGTTTTTGCCGACTTTAAATATAAAACACACAGTAGTTGTGGAAATCAGAAACGCCTGCAAAACAATGAAATCCCAAAAGGGTAGAAGAAGAAGCGGCGAGAAGAAGAGAAAATTGACAAAAAGGGAATTGGGGTTTGAAGATTGTGAAGAAGGGAAAGGGGTTCAGAGAGGGAAATTGAGATCGGAGAAGGGCGGAAGAGATAGATCTCCGATTGGAAGCAAAAAAAAAAAAAACAGAAAAAAAGAGGAAAAATTGGAAATGAAATGGCGGTATAATGGGGTTTGCAAATGCTAATTAAGAGAATTGACGTCCAGAAATGGAGTCAATTTGAGGGAAAATTATACCGGAAAATGGCTGCTGGCTCTCTCTGTCTTCTCTTTCAACTGTTTGCCTCGGCTGGCCCTCCAATGCTGTCCACGCGGCTTTCACAACTATTCCTTTTATTACACTTTTGCCCCAATTTTTTTTTTTTTTTTTTTTTTTTTTTTTTTAATTTGCTTACTGACTAAGTTGTTTGAACATAGGGTGCATTTACCTATCCGTAAACCTAATAACGTAGTCAATGAAATATAACTTAGAAAAGTGAGTTTCAGTCAATTACATTTAGAGTTGTTTATTTGAATGAACTATTTTTTTTATTATACTTAATTATTTGATTGATCACAAAATAGATGTTGTTCTTATTACGATTGTAGATTACATGGAACGTACTTTACACCCTTTTTTTCACCTTACACTATTTACCTTTTCTCATTCATTTGATCTTTTATTATGTATTATTTTTTAGGCTCTCTCTTGCTTCCTATCCTGTTATCTCACTTCTCCTCTCGTGTTCCTTCTTCTACACTGTTGTTTTCCCCTAATCTTTTCAAACAAACTATCTCTCTTTAAAAAAAAAAATACTAAGAACACACTACTCTCTTTCCTCTGCAGTTTGATGAAGAAAAAACTAGACTTATCAAGCTTTATATGCAATTTTCTCTTCATCCTGCTATTTTTCATGAATCCATCATCTTCTTCCTTTCCAATCCCTATAGTAACTCCTTCTTCTTCGATCTCTTTTCCATCCAAATTCTGCATTAGCACTAGTTACTAATTTAATTATTTTGATCACATCATAAGAATTCGTTCATGGTTATCCACAATTTGAACATCATCAGCAAACCCATCAAAATCCGTGAAGATTGGGCTTTCAATCTCAAATCTGATCCAGTTGATTCGCGATTTCATTGATCAATTCCTCCCTTGTTCTTCATTCCACTTTCGCTCATACTTGACCCCACTCTCCCTCTCGCTCCAACTCTTGCTCTATGGTCAAAATCAAACACGCTAGATACTTCTCACATGGTTTAAGATTGTAGAGATTATTGTTATTTTTTAAGACAAAAAATATGTTATTCATTATACATATATATATACCAACTTAAGTATAATTCACTTGACTTAAACATATACTATCAATCAAGATATCAAAAGGTTTCAATCCTTCCATTCTATATGTCGTTTAACTTAAAAGAGAGACTAGTTGATACACCCATAAATTTAATAAATAAAAATAAAGTAATTTTTTTAGGGGCGAATTCTATCTTTCACTTTCATAATTAAAAAATAATAATAATAATAATAATCAACTACCTAAACTCTACACTATTTAGTTGTCAATAAATTTGTATGGTTATAATATTTTTTAAGTAGACATCCACCCTATGATTTAATTTTATTCTCCCAAAATGTCTTTAGCTTTACCTTATTTTCACATGCCCTTATTACTGCTAGGGTAGTCCATATTACAAAAACCCTACATAAGATTATAAAAATTTGAGTCATGCATTATTTTAATGGCTATCATTAACTCTAGACTATGTATAATTAAGACATGGACTTATAAGTGCTATATAAGAGCTATGAGCTATACATTTGCCCTAGCAATAAATATATATATATATATATATACTTCATTAAAAAAATTTGAACGCTCTTAAAGGACTTTTAATTTTCCTTCTACATATATGATAAATGATAGCAGTTTAAAGTAAAAGAAAGAAAAAGAGAGAATGGTATCATATCTAGGTTTGTTCACCTAACATCCAAAGAGGTTAAAGATCACGTTTGGTCCCTGAACTTTCATGAAGTAACGATTCAATCCATCAACTTTGATTTGTAACGATTTAGTCTATGTAATTTTGAATTTGTAATAATTTAATCATTGAACTTTAGCATGTAACAATTTAATCATTGAACTTTAGCATGTAACAATTATTAGTCTCTATACTTTTAAATTTGTAACAATTTAGTCTCGTAGAAGACCTCATCAAACTTAACTGTCAATTTTGATTATGTAATGACTTGGTGTTTATAATTTATAAACAAACTTGACTCTTAATCACCTTATAAATCTATATATGTAAGAAATTTCATTAAACCTTAATAATTTACTTATGATAAGGATTAAACCATTACAAATTGTAAAGTACTATAATGACTAAGTTGATGCTTGTTAAAGTTCAGGGACTAAATTATTATAAATTTAAAAGTACAAAAACTAAATTGTTACAAATTTAGAAATACAAAGAGTAAATTGTTACTTACATAAAAGTTTAGGAACCAATGATTTTTAATCCAATAAAGATTTGAGAGTTGTGCTTCCCTATCAAAAATAGAAGGGGAATATAAAAGTCTATCAAGGTCTATTAGTGACAGAAATGATAGAAGTCTATTACTGATAGATTCTGATAAAAGTCTATCAATGTCTATCAGTATTTTTTCTGTTATTTTCTATAAATAGTTTGATATTTTTTTATATGTAAAAAAAAGTGAAGCCTTAACAAGAATGAAATACAATAATATTGTGGCTAAGTCATGTGGAGCAAACATTCTTTGAGGCAAAACATGTGCATAATTGAGAAGAGTTTTGCTTGGCATTTGGATTCTATTCCATTTGTAGCATCCAATGCCCACTTACATACCACTACTTTTTAATAACAACTTTTTCCACCTCAAATGTGGTGTCATATATCTAATAACATGAGATATTGTTGATAAATAATTTCAAAATCCGAGTTAAATTTTAAAATTAGAAAAATGTAAGTCTTAAAAACTTATAATTGTTTTTGAATTTGGACTCAAAATTCAAATTTCCCTTAAGAAAGATGAAATTATTATTAAAAAAATGTAAAGTTGCAGAGTTAATTTTTAAAAATCAAATAGTTATCAATTGGGATTTAAATATGTTATTTTGGAAGAGTTAGCACTTCATAGATCAAAACGTTTACTCTTTTAAACCCTTTATTAATTTCCTATCATAATGCCACAAATGGGAGCTATATTTTTTTTTTTATTAATAAACCTTCTAGCTGTAATACCATCAATGGTTGTGAGTATTATGTATGGCAAAATTATTCTCTCTACATTTCTTTTATATGGCATCAGAACTTAGGCTTTATTTTTTGGAGTAATGGAAATTTGAACATTTGACTTTAAAAATGGCAGTATATATCAATTATAGTGCAACTATGCCCACTTTGACGATGTGATAATCATCTTAATGTTTAATACTTATATAATAATTAATATGCAAAATAGTTACTCGAGGAATAAGAAAAAAATATATAATAATCAAGATTAAATTATCATAAATAGATAATTAATTAAAAAAATAAGATTACTTAGTAAATTACAAATACAACAATTAACAAAAGGCGAATTAATAACCATTAAAAAATAAATTTGAAAGCGTTTGAGAGAGATTGAGAGATTGAAAATTGAAGTGGGAAAAAAGTATCAAAATATAATTAAAATTACATTTTTTTTAAAAGTAATTAAAAAAAATCATTAAAACAATCTCTTTTTTCTCTCAGGTATACCAAAAAAGAAAAAACTTCTTATAATATAAGATTTAAATTTAAATAGTAAATCTAATTTAAATTCTAAATCTTAAATTATGGATAGTGAATATCTAATTTTAAAAATAATTTTCAATTAAATATGAAAATATGACATGAATTATGAAAAATTGGAATTTGAAAATTTGAAAATCCAAAAAATAGAAAAGGGATATTGAAAGTAAAAGATTGAATTGGTGGTTGATAGTAGATAAGATGTTAGTTGAATTTAATAAAATAAGAAGGGTAGAAAAGTAATTAATCATATTAAGTTTTCTTTGTTTACATTACTTTCATCATCGAGAGGTAAAAAAAAAGTTTTAAAAAAATTATTCATTTTTCCAAAAAGAAAGTTGGAGGGAGTAAAAGATTTCAATTACCCAAAAAGAAACACGTTGTTCGACGAGATTTCTGAAGAAATTTAATTCGTGGAATTTGAACTTAGTATTTGTATTAATTTCAGTGTAGTATAGTGAGTACGATCTCTAGTACATAATTATTTGATGCTTTTTCTCAAAAAATAAAGTTTGCTTTTTGGGCTTGTTGATCTTATTGAATGATCGGCCTTTGGGGCTTTTTGGGCTTTGATGATCTTCTTGGATGATCGGCCTTGGGCTTGATGATCGACTTAGATCAGCTTATGGCTTGTTGATCTACCCGCTGGCTTGTTTTTGACTTAAGAGCTTTCCGGAGTTTTAGCCTCCTAAGTCTTCAGTCTTCAGGTCTTTAGAATTTTAGAGGTTGAGAACTTTGATCTTCAATTCTTTGGAACTTGAGAGCTTCAATCTTCAGAACTTGTGAGCTTGAGAGCTTCGGTCTTCAGATCTTAAGAGTTTGACCTTCAGTTCTTTGGAACTTGAGAGCTTCATTGTTTAGAACTTGTGAGCTTTGAGATCAGTTGTAAACTTGAGATCGATTAGAGCTTCAGTCTTCTATCTTGAGGTCTTCAGAGTCTTGAAATCTTCAGTCTTCAAGTCTTAGCACTTCGTTGCCAAATGCATCCAATCTTTTCAAATGAAGGAGAATGACCTCTATTTATGGAAGATTTCCATGAGTTTTAGGTGGGCTTGGGCCCATTTGCTTGTGGGCTTGGGCTTGGGCCTAGTATCTTCTTTGACCCAAAATTTTACAATGAGCTTGAATTTCCAATTTATAATTTTCACATTGGGCTCGGACTTTCATTGTGATGACATGGCGAAATTTGGTTGGCCAAAATTTCTCATTCAACACACGTTTTGTCTCTTCCACACACACATATAAGTTGACTCTTAAATGATAAAAAATAATATAAAATAAAATTATAAATGGAGAAGATTTTTAGTAAATTAGGAAATTTGATGTGAAAAGTTATTAAATGTAAAAGTTTTTAAAAGATATGAAAGAGTATATTAGGAGAAAATTGCTATTTATAACCTAAATAGTTTTTTATGGGACAAAATTATTCTCTTTTTGAAAAACTTATTTTTCTAACCTCTTTTTCAACAGTGGTGGGTTCTACATAGTGAAATGACAAAAAATACTTCATTATACCTGTAGGGCCCACCACTGAAAATCTGTAAAGTTGAAAAAGAGGTTAGAAAAAGAAGTTTTTCAAAAAGAAAATAGTTTTGTCCTACAAAAACTATTTAGGTCATAAATAGCAATTTTCCATATTAAGGCTTGCTTGGTAGAGAATCTGAAAACATAAATTTGAAAACACAAGATTAAATGAAAATAGAGTTGTATTTTATGTTTTTAAATATGTGTTTGGTAGTAGAATTCAAAAATTAGATTCTAATTTAAACAATTACAAACTAGTTGTAGTTACCACTAAATATCAGTTGACAATAAACTATTATAAATTTATTTATGAACATAGTTTTATGTTAAAGAAATAGCATAATTATTATCTTGTAATATTATATAATTTAAGGGATAAATTGAAAATTTTGTCGATATAGTTTGAAAGAAGTTAAAATTTCGGTCTTAGAGTTTATAATTAGAATTTAATGATTTGATAAAAGTTTCATAAATAATTCGAGATTATTTAAGAGGATTTAACAAACCATAAAGATAATATATGAAGTTATATCAAACCATATGAACTGAATTCTAAAATTTTAAAACCATATGAACTAACTTATAACTTTATCTAAACTATAGAAAACCAAATTTGGAGTTTAACTTAATTTATAATAATTACGTAATACATATTTTAATTAAAAAAAAATTGAATTGAGTTTATAACATGATATACTATATTTCTAAATGTTATTATTTTTATTTAATATGATTCTGCATTTCAAATTTTAAATTTTAAAATTTTAATTTTAATTTATGCCGTTTGAATTACATAATTCGAAAAGAGTTTTTAGAAGTAGAATTTGGGTTGTCCGTCAAACACATATTAAATTCCAATTACGAAGCCTTTAGATTTTTTTTTTATAAAAAAAAAGGTGAGAATGGAGATATTGACGACATGTCGATACAGAGAAAAAACAAAGGCTGGCGGCGGCCATGCGATCGAAGCAGCAAAAAGTTCTTCAGGTTTTAGAGAGAGATTTTGCTGACCAATAGTTTTCATTAAAAAAAAGAAAAAAAAAAAAAAAAAAAAACTACAATTTCCCATTTCAGATTGGAAGCGGATTTCATGAAAATTATGGAAATTTAAAATGGAGAGATATCTACAGAAAGCCGTCTCCTGAATTTGTTTATTCGATTCCCTCAATCTCAAACCATTCTTGATTCTCCAAAACCCTAGTAGGTTAGCCTTTCCCATCTTCCCTCTGCATTCTCTCCACTGGGTATCTCGAATTTTCCCCCATTTTTTTTTTTTATTTTTGATCAGTTGGCATGAAGGATGGGAAATCGATCAAGGTCAATTCTCAGTTGCAGCATCAGAACGGTCACTTGCCGCCGTTCAAATTGGCTAAATTGTTCGATACAGAGACTTCATGGGATAAGGTTTTTCATAATCTTAGCAGCTTTCTTCTGGATTCTATACTTCACTTTAATCCCCATGGAAATCCTAATAATTTTCTCTATTTTGTGAGGTTTTGGAACTGAAGTCTTTATTGGTTTGGTTCGGTTCAAGCTCTTGCTTGCTTTGGTGTTGTGAATTTTAGTTTCTAACTAATGAAATCTGTGCTTTACCAATCAAGTTTAACGGATTGAGATAGTTTATCATTATCTAGTGTGTATTGAAGATTGAGTTCCCTGGTTTGCCAATTTTTATTATTGAATGTCATTTGTCAGAGTAAGCTTAGTTGTAACTGGCATGCACTCTTGTTTGATCCTGCATCCCATGATTCTTGTTGTACTAAAGCTTTAATGTCATTCTCTTGATAAAAGGAAGTGGTAAGAGAAGAAAGCAACCATGGCTCAACTGACATGTTATATGTATTAGCGACTAAGAGGTTTGCTGTTTGAATCTTCCGATCTCTATTATACTTAAAAAATAAAAGAAGGGGAAAGGGAAGCCATGGATGGGAAGGTTTATGATACTTGGTATCTGAAATGAATTAAGTGGAATTATCTTTGTTATTAAAGCTGTGCTTTGGGCTTTGGCTTAAAAATTTTCTACAACACAATTTTGTTCTGTTCTCAATGCAGGATCAACTAGGAGATGTCTTGCATTGGATAAGACAGGCAGTTGCTCTTGTATGTGGGTTGCTTTGGGGTTCCATACCTCTGGTTGGAGGAATTTGGTTCATCTTGTAAGTTGCCATTTTTATACTTTTGTTAGACATATATGTGTTTAGGATCTCTTTTGGTGGGCACAGTGTTTCTGAATGAAGCTTTACCCTACTATCACTTCTGGAAAGCATACTAATGATTAAGTCACTCCAAGCACTGTGAAATGTTTTTAAGTTCTTTAAAACCAAACATTATGAAAATTTTGAAATTGTTTCTAAAAAGTCTCCCAAACCACTTTTAGTCTTTTTGGAATTGGGTTGGTCTATGAGTGGTTTTTTTTTTTTTTTACTTTCATTAGCAATTCACACATCCTTTCCTCATCTTGATTTTTTTTCATTAAGTCAGTCAGTCCTTGAAAATGGATCGTAGTCCAATCCATAAATGCATTGCTCCTTGCCTTTCTCTTGAGATATAAGATCCAACAGCAAAATAGAAAATTTGATTGTCTTGTAATATTATTATCTGAATGAAATAGCATATTTACATATTTATTATGCATAGTACTAAAATGTGGTGTGGTGAATTCCATCATTCCAGACATTCCTCTATGCACTTTTTGAGTTCTCTCTATTAAACATTTCTTTTCTCGAACTTGAGAAACCTCTAGTTAGTTTTGTGAATTTGGTCTCATTTTCAGATTCTTGGTGATATCAACCACTATGGTATATGGATATTATGCAATGATATTGAAGGTAGACGAAGAAGAATTCAGAGGTCATGGAGTTCTCCTCCAGGAAGGGCTGTTTGCTTCCATAACACTGTTTCTGGTAATCTAATGGCATCTTTTAACTCTCCCTTTCTGTCTTCTGTTAAACTATAATCTGCATCTTCCTCTTGTGACAATTGCCGAATCTTTTGTTAGTTCAAGTGCTTATTTTCCATTTCTTCTCTTCTGTTCAGCTTATGTGGACCCTCGTTTATAGTTTGGGACATTTCTGATAATGGTTTCGTCATCGTTCTTGAGATTGCGCGAAGCATTGGAGGAGATAGGTTGGTCGCCATTGTTGCCTGCTTTTTTATTAGTGATTGTGCAGTAGCTTACTGTATTTTAGAAGTGGATTCATTTCATTAGGATTACAACTAACCAAATTTTAGTTATTATTGACTCTGTTAAATCCAATTCAAACTTAAAATATTAAAATCTTCAAAGGAATGCAGTTGCTGCTGCATTGTTCTGTCAATCTACGTATAACTCAACTAGTTAAGACACATGTCATCGACCAAACGACTGAAGGTTAGATTCTCACCCTGAACATAAAAGAAACAGATGTAGTTATTATTATTATTATTTTTTTTTTTTATGTTCGTTTTTGTTCCTACACTTGTAAAAGTTTCGTTAGCATCTTGTTTTTGAATGGAACATCTCTAGTTGGCAAGATCTGAAGATGACAATTATTTTAAGAATTGGCACATGGTCTAGGAGCTGGCATTATGTTAAAAGGGGGAATCAATTAGTCAAATCAAATCTGAGAGTTGGAGTATTTTAGTTTTTAAACAAGGACGAAAGAAGTAATTTGGCCTTGATT
This sequence comes from Lagenaria siceraria, assembly GCA_002890555.2. Taxonomy (NCBI): domain Eukaryota; kingdom Viridiplantae; phylum Streptophyta; class Magnoliopsida; order Cucurbitales; family Cucurbitaceae; genus Lagenaria; species Lagenaria siceraria. The sequence goes on from CM016487.1 coordinate 18,235,566, forward strand.
TTTAAAATGGTATTTTTTGTATAATTTTATGGTCTCTTTATTATATTCTTCTAGCTAAAGGTTTTCATTCTAATTTCTGGATAAATGAATTTTATTGTTGCTTTGCTTTTTTACCTTTAAACTTTTGATAGGTTTTCTCTAACTCCTGAGATTAAAATATTCGTCAACACCTTCATAAATTTGTAAAGTAAAGGATTTGATTTGACGAGTCAACCAGTATTTTTAATAATTTTATAAACGAAACAATATAAAACAATATGATTTTTAAAAATGTCGCTGTGAGTGTAGATCTTAATGATAAGAAATAACTTAAGACTCTATACTGTTAATTATTTGATTTTTGTTTTTGAAATTTAAGCCTATTTTTCTCTCAATTTTTTTATAATGATTTGTATTTTTTTTTTTTTTTGAAGTAAAAGATTGAATTCCAATTTTTAGTTTCAAAAACAAAAATAAGTCTTAAAAAAACTACTTTTTGTAGTTTTCACAATTTGGCTTAGTTCTTAAAAAGGTTGGTAAAAAGTAGATGACAAAGTAAAAACTTTAAAAGTAAATTTTAAAATGAATATTTATAGACTTAATTTTCAAAATAATATAAAAAAAAATGGAGTCCAAACAAAGTCTTATTGTTTCTCCTTAAAATAAACTTATTTTAGAGGTCTAAAGTATATATATATTAAATCAAATCAAATCAAAGAGTCTTTATTTAAGCCTCATTTGGTATTTAGTTTATAGTTTTTGAAAATTAAGCCTATAAATACTCATTTCAACCCTAAATTTCTTGCATTGTTATCTACTTTTTGCCAATATTTTAAAAAATCAAGCTAAATTTTAAAAACTATTTAGTTTTTAAAATTTTGTTTTTATTTTTGAAATTTGGCTAAAAATTCAACTTTTTTTTTTTAAGAAATATACAAATCATTGGAAGAAATTAAGAAGAAATAGGCTTAATTCTCTAAAACCAAACTATTAGTAAATATGGCCTTAGTTTTCTATTTAATTTTTTTTTCACTTTTTTTTTCTATTTTTCTTATTATACCTATTATTGAATAATAAATTTTGGACCAATCACAAATTGTCACGTCATTTCTCAAATTAATAGCAAAATTACAAATAATTGAATTCGGTACTAATTAAAAGTTGACATGTGTCTCAACATAAATTAGCAAATCTCGATGGTGACACGTCCAATTGTCTAAAAAAAAATAGCCTTAATTTAGCCCAAAGACTATCTAATTAGTTGAGTCCAAAAATAGACTCAATTGAGCCCAAGAGAATTCTTAGACTCCCAACTGAATCACACTTGAAGATTGAAATTCCTTAGAATCCATACATCCGCTTCGCTTCCATACATCAAACGCATTCAACAGAGATCGAACCATATCTGCATCAAATTCACATAAACACAAATTCAACTCCATGAAACACGTTCCTCTACAAACCTCGGGCAAACATCTATAGTTTCACTTTTCTTCAAGAGCATTTCATTTTTGTTTTTGTTTTTTTAATTTTTAAAACTTAACCTAAATTTTACAACATTAACATAACAAACTTCAAATTATCAAGTCGACCTATATTATTTTACAACATTTGTCATGTCCATCGGAATTTTTAGATGGGTGTTTCAATGAAAAATAAGTTGTATTGAAGTAATTAAATCACCTCTTACTAATTCTATACGTTAATTTAAGTTAACTATTTTTATATACCAGTCTAGCCTAATTTAATGAAATAAAAAGATTACCCTAGTTATAGATTTGGATGTAAACTCAATTGACATTGAGCCATGAAAAATTTAAAGGATGGTTTGATAATAATTCTTGATTCTTGTTTTTTATTTTCATTTTCCAAAACATAAATAGAAGTATTATTTTAAAATGTTTGTTTCTCAAGTTACACATTAAAACATCATTTTCTTCAAAAAGAATGAAATAATTTACAAGCACATCCAGTTTTTTCATAGAAAAAAGAAAAGAAAAGAAAAGAGTCAAGAAATGATAAACCAAAAAAATAAAATATTAGAATATTGGGACAAAACATAGCCAATTGAAAGTGTAGCTCTTTTATTTTATTTTATCTTTTAAACAAAAAAAGAAAAGAAAAAAAAAGAGCTTTTAAAATGGAGTTGTTTATGAAACTAATAACAAAATAGATAATTTTAGCCAAGTGACAGAAAAAATTGTTGTAATCAATCTCAGTTTCCCTGCCAGTAAGAATATGCCACTTGGACAAAATTATATATATATATATTTTGTCATTACCTAATATTCTTAAAGTTAACCTCTTCGTAATGGAATGGGTCAGACTTCACATAGTGTAATCAGAAGGCACTATAAACAATCAAACTAGATGAGGATATTATAAATTTTCTAGAATTTTCCACTAGTTTTGCTTTTTTTTTTTTTTTATATCCGTGAGTGTCCGGGTCAACTTACGCACCTCGACTAATCTCACGGGACAACCCGCCTGACTCGTAATAAATTAATTCCTAAGTAGGTGGCCACCATGGATTGAACCCATGACTTTGTCTCTTTTTTTACCACTAGGCAAACCCATGATGGTTTTTCACTAGTTTGCTATCAAGCTGATTTATCAGTTCTTGGCTGGGGGAGAAAGACAGATAACAAATAGAATATGTAAACCCCATGGGATGAAGATGATGAAAGATTATCAACTACTGGCAGCAGCTAAACTAATTTGTAATCACCTAACTGGCACTATATGTCTGAAATGGTACAACTACAAGACCTCATTCCATATTATTACACTGTTACATTGCAAGCAAGATGAAGACTGGAAAAGAATCATGTCACTATATATAGACAAATTGCTCTTACAGTTGGGAGTTGAAATCCTACAGCAACCTTTGGTGCCTGCTTTTACTCCTTACAAGGTAAATACGCCCGTAAACCCATTGTCGACCAAGTCTTGAACTTGATTTCTGCACAATACCAACCCCAGATTAAGCATCTTTCTCTTCAAAAGAGTCTCCTCTATGAACTTGAAAGACAAGCCAAGCCATAGGTTGGAGGTAAAAGGAAAACGGGAACAGATCATGATAGTAGTTTCATATCATATGCACCGAGCCTGATTTGCAGGGCATATGAATCATGTATATGACTAGAAATTTAAGGAGATAGGGGATACTAATCAGAAAATGCTCAATGAATAATTGCATGATGATCATTTTCAGCTTGTATTCGTCAGGAAAAGGAAGTATTAGTTGATTAGATTTTCTTCATTTAATGTTTCAGAGTGGTATTGAAACAAAAGCAAAGTAAATTACCTCAAACTTGATCCGGAATTCCAACAAGCATTCACATACATGACAGTCTGATCTATGAGGAGATCCATTGGCACGATCTGATCTTACAAATGCAAACACCTAAAAGATGGATTAATGTAAACATGTTAAAATATGTTGAACGCAATGTTTTTTAAAGCTCAAGGAACAATAAAGTCTCTGAACACAACAAATTTTGCATTTAAGCTAAGTAACTTTGATTTTTTTTTAAGTTAATAAAGATGGAAAAAACTCCAATAATTACTATATTTTTAAAATAATGAAAAATTTCAAGGCTCAAAAGCCTTGGGGCTTCACAAAAGGTGTGTGCACCTGGAAGGGCTTTTTAAAACACTTTGAACTTCTTCTTCCCTTTGACATAAGAATCATACTGGAAAGAAACTAGTATTCATCCATAAACTATGGAAATGTGGGGGAGAAAAACATAAAGGAGCGGTTCACAAGCCATTCAAAATAATAGTGCTGGCGAAAGTTATTGATAGATTAACATACTTCTTCTCCACAATTTGGGCAGGCTCCTTTCAGTGCCACCAAATCATTTCTCCATAAGCCCTGAAGTACTCCCACTGCAGCAATAGCCAAAAGCCAGTAAATAGTTTGAAATAAGCAAGCATTATCCTGAATATGAGAGCCATAAGAGTACCACATTTAGTATCCCTTAGACTTGTATTAAGACCTTTCTTCAGTATATATATTGAATTGCAAAATCAACTAGCAACCATTTTACCAGAAGCTGTAGCAATTGGGTAGCCAATCAGAGACCCAAATGCCATGAAGAGGATGGCATTTATAGCTGAAAGAAATTCAAATGCAGATCCATGGCTGTTATAGGAAAGTCCTAAACTGAGTGGATCCTTGAAAACTAAGTCAGCCGTGCAGATTAAAGGAACAAGACATGCTGAACAGCCAATTGCCAGAAACACCAACCATATGCCTGCTAATGCCAGAACCTGTGATAGATCTTCCTGCCCTACATGCATGTCATTGAATATTCAAATGAAGCAAAAACAACATTGAATATTTATACCAAATCAAAACAATCAAAGACTTCATTTATAGGATTGAATGTGAATTTAAACAAAATCGTAAGTTACATTCCTAAACAGCTGAACCGAAGAAAGAAAGAAAAGAAATGAGAAGGAAGAATCACCTCAGCATCTGAATACGTTGATTGCCGTCTAAGACTGCAACGAGGATATTTGACCACAGATTTGGAACCATACCACCTCAGTTTCAACTGAATCAAACAAATTTTAAAGAACAAAGTAAGAAAACAAACAGGATTCGTGAAGAATTTCTTTTCCCTTCGCGAGCTTACCTCGACTCTGTCGAACATATCATCAAGGATCAACGGTTGGCCACTGTAATACGCATCCCTAGCCTAAAACAAGCAGCAGAACAAGAACACAGGTCAAAGAGGGAGAAGAGAGAGAAGAGAGAGAGAGAGATTAGAGAGAGCGAAAGGCGGGGTAGTAATCCAGAACCTGAAGGTAGAGAGCTTCAAGGGTTTCTTGAGTGGCAGTCTCGATGGGGCCGACGAATATGCAAGAGGGGCCTTGAGCGAGGTCGTCGGAAGAGGAAAGAGGGTTATTGGGAGTCTTGGTGGAGAAAGGAACAAGATGAAAGGGGGCGGCGGTGCGGATTGTTCTGGCGAGGTCGGAGACGGTGGATTTGATGAGATGGCGGGAGAAGGAGGAGATGGATGTGCCGGCCATGGAGGGTGGTGGTGGTGAACATGAGGCGGAGAAATTGGGAGGTGGTGATTGAAAATTTTGAAGGTTGGAGTTATAGAGAGAGAATTTCTATGGTGGAAAATGGGTTTCTGGTTCTCCTTCTCCACAATCCGTCTTCTTCTTGATTTTTTTTTTTTTTTTCACTCCACTCCAATGCCTATGGTTTCGTTGTCGTCACGTATGTCGACATGTCGTCTTGCCCATGCTTAACCAAAGTTTAAAATACTAATGTCGGTCACGAAAGTGAGTCTTCATGGTCAATTATCATTTCTCATTGACTCGAACTTAAGTGATCTATCTATAACAACAATGAAGCTTGGGTGAAACTAAGTGGAGGTCCGAACTGACTGATGTTGAAAATCAATGGATAGATTGTGGTTAGGTGTAAAATGCCACTTGAACCTAGAATTAGCTGGTTTTCGCCAAAATGTATCGAGACGTAGTTGTTGACTGAATATCTAAGGATAAAGTATCATGAACTTCTGTGTTTCAATTCTTTATTTTCTCTTTAGTTAATATGGATTTTTACTAGTTCGCTCTTCTACATATTTAAAGCCAACAAGTAAGGAAGTTAAATTTACCTTCATCAATTAGTTTAAACTATTGGGTCAATCGATGATTTAAGAATTTAAAATAATATTGAGTGAATGTTTGTAAAGTTTAATTTGAGAAATTGACGAATATGAATCAATATTTTCAATAAAAAAATACATTTCATTTTTTTTTTTTGGGTGCTCTCCTCAATGTTTTGTCAGTTTTTCTAAAGAGGTGACTTTGTTAATTTTTTGTTTTAAAGAGTATCATTGGCCATTTTTTAAGAACACTCTTTTTGTTTTGATTTTGATGTATATTAATTAGATATTATTCTAAAGATAAATTCCAAAAGATTTAAAACTATAAATCCTAGATAGAAAACATGTAACCCAAAAAATGTTGTGAACAAAAAAAACTTTACAATGGATAATTGGAAGCACATGTTGAAAAAGGAGTGAAGATCGTCATTTTGTCAATTTAATTGTGGGACGTTAAATTTTGATGAATATAAACTCATGTCTTCAATAAAAAAAAAAAAAAATACATTCTAATCTTTTTTTGCTTGTCCAATGTTTGGTCATTTTTTTAAAGGGGTTGCATTTTCAATTCTTCTTCGATTTTAAAGGGGTATCATTGGTAATTTACAAAGAGCACTATTCTTGTTTTAATTTCAGTATATATTGATTAGGGATTGTTATAAAATAAATCTCAAAATATTTAAAACCACAATCCTTAAATATAAAACGTGTAACACTAAAAAAGTTATATAAAACTGTACAACGAATGATTGAAAGCATGTGATGAAAAAAACGGAGTGACCATCATCATTTGTCAATTTCATTGTTGAGATGTTAAGTTTTGATGAATATGAACCTTGTCTTCAGAAAAAAAATACATACTAAAATATTTTTATATTCCAGCAATTTGTTGGTCATTTTTTTTAAAGAGCAACATTGTTAAATTTTTCATCAATTTTTAATAAGTACATTTTCCATTTCTAAATAACATAAAGATAAATTCTTATTGATTTGAAATCTTAATTCTTAAATATAAAACCAAAACACCAACAAGTTACGATAAACTCCATAATAGATAAATGAAAGCACGTGGTAAAAAAAGTTAAGTGACGATCATCATTTGTCAATTTCATTGTTAGAGATATTAAGTTTGGATAAATATGAACCTATGTTTTCAACATAAAAATAAAATAAAATAAATAATTTTTTATTTTATTTTATGAATATGAATCCATGTAGTAAATTTTAAAGAGGTACCATTGGTCATTTCTAAAGAGAATCATTCTTGTTTTAATTTCAGTGTATGTTATGCAAAGATTGTTTTAAAAATAAATCTCAAAAGATTTAGAATTATAATGACTAAATATGATCTATAACATCTAAAAAAATTACAAAAAATTCCACACTTGATAAGTGTCCAAAAGTTTTTCCAAGCACCCCTTCTGAATAGAGGTGTTCACACGGCAAGGAAACCTTCCTCGTCCCTTATTTCAATCCTCCTTCCCCGTCCCTTATTTCAATCCTCATCCCTGCTGGGAAAATTCTACCTTTTTTAAAAATTAATTGACTTTCTTTTTACAATTTTTTAATTTATTTTCAATCAAGTAAAATTTTCAAAATTTTATATATTAAATGAGACATTTTCAATACATTTTTTTTATTTAAATAAAACATTATAAAATCAATGGGTAAAAAATATAATTAAAATGTTTACTTTCATAATTTCTAAAATATAAATATTACAACATATTTAAGTTTACAGCCTTTTATACATATATATACTAGTCGGAGATTTTCTGCCCATTCGAGGCAGATCCCTGTAAATTAAATGGACATATCTACTGTTGAACAGTCAACTAGCACAGATAAATATAAATTTTTTTGTAAAATTTCTCATTTGGTCCTCTGAAGTTTAGTCACCAGCCACAATTCCGAACGAAATAATAATAATAAAGGAGGAAGCTTTGCATTTTCTTGCGAGCAAATTCCAGCTGTGGAAGGAGAGGATTAAGAAAAATGGGAAGTAACTTATGTTTTTGGTAAAAAGAGAATCCATGATATGAACATGAAAAGTTGATTTGTTAGCCCATTATAGATTAAACTTTATTTATTAATTAATTATAATAATTTTAGAGTTAAAATACGGGACAATTGCAAAAATATCAATCAGATTCAAAATATTAATATATATAACAAAATTTTTAAAAATTTACAAATATAACAAAGTCTATTACTGATAGATTTTTATGGTCTAAATGATCTACATTGATAGACCATAAGAGTCCATCAACAATAGAAGTTTATCATTAGTAGATTTTGAATATATTTGCAATTTTTTTAAAAATGTTTCTACACGCTTAGTTATTATTCCTAAAATTGTTACCCATTATAATTACAATCTTAATTTAGTTTTAAAAGTTAGTTTTGATCAAAATTGGTTAAATACTACTAGGTTTGGATGCAATTAAAAAAAATACACCATGTTGTTTTCAAATTTTATAGTGGAAAAAGTCGTATAGATAATAAAAAGTTTTGGCAACAATCAACCATCAATAGGAACTAAATTTAAAATTTATTCGAAATTGAACCATTACAAAAGCCAAAAATTGTGTTTTCAAGAGCCCAATTGATATGAATTGAGGCCTTTTACAAACAGTTTGAAAATATTAGGAACTAGAGAGATGTATGAAATTGGTTTCTTTTTGTGCAAGAATCATATATGAAGTCATCCCTTATCAACTTTTTTTTTTTTTTTTTTTTTTTTTTTGTTCTTTGAACATAATTGAAATATTAAAAGCACAAGAAATTTTGTTAATGCATATCTATACATAAACATCTGCACACTAATACTACCATCAATGAGATTTCAACACAAGAAAGGTTGAAAATAGAAGAATACTCTAGTACATACTTGATATCATCCCAAAAAAAATAAACTAAACAAAATAACAATATTTAACCCTAAAGTTAGGAAATCAAATTGTTTTTATCATTACAGACGACTAAAATATTATGAAAGATGCTGAGTTTGACTTCACGAACTTGAGCATCATTAGTGTGTTAACTCCTCGTTCCTAATAAATAAATAATCATGATAATAATGATTAACTTTACTAAGAAAAGAACAAGACTAGAACATAAAAAGAGTCATACCTGTCTTGAAACTTTTGTGGTTGGTCCTGCTCATATGTTGCCTTGCATGAGACCATTTCGTCGTAAAATTGAAACTACCTTGGTCATTTGAGCCTCTAATATCGAAAGTCTAGTATCTACATTTTGATCCATACGAGCCTCGTTACGAATATTCCGATGTGAGATAGATCGGAACACTTGAGTCGAAGTAGGTTGTAATCTCATGCTACAAACACGTCCAGGATTCTTGTATATACAGTATGGCAAATCACCATTTGTATGTGCAGCAGTCAGATTGTTGGATTGCATGAAACCATTTTGTTCCAAGATTGAGAGCATATTAGCCATTTTCAACTCTAATATCGAAAGTCTAGCATCGACATTTTGGTAATCTTCCATATTGGCCTCATTATGAATCTCAATCTCAGTAAATTGACGTGGTGTAGACTTGAACACTATGGTGGAGGTCGGTCCTAACTTCATGCCACGAACACGCCCTTTACCCATAGAACCACAATAGTCCAGGAGAATGACTAACCTGGAAATGATATCGTCAAAAGAAAATAGATGTAGCAATTAGCATTTAATCCCAAATACCTAGAAAAATTGAAATACAAATATTGTTCTCATTAACTTTACGCAGAGAAGCTTTATCTAGAAAAGGAAAAATAAGAGAAGAAAACTTTGCATAGACTCAAATGAAATTAAGCAATGCCACTTTATTAGTAACACATTCCACAAGCAATCTGTCTATTCTTCTTCCGACAATTTGGCATTGCCCCCTGTTTTCATGTTCTTGTAGGTTAGTGTCTTGATTTTCCTAAATGCATGCCAAACTGTCTTGTCCAATGTCCGTGTTGTATCCAAGAAAAATACCTGCTATAACTGATCTCTCTCTAGGGAATAAAGGCAGAACATAGATAAATTAATAGCTTATTATGTACGGTGCATTTGATAAGAATTGTGTTTCCAGTGTTTTTTTTTTTAAAACAAACTACACAACTAAAAAGAAAAAGTGTTTCGATTCAAAAGAATAGGACAACCACAAAATTCCTTGGTAATGGAGACTGAAAAGGAGGCCTTGAACCTAACCAAGGTTCAAACCTCCACCCAAGAGTTCTCCCCATCCTTAAAACATCCTCTTATTTTTCTCAAGCTAAATATTACAGATGGTAGCAAGAAAAACAGTCGGCCAAAGAACCATCCCAATAGAGAAGTCATCAATTTCCTTCCTTATGTATCTGTTACTATTCAAGTATTCATAATCAATCTAGAAACTGTTGACAGTGCGAATTCTGAACTTTACTAGTTAATTATAATGATATATTTTTTTCTTTCTTTTTGATAAGAAATTATAATGTTTACTTGCCACCGAACTTTCTACATGTAATCCTACAATCCTCAAATAAAAATTAGACTAAAGAGGGGAAAAAGCAGCAGAATTGTAGAAGGTCTTTCATATGATTCAACAGATATGTATAGTCAATACAATTTACCAAGTAAAGAAGGTTTGAAACTAGAGGACTTTCTTCTCTGATGTTTTTAATAGTACTTAAGATGAATCACTATAATTTTATTGTGTATGCTATAAGATTATAATCTAATAGTACTTAAGATGAATCACTACAACCACAGGTCATTTAGAAAAAAAAAAAATTGATAGCATAAACACAAGAAGAATGCATTTAATAAAATATATTTATCATTTTTATACAAGAAAGAAATTTAAAGTTAGCAAATGTTGGACCCATACTCCATTTGTACAACAAGTGCCTAACATATGCCTATAATGCTAACAATTATCCTATACATGTACAACAAGTGTTGGAGTGTTTGTGTCAAACAAGAACACAAACTAAAGGCATACCTTCCTAAAGTTCCAATAACTACCCAATTGTTGATAAAACTCTCATAACTTACCAACTCTCTACTATTGGAAAAATATGCCCTCCTAATATTCAGATAATATCTCTAATATTCTTAAAGTTGTGAATTTGGAATGGCTTTTAGGTGGAGTAATTGTTCTATGAGCACTTTCAGAAGAAGCACTTGAAAAGCGCTTTCTCTAAGAGGACTTCAAAAAAGGTTATCAAATACTTTTTAAATTAAAAAACACTTTTGATCAAGTAACAGCTAACACACACCTTGAAAATTTTGAAAAATCCTTTCAATGGGGTAAAAACACCTTTCATCCTTACACAAGTTGTCCCAAGGGCTTAACCTACCCCAATTATCCCCATATTAGTAACTTCTTAACATCATTCCAAACCATAACATATTTCAATGCTATTGGTAATAGTAACCTACTTTAGATTTGTCTTTTAAAATTTACCACGCTAGTAGAGGATCGCAATCTTATGCTAGACTATTTCAAAATAACCCGAGGTAGATATTAGCTAATTAAAGAAAAATAAAAGAAAAAATACGAAAACCTTGGTTGTTAAGAAGTATCAATGCAGATTAATTGTATTCTATTGTTAAATTATAGCATGAAGGGCATGGACTATCAAATGAATAGCTTAATATTTGACAATCAACGTAAAAATTAGCACCAAAATAGGCCTTTCCACAACAACTTAAAATAAAACAAGATCACATTTACAATGTTACAGAACAGCAGTCTTGTGCCACAGCAGCAGAACAGAAATTCAATAATCATTCATTAAAAATTCCTTGGTTTCAAGGTCAATCAAGTACCAAAAGAAAATGCTAATTATATTTTAAACTAATTAAGCACAATAGAAAAAACCAGATGCTAATTATCTCCAGTGAACATCATTAGAATAAACAAAAAGAAAATCAGCATACACAGAACATTCATGCAAGAATTACTAAAGTAATAAAAAGGAAAATCAGGGAAATACACCAATCTCCTTTTGCAGGTGTAAAGGCCCCACTAGGGATCGCTTTTTATATTGTTCACCCCAATGTCAACAGAGAAAATCAAATTCTTAAGAAAGTGGGTAAATGGGTTTTAAAGGGACGAAATAACAGCGAGAGACCTCCATTAGAAGAAAAGATTAAAGTTTCCCTATCTCGAAAAGGGTGACGATGGGGGTTTTCTGCAGATTCTGAGAAATGGGTTGAGAAGAGAAGAAACTTAAAGGAACGGAAGGGGAAATAGAAGCAAGAGTAAAGAGAAAAAGAAGATGAAAAAGGTAAGAGAAGAGAGAAGATTGATACCTGAGATGGAAGAAGTTGCAGAGAGGATTTGAGAGGAAGTTACGGAGGCTTCGAGGCACTGAGGGTTTGGCGAGCGGGAGAATGAAAAAGACGGTTTATTATTATTATTATTATTATTGTTTATTCATTTATTTAAAAAAAAATTGGAAGAAATTGTAGAGATTACTCATAAAATATATGACCGTTACAATTGCACGCCTATGATATATATATTGAAAAATTATTAAAAATGAAAAAAAAAAATCAAACTATTTACATATATAGAAAATTAGAAAATTTTCACTGATTATCGGCGATAGGTTTCTATCGTGATCTATCGCTAATAGATAGTAAATTTTTTCACACACGCATATAAAAAAAAATTCAAAAAACATAATAGGTTAAAAAAATATTTTTACCTCTAACTTTCATAGAAATAACGATTTAGTTCTTCAACTTTAATTGATAACGATTTAATCTAGGTATTCTCAAATTTGTAATAATTTAGTCCCTAAACTTAAAAGATTATATTGTGTCTAAAATTAAAGTATTGTTAAAATTGTTGTGAGTGATTTTAGACGAATGGGCATAATCCACAAAGAATGAGAGATCAAAGGTAACAAGAACAAGAAAATGATAAGATTCGACCTAAAAACAACACCCCAAGACTAAAATTGGCCTGAGGAGGGGATCTACTCACATGTTCGGGTCCTATATGTTTAAGTGATAATCGAATTTGATTTCAACACCCTATTTAGGATAATCTAGGTCATTAGCTACCAGAAAAATATTCTCATTCTCCATCTTAAAACTCTAAGCTTCCACACTTTTTTTTTCAAAGAGTGTGTAGTATCACATGAGTGTGATTCTCTTTCTATTCAAATTTTGACATCAATAAAATAATTATTTTAAAATTTGTTTCCATTTCAATTTCTAATTTTATTTTCCTACGATTTTTTTAGGAAAATTTCCTAGGATTTTAACAACTTATTATCAACACCACTATTTTTAAATTTTATTACCTTTTCCTCAACGATTTTAGTAATATATTTTATATCCCTATTTTTTCTTTGCTTTCTCTATTTTATTTAAAAATTGAATATGTATCTTAATCTTACGCTTTTTTTCTCCATTTCCCAAGTATATTTTGCATTTCCAAGCGGAAACGGCATAATTTTTTTTGTATCAACTTTTTGTTTCAATTTTTTAAATTTAATTCTTCATTTGCGAGTATAGTTCAACTGACACATGAATATGTTAGCAACTAAGAGGTCTATAATCCGATTCTTTTTATATTTTATATTATATCAAACAAAAAAAAAATTCTTCATTCAAAAATCATTCTTAATTTTTTTTTTTGGCAAAATACACTTTTGGTCATTGAGGTTTGAAATTTGTGTCTATTTGGTTTCATTTCAAAATGAACACTTTTAGTCCTTGAGATTTGTGAAAATGTTTTAAATGGTCTTTAAGGTTATTTTACCGTCAGTTGACCGTTAAAAATGAAGATGTGACAATAAATTAATGACTGGATTAGGCGATATGTCAATTTTATTGAGTTTATTTGTAAATAATAAATTTTTGTTTGTTTTATTCCTCCCTCTTTATTCTCTCTCTCTTTTCTTTTTTATTTTTCGTTCTCATCTTCACCACTATCGATGTCATTGCTGATTCAAGAAAAATTTTCAGAGATAGAAAAAATGTCAAACTATTTACAAAAAATATAAAAAAAATACTGATAGACATTGATAGACTTCTGTCAGCATCTATCAATGATAGACTTCTATCATTTCTATCACTAATAGAGGCTGATAGCGTCTATCACAACTATCTCAAAATTTTGTTATTTTGTGTAAATAGTTTTTCTTATTTTTCTATTTTTAAAAATTTTCCTAGATTCAATAGAATTTTAAACTTGAGTGATGATTTAAAGAAAAAAAAACATGAGATGGTATTTATTAAGAAATACCTGAAACAAAGAGTTATTAATTAGCATAACTTGCGTCTCCAACACCTCCTTCCATGGGTAGCATTTCAATCACCTCATCCATCTCTATCTTTCTGGTGTGTAAATCCAAAGCTTAAAATTTGCTATTTATGGCAAAAAGAGAAATGAAAAATGAGAAAGAAAAGAAAAAGTTAAAAAAACAAAATGACAGCATAATTTAGTTATTAAGTTATTGCCACATCATTCTTTTTAACCGTCAAATAATTTCAGGGACCATTTAAAACATTTTCACAAACCTCACGGATTAAAAGTGTTCATTTTCAAACTTCAGGGACCAAATAGACACCAACCCCAAAAATATATTTTGCCCTTTTTTTTTTTTAATTTTAACGAGATCATTCTTCATTCTTTTCATATTGAAATTATTATCACCTTTTTGAGGCAGATAGATGAGATGATATCTTTTTTCTAAAAAAAAAAATCAACCTTAATTATCCTCATCAACCATTCCATGTGTTGTAATTGCTTTGTAACTCGAATATGAAGAGTTTGGTGTAGTCAGTCATTTAAAGTTTGCTAGGTGTGTAGAAGGGTTCTCATTCAAAACATTGAAGTGTTGTATCGTTCTTAGGGAGTCCTAAGGTTTTTTTTTTTTTTTTTTTTTTTTTTGGTCTCGAATAGAATTTGAGTAAAGTTTTTATTTAAGGGGAGCTTAAGTGAGTTAGTTTGAGGGCATCTCAAACTTGTCCTAAAAGTAGAGCATTGGTGGAAACGTGGGGAACTTATACTTAAAGGGAACCTAAGTAAAAATTAGGAGTTGGCTATTTGTGAGTCTATGTTAGGTGTGTCTAACATATAAAAACTGCATTGTAATTGTCAGACTATTTCAATTAATGAAATTTTCTTCCACAGAACAAACTGCCCCAGATGTAGGTGACTTTGTACCGAATTGGATTTCTAACTTTTGTGTCTCTTATTGTTATTATATATTGTGTTACATCTTGTTGTTTATTACGTTAAAACATTATTTTTGAGTCTCTGACATATGGTAAGCAATTTGATATTCACTTATTTTTTCAAATTTGTTTTTATTTTTAAAATTCGGCTATGAATTCAAATGTATCTTTAAATTATTTTTAAAAATATTGTACAAAATAAAAAACCAAAGGAGTTATAAAGCCATATCTAAAAGCATAAAAATGTATCCATATATTTCTTTTATAAAACAAGAAAAATTGCCAAAAAAAAATATTTTTAAAATTTAACTATTTTTTATAATGTAGTGTGAATAAATCCAATATCACATAAATATAATCTTAAATTTAATATAAATAATTAAATTAATTAAATCTAATCTTAATAACAAAGTGATTAATGCCCATCCGAGGATAGGAGTAGATAAGACACTAATAAAAATTAGTTCAATCGCCCACTGGTAATTGTTGAAGTTAAAAGAAAAACAAAAGAAAAAAAGAAAACCCAATTCTAAACCACCATTATTAGGTGCAATTTTGAAAATTTAAAATTAGGTTAAAAATTACTTTTAGTCTCCAAACTTTCATAGAAGTAATAGTTTAGTCTCTAAACATTGATTTGGAACGATTTAGTCCCCGTACTTTTAACTTTATAACAATTTAACCATTGTACTTTAAAATTGGCAACAATTTAGTCCCCTATTGTAGAAATTAATATTAAGGTTTAATGAGATTTCTTGCATAATAAATAAACCGATAAACTAATTAGAGACTCAATATTTTTACAAAATACAAAGTCTACATCATAAATAATAAAAATTAGTATCTAATTTTGATGAATTTTTTATGTTAGAGATTAAATTGTTATAAATTTGAAAGTACAAGGACTGAACTGTTACATACTAAAGGTCAATGACTAAATTGTTACAAAATTGAAAGTACAGAGACTAAATCGTTACAAACTAAAGTTTAAGGGCTAACTTGTTACTCACATAAAAGTTTAGAGGACCAAAAGTGTTTTTTAATCTTAAAATTATATAAAAAGATCAATTATATAACTGATTAATCAAATTTAAAATATTAAAATTATAAAAACTTCATCAATCATCTTCCTTTTCAACACTTTATATGAGACCAAAATGTGCTTTTAGCTCAACCGTAATTGACATAACCTTCCTTCCTAGAGGTTGAAGGTTCGATCCCTCATCCTCACAATTGTCGTACTCAAACAGAAAAAACTTCACATGAGCATATGGATCTTCCTAAGCTCCACTTCATCATCTACAAGTACATTTACCTCTCCATTAAATTGCATATGCCCAAGGTCTCACAATGGCCATTGTTAGTCTACTCCATGGCGACGAAATTCAAGAGAAAGTAGAGGGGGTCAATGACGAGATCGCCGGAAGGGAAGTGAAGGGGAGGGGGAAAGGTATCATTTGAAGGCTTGTGTTCATGTCGAGAGAAGAAGAAGAAGAAAAACAATGTCATTCTTAAGGATAAAAAGACTCCTCTTAAACATATATTTTCTCTCCCATAAGTGAGTTTACATAAAATTTGTTTGCAAAGTAAGTTGGAATAACAACAAAGTTACAGGAAAATCTCAGGTTTCAGAGATAAAAATGAAAAGTTGTGTGTTATTTCCATAATCTGAGCTTGGCACAGACTAGTTGTTGTATGAAGACATGATTAAATGTTGTCATATACAATTTGATCATAAAACAATGACAGGAAGAGCTCTATCAAGTCTCCACATTTTTATCTGTGTATAAAGTTCATATCATACCTAAGTTAACTGCAGAGCCGAGAACATATCTGTTGTGCTTCAGAGGAGCTACTGTTGGTTAACGAATACGAGCCACTTCTCCCGTTGCTTAGGCACGTCATGTTTAACTGATTCCCCAACTGACTTGTCTGCACAAATGTTGCAAAGTTATAGAAATGACAAGATTCCTTTCTTTTTTGGGGTTTGTGGGGGGTCTTAGAACAGAATTTATTATGAAAATAGTGGTTTTAAATACACAGTAACATTAACCATTACAAGCAACCTACCATAGGTTTTTTAAAACAGTTCTAAAAACAAAAGCGGAAAATTATTCTGAAAATAGTCTCCCAAACTGGTTTGTTGAGAAATAGGATTCTGAATCTCTGATATTTGATCTACAAAATATCACCTCAAACTGTATGAAAAAGAGATATGATTGTAGGAGGTATGATACCTAACCTAAGTCATTTTCAAAAAAAGAAATTCCACATTCAATCTAATGTATAGATGACTCGGCCCAATCAGATGTTGACTTTAGACTGTATTGGGAATGTAATCAAAGTCCTACATTGACTAGATAAGGGGATGATCATGAGTTTATAAGGAAGGACAACTGTTTCCAGTGGTATGATGAGGCCTTTTGGGTGAAACAAGAAACAAAGCCACGAGGGTAATGCTTAGAGTGGACAATATCATACCATTATAGAGATATTTGGAGGGCTGTCCCTAACAAATAAGTATCAGAGTCATGCACTGACTTAGCCATGTCGGTAGAATCTTTGAGTGTCGAACAAAAAAGTGGAGAGCCTTGGAAGATGTACTCACGATGGTATCCATTTGTGGTTGAGCTTTTAGATAGACAATGTGCACAATTGCAATTTAATAGATGATTATTCCATGATTGTCCTATCGGACAAGCGGTGTGCTTAAGTGTAATTCGAAGAGATGACTATTTGAGGGGAGACTCGGTGGTCTTCTGTTCGAAGGGAGGATTGTTGGAAATGTGATCAAAATCCCACATTAGCTAAATAAAGGAAATGCTCATGGGTTTACAAGAGAGGACAACTATCCCCAATAGGATGAGGCCTTTTGGATGAAGCTAAAAACAAAGTCATGAGAGTTATTTCTAAAGTGGACAATATCATACTATAGTGGAGATATTGAGAAGTTGTTGTCCCTAGTAGACGAACATGAGAGTTTAGGCTACAGATCATTTGGTGAGGATGTGTAGAGGTCACAGTAAACTAAGATTTGAACTGATTTGAGGCAAGAGAAGTATAATTAGTTACCTCACAAGAGAATTTCTGCGAGTTGCAGCTCCATTTTGACGTGGGAATGCAGCTCAAATAATGGCACCATGAACAGCGATCATTCATATTTTCCCCTCTAAAGAGAAAGACCAAACCAACTGCAAACCTGTTGATTTTGAAGTATCAGTAAAGTAATGTCTAAGGTCGGACAGCTAATGAATGCAGGGATCAACTTGAAGAAAAGAAGTATACAAATTCAGCAGTTCAAACAGGAAACTTCAAATGATATGAAATAAAAAAAATAAGAATTTACCCAGCAATCAGTAACACCAGAGATACAATCCATAGCACATACTGATATGGCTTATATTTAGATTTTGAAGTTGAATTATTTCCACGAGGTGCATTTCGTTGGCTAACCCATCCGAACTGAGGACGTACCAAAAACACAAACCCCAGAAGAAAACCTGAGATGAATCCTCCAATATGAGCAAAATTATCAACATGAGGAAGCACTCCCACGGCCAAATTGATTGCGATGATGAAGAGGAGAGTCAACAAGGCTGCAAGCTTCATCACAGATTCTGAGTCAGTTACTAGGCAATGCATAGACTGTCAAGTGACTTTTCTATGTCAAACTTCCTTTACCTTATTTGCATATATTGTCCAATTCGTAAGGAGCTCTGACAACATGCCTCCTAAGAGACCAAAAAGAGCACCCGAAGCACCTACTGAGATACCCGACTGGATAAACAGAGCCGACATCAAACTGCCGCCAAACCCAGATACAATGTACAGCATTCCAATTCGAACTATGGATAAGAAAAGAATACAGAAAAATAACTATTGCTGTTCTACAATAAGAATATGAAGCTGTTATCAGGAAGAAAAAAAAAAGGGATAGTTGTAAAATAGTAATATGGATATAGAATGATTCATCATCAGTGCACAACGTGCAGTTAGCAACATCGTATTGCTGCTCGTCTCAGATATGTTTGCTAAATACAAAATCCAAGTCCACAAGAAATCAGGCTAAGTAAATAAAAAGCTATGTAGAGGATGATTGAGGGTCATTACAAAAGGCTTAGGCCTCGATAACAGTTATATCATCGGTTTTCTATTTTTGAAACTAAGATTATAAAAACTACTTAGATCAATGCTTGCTAAAGACACTTCACTCTAAGTTTTGAAAAACAAAAAAAATCAGCTTTTGAAAAAATTACTTTTAGTTTTCAAAATTCAGCTAGGATTTCAATTACCTTTTTTTTTTATTATTTATTTATTAAAAAAGTTAGATTGGAAAAAATGTTGGTCGAAAGCATTATGAAATGGGTGGCCTTCAATAAATCAACACTACAATTTTCAAGAAGGCATTGAATTTTAAAAACTAATTTCAAACTGGCGTGCATACCAAAACCGAACTCTTGCTCAAGCCTTATTCCAATGAAAACAAGACTTAGCATATTAGCAAGTATATGGAACACCCCTGCATGTAGCCATAAACAAGAGATCAATCTCCATGGCTGGTGCCCATAAACCACTTTATCAACTTCCAGAGCACCCATCTTTTCTAATCTGAAATTTGGAGATTAAATAAAGTGAGAAAGAAAAACTTAGGTACAATAACTTCTTCTACGATGTGCATACTTTTTCTTACAATTTTCAATCATTTAACAGATGAATTCACCCACATGTTCCTAAATTACTTCACCAGAATTATCAACAAAATTTCACCTAGCACTCTCAAAGGAAGCCTTTCTGTTGGGTAAAGCCCCCATAAGTGCAGCTTGTTACACCAACCCAAAACTTCATCACACCAACTTTTTTCTTATACACACTTCATTTTGATTTTTGACAACAAAGATAGACTTCAATGCAGCCATGATCATCTCCAATTACATTCAAACCATCTCTACAGCACATTTTTTTTACACTAGATAGAACATAACATAACATACCACAATTCTTTTCATATAATCAGAACATAACAAAAAACTCTAAAAGAACATATAAAATGCTATATTGCAGAAAATCCACACTCATTATCAGCACTAATCCTCCATTAATAAAACAGTAGATTAAACCAACAAAAACCCAATGGCAAAAAGGAGAAACTCACGTTGAAGAAGAAGGGCCAAGAAGGGGATTCTCTTTAAGAGGCTGAAATGAGAACCGACCCAAAAACCTACCAACACAAGAGGCAGAGTTCTTTGGGCAATCGTTAACATACATAGAAATCGTAAACAGAACGGAATTAGCAACCACAAACACCGGCACCAGCCATGGAACCCACTTCTTAAATGGCCGGTACTGACCAAATTCGGTCGGAGAAGTTCTCGACGGCCGTGATCTGGCGGCCGCCGGTTGAACCTCGGGTTCCCCATGACGGGGATGGACCTTGATTTCGATGCCGGCGGTGGGTTTATCCCTCGCCATTTACAAGTTTCGATTAGAAACAAAGGGTATGTAATCAAATTCAGAGGCGGAGGAATCCCATTTGGGGGCGATTGCAGAATCGATAGAATCAATGGGATTTGAAACTAAGAACAAGAGATTGAAAGGATTGGTGGGTTCAGTTTTATTTTGGCTTGATTTGGAGGGAATAGGTAGCCGAAGGCGTCAATGTTGGGCCGATTAACGCAAAATCAACATAAAGATTTAGCTTTCACTCCAAAAAATAAGAATAAAAATAAAAAACGAAAACTTTCTGGTGGATCTCATCTGCCCTCTCATTGCACTCATTTGCATCATCTTAAATAATTCAACTTTAACGAAACTTTAACTTCTATTTTAATTTGGTTATTTTCTAACCATATATTATAAGGCAATCCACCAATAGCCTCTTAGCTAAGACATCACCTATCCTATTTCAAAAAAAAAGACATCAACTACCCAATCCGAGCATGACTCAACTGAGAGGTTAGAGATCTCAAACCTCATATAATTTGTTGGTGTACTTTAAAAAAATAAGGGACTCAAATAAAAATTAGCCTAAAGTTTAAAATCCAATGATTTTTGTCTTTTGCTTGCATTAGTGCCATGTTAAATTACTACTTTGACCTAAGAATGCATGCATCTGGATTTTCGCTCCTACTTCTCGCTCCTTACTCCTTCTATCCTCCTTCTCAATTCACTTTTCTATGATAAAAAATCTTCTCGCACCTCGCTCTTTCTATCCTTATTCTCAATTTGTTTTTCTATGGTCAGAAATCTTCTCGCTCCTCGCTCTCCTTGTTTCTCAAAAAGGAAAATTGTTGATTGAGTAGAAGAAGAACTGAGGAATCAATTGAAGAAAAAATTACAAATTGAAGAAGAATTGAAGAATTGATCTGAAAAATTGCAGATCAAAGAAGAAGAACAAAGAATCGATTGGATTAAAAAAAAAAAGCTGCAAATTGAAGAAGGAAGGTTTGCACTTGAGGTTAAAGTAGTAATTACATATGGTGTTGACATAAACAGGAGATTAAAGGGCTAATTTTCATTTGGGCCCTTCTGTTGGTTTCATTATTCTAAGTTCGAGTATTTACCATATTTTATATAACTCAAAATATCAATTTTTACTCTCAACTTGACATGATATATCAATTATTAATCTAAACTTTTAATTTCATTAAACTTCACTCGAAACTTTGATAAATATATATTCAAATCCTTACCTTAAGTTTGGAAAATTGTTGGCTTTTTTACTTTCAATGAATTTTCATTTAAAACTTTGTCGATGATAAAATTCTTGATTTGCATTTAATGAATATAGAAACATATCTTAGTTTTTTCTTTTATAACAACTATGAGGAGGAAGATCGAACTTCCGAACTTTCGGAATGAAGGCAATGCCAATTTAAAACTAAAGACACTACACAAGAGTTTTGTTGAAATTTGTGAGTTGAAAAAGATTTATTAGACTTAGATTTTATATATTAGTCAGGTTTAATTTTGTACCTGTTTTTTCGATGTTAAAATGAGTGTTATAGAGTTTTCTTTTCTTTAATTCTTGGTAAGAGAACATGGTGGAATTTGAACATATAAATATATATAGGGTAAATTTTGTAACATATATTCACATTTAAGGTCCATTCGATGAAATTGAAAGTTCACGGTGAAATTTTATACGACTTGTCAAGTTTAGGGATACAAATTGAATTATCTTTTCAACTTTTGTTTTAGTCATCTTTTATCAATAGAATTTAAATTTCATTTTAATTTATCAACTTTCAAATTTCTATGGTAGTTTTTGAACTTGTAAAAAATAACCATTTCATTATTGTTATTTTGTCTCAAGTTCAACAATGGACAGGATAGGAAGATTTGGATATTTGACATATAGATTGAAGACATGTTTCTTAACCAATTGAACTATGTTCTGGATGGTCCGCTCTTAATAAATTTAAGTTGGTCTGCTCTTAATAATATAAGTTGATAAATGTAAAATGTGGTTTGAATATGTGAACTAATGTATTGTAGTGCACATGCTTGATTGGAATTATTAATATGCAATTATTATGTAATCAAATGTTTAATAATGGATTAGAGTTCAATCATATGACTTAGTTGTGATAATGTTGATTAATCTTAAAATCGACCATAACCATACCACGTAACTTTCATATATATATATATATATATATATATAAAAAATAAAAGGCAATGACAAATCATCTATTTATCAACCAATTGGTAATTGAATAATACTTAAGTGCTATTTTTTTTTTTTAAAGTTGGTGGTTTTTTTTAATACAATTGAAGGAAACAAAAACCAAAACAAATTAGAGACAAAAAGAATTAGAGCACAGAGTAGAATTCTCTCAAGGAAGAATATCTTCAAGCCAGATTATCGAAAAACTACATCTTCGAGCATGGACGACTAAGATATATATGGACAACAAAATTGTTCTTGCAATTAACCAATAGGAAACTATAAGCAGAACCATAATGGTAAAGATCACAAATGAAGTCAATGAACACTTGAACCTCATTCTAGTATCTAGATTTTTCGACTAAGAAGTTTCAAACGATTTTTTAATCAGTTTCAACTTAGAGAGTGAAGATGTCAGTCTCAAGAGCACTGGAGAGACTTTCAAACATGACAATTTCCTCGAAACCTAATATTCTAAATATATAAAACATTAAGTACAAACTTCTCACATAACAATTGAAACTAATATTTAAAAAGTTTAAGCCAGAAATGAAATAAACATAAAATTTGAACAACTAAAATAAAATATTTGAAAGTTTGAAGGATGATAATAATATAAAAAAGTTTTAAAGGACCAAAATTTTAAATCCTTTCTTTCCATTATCATCATCTTTGTCACTTTCAATAATTCGACTTAATTACGTTTAATATAAAATCCAATATGAATTGTTATTGGATTATAGAGGCAAGAATTGGGTATGATAAGTTGTTTAATTTATAATATAATATAAAGGCTTTAAAAAGCAAGTTCGCATCCAATTCTTGCCCTTCTTTTCAATAAAAAGCCAATCAAACTCCTTTTCCAATTCCTTCATTTTAATTTTCCTTCACAACTTAACTTAGAATGTTTTAAAAAAAAAAAAATCTGAAATTAACAAACTAACTTAAAAGTTTAGGATAGTTCAATAATCTTTTATTTTTATTTTTGAAAATTGTGATTTGTTTCTTGTAATTTCGTAGAGTAGTATTCATTTTCCTTAAAGTTCTGTTTGGTAACCACTTGATTTTTAATTTTTGAAAATTAAGTCTATAAGCATTACTTTCACCTCTAAAATTCTTACCTTGGCATCTACTTTCTATCATTATTTTCAAAAAACCAAGCGAAATTTTGAAAACTAAAAAAAAAAGTAGTTTTTAAAATTTGGTTTTGTTTTTAGAATTTGGTTAAGAACTCAACCTTTTTACTTAAGCAAAATGTAAACCATTGTGAGAAATAGAGAGAAAGTTGGTTTAATTTTTAAAAACCAAGAATCCAAAAACAAAATGGTTATTAAATAGGGCCTATATTGTTGGAAAATTTTTAAAATACAAACGTTTTAAAAAATTTAACTGTTTTCAAAGTAGATAACAAACCAAAGAAATTCATAAACAAAAATAGACTTCCATAAAATTAATTTTCAAAATAAACAAAACAAAATAAATAGTTAGCAAACAAAGACTTTTGTCCAACTTGCTAAAAAAACAAAAACAAAAACCTCAGGCTAATTGTTTTTAATTTGCTAGATTGATAAAGTTAATCTCTTATACCATGAAATTGATCTTACTTATTTATATATATTTTTGAATGTTTGAAAAAGCTTACATGCATCGGCTAATTTCATGAAATAACTAAAAATATAAAATCAATGTTTTTTTTTTTTTTTTACTAAAACTAAATAGCATTTTATATATTTTATTAGCTAAAAGCATTAAAAAAAAAAAGCAAATAAATTTTCAAGAAAAAAAGAATAGAACTTATAACAATACACATTTGACATATTATATGATATATAACATGATTAATTAAACTATATTGAGATTAACAAAATAGATTGATTTGAAAAAAAAAATTACTTTCTTTAGCCTCATATTTAGATATCCTAATCCAACTACTATAGCAATCTTGTTGGATTGTTGGAATATGCCTTGCTTAAAACACTAAAAAAAAGGTTGAAGGAGATGCTTTCTTCTTTTCTTGGATGGGTTTTGAGATTAAAAGAGCAACCATTCAATCCCTTTTGAAGCATTATACAAATTCAGGCCTTTGATTACCTAAATCAACTAAACTTAGAGTTTGTTTGGATTAATTAGAGAAAAAAATGACTTTCAAAAAATTTATTTTTATTTAAATTCTTTTGATAAAAACTGTTTAAAATATATTTTAAAAGTATTTTAAAAACTATTTTGAGTGATTGTCAAACATTTCAGTTTTCTTTAAAATTAAACATTTGAAAAATTAATCTAAACACATTCTTATTGTTTAATTTAATATGGAGACTCCTTTCAGAAAAAAAAAAAGAAAAAAGAAAAAAAAGAAAAAAAAGAAATGATATTATTTTATTAATGGATTTGTCAAGCCCTTTATACCACAAGCCCTTAGGCCCAGCCCAAAAGAAAACTCAAAGGCCCAGTTCACACAAAACCAAAAGACGCAATTATCCCACCACCTAAATCCAACCCAAACTCACACGCACAGGTAAGCGGTGCCATGAGCCGAACCGACCAAACCGCCAATCTAACCGGTTTGTTCGGTTCAATTTCTCATATAATCCGGTTCAACTTTCATTTTTCATCTTTCCTTCACCAAATTATTATTTAGCTATGATTTTATACAGTGGCGTGGAGTCGAATCGAACCACTAACACCTCTATTTATAAATATAAGAATACATATGAAGATCTAAGGTTACTTAAGGAACTCTTATTTTTTTTTAATGTGGTTCTTATTGAAAAAAAGAAAAAAGAAAAAAAGACAAAAAAGGAAACTTTACTTATATTTCTTCTTCTACTTCTTATACAACAAATCAAACTATATTATCTTCCAAAATCAAATGAATTTAGACACTGATTATTTTCAATACTAAGTTTAGCTAGATTTAATATATATATATATATATATATATATATATATATATATCAACTTTAGGTTTATAGTATTAATTATAAACGATCCCCATGAATATCTATATATCAAAAAAGGTTCAAAGTGATGATATACACATATCATATTAGGTAGTACTTCCCATAGTGTCTTTCAATTAAAGTTGTAGAAGATTCTTCTTTTTTTAATCTATCTTTATCAAAGTTACATATTAGCCCTTGGAAATAACAAGCCAAACTTTGGGCCACCCAAAAGGAGATCTAAAAAGAAGCTATTTTTTTTATGGTTAGTTGCCCTTTAAGTTATCCCTTATTATTAATTTTCTTGTTTTTTTTTTTTTACTTTCCATTTTTGCCCTTTTGAATTTAGGGTTGGTGGGGAATTTCTTACCCTTCATTCACTTCTTTCTCCTTTTTTTCTACTTGCTTTTTATATAGAGTTGGCTACAATTTGTGGCCCCTTTATGCACTCTATTATGGAAGGTAGTTAAATTGGTTGCTTTGTTTCTCTTTCCTTCTCTTTTTCTTTTTTTTTTTTTCATGCTTTTAATTGATATCAAAGCACTATAAATAATGGAAAAGTGATTAAAAGAAAATGGTGTCAAAATTTCAACTTAGTTTCATTTTGATACTGTATAGTTTTTTTTTTTTTTTTCAAGGGAAGTTGTTTAGTTTTGGTAATTATTTAGTCATGAGGCCTAGAACGCAAATAGTTAGCAAACAAGAAGTGAAATTTCTGCACTCCACTCCATCTAACTCCTCTCTTAACCAATATGATTTAGGCGGATTAAATATAGGAACCAATATGATTTAGGCAGATTAAATATAAGAAAAAATGAATGAGTCTTATAATGGTAAAAAAAAAAAAAAAAATAGTATGTGAGAAATTATTAATCACAAGATCGAATTAATGCTTTCGAAATCATAGAAACTAGGTTCTAAAAAAAATCATAGATACAAAAATCAAATCATAAAGATTAACATCTAAAATTTTAGAATAACATAGACAAATTAAAATTAAATAATTTAAGGACAAAATTGATATTTAAGAAATGTTTTTTTAAAATCTAATAAATGGACACTAAAGAAATTTACTTATGTTATATACGATGCATAAACTTTTTTCCCTTTTAACTCAACAATTTTAGAAGGTGGAGATAAAAAAATATGCTCACATTATTTAAGAAAATAAAAAAAAAAATCATTTATTAATAGTGTGACCATTTTTTAGAATCTCAATCGATGTTGAATATTTCATTGGTGCATTTCATGAAGTTGGACCACATTTTAACTGAGATTAGAGATATGACATCTTCGTTTCATTCTCTTCAGTTTCGCTTCGTGAATAGAGGTTGGAACCAGGCTGCTCACTTTTTGGCCCGTCGCGGTTCTTCCGCTGTTTCTTTTTCATGGTTGTTTGATTTTCCTTTTTAGTTCATTTTTGTTTGTGCTCAAGATGTTCGTAATTTTATCCTTCTGCTGAAGTTTGGTAGGATTTAATATATGGTATTTATTATCAAAATTTAAAAAATAATAATAATAAAAATAATTTATTTCTTGTCTTAAAAAAGGGAGGAGGAAAATTATACTTTTGTGGCTCATATTTATTTTATCTTTAAAAGAGGGCAGAGAAACTTTGGTAAGTGAAATTAATTTCTTTCTCCAACCAACTTTTGGATAAAGACCCATCAAAGTTATTAATGATAGGTAGCATGTTCATAAGTGTTGGTAAACTAATTACATAAAACTCATTGATGTCCAAACTTTATTATTATTGTCATTCTACAAACTTTTCTTCATTTTCCAAGCAATTTGGTACTCTCCAACATTATGAAGATCTTGCATTAATTACTTTTTCTTTTTATTATTTATTTTCAAATCAAATTACAAAAATAATAATAATAATAATAATAATAATAATAATAATAATAATAATGGTTTTGAATTTAATTGTTCCACTTTTTTAGACTTACTCAATTTTCAATATTTTATTTTAAGTATTTTTATTTTGTCATTAATTATGAACATAGTGTTGAACGGTTAAGACATTTACTCTCATGAGGCTAGAAGTTCAAATCTCCACCTCCACTTCTACATCCATCTTTATTCAAATAATAGTAATAATGTGACTTCAGATATGTATATAGATATATTGAAAATATGTACTGGAAGCACGTGGCCTAACAAAACAGGTATTGAGTTATTGAATATCAGTTACTAGAATAATAATAATAAACACCAAAATGGTTGTTTTTAGTTTAAGAAAATAAATATTTTGAAAGTTCAAGAATAAAGTGCTTTCCTTTATTAAAAATATAATAATAATTGATTGTATGTGGAGAAACTTTTTCTCCCAATTTTGCCTTCCAATTAGTACACTCTTCTACAACTACGTTGGTGGCAATTATTCTACCCTATTAGTTGCATTTCCACTATTATTTGGATGATAATAATTTATGTAATTAATTTGTAATTGAGAAAGAAAATTATAGAGATTGACGTATGAAGAGAATGGAGCTTTAATTACATAATTTGAAGGGTTTATCTTTTTTATGATAATAATTTGAATGTTTCATCTTCCCAATTATTATATAATACTGCAATTAAGAAAGCATTAATACTATTCATTCCATCAATCCATTTTATATTTCAAGGAGAAACTTTTTGTGTCCTTTTTACCCTTTAAATCTTCCCATTATTAATTTGGTGGCAATTATGTCATTCAATTATAAGTGTATAGAATTGTGAAAGATTTCTCCAATAATTTTTTTAAAATGTTTCAATTTGAATAAAAAAGAATTTAAGTTACTTTTGAAGCAATTAATAAAACTATTCAATTTTATTTTTATGGTTTTGAATTAAAAGATTTGGAAGGGCTATAAAATTTAATTTAAATTACACAATTTATACTCTATTTAATTAATTAAATTACTTGTAACTAACGCACTCGGGAATTACATCATCAGTTATTCTTAAAATCAATAGGTATAATAACAAACTATTCAAATTCCCAACTAAACAATTCAAATTTATAAATAAATTATTGGATTGAGAAACCAAATACGATAAAGAACAACATATCAAGAGTGATTAATTAAATACAACGGAGGTAGATACGCACGGAGGGATGCACATTGAAGTATTTTTTTTTAAGATAAGATTTCTTCTTCTTCTACACATTGAAGCGTTCTTTTTAAGATTTTTCCTTCTTAGCTAATTTTCACTATCCAACTAATTTGAAAGTTTTTTAGATTCATTGAGCCTCCATTGCGAAAAGTTACGAGTGTCATTGTCTCAACATATTCTTTCTCATTCTTTTCATTAAACTGGTTTTAACTAATTTAATTCTCTCTTCAGGTAAAAATAAGTTTTGTAGTTCTCATGATAATGAGTTCATCACTAACATCAACTGATATGAACCAGGACGCCCTCGTGTTACCTCTGGGACCAATCGCACGCTCAATGGCCAAGAAGCTATAGTTAGAGTTGAATTCTCACATTCAAACGGAGGTGAGCTTAATTGAGGGGATTCAAGCAGCAACATTTGATCAAAAGCTTTATAATTGGTTTCAGTTATGCTACAAGATGAAGCCGATTGAACTTTGTTAATTTATTTTAATTTGCAAACATACCTTAATTTTTTTGGGTTTTTCATCATTAGACTCATATATGTTTTTTTTGGGTTTTTAGTTCTTTTGAGTTGGGGGTAGAATGGACTTTTTAAGTCTCTTTAGTTCAGTAGGATGGGTTTAAAGGAGGGAGCAAAAAATACGCAGTTTTGATGTTTTAGAGTTTTAGGGTTTTCTTGAATGAGACTTCTCTAGTAGATGACAGAGTTTCATCACCAACTATTTCGCAATTCTTGAATTAGGATTGTATGCCAAGAACATTTAGGTAAGTATGATAATCTTGTGTGTGGAGTGTTCGAACTTGGAATAAGGAACTAGTTCTCCTTATCTCTTGGTATTCGATCAAAAGGTAATCTAAATCTAATCCTCTCCTTTGGGATTGTTGTCAAATTGATGGCGGGTTTTAGAATTTGATATTAGGGGTTCGACATTTGGGTTCCTAATTTTTTAAATCCTAAGATTTTCATATCATCAACGTAATAATCAATAGTTATTAAGATAAATAAAGAATGGAGATGTAGAAAAAGATTGAACGAAAAGGAAAAAAACTAGGTGGTTTAGGATTTAGGGAAAGATTTAATTTTATTTTACAAATAAATTAACATGTGCAGTAGTTGAATTTTTTTTAAGGAAAAATATTGTCATAAGATGGAGTATTTTTCAGTAAAGTAGTAAGTTTGAGTTGTTGTGCTTTTTTTACTATTTCATTATTTATGAAATAATTTTGATTTCAAAATCGACTATAGAATCTGAATAATAGTTTTCAATATTTTGAATTTTTTATGTTATTATTAATTTATTGTTTTTTTAGTACACTATTATTAATCATATTCTAAGTTCAATACCATGTAGAGCAAGAAAATTTGATACCTTTCAACGTTAGATCAATGGTATATCTTGACTAACTACTCTCAAATTAGAAATATAATATTTATTGAAGAAATGCATATTCAATTTTGAAATTTATTTTGTAACTCAAACCTTCATCAATAAAACAAAACATAACGACATGGTAAGCTAATTTTAAATTTTAAAATAATTGTATGAGATACTATTTCACCAAAATTTCGTATAAAAATAATGATTATGTTTCATCAAATTACTTAAAAGTTAAACTAATTTTAAATTATGCTAAAAAAATACACATTGTGGTAATGTACTAAATGGGGCAACATGTGGAAAAATGTTTTGCTTCCTATTTACCCCATTTTTTAAAATAAAATCCAAATTTACTTTTTCTTTTTTAATAAAATCACAAATCTTTGAATCACATCGAACGGTTGAATTTTTTCATTTAGGTGAGATGCATGTATAATTAAAAATTACACACATTTGTTTACAATCTTAAAAAACAATTGTGTACGATCCAAGTTAAAGAAATAAACAAAAACTTTAGAGAGACAAAACTTTGATGACAAAATAAATTTAGAAATAAGAAAAAAAATTAGCATAACGAATGAGAATCAAGTTTTCGAATTCTTTTATAAATTTGTAAATAAATTTATAAAATAGAGTTTAGAAAATATTCACACAAAAACTTTTAAAGAGAAGAAAAAAAATAGTTTGAAGACAAAAAAGATTATTAAAATTTTTAAACATAGAGAAAGCACAAAAATTTTAAATATAAAATTTGAGAGAGTGAAACAAAGTTTGAACTTAGAAAGAGATAGAAAGATTTTAGAGACATAAAAATGTATATAATTAAAAAAAATACAGGAGATTTATATTCTTTATATCGAGTTAAAGTATGTGTGAGAGAGAAAAATTATAAATAATTAAAAAAGATTTGAAAAAGAAAACTAGACAGATGGAGAAATCGAGAGAAAAATAAATATGGATAAAGAAAAGTTAAGTTATTTTTATATGTACTATTTTATTTTTCTTACGACACAAAAAGTTATGTACATCAAACATTTGATATGCATTTGAAATTTAGAATGAAGGTATGACATAAATAATTTAATTTATAAGTTTGTTTTTGTTTTGTTTATTACATTTGTAGTCTAGAAAAGAAAATTTTGTATTTGTTATTTTATATATCTGCATTAAACTTTTTTCTTTAAACAAGTAAATACTATTTTAAAACTGTACTAAAAAAATGCTAATTTTAAATTTTAAATTAAAATTGTGACATTTTCACGTACAATGCACGTGTTTATTAATAGTAATAATAATAAACATCGTTATATGTTCCATTTTGCCATCCATTCTTCCGGGTGGTGGTGTGCAAAAAATTTAAGCCAAATCGACAAACCAGATCAAACTAGTTGGTTTGGTCCGATTTTTCTAATTTTTTGGACTATGTGGTTCATTGCTTAAACAAACCGATAAATTTGGTTCGATTTTCAGTTCAATAGAAAAAAACCATAAAAATCGAACTGTGAGAGAGAGAGAATTAAAAGCCCCAATAGTCCACTTTTCTTTAAAGTCCATTAGCCCGTTAACCTAACTAAGATAAAGAATTGGGTAATTACAATTGGTAGAACGTTTAAGGTTAAAATTAAGTGTATAGCAACATTTTTAAAGAATTGTAAATATAGCAAAATCTATCAGTGATAGGTTATATCACTGATAGACTCCTAATAGCGATATAGTATATTACTGAATGACTCTAGGAGCTAGATCTAAATTCATTATATTTGTAAACTTTTTTTTGTATTGTACTACATATACTAATACTTTGGGTCGATTATTATATTTGCAACTACACATAAGAAAAGCCTAGGTAACTAGTCGCCCGTTACCTCCTCACTAAGCAACCACCAACTCAGCTTCGCCTTCACCTTCTTCTTCGTTTTTCCTTTATTTCGTTTGGACAACCCTTCACCTTCTTTACCTTTCTTGTTTTCCCAACAATCCACGACGGCATAGGCACCACGCATGGCTCTACCTCCACTGTAGCATACACGACAAGGTAGCACGATGCTCCACCTCCACCTCTACAGTTCCATAGCAGCATGATGCTCGTATAATATTTTTATTGAACCGATAGATTTTTGTTAACGAAAAAACAAAAATGAGTTTGTACATTTGGACTGGGATAACAAGCAACCAAGTAAAAAAAATAGTTTTAACCGAATCAATTTGAATCAGATTAGGGTATTTCGGTTCAAAAATCGAAAAATCGAGCATGTTCGATTAAAAAATAAAAATTGTACAGATTCAGTTTTGGTCAGTTCAAAGGCGTTGAAAACCTACATGTTCGGTTCAATCACTGGTTTTACTCAAAAGAGGACCGAACCAAACTATACACACCCTTACTTCCTGGTTTACTTACTACCACAAAATTTTGTTTCATTCCAAATCTTTTGACCATGAAAAGAAAAAAATAAGGCCTTGCTTGGTAAATAAGAGCTTAGATCAACGGGCATCTAAGTGTATTAGTAACCACAAGATTTATGGTTTAAATCCCCCCATCCCCAATTGTTAGCTTAAAAAAAAGGCCTTACTTGGTAACTATTTGATTTTTAGTTCTTTGTCTTTGAAAATTAAGCCTATTTCCTTTCAATATCTTATAATGGTTTGAATCTTTTGTAAGTTAAAGAATTGAATTATTAGCCAAATTTCAAACAAAAACTACTTTTTTTAGTTTCCAAAACTTGGCTTGATTTTTAAAAATATTGGTAAAAAGTATATAACAAAGCATGAAATTTAGAGGTGAAATGGGTGTTAATAGTCTTAAATTTTCATAAGGAAAAACCAAAAACAAAATGGTTACCAAATGGGGCTTAATATCTCAAAATTTATTCCTTGCCCCAAAGTTAAAAGGTCAGTTTAAATGTGACTAAAACCCTTTGATATAAATAGAGTAGTTGCAATGGGTAGCATTTTTAGGAATAATAATTAAGTGTATAGAAATAATTTTAAAAATTGCAAATATAGCAAAGTCTATCGGTGATATAGACTCTTATTAGTGATAGACTTCTACCAGCAATATATGGTTTATCAGTGATAGACGCATAAGTCTGGATCTAAATTGCTCTCTCTCTCTCTCTCTCTATATATATATATATATATATATATATATATATATATTCACAATGACATATTTTTATTCACGTTTCATATATATGTTCATGGATTTGAAGACAAGATGAGTCAACAATTATTCTATTTTTCTCAACAAAATGTGATTAATTGATGTCAACCTAATATGAACAATAAGAAACCAACTTATTTTTTAAAAAAAGTGTTGAAATGTTTACTTATTTGTTAATTTTAATTTTTTTTACAATTTCTTATATTTGTAATTTTTCAGAAATATTCTATCAACATCAAGGTCATCAACATTATATTAAATAAACACTTCTACTTAGTCATGTCTCGTTTGAGTCCTCAATTTGGCACATATGGTTGCACTCAACCTCCCATCAATTCGTTAGCTCAAATATATTACATCACTAATACCAATATTGATGATGAAGAATGGTGGTAACAATTTACATCAACTAATTAGAAATAACTTTCATTTGTGCTTATTTTTAGTGATAAAAATAAATACTCGAAGAAAAAAGGGTTAAAATATCATTTATAGTCTATTTTAGTCTCTATACTTTTAAATATAAGTCCCCATGACTATACTTTTGATTTTATACTCAAAATACATCATACCATTGGAGATAGTTATCCTCTCGTGTAAACCCAAGGTGATCCACTTATCTAGCCATTGCAGGACTTTGATCAAATTTCTAACAATCCTTCCCTAGAATAAAGAATCACCAAGCCTCTCCTCAAATAGTCATCTTTCTGAATTACACTTAAGCACACCACCTGTCTAAAAGCTCAATCACTAAATAATCATCCCTCTGAATTGTAATTGAGCACATTACTTGTTTGAAAGCTCAACCACAGATGGATACCATGATAATTATTTTTCAAGGTTCTCCACTTCTTTGTTCATCACTTGAAGATTTTACCTAACATGGCTAAGTTAGGGCATGGCTTCGATACCACTTGTTAGAGATAAGGATCTCCAGATATCGCCATAATGGTATGAAATTGTACGTCCACTTTGCTCATAATTAAGCATCCTCATGGTTTTGCTTTTAGTTTTACCCAAAAAAAACTTCATACTGTTAGGATAGTTGTCTTCCTTTATAAACTCATGGTCATCACCTTATCTAGCTAATGTGAGACTTTGATCGCATCCCTAACAAGTCCATTGATCTTATAGGCAAGAATTTAGTCCTAGCTTTAAAATTTGTAACCATTTAATTTCTATATATAGTGAAGACTTTCATCATAGCTAGTGTCAATTTTTATTATGTTACAACTCAATTTTTGTAATTTATGAACATTTTTTTCTAATTAGTTTGTTTTCTATATAAATATAAATCTCTTTAAATAATAATAACAATATTTTTTCACAATTGACATAAATTGTTTTAAATTTTAAAATGCATTTGACTAAATTATTTCATATTATATTTTAGAAACAGAATTGTTACAAAATTAAAAGTATATCACTAAATCATCACAAACTTGATGGGACAAAAAAATTTCTCTCTGAAAAGTCAATGACCAAAAAAATAATATCTTTTATTTTTCGTTCAATTAAAGCATCATTCATTTTTCTATATAGACTAAGATTTGAAAATTATACTTCAAATAATTTGGACTCAAATCCTAGAAGACTACCAATATGAACTTATAGCCCTTAGTTTATAGCACTTAATGAAAAGTTTTAAATTCATTTAAATGCTATCTTTTAAAATTTTAAAAAAGAAAAAAAATGGCAATAGAAAAAGTTGAAGAAAATGGGGTTTGTATGTTAGGTCAATTACATGCATCCTATTGTAGGCCAAATTAATGACCCAAAAATTTTGACAAATTAGAGGGTTGATTGAGGAAGAAGCTTATTGTTGAATTGAAAGACCATCCACATGAAAAGAGGGGCCATTTAAAAGTTCTATTATTATTATTATTATTATTATTATTATTATTATTATTATTAGGAAACAAGCATCTATCAGTGATAGACTTCTATTATTTCTATCACAGTGATAGAAATTGATAGACATCTATCAGGTCTATCACAACTATCTAAAAATTTTGTTATTTTGTGTAAATAGTTTATCTTGGTTTTTTATTTTTAAAAATTTTTCTTATTATTATTATATAATATTGAATCTAACAAGTAATATTTTGGCAAAGGCCCTTTTCAAAACAAGTTGGATAAACTTATTGGACATCCCATGTGGTTCCATTGGTTTTTCTAAAAGATAAGCATGAAACTGAATTTTAATTTAAAAAAGCCATAGCTAACTTTTTTTTCCTTTTCCTTATTATTTTATTTTATTTTATTTTATTCAAAATTATATTGTTTTTCCATTTCATGATCAGTCAATGTGGAAAGTGTTTAAGTGAGGTGTGAATGAAGAGTTGTGAGCATTAGACATTTGTATGCTATCCCCTAATTATTTAAACAAGTTTGGTTCTTTCAAAAAGACTATTTTACTTAATTAATAAAAACTTGTACTAACATAGGGTTAAACCTATCCAATATTAGTGAATAATATAACAAATTCAAACAATAAATCTATACAAACAGCTGTAAAGTTAACATTTTTTGTTAGATATTTTAACCCACTAGACTATATAAATCTTTTCATATAAGTAATATAATCTACTATAATATTATTCATTTTCGGCTTAAACTTACAAAATTTTGCTATATTGAACTTTACCTATTGTCTTTACTTCTTAAATAATCCTGTAATAGATATAAAATTACTATGTTTTCGTTTCAAATATTAAGAGGGTGCTAAAAATAAAAACATATGATGAGAATATATTTTTTAACTTAGTTATCACTCCCGTGATATTGTATATGGGAAGATTTAAGCACATTATGCCAACTCAAAATCCACAAAATTTATATTTGTATTAACCTACTTATTTAGATGTGTATTAAAATTTCTATCCGTTTTTTAAACAATAATTTCTGATCAAGAATAACAAATACTTTTTCTAAGGTTTAATACCGAATGGAGAATGTGCCTATCTCCAACCTCAACCCTTATCCCAATCTCCAACTATTTTAATATATAAATATTTAGCTTTTAGAAAGTCCTTACTATGATATGAACTATTCTAATGAGAAGTTTTGTAAGGATAGGAAAGTAATATTTTGAGAAATGGGGACCAATTCCGAAGAGTTTTCCATACTGATCTAGACACTTTTACTAATTTACCTAATCCTAAGTTCAATCCCAGCAAAATTTATAGAGCAAGAAAATAGTAGAGATACTTTAATTTTTTTTAAAAAAAAACAAAAGATGGAGTTAGTTTAGTAAATTCAATGAACATAACTATGATCAGATCAGATTCGATTCTCCCTTCATCAAAAAAAAAAAAAAAAGCCAAAAGTTGGTTGATCTTAAAGCAAAGGTTTTCATTTATTGACTCACATCTTGTGGTAGATGGTTGTTTTATGAAGAATTGTGGCCAAAAACGACCCTTGAAAGGCAATTGCATATGCAAAACGCAACTCCATTTTGTGTGTGTATGAATAAAGTTGAAGATGCCCCCAACATTTTATCATTCTAAATTATAAAAAGACAAATCATAGTGGGTTTGAGTTGTTCAATATTTGGATATGTGAGCATTGACTTTCTTCTCATCTTCAAAAACAATAACTTAAATACTTTAAAACTTGTGGAGAGGATTCTTTATTTCATCATTAATGTCCATATGAGAAAGTCCAAAGGGAAAAAATTTGTTATTGACCAACATTTACACACCTTTTCATGTTTCAAACTTAATGTTTCATCCTATACTACAAGAAATTTGACCTTTTTTTTCTTTTTTACAAAAAAAAATAAGATATAAAAAAAAAAAAATTCATCGAAGAAGTTTAAATTCTTGTAAAGATACTTTACATGTTGGGAATTACTTAAAACTACTTGGATTTGTAGTAGTTAAGTCTCTCCCCACATTCGTCCTGTTGTCATCCGATTTGATATGTTTGAGTAAGTTGTTGTGTTTTGTATCATTATTCCATATCTAAAAACTTAATTCTATAGCGATTTTCTAGTCTAAACATTTTTATTATTCTCTTCAAAAATATTACAGAACTTTCACATCAAAATTAAATTAAAATAAAAATTTGTTTAGATACTAATAATGTCAAAATAATTTAAGGGATTGAGTTACACATGCATTTTTTTTTTTTATCTATTTGGTACTTACATTTTTTAATTGTTTCAATCGAATTTTAAAACATTAACTTATCATATTTCTTTTATTGTCATTTAGTCAAGTTATTGGGTACATTTCAATAGCTCAACCAAATTTTATCTAATCACATACTATACAAGTTCATTTGGAATTGTCTTTATATAATTTTGACAGTTAACTTATTTGGTAAAACCGATTCTTTATAAATTTACTTTTAAAAATATGTCATATTTAAAGTTAATTAAATTTATATTTTAATTTTTAACATTTTTTTCCTTTTTAACTAAATTTTTAAATTTGTCTTAATCTATTCAACATTTTTTTAAAATTCATAATCTACCTACACAAATTTTAAAATTTAGGATTATGTCAGACATAAAATCTAAATTTATATCCATGGATTTATTAATTTTTTTAATCTATTTGGTGGATGTCGGTTTTAGTTTATTTTATTTTGGTATGCTAAGCATTTTTATTTTTATATTTTTTTAATACTTTCCTATTTTATTTGAGCATTCTATTTTATAATTGGGTTTTGAATAAAGTTAT
Organism: Lagenaria siceraria; assembly: GCA_002890555.2. Taxonomy (NCBI): domain Eukaryota; kingdom Viridiplantae; phylum Streptophyta; class Magnoliopsida; order Cucurbitales; family Cucurbitaceae; genus Lagenaria; species Lagenaria siceraria. The sequence continues at coordinate 18,273,292 of CM016487.1, forward strand.
TGAATGGTCTTTAGAGTGAAAAAGTATATATATTATACTCATCATTTCTTTAATTAAGATAAAGTCAAAGTTTTTTAAATCGAGATCTGATGTCAACCTTTGATCGCATAAATTATGATCCTTCATTTTAATATTTTTTTTCCTCAAAACATTAACATAATCAAATAATAAGACTGTCAGCAACATAAAACTCTAAATATAAAAACGGATATTTTTTTTTGTTTTTTAATCCTTAAATTTTGAATTTAATTCCAATTTAGTATCTGATTTCAAAATGTTATAATTTTACTTTTGAAGTTCAAGTTTTGTTTCAATTTGAACTAAGTTTCAAGATTTACACTTTAAATTTTGATTTTTTTTATTAAATACTTACTTTCAGATTTAGTATGAATTAATATTTATTAATTAATTTAAAAGAATTATGATTGGAAATTTTAGCTAATTTAACAGTATAGCACAGATGAGATTTAAGTGCATTTATCTAATTGTGCCAAATTAATTTTGTTTTAACTTTCCAATAAATCTATTTTTCTTTCATTCGTTTCTTATATATGTGAAAGTATTTGCAACAAAATTAAAATTCAAGAATACCTTAAATTTTGGATCCATGTCTTAGATCTCCGCAGATGGGGTACCCATATAATTTCTTTTCAAAAAATAAATAATTAAAAAAAAAAAAAAAAAAAAAAAACATTGGACATAAATCATAATGAACAAAAACAATTTTTTTCAACCTTCAAAAAAAAATGAACGAGGAGCACGCACGCGCTATCACGTGGCGACTCTACCATTGAGATTTTGGAGGCCCAAAATTATGGATTAGAAAAATATTTAAAATATTATTATGGTCTTTGAATTTAATTTTATTTTAATTTCTATACTTTCTTCTAAATTTATCAAGTGCTTTTGATAAATTTAGAATTTAGTCAATTCTATTACTTGTCGTTAGTTTTTTTTTTTTCAAAAACAATTTAACATGTTGTACATTTTGAAAATATAATCCTTTGATGTGTCCTCTTGCATGAAAGTTATTGTTAGCATTTAATAAATTTCGATAAAATTTAAGTTGAAAGAAATAGATTTAACATTTATTAAAAGTGCTAAGATTAAATTTGAAATTTATTACAAATACAAGAATAAAATTTTGTTAATAGAAAGTATAAGGATTAAAGTAGAAGGGAAGTTAAAAGTACAAGACCAAAATGATATTTTAATAAATAAAAAATCAATCCCCCTTGTCAAAGTTGTATCAATTTGAAGTTGTACTCCAAATGCAAATGATTGTTGCCTCTCTTTTTTTAATCTTTGGACAAATTTTCGATTGAAAAGTTTAAAAAATACTTTTGGTCCCTAAACTTTCATGAAAGTAATAATTTAGTCCCTGAACTCGAGATGAGTGACATAAGCTCCAGATGGTGGATTATGGAAACTGAAGAAAACTTCTTAATCAAATCTCGACAGATCTGGACTAGAAACAGAAACTCACGAAGAACTTCTAAGCTAGAAACAGAGATCCTCATAGAAGATTTATAACAGAACTCACGAAGAACTTCTCAGCTAGAAACAGAGATCCTCAGAGAAGTAGAACCCACGAACGACAGATTTGAAAACATAACAAATATCCACGAACGTATATATGAAAACAGAACAGAGACCCACAAATGCAGATCTAAACACAGAACAGAATCAGTGATACACGCAAAGATGGATGAACAGGTCGGGAGTTGTGTAACAACGGCGAGACTTTGTGGATCTGCCTCTGTCGACTGGCCATCAACGAAGGAAAAGATTGAATGGTATAAAACTCTAGGACTTATGGCTCTGATACCATGTAAACTTTGTATATAATATTAAATAATTAGCTTATATAGAATACAATGAATTACAAAATAAACAGATACTTAGAAATCAATAAAAGAAAATACAATAAAGGTAAATATTAATATAGAAAAATACTAGAAAGGAAACCTAATTATGAGAATTATAATAAACCATAAAATTTTGCTTTAAATTAGATATTATTGAAATGAGTGGATTGAAAATTTTTGAATAGATGATAGAAATTTTAATATCTAACCAACTGTAAGGGTATGTTTAGGAGTGATTTTAAAATCATCAAAATCACTTTTGTCATTTTTAAAATCACTAAAAAAAATACACTTTTAATCATTCAAAATTAATTTAGTTTTCAATTTTACACTTTTAAATGCATTTTCAATCATTAAAATTAGTTTTGAAAAATTAAAAACATGTTTCACATCATTTTAAAAATGACAAAAGTAATTTTAGTAATTTTAAAATCACTTCCAAATGTACCCTAATTCTTAAATCTACGCTTGAAAGTTCTGAAAATTTATTACATATTTTAGTATTTAAATATTTCAAAAAACAATATTTAAAAAATAAAATCACAGTGCCTGAGAGGAATCCATGTGGCGATCAGGGGCCGTGAGGGCGCAGAAGGGTCCGGCTGGTCCCGCATGCAGGAAATGATTTATCCACTAGTATGCCACGTGGTGGAGCGTCATTTGTCTACACGAATTAGCTGTCTGGAAGTGTGAGACGAGCACATGGGAGCTGAATTTGGATTTTGACGTATGGATGTGACGCGCCCCATACTTGGCAGTGCAATCCACGCGCCTTTTGCTTTTACCTATCTGCCCTCAATCTCTTTCCTCTTGCTGCACATGTCTTGGCTTCTTTCGTCAGAAAAAATAAACTTTGTCAATTTCACTTTAAAATTTTAAACCATAAATAAATTGTCCTCAAGATTTTTTTTTTTTTTTTTATTTATTTATTTTTTTTAATATGAAGTTTATTTTTAACCTAGAAATCAATTCAAATATCATTTAAAAAATCCTCTTGTATGTAGTATGAATTATAAAATATATATACAATATGAAATTTTAGTAAAAATGTAGTTTAAGTAAAAAATTGAATTATATAATAAACAATAGGCTAAATTACAAATTTAGTTTCTAATCTATTAGATTTGTGCCTATTTAATATTTAAATTTTTAAAAGCATTTAATAGATTATTAAACTTCTAAATTTTGTATTAATTAAGTCTCTAAACTTTAAAAGTGTCTAATAGATTAAAAAACGTTCAATTTAGTGTTTATTAAATTCCTAAATTTTAAAAGTGTTTAATAGATATTTATTTTTTTAATTTTGTATTTAACATAGGTCTCTAATTTTTTCAATTTTGTATTTAATAAACTTTAAAAAAAGAAATGAAGTATTCTATTAAACATATCATATAAAGATTTGCTCATCATATGTATGAATAGAATGCATACATATTTAGATTTTTATATCTAATTCATGAAAAAATATTAAGGATTAAAAGTAACATAAATCCAACATAGGAAAGCTTTTAATACAATAAATTTTCCTAAGTGAATTAATTTAGATTCTCTAATTTCATTATAATTCTATTTTAAAATCATTAATGCATAACTTTCCTACTTTCGTAAGACTTCCCTAAATGCAAAGATTAAGGTAAATTAGAGAAAAATATGAGATTGTAGCAATTTTTTTTATTTGCTCGTCTTTCTCTTTTTCTTAATATTTAGAAAGAATGACGTGATAATTTTTTTAGATTAAAATATCATTTTTAATTTTTGTACTTTAGGAATTGTTCAATTGTTGTCCCTACATGGAATTGTTTTTTTTTTTCAAGAACGGTTGAATCTTAATTCTTGTACTTGCAAATATCTAATTTTGGTCTATGTACACTTAATAAAAACTTTAGACTCTACTACTAGTTTATTATTGATTTTTCCATAAAACTTTTTCTTATCTATTAGCATTTTCAATAAAAAAAAAATTGAAAACATATTCACATATTTTCTTTTCTAGCATGAAAAATATTATTTAACTAATTTAATAAAAAGTAAATTTGAGGAACTAGATTTAAGATTTATTGATAGTACAAAGACTAAAATTGAACAAACTCTAAACTAAATAAATCAAAATGGTATTTAAACTTTTTTTTTTTTAATTTTTTACTACTTTGGTGAAGTTTTTGGAGAATAATAATTTTGTTTATACTATATTAATCTAATTTGAAGTGGAATCAAATTGAAATAGCTACGAATCACTAACATATTATATAAATGGATTAGTTCAACATAATATGGTTTTAAGGGAGTGTTTAGAGTACCAACTTGAAGTTGGTGGAGTGGGCTATTATAGCTCACTTCTTATTTGGGACACCAATTATAATAGTTAGTGTTTCAAACTATTATAACTTACAATTATCTACAGTGTTATTATTTAAAATCATTCTTTGGTACATTGTTTACTATTTCCTACTCATCCTCTTTTTCCCACTTTGCTCCAGTGTTTACTATTTTCTATTCAGACTAAAATAGTTTTCACCCCAAACATAGACAATTATAACTTAAACTAAAATAGTCTACACTGCAAACATAGACTATTATAACCTACAAACTATAATAAGTACTGACTATAATAACCAAATCAGCACTCCAAACGCCAATTAGTGTTCCACCTTCTAATGAATATGATTTGCAAAATTAGATATTGCAATTTGCAATTTCACTTTCAATTGATGTACAAGAAAATTGGAAATGTGACACAAACATCAAAACATAGAATCTTTACAAAATGTTGAGGAGAAGGAAATGGAATGTTTCTAACCATAATAAATGGAAAAAGGCCAAGGTGTGTTTGTTTTGTTATGCATGTTTCCAAACAAAGGCATTAGAATCCAATGTCAACATACATAGGCTTTGACTCTGCACCACGTGGCGTGCAGAGAGAGGGTGAGGGTCTATGAAGTGAGATACATGTGCAGCTGACGTGGCATTTGTTTGCGCGTCATAGGGATAAGGGATTTGGATTTCCTGCGGTCAAGTACGGATTTAGATAATGTTCTCATTTTTCACCTCTCTCTCTACTCTCCACCGACGATTAATCCTTCTACTGTGGGACCCATTTCCAGCTAATACCAAAATACATCGATTGTTAATGTTGAGATCTCGATTTTACAAAAATGTTGATGAATTTCGATATGCTATGAAAATTTAATATCTTGATTAGGAACATTGTTTAAAATTTTGAAAGCGACGTCTTTAGAAGGTTCGAGATCTCGATTGGAGTACATCTTATTTTTATAAGATGTCGAGAAAATGTTAAGAAATATTGATAAAATATCAACAAAGCATATTAAACCAAAGCATATTAAACCCTGAAATTTAATGGTATATTGTATTGGTAAGTTGTGTGCATGCATTTTACAAAGCATTGTGTTAAGTTATACTCTAAACTTTGAAATTGTATCAATTAAAACTCTAAACTAATGATTGTATCCATTTAAACCTTGGAATTTCATAAGCATATCAATTTACACCATCCTCTAAATTTTATTCAACTAATATCATGTGAAATTTATAATTTTTGTCAATTAAGTTTCTAAATTTTCATAAGTCAATCAATTTAGACATTTCATTACGAGTATTTTTAAAAATCATTCATGCATTAATTCTCAAACGTGTGTAAACTTCTTCAAATGTTAGTTTTACAAAATGGACGATTAAACTAAATGTATGGACAATTTTCAAAGGAAATTTGTCTAAGATTCTAAATTGATTAATTTATGAAAGTTTAGGAGTTTAATTGATACAATTATAAGCTTCACACGAGATTTTTTCAAACGGAACATAACGAAGGGTGTAAATTGATACTATTACCAATGTTCAGCATTTAAATTGATACAATTATTAGTTCAAGGTTTAATCGATAAACTTGTAAATTTTAGAGGTATGAATAGAAATTTTTTCTATTTTTAATATTATGAAATTATTACATTTTTTAAAATCATTTGTCGTATAAGATGATTTGATATCTGGCTTAATTAATTAATCATATGAATATGATCATTAGTAAAATGATGAATTATATCATCACTAGGTTATTATTAAAGTCACATTATATAATTTAAACAATTTCCATAAATTTTTGCATTTTTATTTTATTTTTTTATAATTGTGGTTGACATTAACATTTTCATATAAATAGGTTAAACTATATAAAGTATCCCTAAAATTTGTATTTTGTGTCAAAAATACCATTGAACTTCTGAAAGTTTCAAAAACATCCTTAGAGTTTCAAAATGAGTCCAAAAATACTCTTATCGTTAGTTTTAGATGGAAACTGTTAGTATTTAAAATATCTTTGAATTTTCAATTTTTTTTTTTTAAAAAAACCATAAACTTAAAACAAAGTTTAAAATTATCCTTGCTGTTATATGAACATAAACTATTAATACTGTTTTAGTTTAAAATTATCCTTGCTTTTATATGAACATAAACTATTAATACTGTTTTACTTCTTTATTTTTCCTCTTTTTTATCCTCTCTCTTCTTCAATACCTTCTTACTCACTCTTTTTTTTTTTTTTTGTTAACTGTTTGATATTTGTTAATTTTAAAAAAAAATCAATAAATAAATAAAATTACACATTTTAGTTAAGGTATATGGACTAAAGAAAGAGAATAATGGAAGCACCAAAGAATTTTAGAACTTAAATGTTTTAACAAAGTTGTATGTTAGTAGTTGAGTATGTGTTAATAGCTAAGTTTATATTTTTTATTTAACTATTTATCATTTTGGTATGTTTTAAGGGGAAATTTTGATTTTGGAATTTTGTGAAATTTTGTGGGATCTTATGTTTTAACTTCTTTTTCTTTCTTTTTTTTTTTCTTTTTTTTTTTTTTTTTTTTTTTGAGAAAATTGGTGTGAGAATTGAAAAAATGGGAGAAGAATGAGAGTATCTATATGGAAAAAAAAGATATCTATATAATTTGTTTTAAATTGGTTCTTTTTTAACTCAAGAAATTTTCAAACAAATTGATCGACATACTAATGGTAGGAGCATTTTTAATTTTTTTGGTTGAAATTTTAGACTTATTTTTTTAATGAGGTATTAATGATTTTTGTTCAGATACTAACGGTGGGAGTATTTTTAAACTTTTCTTAAGCCTATGGATACTTTTGGAATTTTTAAAAGTTTGGAGTGTTTTTGTAACAAAACTTTAACGGTTTTCATCTAAAACTAGCGGTAAAAGTACTTTTGAACTATTTTTTAAAGTTTAAGAGTATTTTTGAGATTTTTAAAAGTTAAAGTATATTTTTGAGAAAAAATACAAAGTTTAAAAGCATTTCTTTTATAGATAATTTAGCGTTTTAGTTTTTAGGAGGGAAAAAGTGAAAAGTTGACAAATAATTTATTGTTACCGCCACTTGTTAGATCCATATCATACTTTCATACGATAAAATGCGATTTGACACGTATTTCCAATTCAAGTATGTGGATAAGAAAAATATTAAGTGCATATTGGGAGAGGTGATAGTGGTTTTGTCGGTTTTGGAATCAACCAAGAACCAAACCAAACCAATTGGTTTTATAAAGAAAAGATCCAAATCGATGTCTAATAAAGAACAAAACTAATGAATTGGTTCGGTTTATTATCAGTTTGGTTTTCGATTTTGACATTTTTTTTTCTCTTCCAAAATTTAATTTTTATTTCCAATATTGTTTTTGACTGGTCATTTTTACTAATTTTAAATTAAAATTGGGCCCATTCCTTTTTATATAGATTGAAGTTGGACATTTTTATTTTTTTCTAAACAATAAATATATGCACCATAATAATTAAAATACTAAAAGATACTTAATATTGTTAGAGTTTATTTTTAACATTATACATACCCTCAGTATGGTTAGGTTTTGATTGATTTTTCCAATCAAAATCTGATTTGAACAAATATGTTTTGGTTTTGTTCAAATAAAAAACATGTCCAATTTTATACTAAAAGACCAAACCAAACCAGTGGATCGGTTTGATTGGTTTGATTTTTCAGTTTTTCATTTTTCTGTAACACTCCTAGTAGGCTACACTGATCTTTATACAACCTACATAAGTGTTCAATCATAAGTGGTCACGTGGCAAAAGGTTTTCTAAAATATATATATATATATATTTTCCCTTTGTGGTTAAAAGAGATGCATGGAAATGGGTGCAACTTAGGCGACATCCAAGTTTTAGTCTATAGATAGAATTAATGTAATGCCTCGAGTTAGGAGGGCGACATGAAGAACCGAGATCACATTCGAATGAGAGGGATCCTAAGGATAGGAAAATGTGGCTAAGAAATACTTAAAAGAATTGAAAGTTACTACCTATACCAATAAGGTGCACCTTTATTTTTTGTAGCTCAATCATAAGAACTTCAAAGTAAAGTGATCATCTGGAAATTTTTATAGGAAACATGCCAGTGAAGACAAAGCATCCTAAAAAGTCCTGTGTGGTTAAAATTCTTGGCTCAAAGGACAAGAAAGGAAGATATTATCATTTTAGCCCCTAAATTTCGAGCATCCCTCAAATTTCAAAATCTACCTTTTTAGTATTATTTATGATAAATTTTTATTATTTTAAATCTTGACCTGACTTTTTAATAATAATAATAATTAAGAAAAAAAGAGGAAAGGAGGGTGGAGGGATGAAAGTGAGAGAATATATTTTTTTAATTATCATTTTTAATTTAAAATGACAAGTCAACATTTGGAATAATAATAAACATTTACTTAATAACCTTTAAACATATTCGTAAATTTTTTAAAATTAATGAATTTTTAGGATCTATTTGATAAACAATTCAGATTCTATTTTAGGTTTTTAAAATTTAATGAGTTTAGTGAATCTGCATTTGGTATGCAATCTAAATTTTGTTTTCGAAAACTATTTTCGAATTATGTAATCCAAACCGTGCAAATTCTGAAAACAACATTTTCATATTTTCGGTGAATTCAGATTTTGAGTTTGAAATTTTAAAATATAAAATTATATTAAAAAGAATACAAACATTAACATATAAAGTATTTTATGTTATAAACTTAATTATTTTTGTTAAATTAAATTATATATTATATAATGTAGTATAAATTATATGATATTAGAAAACAATATTATACAAAATTTTTAACATAAATCAAGTTCATAAATTAATTATTAATAGTTTTTATTCAACCAAATATTTAGTGAGTATCTATAATTAATTTTATGGGTTATAAATATATTATTAAACACATTTTGAACAATTGATTGAATTGAAATTTAATTCCTAAATCTGCTACCAAACACATATAAAAAAACATGAAATGTAAATATGTTTTCATTTTATCCCTGGTTTCAAAATTCTATTTTCAAATTGCCTACCAAACATAAAATGCAAATCTGTTTTCATTAAATCCCTTTATCTTTAAATTTATGTTTTCATAATGCCTACTAAATGGCCTGTTTCAAGGCTTTTATTAAAACGAGTTTGTAATTTAATTTAATAAAAAATCTATATATGAATTGAGCGTTAGTAAACCTGATAACGTTTCAATCTCTCCAACATCTTAAGAGACTTGAGTGAAAATTTAGAGACGAAAAGGTAATTTTCTTAAGAAAAAAAAAGACAAAAGAAATAATTGATTTTCCGCTTCCAATTATTCCCCGAACCCCAACTACTACATTGGGTAATGGGGTAACAATTTTTTTTTGGGAAAATTACCTTTTTAGTCCCCAAGTTTTGAACAATATGTGCGTTTGGTCCCTAAGTTTTAAAAATGTACCATTTTAGTCCCTTAGTTTATAAGAATAGGTCCATTTGGTCCCTGAGTTTTTAAAATATACCTTTTCAGTCCCTGAGTTTTTAAAATAGGTCTAAGAGATCTCTCAAATAATTTTTTATTATTAATTTAAATAATTATATGATATTTTAAATTATAAGAATAATTTTTAAAAACCATTTCGTCTCTAAAACTATTTTTTCTAATTTTAAATATCATATAATTATTTTTAAAAAATTAAAGAAAAAAAATACTCAGAGGACCTTTTAGACCTATTTTTAAAAACTCAGGGACTGAAAATGTATATTTTGAAAACTTAAGGACTAAATGGACCTATTCTTATAAATTGAGGGACTAAAAAGATATATTTTTAAAACTTAAAGACCAAACATACATACTGTTCAAAACTTAAAGACTAAAAAGGTAATTTTCTCATTTTTTTTTTCTTTTCAGCTGCGGGACACTTATACAGCTTTCATTGTGTACCTTCTTTGTGGGTCCCATTCTGATTGTCCACTGGCCCCACCTAATTCCCTTTGCATCCCAGCCGTTCATCTCGCCCCCATCCTCCCCTTTTTCCCCTTTTCTTTATTTTCCATTTACCTTTTTGCCACCCACACCCAAATGGTAATTGCACGTTTTTATTAAAAAAAAAAAAAAAAGAAGCTAAATTACATACTATACCCAAGGTTCAGAATAGCGATGTCAATGGAAATATCGATATCGATGGAAATTGATGAAAATTTATAAAAATTGTTATAATTAATTAATAAAACTTTGATTGTAGTTTAATTAGACTATAACTCACAATTTTTAATCATAATTTCTATAAAGTAAAACAATATTTAGATGTCTATGGTAAATGTCTGAGTAACGGTTGATACGAGAACATAAATTTTAAAAATAAATTACAAAATAATACAAATTTTATGAATATTTTGATGTAAAATGATGGGAAAATTATGAAAGTTTTGGATGGTAAAAGAAAAAACTCACATCAATTCAATTTATAGTGAAATGATGTGAAAATTTAATGAAAAAGTTTAATTGAGCTTAAAAATAAATATAGATTTTTTTGTGGTATTTTCAAATTCAATTTCTTTATAAATAAAAGTTTTGGATGGAAAATAAAGCTAAAAATTGAGAAAAATTATAAATTATAAATTATAAATTTTGAACTAAGCTAACATAGTTAATAATTTTTTTTTGAAATTTTCTCGAAATGTCGAAATTTCTCAAAATTTTCTCGAAATGTCGAAATTTCATCGAAATGAGGGGAATTAGAATATTCTTGAAATCTCGAAATTTCGTCGAAATTGGGGGAAAACGAAATTTTCCCCAATTAAGATTTCGAGACCCTCGAAATTTTGAGATTTCGATGGAAATTTTCCACTATGAATATATCTTTGAATGTCGTACTTTGAGTAAAAAATATTCATTTTAAAAGTTTCAAAAATACCCTTAAACTTTTAAAAAGAGTTTAAAAAAATAGTCTTACCGATAGTTTTGGATGGAAATTGTTAGTGTTTTGCTTCAAAAATCCACTTGAACTTTTAAAAGTTTCAAAATTACCCTTAAACTTAAAGAAAAGTTAAAAAATACTGTTAATATATGAACATAAACTATTAATATTTCGTTGCAAAAATACCTCAAAACTTTCAAAAGTTGCATTATTACCCTTACCTTTAAAAAAACAAAAATAAAAATGCTCCTATAGTATATTTACACTTTATCACCTCCCTCTTCAATTTCTTCTTTCTATTCTACTTCATTCTATAACCTATCACTTCTCGATTTTCTCTATTTTTTTTTAATCTCAACTTACTCTCTTTCTTGTTAACTATTTGTCATTTTGTTTACTTCAATTTTATATCTTATCAAATTCTCATACTGTGGGCACCAAGAGTTCACAACTCTCTAGATTTCATAATTTTTTACTCCTCCGTATTTTACTCCTTACCACAAATATCTTCTTAAACATTTGACAAAAATCCAGATATGAAATGGTATAGTAGTGACCTAAAATGATAATTTAGATTATCTCATTGTTTTAGCTCCACCATACAATTATAAGTCTCGATTTTTGTTCAAAATTCCAAAGGATTACCATTCCAATAATAGTTTTGAAACGTTTATGAAAGTTCATGAGTAATATTGCAACATTTGAAAGTATATCGGTACTTTTAAAACAAATGACAAAGTTCTAGGGTATCTGTTATAATTTAGCCTACTTTATTTCATTTTAGGTTCATTTAGTAGTAGTGTGAAATGATTAAAATCAAAATTTTTATGTTCAAAATCACTTCAAAACATATTTTTAATAATTTGAAATCAATTTGAATTTATGAAAAATCTAATTTAAAAGCGTAAAATGAAACATTATATTGATGGTGAATTATCCAAAATAAGTTTAAAAGTAATTTCTAACCATACAAGAAATTTTAATTTCAAAACCACCCACTGTCGCTACGGGTTTGCGATGTGGAGCGGCCGACGTTTCCAAGAAAAGGAAAATGGAGTCGCCACCAGTCTTGATTTAGAGGATGTGACTGGGCACCCAAAAGTATGCCAAATTGGTCTACCAAGAAAAGATAAAGGGTTCGGGGGTCTTTTGTGCATGGGGAAGGTATTAGCACCACTTAACACTCGTTCAAATAATCAAGTTTTATTTTTCTCGTGTCATTAAAGAGATGCCTTTTTATAAAAAAAAATTATTTTTTGTTTTAATTTTTAAATGTCTCATATTTTATTGATCACTATTATTACCAATAATTAACAATAATTATGAGTGATCAAAGACCATTAGAAAATTTATTTGAATTTAATTTGGCATCCCAAAATAAATTCTTCACCTCAAGAATATTAAGAAAGTCAACATCTTGACCTCTTAATCTCCGTCACAGGAAAGTTTTTTTTTTTTTAAAAAAAAAGATTTGGTTTAATTATTTAAAATATTTCACAAAAATATTTATAATTTGTAAAGGAAAGAGTTTTTGCCGACGATCAATTTTGATTAGTTTATTTATTTTTTAAAAAAATGGAGAAAAGAAAACGTTTTAAAGAAAAATTATTTTTGAAAGGAAAGAAATTTTATAGAATCGAGTTTACTTTTAGAAAAATATTTATAGATGATTATAGAAGTATTCAAATTTTATTTTAAGGAAATATATGCCTTTTCTAAAGTTTTTTTTTTATGTAATGCATTTTTTGCAAAGAATATATATTTTTGTTTTATAAGAATAGAATAAAATACATGTGTAAAAGAAATTTTTGTATTAAAAGTTGGTTTGAAAGAAAACATATTAACATCAAATCTTGGCATCCCAAGATATTGATTTCTCACCTATAGAATCCAAGTATCGGCATCCCGAATATTCCGTCATTGGAAAGTTTTTAATAATAATTTGTTCAAAGATATATATAATACAAATATTAGAAATTTAAACAATTATATCATTAACAATATATCTTACATAATATACAAGGGTAATCATTGATGAAATTTAAAATTCAAAGTTTAAGGCAAGGTTAATCGACTAAATAAAAATCTAAAACATTAATCATGAAATTTAAACTTTACAAGCAACTCAAAATATATAAATAAATAAATTGGTCTATATGAGACACAATTGGTCTAAATATGATGCACAAATGAAATTGATCTAGAATAATATTGCTAAAATATACAAACAAATATGTAATTAAAAATGTCCTATTCAGAAATAGGTAAAACTCACCATTTTCGACAATTGACGATTGTGAATGCTTCTTTTTGATGTGCGGGAAAGAAAAGAAAAAAATGTGGAGAGAAGTTAGGTTGAGTGATTGTTAGAGGAGAAAAAGAAAGAAACTTAGAAAATAAAATAAAATCAAGAGGAACAAGGAGAGAAAACGTGAGAGGAGAAATTGAAAGAACCACTAAAATTTTTTTGGTTTTTTTTTAGTCTATGTATTATGTGTGAGAAAGATGAAAAATCTGTTGAGAAGAAAAAAAAGTGCACGAGAGAAAGTGTGTATGTGAGTTGGAGAGAAAATAAAAATGGCTAGGGTTTCTTTATTGCGTTGTTTTTGTGTGTTGTCTCCCTACAAAATGTGTGCCAAAAACCTCCAATTTATAGAATTGTCAAAACCTTGTTAATTAGGAAAAAAAATAAATCAAATCAAATTTAAAAAGAAGAAAAATAATACATTTAATTTGAAAATATTTTTATGATTAAAAAAATATATGTGGTTTAAATATTTCCACTCAAATTTAATTAAATACAATTTTTCCATAAACAAAAGATTTGATCATTCAAAATTTTATTTTTACTTCAAAATTTTATTCTCCCTAAAATACAAATGTGAAAAAAAAAAAAAAAAATTAAAGAAAGTCTTTTTATTTTATGAACATAAAAAATTCTAAATTTATTTTCCTAAAACGCAAAAATGAAGATGTTTTTTTTTTTTAATTAAAAAAAAAGAATGCAATTTACTTTTTTTTGTTTATTTTTATTTAAAAGCTAGAAAATTCAAAATTAATGAGAAAGACACAAAATAAAAATGATGAAATAAAATTTCGGACAAATTTAGGGATCTACAGTTTGCCCCCTTTGTTCATCCTTGTAGAATTAGAAGGTGGACAAAGGCGTAGACCTTATTTGTTCGATATTTTATTTCTTCATTGTACTCTAACAAACAATTGAGACAATAATAATGTAAATCGTGAATGACTAAACACCAAACTATAAAGCAAAAATACTTTTTTTTAGACACAGCCAGAGGTAAACGCTAAACTGTCATTTTTTAGTTAAAACGGTGATGTTGATGGAAATTTTAAGATCTCAATTTGATGGAAATGTAGATGAAAATCTTGATAAAATGTTGAATGTTGATGAATATTTTTAGAAAAAAAATATAAAAACAAACTATTCATAAATAAATAAATATTTCGTTAAAATACTATTTTGGTCTCCATACTTTGTAGTTTGTTTAATTTTAGCCCCTATACTTTCAATTGTTCAATTTTAATTCATGTACTTTTAATAAATCTTAAATTTAGGCTCTACTACTAGTTTATTGTTGATTTTAAAAATTCTTTTTCATAATCTATTAGCATTTTTACTATAAATTTTGAAAATATATTAACATATTATATTTCTTTACATAAAATTATTATTATTATTTAACCAATTTTGGTCAAAAATAACCTTGAAGGACTAAATTTAAGATTTATTAAATGTATGAGGATTAACATTGGACAATTAAAAGTATGGAGACTAAAATTGAACAAACTTCAAAGTATAAGAACCAAAATAATAGTTTAACCTAAATATTTTATTCTTTTAAAAAATTAAAAAAATAATCATTTAGATTATATTCACATTAATAATATTTTGTTACTTACATTTTATGTTTCAGGTATAATGTAGAAATAAAAATAAAAATATTGACATATTCATGAAAATTTAATAATGTGAGTTTGTATTCATATAAAAAATGATCTTAAAGGGTTGTTTGGGATGTTTAGTTGAGATATGATGTCTGTGTTTGGGGTGTCGAGTTATTTTGTCTGAGTTCATTTGTCTAGAGATGTCCACCGGGTGGAACGGGGCCGGGATGGCTTCCTAGCTCCTCGTCACTTCTTCCCATTTCATTCCATGTCTCAGCCAAATTCTCCACAAGGATCGGGGCGGGGATTCCTCGCGGGCAATTCGCGAGGATCGAGTACCCCGCAGGAAATTTTTTCTTGTTTAATTTTTTAATTTAAAAATCAATTAACATAAATCACTATTATGAAAAAGTTCTAATTAAATGATCAATTCTTATATGATTAGTTCCACATAGACAATTAGAATTTAAAGAGAAATTATTCAAAATTTTCAAGTTGAATGAAATAATTATCCATCAAATTATTCACATATATAATCTAAATTGATTAGAATTCAAACATTTTTTTTTGTACATTAATTCAAACATATTCATTATTTTGAGCATTAAACAAGAAATCTCGAGAATTAAATATAATATTTATATAAAAAAAATAAATAAATAACATTAAATTATTATAATAAATATAATAAAAAAAGCCTAACGGGGCATTCCCCGTCCCCGTCCCGTCCCCATTTAGCTTTCGGGAATTTTTTTTCCACTCTTTCCCCCATTCCCCACCCTGTTTGGGGCAGGTCTCCGTAGGACCTTGTCCCCGTGAGGAAAGTGAACATCTCTATATTTGTCTGTGTTTGGGGTGCAGAGTTGAGTTCACAAGGTATTTGGTGTAGTTTTTTAACTCTAGATAATTTGCTTTTATAATTGCTATTTTTGTTTTGGAACCCTACAACATACTTTAACAGTCATCGATCTTATAATAGTCAGATGTGACTGTCGAAGTTGATCATCAGAGGTGGTTGTTGGAGCTCGAATTTGGTCGCGCAAGGGTGGACATCGAAGTCAATCATCGAAGATGATTTTCGCCAAAGTTTTGTAGTCAGAGCCGGGAGTTGGTCGTCGGAGTTGGTCATGTGAAGATGATCATCGAAGTTGATCATCAAATGTAATTTTCGTTGGAGGTGGTTGTTGAAGCCTAAAGTTGGTTGCACGAAGGTGGTTGTCAAAGTTGGCCATTGAAGTTTGTTGTCGGAGGTGGTTGCTAGAGTCTGGAATTGGTTGTTGGAGTTGGTCGTGCGAAGTGGTAGTTGGAGTTAGTTGCTAGAGTTGTCATCAAATGTGGTTGCTGGAGCCTGAAGTTGGTTCCAAAAGTATGGCAGCAGTAGTCGCCGACAGTGACTAAAAGGTAAAACCATTGGAAATATTGGAAGAATAAAGAGTTGAAGTGAATTGGTAAAATAACTACCTACATGTAAAGTTGGTAGGCCAAACATTGAATTGATATATTTTACAACTCAACTCGGTTGGTTGTTGGCAAAATATTATAAGTGCAGTTGTCCCACATTGGTTAAATTGAAGAATGAGGGTGGACTCCAAGTCTATAAAATGAGCCTATGCCTCTAGTTTCAATTCGTCCTAGTTAGAAACACTTTAAGTTTAGTTTGCTAACTCTAGTTAAATTTGTTTTGTATTCTCTAATTTGAGAGTGGGAAAAAGGTGTGAGTAGTATAAAAGCTTTGAGAAAGTGTTCTTGTAATTGGGATCGGAAGAGAAAATTATTCTGTGTGATTGTAACAATTTTTCACTTAGTGGATTTTTCTTGGTCGGTGGTTTTTCTCCGAGTTGGGAGTTTTCCACGTTAATTCTTGTGTTTCTAGATTATTATTTTCTTTTAATTTTTTAGTTATTTTTCTGTTTTTTACTGCGATATAAGTGGGAGGTTTTTTCCAACAAACTCAATTCACATTGGTGTGCCAAACTCGTAAACAGTAAAGTAATCGTTTCTACTAAATGGTGAAGTAATCGATTCTAGGATAGTCCCCCTCCCACTTCTCTAAACAATATCGATGAAAATAGGAAAAAAAAAAAAAAGAAAAAGAAAAATCCAAATTGTGGTAAAAAAGAGAAAATAAAGTCAAGAAGAATATTTACCCTGTGTGCCAAAGCGCGTTGCCACGTAAGAGAGATAATGTGGGAGCTTCAGCATATATAGCTGGATTCCATTTCATCTCATATATATACAAATATTTTTCAAAACTAATTATTTATTAATTTCACACTATATCTATTAAAAAAAAAAAAATTAGAACTCATATTTTTCACAGATTTTCCTTAAAATTTTAGTTTGAATCTCTTGTATCACAAATTGAAAATATATATTTTTTTTTATTAAAATCTTAATATTTAAATAAGTTCAATTTTAATAAATAATAAACGAAAATAAGGCATATCAATTCAAGCACAATATAAAATATCATGAAGTCAACATAGCATTTCTTACATTCAAAATAATGGGTCATTCATGCAATCAACTGTATCTATTTTCATACACTTTTTTAATTATAGTAGAAGAAATATTAAAAAATAGTTCTAAAAAAAGAAAAAGTTGTCACATGACAACTTACAATTGGACATTTGGGTGAAATATATAAAAATAAGTGCAACATAGAATACACCAAATATTTTTCCAAAGAAAATGTGTTTTACTTCAATAATTAAAGAAGTTGATTGACAACGGCTCACATGATTAATATGGTAACGAAGGAAAGTTCATGATGCCCATCAATCATCTAACTTAACTCTTTGTGTAACCTCCTACTCAATTATACAAGTAATGTTTGTCTCTAAACGACAACTGTGTATACGTAAGAAAAAATAACATCCGTTAAAGGCTCCTGTATTCTATTAAATGACTCTCTTAAACACTAACTTAGACCATTTTGAAAGTTTCTTAGATTTGCACAACTTAGATGTCTCTAAGCTTTTGGATTGTTCCGTTTATGAAGAAAAAGAATTTGTGACAATAAATTTAATTATTGAACTTTCGTATGTAACAATTTAGTCCATATGTGACATTACACTTTTATTTATCCCTAGCCAAATTTTGTTATGCTAGATATCATAATTACTTTAACAAAAATGTAAATTATTAATGCGTGTTTGAGTTACCTTCCTCAACAAATTTTGGAGGACTGCCAAAAATTTAAAGTGGTTGTTAATAAATAAAAACCACCCTTTTTTTAAAAAATAATTAAAGGAATGTTTCAAATATAGGAAAATGAACCAAAATATTTCAAATATACTAAAATTTCACTGTCTATCCGCGATAGACTACCATCTATGTCTATTTATAGTCTATCGCGATACAAATGGTATTTTATTACGGTCTATCATTTATTGAAGACGATAACTTAAACGCACCCTATATATATGTATATAAACTTTAATATATATAATGATATAGTCTCTACCGTTTGTTATAATAATTTGTAGTAACTTAGTTTTTGTATATAATAGGTTAGTTCATACAATTAGTGAAAATAGGAATACATAGTTCATATAATTTAGTTTATGACTCTTTTTTTTTAATTTTTTATTATTAAGTATGAAACAAAAAAAAATTATTATTAAGTATGAAACAAAAAACAAAGGTTGTTAAATAGAAGTGCCTTTGAAGTAAATGGAGAAACTTCTAGGCTTCTAGCAAGTCTTTTTCTTTTTTCTTTTTTCGTTTTCTTTTTTTTCGGTTACAGCTCCAAAGTTGAAACTGGATGTATTAATTTATGTCGTGAAAATTTTCATATACATGGTTACATATAAACCAATCACACGTAATTATATTATATACATGTGAGATTGAGAAACATTCTTTATACTAATTATGTGTATTATTTATATCAACTGTGTTTACTTCAACTTCAATTATCAATTGTGTTGTGCAGATCTTAGTGTAACGAAATTGTGTTAAATGTACGTTTTTTTGTCACATCATACATCTTGCATTGTTGCCTTCCATCTCACTTTAATTTGTCTCGATATGATCTAAATGTCTCACCCATAATTTTATTTTTCTTAGCATGGTTAGTGTCTCAAACAAGGGCCCTTGCTTGCTTGGTCCCTTCATGCTAATGGCCTAAGTCTATCATAAATTTCCTTCAACCATACATTTTAAAAACTATATGTAATATATCATTATCAAATAAATATATCATAAATACTTCATATTGATATACAATTTTGGCAAAATGTTGGAAAAATGTCAATTTATTGTTCTAATTTTGAGGACTTGTATTAATTTAAATCATAAACTTTTGTAAGTACATCAATTTATACTCTTCATTACATTCCGTCAGAGAAATTCTCGTGTGAAACTTATAATTGTATAAATTAAACCCTCAAATTTTTATAAATGAATCAATTTAAACTCTTAGTCAGAATTTCTTTTGAGAATAGTTCATTAATTTATTTTAATAATCTATTTTGTGAAACTAATATTTGAAGAAGTCTCTACACACATTTGAGAATCAATGTATGGATGATTTTTAGAGATAATCATAATGAAAAATCTAAATTAATTGACTTATGAAAATCGAAGAGTTTCATTGACTCAAATCATTAGTTTCACACGGAATTGGTCAAATGAAATTTGCAAAGTGTAAATTGACACACTTATGAAAATTTAGTGTTTAAATTGATACCATCCGAGAATTTAGAGATATAAATCAATATTTTCCCTACAATATTTTACATCAAAAATTAAATTGCTAAACTTTAAAAGCCATATTATTAAATATTGAAACGAAAAAGTTGATGCCACATCATTAGGAAACCTTAAATATATATTTTAAGCTTACTATTTTTGTTTAAAACCCAAAATCGAATTACTTTTTTTTTTTTTTTTTTTTTCACTTTTTTGTGGTGGGAAAAAAAACCCCAAAAATCCTAAAACTGTTTTCACACACAAACACACAAAAGATTCGACATTAAATGAGGGGTATAATTGTAAATTCACAAAAAGGTCCTTCTCCTCCATAAGTACTCCCTCATCCCTTCTTCCCCAAACGCCCACTCCCACTCCATCCTCTCTCTCTTTTTCAGTTACTAAACCCACAAAAATGGCTAAAACCGCTATTCTCCTCTGCATTGCGTCTCTGATTTCAACAATGTGGACGGCCGGCGCCAGAATTCCCGGCGTGTACTCCGGCGGCCCATGGGAGAGTGCCCATGCCACGTTCTACGGCGGCTCCGACGCCTCCGGCACAATGGGTAGGCAGGAATTTTCAAAGAAAGAAAGAAATTGAAGTGGAAATGGGAATTAGATTTGGATTTTGAATTTTGGGTTTGTGTGTTTGTGTGCAGGTGGAGCTTGTGGGTATGGGAATTTGTACAGCCAAGGGTACGGAGTGAACACGGCGGCGTTGAGTACGGCGCTGTTCAACAATGGGCTGAGCTGTGGCGCCTGTTTCGAAATCAAATGTGCTAATGACCCGAGATGGTGCCATTCCGGCAGCCCGTCGATTGTTATTACGGCCACTAATTTCTGTCCGCCGAACTTTGCTTTGCCTAGTGACAATGGCGGATGGTGTAATCCTCCTCGCCTGCATTTCGATCTGGCTATGCCTATGTTTCTTAAGATCGCTGAGTATCGCGCCGGAATCGTCCCCGTTGCCTACCGCCGGTCAGCCTCTTTCTTTAATTTTTTGTTTAAATTACCATTTTACCCCTTCTATCCTTTCTGTGTTTCTTTCTTTTATTATTATCATTATTACTTGAAAAGATTATATGTTTCTTTAATTAAATGTTGGTATTTCCTCTCTTTAATTTTAAATAATTTTCTTATTTATATTTAGTTTCTTTTTGTGTTTTAAAAATGTTTATAAAATTTAGGGAAAATAAACTTTTGTTCCTTAATTTTTTTTTGTTTAAATATTAATTTGGTTCAATACTTTTGGTTAATCATTTACATTGATCTTTATAACTTCAATTTTAGTTCTTAGGTAAACGAAAATAGTCATTTAGTCCAAATAAATCCAGATTGAAAGTATAAAAATCAAAATGAATGAACGTTTGAGTATAAAGATTAACATAACAAGTGAATGTATAAAAACCAAAATAAAAATTTTGATGATACAAAAATCAAAACAAAACAAAATTGATTAGGACCAAAATTGTATTTAAATCTAAATTAATTTTCATATTGAATTTCAAGATTTTATATTATTATTTTTTAAATGAGAGAAGAAAATGATCACCCCCGATAGACTACTCAAAATTTTAATTACAGTTTTGAAGTAAATATCAAGCTTGTTTTATGGGGTTTTATTTTTTATTTTTTATTTTTAATAAAGTAAGTAAATAGTAATTGAACCTTGATTTTTAATTATTTTTAGAAATATTATTAAAATTAGTGAAAAAAATTACACAGAGTGCCATGCCGGAAGCCAGGGGGGATCCGGTTCACAATCCACGGGTTCAGATACTTCAACTTGGTTTTAATCACCAACGTGGCGGGTGCAGGGGATATCGTGAAGGTGAGCGTGAAAGGCACGCGCACCGGCTGGATGAGCATGAGCCGTAACTGGGGTCAAAACTGGCAGTCAAACGCCGTGTTAGTGGGCCAGGCCTTGTCTTTTAGAGTCACAGGCAGTGACAGACGGACCTCCACCTCTTTCAACGTGGCGCCATCTGATTGGCAGTTCGGTCAGACCTTCACCGGCAAGAATTTTAGGGTTTGAAGCCAGAATATTTTCGCACACAGACCAATCAGAATCTGAGAGAAGTTTGGCATTTGACGTGGCGTCACGTGATTGGATCATTTCAGCGGTAACTGTTTTTGACTGTGAAGTAAATATTTGATGAGGAAGAAAAGGGCTGAGGAGGCTGAACAAAAGTGTGGCCCACAGTCCTACATTAAAATATCATATTATATTTTATAATATAATGTTAGTTTTTGTTATTATTATTATTATTATTGTTATTAATATCAATGCGTTAGCATTTAGCAAGCATTTTTATTTCACAACAAAGTTGGGTGAATTATGTAGTACAATTGCAAACTGGCAAAGTGTATTTTTGCTACTTTTTTATATATAGTAGATTAATTGCTAATTTAATGCTTTTTCCTACCCTATTTATTTCGATGCATTATATAACCATTGGATTTTATTATTTTTTTCAAGTACAATAAATAGAAGTATAAAAATTTGAATTTTACAATGTTGGAAGAAAATGATATATAAAAACTGAATGTATTAACAAACAAATTAAATATTATCTTAAAGACAATTATTTACTACGCACTAGATGCAAGTAGATTACAACAATCGTCTTAGTAGGATACAATTACTAACTCCAGTTGAACTGCAACTTAGTAATGAAGTGAGATGATATAAATGAAAAATTACGTTGCTATTTATAGGCTAGCAACTTAGTAACCCTTCAAAATATAAAATAAAATCAAATAAATATAAATATTAAAATATTTGTCAAATTTAACTTAATTGAGTTGTTACTTGATAAAAATAAAACATAATTCATTCAAATGAAAGAAACTACAAATTTAACTTTAAATTTGTACATGAAACATAATTTTAATTTGATGGTTCAATCTAATTTAAAATTTTTAACAATGAATTTAATTTAAATAATTAAATTTATTTTTATTTTTCAATATTGAATTGTTTCACATTCTTTAACTGATTATATACATCCAACATACAAACTCAATTATCATTGGGTTATCCTCACTTGGTGAGTTTAATTTTTTAGATGAAAGTTTTAAAAACAATTATTTTAATAATGTTAATATTTTAGTGGTTTAATAAATGTTGTAATGTTATTTCAAATGTGTAATAAAGTATTACTTGTCAGCATGACTTAAAAGTGGTTGCTAAAGTAGGTTATTGGATGAGATGAAAATTGATGGCAAAATAATGGAGAAACTTAAAATGGGTTTATTTTTATTTATTAAAAAGTAAAACAAATATATTTGAATTTCACCTAAAACAATGAATTTGAAATTTTAAGTTGATTTAAGTTAAAATTTTATTTGTCAAATTATTTTGTTAAACCTTCCATTTTAAAATAGGAATCATGTGCCAATTATTGTTGAGTTAAGCATAATTTAACCATAACAATTTATTTTAACAATAAAAAAAATACTACTACCTAAAAACGTCTTAAAAACATAAAAAATAGATATAATTGATATTTATTTTCCAAGAATACTTTTTTTTTTTTGAAAAAAATATTCATTTTTAATTTCTATATTTTAAGCTCAACTTAATTTTATGAGTATAATTTTATTAACTTCAACCCTAAAATTTTTATATAAAATTTTAGTTTGACGTTAGTTGTATTTGTGAAAATTTCTCAATTTTATAAGTAATAGAAAAATGATAGAAGTCTATCACTAATAGATGCAGTCTATCAATTTTTTTGCTATTTTTTATAAATAGTTTGATATTTTTTCTATTCGTGAAAATTTTCCAATTTTATAAGCAATAAAATTAATATTTATATAAAATAAATCAGTTAAATTTTATAATAAACCACGTAATTAAAGGCCCTCAAAATCAAATCACACATAATTGAATAGAGGTAGTAGTTTTCAAAATTTCCACTCATGAAAATTTTAATTTTATTCAATCAATTAATTAGATACAAAAAGAATAATGTGTTGATACTCAAATGTGTAACCACTCATTAGTTAGAAAGAACTAACATTATTTATTGATACCAATCATTAATTAAAATTAACATTATTTAAAATATTATTATAGTAATTCATTGATAATTCAGTTATACTCAATAATTAGTTGTTCCTATTGTTTTTATTAACAAAGGCAATTGAAAGTGAAGGAAATTGAAATCCTTTAAAAGTTGTTTAACCATCTATTAAACATTTCTCTATTTATTCAATAATATCAAAATTAAAAGCATAAAATAGCATCAAAATACTCTATGGTATTTGATAATATAAAATAAACATAGTCCCTAATATTACCACAAAATAAATATTAATATTCTACAAATCATTATCAAAAGAAACATATTAGAAAGTTTGCTGCCTAACTAAAACTTTTTAAAGGTGTACTTAAAGTAGAAGTACTAATTTTATGGGTTGTTTGGAGACTCCTAATGGAATGAATTTGGATTGTAATGTAATCCAAAACTCATGTTTGAATGGAGCGTTTTGGGCCTGATTTGTTATATTAAATTCATTCTATTTTGACAGTTTTTAACTAAATTCTCTTTTTCACCGTTTTTACGTTCACAATCCTATTTTCGTTCTATCCTCGATACTTCACACATTTCAACACTTATTTGATTGCTAGTAATCACGAATACATTCTAACTTTTCAAACAACTCGTTGTAGTGTTTTTTTCTTTTTAAAAAATATTACTTTCAATGCAATGTAAATTATGGGAAATGAAATTTTAGGCATGGGGGGAAGGGACATAGGGTTGAAATTATTATATATGGGTAATTTATTTTCCCTATTAATTGAATCACATGAATATCACATCAAGCCAGCAAAGCACATGGGTGGGGGAGAAGCTTTTTTTTATTTTTTTTTTAAAAGAAAAGGGAGAAGCAATTCTAAAGGTCACTTTTTATTTTTATTTTTTAATTTTGCTAAATAAAAAATTCACTACTCTTTGGGAAAAAAATGAAGGGCCTTTGGATTCCCAAAGCCAAATCAAGCAAAATTACAAAAAGGGCTTTGGATACCTACCCAAAGTATTTTGAGCTTTGTGTTGTATGTTGAGGGTGGAAATGGTGAAAGGAAAATGGAATTGGGAATCTATTTGAATGATGTTGATTTCTAAGGATTTTTAAATAGAATTTATAGATCTAAACTTTTGAGGATACTATTTATAGAGAGACAACTCAAATTGATAACGACGGGTCTGTATTTAGATGATTCACTTTTAATTTGATTCTTTTCACTTTCAATTATCTAAGTAAGAACTGGGTTAAAAATTGCTTTTGATTTCTTAATTTTTATGAAAGTAGTAAATTAGGTCTCGTTTGATAACTATTTGGTTTTTGGTTTTTGAAAATTAAAGCCTATAGACACTACTTTCATTCTCAAATTTTTTTCATTTATTATCTACTTTTTATCAATGGTTTAAAAAACCAAGTCAAAATTTGAAAACTAAAAAAAGTAGTTTTTGTTTTTGAAATTTGGTTAAGAATTCAATGCAAGTCGTCGTAAGAAATGGAGAGAAAATATGCTTAATTTTCAAAAATCAAAAACAAAAAACGAAATAGTTACCAAATGGGCCTTAATTTTTAAACTTTTAGTTTGTAACAATTTAGTTAATGGGCTTTAGTAACAATTTATTTTTTGAATTTTAGTATGTAACAATTAAGTCTTTTTATTTTAAAATTCGTAACAATTTAATTTTAATCATAAAAATCTCATCAAAATTAAGTGTCAATTTTTATTATATGATGACTTAATTTCGGTATTTTATAAACAAATTTAGTACCTAATCATTATATCAATCAACAATGTAAAAAAATCTTATTAAATTTTAACAATAATTTTTCACGATAATAAATAAACTATTAAGAATTAAAGTACATAGAATAAATTATTACAAAATTTAAAGTATAGAGACTAAATCCTTTATTAATTATTAAGAAATAATATAATTGATGCATCTTCATAGTTATGTTACATTAGTTAACCTTTGATTTGTGAGGTTAGAGATTTGAATATTTGAAGTCTGACCTCTTGATAAAAAATATATTCTTTCTATGTCAATTGAACTATGTTCATGTTAGTTTAGATTGAAGTATTATAAACATAAAAATTATATATAAAGAGAAGTCTTTCAACAAATGACATTAAAAAATAAAATTAAAAGACAATAAAAGTTTGTTTATTATGGTTTTGACACTTTATATCAAATCATATTTTCGTAGTTTATGTGAAATAATGTTATCTCAATCTTCTAATATCCACACCTAAGATTCAACAGTAAAAAGTTAGAACGAAAAAAAGGGATTTGGATGAGTAAAAACAATTGCAAAGGATGCAATTTATATAAAAAAGGGGGGCAAAAGTAAAGATTCTCAAGAATGTGAGAATCAAGGCTTTCTCCTAAAACATTTTTTTTTTTTTAATCACAAAATAAAAAACAATTGCATTAGGTTAAATGTTGTAGATATGCAACTAGGATTAAGTTCTTAATTAGAACAATTTAACAAAAAGTGGAAAAAAAACTAATGAATTTGAAACTATCTTATCATCTTAAAAAGTGGCTTAGAAAGATATTCATTCAGCTAGAATATGAGATTTTTTTTTTTTTTTTAACAATATTATTGAGTTTTAAAAAATAATAAATAAATTGATCTAATAAAATTGTTTTAAAATTAAAAAATTGATTACTTAAAAAGGTTCTACACACCCGTAGGTTACTAGGTTCTATTCTTTAATTTATTATGTTTTTTAAGAATGTTTTATCACATATTATATTTAATTAAAAATATACAATAAAATTAGCATAAATGGTTTAATCTCTTTCCACATTCTTACATCATCATTCATATATAACATATACCTATATAAGTTATATTTTTTTTAATAAATTCTTATAACTTTTTGTAACGCTCTAGGCTTAGGATTCGACGCCTGCTGACCCCCGACATTCCATTGCAATTTGACTACGCATCATCCTTGCTTATCTTGAACTGCCCCTAAGAGTGAAAACTATTTTTACAAACCAACATGAGTTATCAATGGGTCACCAAACATAGAATTGCTCCAGGTTAAGTACGCTAAACTTTGAAGTTCTTATGATTGAGTCACCAAAAAGGAAGGTGCATCTTGTTGGTATAAGTAGTAACTTTCCACTTTTTTAAGCCTTTCTTAACGATACTTTAATATTTTTAGGATCACTCTCATTCGAATGTGGTCTCGGTTCATTCATATACCTCTCTTGAATTTGGATGTTACAATTTTTGTTGGATTACTTAACATAGCCTTCATCTTGCTTTTCCTTTGTTGTAACATTGATCCTTTGTAATTTCAGAAAAAACGTAAAGATATGCCAAAAATAAAATTTGAAAATGATATATTGTCCATTGAAGGTAAGCACAAGTATGTTCAAAGTAATTTCATAGATATTCTCTCTTATAAATGTATTTAGCTTCTTTTATAATAACTAGTCCATAACATGTGCGTTGCATGTGAAATTTATAATTTAAATAGTTTTTTACATTGTTTGACTCGAATAGTTGTAACTATTGAAAAGAAAAGATCCGAATAGTTGTAACTATTTGAAAAGAAAAGGCAATAGAAATTTATGAAATTTTAAAAGGCAAAAAACTTAATTGTCCGTTCAAACATATCTCCACCGTTATATCGTTATTTTTCATATCTATGGTCTATATCACACCCATACACAAAAAGATATATCACTTCAACCCGAATATTTTAGCAACTAGAAAAGGACACGTGATTGTCCATTCAAACATATTTCTATCGTTCGATCATGGATGAACATATTTATGGTCTAGATTACACTAGTACATAAAAAGAATACACCACTTCGCATGTAACCACCTTAATTCGAATAGTTGTGACAAAGGACGAAATATGAATTATGAAGAGTTGTAAGAGCAAAATGGGATATAAAGATACTCCCATCAGAGCCTTTTCATATATAATATAGATAATAATTATTATTGTTATGAAAATTTATATACATTTCATTGATTTTATCCATCAAATCACAACAATAAGATATTATATTATTATCATTTTTTAGGTTAAAATAACATTTTGGTTCCGGTACTTTAAGGTTTGTTCAATTTTAGTCTTAATACTTTCAAATTTTCAATTTTAGTCTTTGTGTTGCTCTTAGTAAATTTCAATTGTAGTCATGATCCAAATATGACCCAAACCGACTGGCCCATGGGTCAACCTAATTTTTAAAATGGTGATCAATATCCGTTCCAGTGAATAAATAAGTTGGAGTAGGGTGGACCTGTCAAACGTTGATTTTGGGCAAAGCTTGAATCGAGTTTAGATGAGCTTGTGCGGACCTTTGAGTTTTGGGTTTGTTGATAAGGCTAAATACCATGTATATATTTCTCCAAATGTAGAGCTATATTTAATAATATGTGGTACATTTTGTGTTTTAACTATTTTTTGCAAAATTTATATCCATGGTGATAAACAAATATATCATGCATATCAAATGTAAAAGACAAAATCAGTAATAGATGGAATTCATACCTCAATAAAGATATGGAATAGTATATAAATGTAGATTTTGTGGTGGATTGTATTAATTTAATATTATCACTTATAATGTGTACATATATTTTTTTTTAAGAAAATTACATTATCACATCTAAGGGGAGTTATATATGAATGTCAAGAGATAGAACTCGGAGAGTGAGAAATGACTACCAAAATTGGTAAAATGCAAGAAGTCTTGTGAATTAAGAGAAATGAAGTAAAAAAAACAAATAAAATATGTGGGAATATTAATTAGACTAAAAACATGAAAATATTTAGAAAGAAAATCTTATCCATTTAAGACAATGTTTTTTTTACTTCACTCAATTTAAAAATCTAGTAAATGAAACACTATAAAATTGAAAATACAATTAAGGAAAAAGGAAAATAAAATCAAATTGCATTGATTATGGGGGAGATAAACGACATTATGGGCATATTGGTACAAAATCGAGTAAATCTAATTATGTAAATATCAAATATTCGGACATTTCTGATTTCTGAAATTCTAATCAAATATAAATCTATTGTGCTAATCATTTCTAGCTCCAAACTTGTTTCAAAATCATCTATAGGATTTGGTTAAACCTCTCACCCATCATCCCTAAATAATGTTTTACTCCATTATAAAAATCACCTATTTTCTTTTATCTTCTTACTTATCTCTAAACCCTAAGATAGTCAACTATCATAGTTACCAATAGAAAAGAGTGCAACGTGAAAAAGAAAATTATCATGGAAACAATTTACGATGTTTGGCTAAATAATAGGGACCAAATTAAAACTTTTAAAACCATAGGGACCAGATTAAAACTTTGTCCAAATCATACGAATCAAATTTATAAATTAACCAAAGTAGGTCCACAAAAGTAAGATATTGCATTCAAATATGGACTTTTATCTAAATAAGACATAAAAGTAACAACCGCCAATACAGAAAATATAATTTATATAGAATTAATCTAAATGTTTTCTTCATTTGTGAAAAAAAAAAAAGAAAAAAAAAAAAAAGAAGAGTTCTAACATGATGAATGCTCTTGACAGTGTCTGATTTCTGAGCATCCTAATACAAGTTGGATATCATGCCAATCAGATCATGAAATCAATTCAGAAATTTGAGATTCTATATTTGCTAAAATAGAAAATTTCTAATGAAATTTCGAATGGAAAGTTCAATTGTTAAGACATCTACTCCTATTCATGAGATTAGAGATTCAAATCTCCACTTCTCACCTTAATGTATTTAACAAAAATTGGAAGGGAAAAAAAAACCATTCCCTTCTAATGGTTCCCCATCACCTAAATCAGAAGCTGACCTCAATCATGAAGTATTGACTAATGAGACAGGAAAACTTACCAGTTTGCCTTCAGGTTCTTCTTCTTTTGTGCAGCTTCCATTGCTTCAGTATATGAGCTACTCCTTCCTTTAATATCGCTTTTCTTCCCTCTTTAAAGTTCCACAGTTCCATTACTGTGTATCTACCACTTGGGTTATATTCGTTCATTTCCATCAAGGCTGTGACAACAGCCTTGTGAACTTCTTCTCCATACTCATTCTTCAAATTTTTTAACATCTCATCATTTTCATCAATAATTTCCTGGACAAAGATCCATTCATGTTCACCATTATAAGAGCCAAAATACCCAAATGATATAAACAATTGGAGAAAAATATCTCTTACATTGCCGATTGACCCAAAAACTTAAGTTGATGGGTGAAGGCAAATTTAATATCATATCATCTAACACTGCCCTTCACTTGTGAGCTTGAAATATGTAGAAGAGCCAAACAAGTGGAAATTAATATTAATTGGAGAGGAAATAACATTGCATGGGTGTGAACATAGGATCTCCCTGGACCACCTGCACTGATACCATCTTAAATTGTCGATTGACCCAAAAGCTTAAGCTGATGGGTGAAGGAAAATTTAATATCATATCACCTAACAATATCTATCTACTTCCAAAATCATAAGAACAGAAATACGGCAAATCCACTCTTTCCCAATCAATCAGAACAGAAATAAATGCAACATTATACACGTTTGATAACCATTTTTATTTCCTGTTTTTTTTTTTTAGGAAAATATGCTTAATTACTTACTGTTTTCTTTGTTTTCTATCTACTTCCAAAATCATAACCTGATTTAGTATATACAATATATAAATACATTGTTTCAGAAACCTGTCTGTTGTTTTGAAATCTGGTCAAGGTTTTAAATTTGGTATAAAAAACTGAACAATCAACGTCGATGCTGTAAACTTAATATTCAAAAACAGAAAACTAAAGATAAAATTGTTATTGAACATGGCCTAAATGTTTCATTTTCAAATTCCATCCCGTTTGAATATATGTCATAACAAGTCGAAAGGAAACGACAACGGGGAATAAACATAGACATTTTATTTTAAATTCATACCTTAGCTTGTCCTGCATCATCCTCTATAATCCTGAAAGGATGCCAGCTAGGGTCACGAAGCTGGTCCTCCCAATGTGAGCACAACTCTACTGCTTTCTCTTCTGCTTCTTCCTTGACATACTTCAACTTTGTGGCTGTGCAGAATGGTTTGCTGTCAAGATCTCCCATTCTCTTGACACCAATAAAGGCTCGGGTCGACGAACCGCCATACACCTGTGAGTAAAGGAATTAAATTACAAGGGGATGAAGGCATTATCCAAAAGTCAGTATCGATATCGGCAATGTACTTCGACCTTTTTAAAGTCAGATGTATTTCACTAAGCACAAACAAGAAATCAATAGGAAAATTCAAAATCTCAGATAAATACATTAATCAATTCTTTGCGTGCATCTTGAACTTCATCATTGGTTCTACGCTCTTTGATGATAAGGTTTTGATTGATGTTTTGAAAGTATTCAAATTCTTCTTCCTTCTCATCCAAGTCTTGTTGAATCTGGTCCATTTTTTTCTTGGCCTCATCATCTCCATCCTCACCCATATGTTTCATGACTTCTAACGAACCTTTCAACCTTTCAATTTCCAACTCTAACGCTTGTCTTGCATCAAGCTTCTGTTCCAGCTCTATGATTTTTTTGTGAAGCTTCTCCTTCTCTTTCTGCAATAAGAAGTAATTATAAACACCGCATTCATCACAAATTAGTCTAAATTACCACCCATAAAAGCATATTATTTAAGCTCACTTGTGCATCTACTGATCTCACAAAATAAACAAGAAAAAAGAGAGAGAGAAAAAATAAATAAAAACAACTTATGAGATCTTAATATCCTATTTAGATGACCATTTTAGGGATTGAACCCATTCTTCCAGAGTCCATATACTTTTTTCACTTGGCTTAATAATCATTAGGCCAACTCCCAATGGCTTCCAAAAGAGCATATAGTAGATAAGTAATTATATACAAATATGTATTCATACTACAAAATGGATATTTAGAAATAAAAGTATGAGACATCCTCTGCTGAAGGGCAAAAATTACATGAATATTTCGACTCTAGTTGCCGTAATACCTAAATTAAGCCCAAATTTTAAATTTGAGGATTTTTTTTAACAATTATAATGTTTTACCAATTGAAACCAAATAAGTAAGAACCTAAATCTTATATGGAAAACCTCCAAACCATACGAAATGAGCTGAACCAAAAGGAGGTGAGGTGGTGGCCAGATTCAGCATGCGAAGAAAAAAATGCATGAAAAGTAACTCTTTGAGATCCTTGCACCAAATTGTTCTTCCAATTAAAGATTTTCAGACCTGAATGAAACTCAAGAAATCAGGAGGTTGAGAAGGCTCTAAATCATTGTATATACATGCGTATATATCTTCTCAAAATATGAAAATCCAATCAATAAACTAGGCTTTTAATTTTCTACTCAGTACATCAGATTCTTACAAGAATGTTATTGAATAACATTTACAGTGGAGAAAGAATCAGAATACAATAGATGACTTCTTAAGGAACTTCGAATCCCAACCATTATCAACACCAGATCTACATTTAATGGAAGAGACAAAAAAATTAGGATGATTGGGAAAAATTCCACAATTAGTCACCAAAAAGACCTTTGTTTTGAAGAATTAAGATACCAATTACCAATTCCAGCCCCCACGAAGTATGAAAACCCTCCACAAATCTCTACAATTAAAGGCATGATAGATGCAAAGAAAGAACATAAGAAATAATAAGTATGATGCACACTTGTTGTTCCCCTGCTAGGCGCAAGACTTCATCTTCTGCCTTCTTTTGCTCCAAAGAGGCCCTTTCATTCTAATAAAAATTAAAAAAAAGAGCACATATTAGAAAATTATAACTATTTGTTCCCCCGTCAAGAAGGTGTATTCTTTAGAGTTTAGACTCTCAACAGGAGTATCTAGCCAACAAAGTGATCAATTAATAGAGCTGTAATTTAGATACTTCAAAATGGGAAACCTGATGGAGGATACTTTGGGTACTTGGTAGAAATTTATACAGCTAGAAGCATGACGTAGAGCAATATGGAAAGCTAGCAATGTTGCATTTAAGTGTGTTGAATTAAAAATTCTAAAATGGTACATGTCTTTAAATATCATGCAAAATTTCAAAACTTATAGCCTGACCTTTCAAGTCCATGTTACAGATTCTACTATAAATACACATCTTTGAAGGGTAAAAGCTCTAGCACTGAGGGACGCCAAAATGATTCTAAGAAAACTTCTCAAGACGAGAAAAGACAGAAGTTTAAGTACCATTTTCTTCCCCTGATACAACTTTCTCCTCTCACTATCATTTTGAGCCTCACGATTAAGCAGCCAATGTTCACGTTGCTGAAGTTCCTTCTTCTGATCTTTCAATTGTAGTTTAACCTTTTCATGTTCTGAGACAATATGTTTAAAATGATCCCGTGCATCCTCCTGCATTCTTCTAATTTCTAGAGAGGTGAAACAAAGAGAAAGTAAGCTATGGAAAGATACAGTGGCCAACAAGCGAATCTTTGTGCATTATATTCACACTATCATCTACCAAAGAAAATGAAGTCTTACTGTCATTGTAAATTTTAACTGTCTCATCCATTTGTTCCATCATATTATTCAAGGATGCATTAGTCTCTAGCACCTTGTGAGAGATCTCTTTAAGATGTAGATTTTTAGTTTCCAGTGTATTGGCCAAGTTTGAGACAAGCTTTAATGCTTTACTGTTATCTTCAGCCTCTTTACCCGATACAGTTTTCAGGTCCCCATTTTTCCGCAGATAATCCCCAAATATATTTTTTGAATAGTAATCATCATCCCTTGCCACCCAACCATACAATTCCTTTCCCCGGTCCCTTGAAACATTATAGTCCTTCTTCCCATGATGATCAACTTCAAAGCTATTTTCAAACATTATGGCATTTCTAAAACCATCCCAATCCTTGTTAAACTCAACAATTGCATATCCAGAATGACCAAAGCGGTTCCACAAAGGATGAACCTTCAAAGGGTTAAAACCTTGTCTCATAAATTCATCTCTAAGTTTGGAACCACTTTCCCCAACATGTCGTCCAGCATGTATCTCAGTTTGTATGTTTGCTACAATAGCCATCCAAGGCCAGACAAAATACTGATCACGATCATAACACTGCTCCTTGCGGACAGGTTGAGGTTGATCCTCTGGATGAAAGTGGTTCCAAACTTCAAGTTTACTCTTAGGTTGAGGTTGATCACGATCATGATGCTGCTCCTTGCGAACAGGTATAGGTTGGTCATGATCATAATGATGCTCCTTGAGGACAGGTTGAGGTCGATCACAATCATAACGCTGCTCCTCGAGGACAGGTTGAGGTCGATTACGATCATAACGCTGCTCCTTGAAGACAGATTGAGGTCGATCACGATCATAACCTTGGTTCTTCAGGACAGGTTGAGGTCGTTTGCTATCATAACGCTGCTCCTTATCGACAGGTTGAGGTTGATCACGATCATAACATTGCTCCTTTCGGACAGGTTGAGGTCGATCACGATCATAACGCTGCTCCTTGAAGACAGATTGAGGTCGATCACGATCATAACCCTGGTCCTTCAGGATAGGTTGAGGTCGATTGATATCATAACGCTGCTCCTTACCGATAGGTTGAGGTTGATCATGATCATAACGCTGCTCCTTTCGGACAGGTTGAGGTCGATCACGATCATAACCCTGGTCCTTCAGGACAGGTTGAGGTCGATTGCTATCATAACGCTGCTCCTTACCGATAGGTTGAGGTCGATCACGATCATAACACTGCTCCTTTCGAACAGGTTGAGATTGATCACGATCATAATGCTGCCCTTTGTGGACAGGTTGAGACTGATCACGGTCATGACGCTGCTGATTGCAAACAGATTGACGTTGATCCTTGAGACAAAAATATTTATTCATATACCTCTCCAAAGCTAAGTGTTTTGCCCTTTCCTTTGTGCTCCAGCTTTGTGAGCTTCTCCCTGCATCAGAAGCATGTCGGAGAAGCTCCTTAAATTGCAAGTCCTCCTTCCCACTCCTCCCATGACAGAATGGACATCTGTACCTCGAACCAGAAGCTTTAATTCTTATGAGACCCTGTTTCAGATCCGCATAATAAAAATCTTGATACTTCTTCAAACTATCAGTCTCAGATTCTTTTTTCGAGTCAACAGACATCTTGGACCTAGAAAAATCAGATAAGGTTAGTATAGGCAACTGGTAAGCCACAATAATGGTAGTCAAATACTGTTAGTAAAATATTGAGGATTCAAGAAGTTACAAGATTAGACTTACACGATAATATAAAACTATTCGGAAACACGAGCAAGTAAACAACTAAATATTAACTTCATCTAGTAAAATAATAATCAATTTGAAAGTAATAAACTAAAGTTGTCAATTAGAAAGAAAGGATTTACAACTCACAAGTCAGCAATCAAACACCATGATGCTGATTACACTAAATCAAGAACACAGCAAACAGACAATTAAAAAAGAATCTGTCACTGAGAAAGCCAACCGTTTGAGACAAAATGAGAACAACTCATTTCAATAATCGGTCAAAATAGTTGTAAATGGGAGGCATTCAATGTAAATATTTCAATATTTTCTTTACCATGATTACTAAACGAGATATCGAGACAAAATGAGAATGATTAATTCCAATAAACGGAGAGAACTATTAGAGGAAGGCATTCAATATAGACGTTGAGCATATACAACTTGTATTTCTCTTGTAGTTTTACAATCGTGAAATAATAAACGATACTAATTCCTAGCATCCTTCTACAATCATTCACTAATATTTTCCAATCAATCAAACAGAACGACAACACGAAACAGAGAAGCGTCAAAGGAGAAATGAGTAATACAGTCAATATTCAAATGCAGCATGCAGGTACTAAAACGATTCATGTCCTACTGTCGTACCGATCCGGTGGTAACAACAGGGAGTTTCCAGCGAGTCTCCGGTGGCTCAGAGGGCGGAGGGAAGCATTGAGAACGCCATAACTAAAGGAAATTCAGGATTCTAAGAAGAAGACAGGGAAAAAGGGAAGAGAAAAGAGAGAGGGTGGAAAGGAGGGTTTTCTTGAGAAGAAAGCAAGAAACGAATGATCTCCGACTCTGCACTGCAGACAGTGGTGGTCCTCCGCCGTACGAGAGAACCTTTTCCGATTTCATAATTCAAATCCTTCGTCTTTGACTCTTTTATTTTTATTTTTGGGAAAATTACTTTCTTTTTTAAGTCCCTAACAATATTTGCGTTTGGCCTCTTAATTTTAAAAATATGACTTTTTTATCATTGAATTTTTAAGATGGTTATACTTCGGTGTATTCTTAAAATTATCTTTATGTTTCCTCTCTTATCACTCACATACAAAAAAAAAAAAAATAAAAAAAAAAAAAAATAATAATAATAATATTTCAAAAAAAGAAATGAGAAAAATTTACCACATAACAAATTATGATTGGACAATTTAGTGAGATGCACAAAAATAGATACTATTGAAATGCACCTAAGTATTATTTTTTTTCAAAACGCACATTTTTAGTGTATGAATTTTTAAGATTGGGTTTAAAAAGTGTAAATTTTTATTACTTATTTTAAATAACTATACGGTATTTAAAATTAGAAAAATAATTTTTAGAAATAAGATAATTTTA
This sequence comes from Lagenaria siceraria, assembly GCA_002890555.2. Taxonomy (NCBI): domain Eukaryota; kingdom Viridiplantae; phylum Streptophyta; class Magnoliopsida; order Cucurbitales; family Cucurbitaceae; genus Lagenaria; species Lagenaria siceraria. The sequence goes on from CM016487.1 coordinate 18,309,660, forward strand.
AAAAAATAATTTTTTAATTTAAAATACCATATAATTATTTAAAATAAAAGGACAGAGTTCGCATGTGCGTTGACTTTCGTGACCTCAACAAAGCCGATCCCAAGGATGATTGCCTGTTCGGACATACGGTTCCCGCAGAAGATCAAGTTGGTGAGCCGTGTGAATGGCCTGGAAAGCTGGGTAGGGTTTGGGGCGAGCTGTGGAAGGAAAGTTCCCTCACGATAGGCCCTCCCAACTCCCGAACGTAATAAATTATTTGATGATCCTTTTAAACCTATAGTTAAAAATTCATATACTAAAAAGTTACATTTTGAAAACTTATGATCAAATGCACCTATTCTTCAAAACTTTGAGACTAAAAAGTTAATTTTTACTTTATTTTTATTTTGTTAGGAATAGAAGATTGAGACTCTAGCTTCAAGGGAGAAAATGCATGACAATTATCTTCGAGTTAAGCTTACTCTAGTTCTTTTAATGGATTTGTACTTTTGGATAATCCTCCTGAGTACTTGAAAAGTTGAAGGTAGGAAGAATATACTAGAGAGTTTGATATAAATTTGATTTTTTATTTTTGTGACAATATGTAGGGTGTGGGAATCGAACCTCTAACTTCGAGGTTAATAATACAAAGCAATGTACCAGTTGAATTATGCACATTTTGGCATATGTGCCTAAGTTGGACAAAATAGAATAAATTAGTCAATATGAGCATAGCTTGATAGATAAAATACCAATTATTCAATTCACAATTCTCCAATTGTTGAACACGAATAATAATAATAATAATAATAATAATAATAATAATAATAATAATAATAATAATAATAATAATAATAATAATAATAGAGAAATACTTAGATGCATCATGGGTTGCACCCATTTTGTGCAATTCATCTCAATCACATAACAAAAAAAAAATTAATTATTTTTTTTTAAAAAAAAACCAAGAGTTTACCATGTGACAAACTTGGACAATTGAGTGGACACAACTCTAGATGCACCTAAGTATTTTTCATAATAATAATAATATTACTAAAATATCATTTTGGTCGTTGTATTATGAGCTTGTTCATTTTTAGTGTTGAGTACTTTCAAATCTTCAATTTTAATACTAAATTTAGTCCTTCAAAGTTAATTTAGCTAACCATAAAGATGAAATTTAAGAATTATTGAAAGAATAAGAACTAAAATTAAACATTTGAAAATACATGAACTAAATTTGAATACATCCCAAAGTACAAAGACTAAAATTATTATTTTAATCTAATAATAAAGTAGAGAATAAAATAAGATTGTAATAGAAGTGTATCAATGGTCAAAGGAAGAGAGGAGAAGAGTTGCTATAGTTAAAGCGAACTATAATACAGCCAATTCTCTTACAATGGAAGTCGAAGCAAATGGCATAGATTCACCGACTAAAGCAAGCCAGTAAAGTCTGTCTGTTACCCTTAGCCTTTTCCGTTTTTAGTCTTTCTTTCCTCACGGAAGACTTATTTTACTGAAAGTTAATCAAACGAAAGTCTAAATTAAGTAGAGAAAATAGAGTCTATTGTTGCAAGATAGGAGATTAATAGAAAATACATGTTGTATCAAACATACAAACATCTATTTGTTGACATATCACAAGCCACAACAATATCTACCTACGAATTAGATTGAACCGATGAACAAAACAAGCCAAACAATTAGCAACTGCTTAATGCATGGTTTATAAAAATTCCTAAAAGTGACAGAGAATAGGATAGATAATGTCACAAAAACATGCATAATTATTCCAAATGTAACAACCTCATTGAATAGCATGTTTGAACAGGTTCCTCCCATTAGTTAAAAAGAAAAAAGGGAATGAAGTAAGCCAAAGCAAGTTTTATCTCTAAACTGAACAGATCCTTTTTCATTCATTAACTATGCATTTTACAATAAACTCAATAACACAGATCCCATCTGACAGAAATCTGAAAAAAAAAAAAGAAGAAGAAGAAAAGCATTACAAAACTGAAACACAAAATAACTATACCCATCACTACAGCAGTAGCATCTTCAACCTTGCTCCCTACTTCTGTTTCCCATGTAGCAATTTAAGTATGCATTAGTGGAAATAAGAACACTATACAACCGCTCGACGATGTATAAGTCGGGATTCTTCCCTCCTCTCTCTCAGATCACCTTGTCGGGTTTTCATTTGCATTATGTTTTTCAGGAGACACAAACTTATGTAAAGAGAGCAGATGCAGATGGTCTAGGATAAGCAGTGGCTTCCTTGCGTGAATTGCCATTGTCTGTGTTTTGCTTACAAGTCCTGGATCTTCTCGGGCCACCAGTTCCTTTCGAATCCTGGAGATCGTTTAACGTCGAAACAATTTCGTCCATACTCGGCCTGAACTTGGGTTCTGCAGATAGGCAACGTGATGCAAGGATTGCTAACCTAAAAGCTGATTCCATGGAGTAGTTGCGTTCGATACGTGCGTCGAGTAAACGAAAAGTCTTGCGTCGATTAGCAAGCAAGGGTTTGGCCCATTCGACTAGATTCTGTTCCCCCGGTGGTCGATTCTTGTCGATTGCTCTTCGACCAGATATCATCTCCAATAGAACAACCCCAAAACTATACACATCACTCTTGGCACTAAGATGACCTAACAATCCAGATGAAATAAAAGATTAACAGAAGAGATGATAGAAAATATTCCTTTTCTTCTTTAAAACAAGCACATCAATCCAATCATTAGCTAAGTATTACCTGTGGCTAGATACTCAGGAGCTGCGTATCCATACGTCCCCATAATTCTGGTCGAGACGTGACTTTTGTCGCCTGTAGGTCCATCCTTTGCAAGCCCAAAATCAGAGAGCTTTGCATTGTAGTTCTGTAATCATATCATAGAATGGACTCTTCAGAAAAAACAGCCAAAAACTGAAATTCTGCTACACCATAACAACTACTCACCGAATCCAGGAGTATATTTGACGTCTTGAAGTCACGGTAGATCACTTTGTTTTCATCACTGTGAAGGAAAGCCAGTCCCTTTGCAGCACCAAGAGCGATCTTCAAGCGTAGGCTCCAAGAAAGAGGTTGAAAATACAGCCCTCCTGAAAGGTAAAAAGAAGAGTTGCAAGAATAAATAAACTGAGAATCGTAAACGATGGAGCCTCTTAGTTTAATCAGTGAAGGATATGAGAACTTACTTCTAAATAAATGGTTTTCCAAACTGCCTCGAGGAAGGAATTCATACACCAGCAACCGATGTTCATCTTCCAAACAGTAGCCTATCAGTTTCACAAGGTGAGAATGATGGAGTTGTCCCAGAAAATTGACTTCAGCCTACAGTATTGAAGAAACTAAAGGTAAGTGGATTGAAACTTGATATATAGCTTACTTTGTTGAAGTCAAAGATAAAGCACAAATCATAAATGAACCGACATCTTTTACGGTAACGAACATTAACTTACCAGCCACTCCTTGTGACCTTGGAGACCATCTAAGTTAAGCCTTTTCACTGCAACGACCGTGCCAGACCCTGGCTTGGCAGCAGAAAATGAATGCTCATCGATCCAACCTTTATAAACCGAACCGAACCCGCCTTCCCCCAACAAACTATCAGGACGGAAATTCCTAGTGGCCAGTTTAAGTTCTGAAAAATTAAAGCTCTTCAGATTTGAGGACTGAAGAATCTCATCCTCACTCCGAGGAATCGATGTTGATGAGAACTTGCTGTTGCTGCTTGAACTAGAGAGATCAATTGCATCCCTGCTAACACCATTTAAGTTTCCTCCTGCATAACTTAAATGTAAGATAGATATCCATATCTGAACTAAAACTATTATTGTCAAATCAAGTTGAATTGCATATACAATTTCAATTTTCAGCATAACTCGATTCCCAAATTCGGATTCATGTAAGCACATTCAAATACCAGAAAGATGCAAAAGAACAAAAATATTCCAATTCCCAACAGAAAAGAATATGGCTGCCGGCTGGTGGGGGTCCAGTGAAGAATTGCAACCCAAGTGGGAAAGAATGCATAAAAAAGAAACCAAAACCAAACAATAAACAAACAAATGAACAAATGCTTACCATTTTGTATCTAAATTTAGAATTTCTGTTCTAATGAGTTGACTCACAGATCTCAATCATTCAAGCTCCAAAAGTTCTTCAAACTAACATACTATAGACATCAAATGTCAAAAACCCAGAAAACAAAACTCCAACCATTTGGTAAGAGTAAAATCATGAAAACATGTTTTTCCCCTTTTCATTTCCTAGGGAGGAACAGGGAGAAGGGCAAAGAAATGAACAATAAAACTTAAACACAATGGATACGATATTCATTTCTATGGCTTTTTTCAGAGCTCTACCTGTACTGCATGTGCTAACAGCTTTAATCCTGGCGCTAAAGCAAATCCCCATGGAACTGGCCCAAAATCTCACAGCCTGACCACTTATCTCCCTACGGATCACAAAATTCAGCGGCTTACAGCAAGAAATTTCAACAGTAAACCAAACCGAAGAGCAATAAGTTGCAGATCCGAGTTCGAAAATGGAGATTCATAAGCTAAAACAAAATGGGTATCGCTCAAAACCTCCAAAAACACTTGCATGCAATCACAAGTTCAGAATTGAAGTTCTTACAGCATAAAGAAGAAAAACCGAAAGAACAGAAAAACCCCCAAAACCGAATGAACAGGGGAGGGAGTAAATTCAATTACCAGGTTCGGTTCAGAGACTGAGAGCCCCTAGCAAGAAACGAATTTGAGAAGAAGGCAGATATAGGATGTGAAAACAAACATTTAAAAGGGTCGAATCGAATTGCTAAGGAATCTTTGAAAACTTATTTAGAGAGAGAGAAGGGGGGAAAAGGGTTGAGAGACTACTTTGACTGGGAAAATTGTGCAAGAATGAATAAAGAATAGAGCAGTGGGAGATGGTTGATGGGGGTCCAATGCACGAAGGTGGAGAAATTTGCACTAATGGCGGTCAGTCCACGGGCCCCCATTTTGGCCTACAAACTTTTTCTTTTTTTTTTTCTTTCTATTTTTTTCTTTTTTCTGGACCCTTTTGAAGCTTTTTACCTGGTCAAATAGAAGCAGAAGCAAAACAGATAAGATTGTGGGGTTGCAGAATTCTGATGCGATTCTCCACCATTTGATTTCATCAGGTCGAGAAGCCATAGAATTGACAAGAAAGTCAAAAAGAACTCATCACTCAATCACTGCAATACTCTGTTTTGCCAATATCCATAACCGTGTGCCCTGTTTTTCTCCTTTGTTTTTACTCCTAAATTTGTAATCTATTTTCGTTGCATTGGAATATCAACATCTATGATCTAACTTTTGAGATAATAATAATGAGGGTCCTATTCCACTAAATTTTGAGTGGTTAATACCGTTTCTCCCAGTTTTTTAAAATAATGAAGTAGACAGAAATTTAAAAATATAATTATATTTCATATTTTTATATATGTATTTGGTAGAATATTCAAAAATTAAATTCCAATTCAATCCTGGGTTCAAAATGTATATTTATAATTTTTAAAACTAATTAGAGTTATTCACTTAATATTAAGTTAAATAAAAACTATTATTAATTAATTTATGAACTTGATTTATATTTAAAAATTTGTTAAAAAAATAATTGAATTTATAACATGAAATATTATATTTGTTAATGTTTTTATTTTTTTAATATAATTCTTCATCTTAAAATTTCAAACTCAAAATCTGAACTCACTGAAAACATAAAAATGTTATTTTTAAAATTTGCAGTGTTCGAATCACATAATCCAAAAACAGTTTTCGAAAATAGAATTCAGACTACCTACCAAATGTAAATTCACTTAGCTCGATGAATTTGAAAACATAAAACAGAGTATGAGTTGTCTACCAAACAGACTCAAACTATCTTTTTCAAAATGTATTAAGAGTGTGTGAATTATTCATAATGCCCCCGTGCACCATTAATGAAGGTTTAAATTGGTAAATGCGAGTCAGAGAGTTAGGAGGATGTGAAAGCGCGAATGAGAGAGTGAGGAGAGTGCAAAGGAGATAGCGAGGAGGAGTGTAAGTGAAGCATGAGTGAAAGAGTGAAGGAAGGATCCAAGTGAAAGAGCGAAGAGGAGTGCAAGTGCGAGGGAGTGAGGAAGAGCCTTAGAACGTGAGAGTATTATTGTACATATGACTTTAATTTCACACTCATTAAAATTATGAAGGACAGTATGAATAATTAACACGCTCCTAGTCTATTTTGACAATGGCATAAGGTCATCCTTCATTATTTACAAAATAGGGATAAACGACATTAACTATTCAAAATTTAGGTCATCTATACAAAAAGCTATGAATTGAATTCTAATTTAAACAAATGTTTAAAGTGTGCTTGATACTATATATTTATAAATCATAAAATTAGTTGTAGTTGTCCAATAATATTTAGTTGACAATAAATTATTATTAATTAATTTATTAATATAATATGTATTAAAAAAATTATATAATTATTATTTGGGAAGTTTTTAAAAATAGAAAAATAAGGGAAACTATTTACACAAAATAGTAAATTTTTTAGATAGTTGTGATAGACGCTGATAGAAGTCTATCATGGTCTATCAGTAATAGAAATAATAGAATTCTATCACTGATAGATACTGATAGAAGTCTATCAATGTCTATCAGTGTCTTTTTTGCTATTTTATGTAAATAGTGTGATATTTTTTCCATATGTGAAAATTTCCCTTATTATGTTATAATATTATATAATTTATAGGGAAATTTTTATAAATAAAAAAAAATGTCAAACTATTTACATAAAATAGCAAAAAAAATACTGATAGACATTGATAGACTTCTATCATTTCTATCACTGATAGATCATGATAGACTTTTATCAGTGTCTATCACAATTATTTAAAAATTTTGCTATTTTTTGTAAATAGTTTACCTTATTTTTCTATTTTTAAAACTTCCCCTAATTTATAATACATTATATTATACATATTATATTATTTTAAAAAATGAATTGAGCTATAACATAACATATTATATTTCTAAATGTATTTATCATTATTTAATACAATTTTGCATTTGAAATACAATTAAAACATATTGTTTTCAGAATTTAGATTGTTTAAATCACATAATTAAAAAAAACAATATTTAAAAATAAAATTCTAGTTGCCTGCAGACACATTTGTACTGAATGCAGTAAATTTAAAAACATCAAACAAAATTTAAGATTCTCCACCAAAGCAACCATAACATTTCATGTGTTTCAAATTACTAATTTTTGCATTATGAAATTGGTAGTTGAATAACTTTTTTGTTCTTGGCTTAACTTTATTTTGTATTCCAGAATATTTTACTCTCTCCCCCAAAAAAAACGCAATCCATAATTTTGTATACCATAAATTTGTGAGAAATTACCAAAAATATCAAACTATTTATAAAAAAATTTATGTCTATCAACGATAGACCGCAATAGAATTATATTGTTAGAGCGAGCGATAAAATTCTATTGCGATCTATCACGATAAGCAGTAAAATTTTTCTATATTTATAAATAGTTTAACTTATTTTTCTTGGTTTTTTTTTTTTTTTTTTTTTTTTGTCGTTTTTCACTGCAACTATTTTTTCCCCGCTATTTATTAAAATTTTCCTTTTAGGAAAGTTAAATTCAAAAGTTGACATTACCAAAAAATAATAATAATAATAAAAAATAATAAATCAAAAGTTGTCATCTGCATGATTTTACACGAATGTTAAATTAAAAAGTGAATGAATAAATGAGTAAATAATTTATTTTACCAAACACCTTTTTTGTTTTTTTTTTTAATGAAATTTCAAGCATTTAAGAAGGGTAGGTTTTGGAGTGATTTTAAAATTGTCAAAATCGTTTTTATTATTTTTAAAATATAATTTTAATTACTCAAAATTAATTTACTATTAAATTTACACATTTAAATGTAATTTTCATATCATTAAAATTAATTTTGAAGGATTAAAAACATGTTTCTTAGTAATTTTAAAAAGGGCAAAAGTAATTTTAACCATTTTAGAATCACTTCAAATTAGTACTTTTTAACCCTTCAAAAGCAATCCCAACAAATTATTTTTTTTTAATGATTTATTATTATTATTATTATTATTTGAGCTCTGAAAACCTGGTCAACTAATATATTTTTAAGTCATAAACATATTTGGTTCATTAAAAGAAAAATATACCCTAAACATCTAACTTCTGACACCATTGAAAATTCCATGGCCACAAAAACAGTATATAATATATGCTTATCTAAAAGAAGAACAATAAATAAAATATTGTTTTTTTAGAAGAATAAAATAGTTATAAGTAACATATGATCATATGCATTATTATTAAATAAAAGAATTTGCCTACCAATCATAATAGAATTTTGAGTGATTTAGTTGTCGATCAAAAGTGGGATTTTTTTATTTTTAAAAAATAATGTTATTTTAATAAATAATGACAAAAATAAAGTAAGAGTAAAATTATTTTAAAAAATAAGTGAGGAAATCATGGGCGGAGTTTACAATTACATAAAATTAGCCCACATGGTACGAAAATAGTAGACTACATATCTCGATCAACCCTGCCACAACTGCACTCATTTTACTGATATGTCACGATTTTGATGATACTTGGCTGGGTAAATTGTAGACCCGATCCACGATTTTGATGACTGGTAGAAATCATGAACTTCGTCCACGATTTTGTTACCCTGTTTTTGTCAATATTTTCAACTCAACTCTATTTTTGCCATTATTTATTAAAATAATATTATTTCTAAAAAAATCCTCAAAAGTGTACATTTTTTTTTCTTCAAATTTGGCAGCTTAATACATATTCAGAGCCTTACATTGTTGTGGTCAAATTTTCTATCGTTTTCTTAGGAAACAAACAAATGCCCCTAATTAAAAACAAAATTAAAAAAAAAAAAAGAAAGAAAAATCCTATTTTTCCACAATTTTCTTCACTTACTTCAAGAAATCCACATGGGTCCAGGTCCTATAGCAAGTATAAAAATGTAATATTTATTCCTCAAAAGAAGAATTGTTTCTTTGAAGTACCGACCAAAGTTCAATAATGATTTTCTAATTATCCAAATTTTGTATAAAATAATTTGCTTCAATTATAAGTTTATATACTCCATCAACTTTCATACCAACTTTTTAATTTTGTATTTAATAGATGTTTAAATTTTAAAATTTTTAAATAGACTGATATTTTTTTAAACAATATCTGAGGTAGAGAATCGAACCTCTAAGTTTCGAAGTTAATAATACAAGCTTTATATATATCAATTGAACTATTTTTATGTTGGCTTAAATAGGTAGGCGTTGAACTTTGATTTTGTGTCTAATAATTATCCAGGTCATACTCATCAATTTTAAAATTAACAATTTTTTAAAACATAAAAATGGACTTTTGTGTTGAATAAGAAATTCACTTTTTAATTTTGTGTCGTTAATAAATTTTTTAAAAATGTCGAGATAGGTCATAGATTTATTAGTCACAATATTAGAAGTTCATGAACTTAGACATAAAAACTAAACTCGAAAGTTTAGGTAATTATTAAATAAAAGTTTGAAAGTTTAACCCTAAACTTGTAATTTGAAGTAAAAGAATTTCCTTCCCATTCCTAAGTTTATGGATTTTACTTTTTTACATTTACTTTTATGAAGAATCTCACAGGTAATTTAGATTGATTATTGTCCCAAATATTAGTAAATATATACTTTTTTTCTGTTTTAATCTGATATTGGTCATAAACTTTTAGAGTTATTCAATTTTTCTCTTTTTCTCATTATTTTTTTTAGAGTTATTCAATTTTGGTCTCTTTTTTTAAAGATAATCATTTAATTTTTTATTTTTTAAAAAAATTATGCTTATTTTTTCATATTTCCTTTATTATGATCTTCATATTTATCTTAAGGAGACCTTTTTGGTTTTAAAAACGATTATTTTTAGTTTTCAAAATTTTGTTTGATATTATTAATTTGAATATGTTGCAGTGTTGGAAAAATTCTCCTAATATTATGGCAAGAATAAGAAAAAAAAATAAAAAATAAAAAAAGAGTACAATTAAAAAAAAACAACAAAACTAGAAACATAAGAATTTATGTGAAAATTTTCAAAACCGGAGAAAAAAACACAACCCACTATAAAGAAATCTAGTATGTGAAAAATTGTTACATCACATAGTCTTTTCCTGATCTCAATTACAAGAGTATTGTCTCAAAGCTATTGTAATACCTACACCCTTTAATATCACTTTCAAACTAGAGAATACAATAAAGAGAATTTAACTAGAGTTAATTAGCACACTCAAACTTAAAATCATTACTCGTTAGAACTCATTTTATAGTGCTTGAAATTCATCACTTTCTTCAACTTTTTCAATATGTGACAATGACTCTTCTAATATTTTGTCAAAGCCCAACGCTTAAGGTCTATTTGGATTGACTAAAGAAAAATTGTTTTTCAAAAAAGACATTCTTATTTAAACTCTTTTAATAAAAATTGTTTAAAATACAAAAGTGTTTCAAAAACTATTTTGAGTGATTATCAAACACTTCAATTTTTTTTCCAAAATAACTTATTTTGAAATTAAAGACTTGAAAAGTTAAACGAGTGATATACCATATTGTTGGTAAGACCATAAATAGTTTGTTACACAATATTTCAAATAGTTTTTTTGTTTTTTTGGAGAATAATATTTCAATTAGTTAGTAAACGTCATTATTAAGAGTAAAATGATTTATAAATGGGACAGTTGCACATATAGCAATCAAACACAAAATATTAGTAAATATAGCACGATGCAAAAAATATTGCAAATATAACAATATTTAGATCCAACTATATGAGTTTATCAGTGATAGACCATATTGTTGGTAGGAGTCTATCACCAATACAGTATATCACTGATAGACTTTGCTATATTTGTAATTTTTTTAAAATGTTGCTATACACTTAATTATTATCTCTAAAAGTGTTACCCATTGTAATTACCCTTTATAAATAGCTATGTGAATTGCAAGTGGAGAGAGGAGTGAGAAATTAATTTATAACAAATTTACAAGTAATGTAACTAATACAAATGTAACTCTAATCATCATCCATGGAAATAAAGATTTAAATAATAGATTTAAATATGCCAAAATAAGCATAGCTCAACGGGCACGAAGCCATGAACTTTTGATTTTGTGCCTATTAGATCCCTAAACTTTTGATTTTGTATCTAATAGGTCTTTGAACTTTTGATTTTGCATTCAATTTAAAGTTCACGAATCTATTCAATATTTTTTAAAGTTTAAGAATCTAATAGACACATAATTAAAAATTTGAATACCCATTGAACAATTATACAAACCTAAAAATTCATAACTAAGACGCCATTTGGTAACCATTTTATTTTTAATTTTCTATTTTTGAAATTTATGTTTGTTTTCTTCTCACTTACCTACGATAATTTCCATTTTCCTTGAAGAAACAGTTGTATTCTTAGTCAAAAAAATTTTAAAAAAATAATAATAATAATAAGTTTTCAATTTTTTTCTTTTTTAATTCTCAAAACTTGGCTTGGTTTTAAAAACATTGGTAGAAAATAAAGAAGATAATATATAAATTTAGAAGTGAAAATTGAGCTTAGAACTTAGAAGCTTAATTTTCAAAAATAAAAAATAAAAAACAAAATAGTTACCTAAATCAGAACTAACCTGTAATTTAATGAGAAATTACTATAAACAATAAAAATATCAAACTATTTACAAGTATAAAAAAATTTTACTGTCTATTAGCGATAGACTGCGATGAAATTCTATCGCTTAAGCAATAGACTTCTATCGTTATCTATCGCTTAAGCGATAGAATTCTATCTCGATCTATTGTTGTTAGACAGTAAATTTTTTATATATTTGTAAATAGTTTGACTTATTTTTCTATATTTGAAAACATCCCTAATTTAATTTTAAATCTATTTTATTTCGAGTTAATATTTTGTAGGATAAATTTGTTTTGTATTTTGGTGCTTAGCATTAATTAGTGATTGTGAGGAGACCTACAAGTGCCGACCAACATTTATTAGCACAGCACATTCAATAATTGAAAACGCTATTCAAAATTAGCCTTCTTTACAACCTCTTGTTTTATGGGTGTAAGGAATTATTGATTGCTTTAATGTCATTTTCCAACTTTTCATCTTTATGAACCTCATACCAAATTTGGTTTGGTCTCCAGAGCTCCGTTTGATAACGTTTCCTTTTGATAATATTTGGTCATGAAAATGATAGAAGATTGGTTCAGATAATCTTTAAAGTAAAATATCTGCCACTTTCTTGTTGCTACGAATAAGTCGAACGAGCAAACTTTTTTTTACCGAAGTAGTAGACTTCGTATGGAATACAAGATTGGTTGCCAAGTGTGTAGCGCTAGCACTATCATAGTGCAGGATAAATTGATAGTGAAATGAGGCCTCCCAATCGCGTTAGTTAGTAAGAAAGCCATAACAGTTTAGAGGTAAAAGCGCAAGTACATAATGTTATCAAATATTTCTCTTCATAATACATTGTTTTCTTCTCTTTAAATTCTTCATATACAGTTGTGAAATAAACATTAATTCAAGGCTAGTACTGTAGAGAGAAGATTTTAAACTATATGTAAAATGTCTTTAGTAGTTAAAAAAATAATTGAAACATATATCAATTGAGACCTTTTCAAGTTTGAGTTTTGTTGTGATTTTAACAATTGTGAATATGAGAAATCAAATCTTGAACCATAAAGGAAGAAATTATTGAGCTAAACTCACTTTGACATTTATTACTCTCGAGACCATCACTCAAGCAATAGAATTCAATCGCGGTCTATCACTGATAAACAGTAAAAAATATTATATTTATAAATAGTTTGATATTTTTTCTTAATTTTCCTAAAAACTAAATCTTTATTGAACATACCTCTAAAATAAATAAATGAATTTAATTGATATTTTTAATGAGACTAAACATTATAATAGGTGTGCATGTGATAAATTTGGATTAGGGAATAACATTTAATGCAAAACATTAGGTGTCTCATATGGTTGGATGGGATGATTTAAGACAGACACACATGGGACTCAAATTCCTGTTTGAAAAATATATACATATAAATAGTTGGGGGAATTTATTATCTTCATAAATGTTTTTGTCTCATCCTCCAATAACAATTTCTTATGATTGTTGTTTTAGATATGCTTTTGATCCTTTGATTTTTTAAAATTATGCTTATTTTTTTAATATTTTCTTTAAATGGTTTATATATTTGTTAAATTTGATTTTTTTTTTTTTTTTTTTGTCAAATTTCAAATATAAAAATAACTTTTAGTTTTCAAAAATTTGTTTTTTTTTTTAAAACTTGACTAAGAATTTAAATGTTGTTTTAACAAATGTGAAACCATACCAAAGAAATAGTGAGTAAACAAGCATAAATTTCAAAACACATAAAACTCAAAACGAAATCGCTATCGATCACTTAGGGGGTGTTTAGGACACTGAGTTGGTTATTATAGTTTATGAGTTATAATAGTATGTAAGTTATAATAGTCTCGATAGAAAACAACAAACATTGTAACAAAATAGGAAGAGAGGATAAGTAGGAACTAGTAAATAGCGTAACAAAAGAGATTTGAAATTGTAAATATTGTTATTAACTGTAAGTTAATATAGTTGGAAACACCAGCTCCAAACATGAAGTGGACTTGATAGCTCACTCTATCCACTTAGCTTCTTTGGGCTCCTCTTCTGGGCTTTCTTGCATTAGGAATGATGTCTTTCCAACCTCTCTTATCCGACTTATTTTTTAAGAGAAATGATTTTATTGTTGATTTGTTTTGGTTTCCTAATTTGTCCGTCTAAACAAAAATCGTTACCCATCCGAGTCTTGATTTATTTTTTTCTATCTTGTATCTGAAAATTGAGTTCTCTGCTTCTTTCCATAATTCTTATTTTAAAATTTTCAAGGTCTAAAATTCAAAATTTTATCTAGAAAAAAGTGAAAACTTCTTAAAAAAAGACCCTAATTGTCTCAAGTTAGCCAACATATTTCTAAGCAATATTGATTAGTTAATTGTGTATTATTGTCAACCATATCCTAGTCATTTTAGGTAGAAATCATGAAAATATTTTCAACAACCATTTAAATTATATTACTTTAAACTAATCCTAGATCATAAATGATATAATATCACAAATTATTAGTAAAAAAGGGTATCTAGAATTGACATAGGCCAACTTTAAGAAACCAACCAAATGTAACTTTCTTTTTTGGACATTACCAAATATGTGTGACTAAATTAAACCAATTAAATTACAATTTTGTTTGATTAAAGATAGGGTAAATTGCAAAAATCACCCCTAAAGTAATGATGGTATTTGCAATTAATACCTCAAACTTTCAATTGTAAAAATTGAGTTCTCAAACTTATACAAGTGTTAAAATATATTAGACCCCAAAACTTACATAATTGTAGAAATTGTAATAATGGTATAAGTTTGAGCGTTCAATTTTTTTTTTTTTTTAATTTGGGGTCAATTTCTACAAATATTAGAAGTTTGAGGGTTTAATTTTAATATTTGTAGAAGTTTGAGGGTCTAATTTTTATAATTGAAAGTTGAGGGCCTAATTATTAAATAACATTTTGATAGTTGATTTATTGGATTTTTTTTTTTTTTTTTTTTTGTGGAGATATGATTTATTGGATTTGACTAATTTTGTGATAGATACATTTTCCAATATTTGCAAAAAGCATAAAAGAAATAAACAAAAATGCAAGATGAGAAGTCTACCTAACCATCACAATAAGGTTCCATGCAAGACAAAAGTCAACATAAATGGTCCTTCCAAGTCCCCACCCACTAAAACAAAAACAACATAAAAAGTTTTTTTCTTTTTTTTTTTTTTGCATTTTATTATTATTATTATTATTATTGAAATTTTGGGTACTTCCTCAAATCATCATTCATTGTTTGAAAAAATAAAACAATCTTTTTTTTCTTTTCTTTTTACCCTTTTCCCCCTTTTTCTTTTTCCCTTTTTTTTTTTCTTTTCTTTTGTTTTGAACAGAAATAAGCATTAATATTGCAGCCAAGTTTGAGGTTGAGTACATGATTAACCCCACAAAAAAAAAAAAAAAAAAAATAATAATAATAATAATAATAAAAAGTTGTTTGAATTCTTCAAGCTTATTTGAGTGGTGGTGTGGTTTTTTTTTCTTTTCAAATATGACTTTTTTTTTCTTTTCTCAAATCTTATGATCATCAATTTGATGGAGTTAGAAATGAGTTTGTGTTCTGAAGAAAATTTTTTATGAGGCAATAGTGTTTTAAAAGAAAATTAAATAAAGTTTAGAAAAAAATTTCATCGATAGAAAAAATGTCAAACTATTTACAAAAAAAAATAGTAAAAAGAAAAATTGATAAGACTTTTATTAGCATCTATCAGTTGTAGACTTTTATCATTTCTATTACTGATAGACTCTAACAAACTTCTATCACAACTATCTAAAAATTTTGCTATTTTGTATAAATAGTTTTCTTATTTTTCTATTTTTAAAAATTCCTCTAAAGTTTAAATATTTTTTTTTTATCAAATGCATCAATAGTTTGTTTGCCATTTGGTAAGGTTTGAATTAATTTACTTTTTTCTCTTTGATTTGCTTTTTTTTTTTTAAGGAAATTTCAAATCGTGAGATTCGAGAAAGGCTTGGTCAAATTCTAATTAAAAGTTTCAATAATAATGCATGGATGCATTACATGACATAAAAAAAAAATCAATTTCTATCCATAAATTTTAGAATTTTATTAATTTAAATCTAAACTAATAATTATATTAATTTATACTTGAACTTTCGTTGTATCAATTTACACCTTAAACTTTTATAAATATCAATTTATATTGATATATTTAGTTTTAAATTAAAAAATAAATTAAGTTAAAATATTATTTTGGTTCATATACCTTAAAACTTGTTAAATTTAAGTGTTTGTACTTTCAATAAATTTTAAATTTAGTCAACAATGTTGGTTTATAGCATGGTGGAAAATTTTCATCAAAATTTTAAGATTTTGATGACCTCGAAATTTTGGTAGAGGAAATTTCGAGAAATTTGTTATTTTGTTTTCCCCCTATTATGATGAAATTTTGAAAAAAATTTGATTTTTTTTTTTTGAATTAGCTACATTAGCTCAGTTTGAATTTTTCAATTTTATGGTCTTGATTATACACAATTGTATAGTTTCACACACCAATATCATTTTCGACGAAGAATGAAGCTTTTTCAATGTGTTACTTTTTCTAATTTTTAATTTTTCTTAATTTTCAGCTTTATTCTAAATCTTAAACTTTCATTTCTAAAGATATTGAATTTGAAAAAACCATAATAAAAGAACCTATATTTATTTTTAACCTCATTCAAATTTTTTTCATTAAATTTTCACATCATTTCACCTCAAAATTAAATTGATGTGAGTTTTTTTCTTTTACCATCCAAAACTTTCATTTTCACATCATTTAATTTCAACTCAAAATATTCATAAACTTTATATTATTTTGTAATCATTTTTTCATTTCGCTTTTAAATTTATGTTCTCGCATCGATATTTACACAGACATTTACAATATACATCTAAATGATGTGTTACTTTACAAAAATAGTGATTAAAACTGGTCAATTATAGTCTAATTAAACCATAATCAAAGTTTCATTAACTAATTATAACAATTTTCATAAAGTTTTCCAAAATTTTCATCGATATTTTCATAAAATCAGGACCTCGATATTTTCATTGACATCAATATTTTGAATCTTGGTTTATCGTTGATTTTTTCAAAACCCATTTTATTAATTATTTATTAACATTTTCATTATAAATTTCTAAACATGGTATAAACTATCTAAACATATTTTAAAGTACATAGACCTTAATAATATCCTTTTTTAAAAAAAAAAAAAAACTAATTTACCAAAAAATTAGTTCACTAGTTAAAAAAATAAAATAGAATTTTCAACCCAATAATAATTTATTTTAATTTAATATTGTATAAATCATCTTGAAATTAATTAGATATTAGAGATTTGATTCTCCCGTCCTACATATAGTCAAAAATATATATATATATATATATATATATATATATATATATATATATATATATTTTAAAACATCAACTCCATGAATCAATGAATCAATAATAACCATTTTTGTTTTTAAAAATTTAAATTTACAGATACTATTTTCACCTATAAGTTTTAAATATTTTATTATATACTTTCTATTAATATATTAAAAATCTAAGGCAATTTTGAAAAATTAAAAAAAAAATAGTCAAGAATTTGTTTTTGATTTTTAGAATTTGACTAAAAAGTAGAAAATCTAATAGAAAGGAAGAAACAAGCCCAAATTTTAAATATAGAAAATTAAAAATAAAATTGTTATGAAACGAAGCTATAATTGGAAATTCTCTTCCAAAGTTTAATTTATTTTCTCCTTTTTTAAAAAATAAAAAATAAAAAAGCGCCCTTTACTTGTCCAATAAAATCCATTTAAATGGGTTTGTATTAAATAATTCTGCTTGAAATTGGAGTTGATGTTGAAAGTGAAACATAATTGATTTTCTTAAAACCTTTTATTACCCCTACTTTCTCAATTGATTCTCCTTTTACTACCATTAAACAATAAGTCTTTTTTTTTTTTTTTTGAATAAAAAAGTCTTCAAGGGTAAATCGTAAGTCATAATCGAGTTTTAGCCGCGTCCCATATTTTTAATTTTAATATGATTTCAGCTTCCTTAATTCACTTTTTTTTTTTTTTTTTTTTAATTTTAATTTGGGAGGGCTTTTTTTTCATTTTAGTTAATAAATTATTAAAACTTATGTTATTTTCATTCTTATCCCTGTCAAACACTTTTCGTTACACAAATTCTAAATTTTTTATTTCAATAACCGTACTTTAAAGTTTCGTTTACTAATTATTTGGTTTTTTAAAATTGTATTTGTTTCTTTTCAATTTCTTACTTGGTTTGCATTTTTCTTTTAAGTAATAGAGTTGATTTCTTAGACAAATTCTAAAAACAAAATTGAATTTTAAAAACTGTTTTTTAGTTTTCAAAACTTGACTTGGTTTTTGAAAATATTGGAAGATAGTAGATCATAAATTAAAAAAACTTAGAGATTGAACAAGTATTTATAGGCTTAATTTTTAAAAATAAAAACTAAATGGTTATCCAATAGAGTATTTTTTTTCTTTTTTTTTTTTAAAACAGAAAAACTCAAATTAGTCTATAAACTTTAAAAGAAATAAGAGATATATAAAATGACATGTGTATTAAAATGCTTGTATTGATATGTATTGTAGCCATATAGGCCAACTAGCATGAATATTTTTTTTTGAGACAAGCCAACTAGCATGAATATTGGATCGATGAATATTAGGTCACAAAATAATAATAACTATGTTTTATCTCATTTTATTATCATAAATTAAAATATTATTTTCATTTGGGCTTGTTATATTTTAGTCTATATCAAATATCTAAATCAAATTTAGTTTCTATATTTTCAATAAACCTTAAAAGTAATCCTCTGATGATATCATTTGTTTGTTGTTAACTTTTCTAAAATTTAGTGTATTTCTCAATATAAATTTGGAAAATATATTTACCTCAGATCTATTCTTCCATGAAAATTATTATTTATAATAATTAATAAACAAATTTCTATAAAAATTAACTACAAACAACTTGTTTTTAGAATTTATTGAAAATACATAAACTTAATTTGGACCTATAAAAGTAAAGAAACTAAAATAGATTAAATGACCGAAAATATAAGGATAAAAAATTATATTTTAACTACATAAGTATTCGATAGTAACACAATAGTAATTATGAAAATGTCTAATGAGATCAAATGACCCAAAGTATAAGGACCAATAATTATATTTTGAGATCAATT
The DNA here is from genome assembly GCA_002890555.2 of Lagenaria siceraria. Taxonomy (NCBI): domain Eukaryota; kingdom Viridiplantae; phylum Streptophyta; class Magnoliopsida; order Cucurbitales; family Cucurbitaceae; genus Lagenaria; species Lagenaria siceraria. Next base: position 18,328,658 of record CM016487.1, read on the forward strand.
ATAAATATAACAATCAGGTCCAAAGTATTAGCAAATATAGCACAAAACGAAATAATTTGTAAATATAACACAAAGCGGAATAATTTGCAAATATAGCAAAATTTGGATATAAATCTCAAAATCTATCAGTGATAGACTATATCGCTAAGAGAAGTCTATCATTGATAGACCATACACTAATAAGAGTCTATTAGCGATAGAGTCTATCACTGAAAGATTTTGATATATTTGCAATTCTTTAAAAATATTACTATATATTTAATTATTAACCATAAAAGTGTTACCCATTGCAACTATCCTATATTTTAACTACAAGGAACACCATAGTAATTATGAAAATGTCTATTATATTTATTGTTTCAAAAAAATAAAATGATATATTATTCTTATGTTCAAATGATTAGAGATTTAGGTATCATCCCACGTATTATAAATTATTTTATTTAGATATTAAGAACTACAACAAACATAAGAATAAATATGAGACTTCAAGAAAATTTTATTAGAAAAATGAGTCAAACTATTTATAAATATAGAAAAATTTTATTGTCTATGCGCTAGATTAAACTTATATCACTAAAGCGATAGAACTTTATTGCGGTCTATCACTAATAAATAGTAAAATTTTTGTATATTTGTAAATAGTTTGATATTTTTTTTTCTATTTATAATAATTTTCTAAAATGGAAGCTATGGAATAAGTTAACATTTCTATATATTGAAGTATAGTTATCAAAGACATTTAAAGAGTCAAAGCGTAGATTATTGAAATGAAAATAAAAGGACCAATTTAGCTGATTGAGTGGAGATGATGACAATGGCCAAAAAGATTGACCAACTCTGTTGACATGTGATATGAAATGAATTGATGGTATAATTATACAGTAGGTTTTACCAAACACCTTTGTTTTTTAAATTTTAAAAAATATATATTTTATTTATTTATTTATTAGTGAAATTATATATGTCAAACTATCATGATTGTTAAATATGACTTATTTTGTCATTTTCACTCATTATTTATATATATAAGAAAATGAATTGAAAATGTCAAAATGAAACAACACAAATTAGAAGATATCATCATTATTGTTCTATTTCATGGGGTAACTATAAAACATATTCTATTTGTAGTTTGTCTATTTTATAAATCATATTCACAAATTTCAAGAATAATTTTGGATAAATATACAAACGACTCACAAGTTATAGATATATAACTTTAATAGAATTTATTGACATGTAGAATATGTATATCCCAGGAGGAATTTAATTTTATTTTTACTCTATGCTTGGTCTCTCAATTTTAATCTCAAATTCTTTACTACATAAAATTAAAATTACATTAAAATAAATGGTAATTATTTTAAATGTTTAAATTGGTTGGAAATATTTTTAAATATAGTAAAATGTCATCGTCTATCAGAGCAATGATAGACGCTGATAGATGTCTGTCTATCAATATTTATCACTATCTATCACTGATAGACAACGTCATTTTGCTATATTTATAAATAAGTTGACTCATTTTACTATATTTAAAAAGAACCCTAAAATAAATGATGTAATTAATACCTCCTCAAAAGTAAATTAGAAAATTGCTCAAGTACCAACTAATAAATGGGGCAACATTCAACCAACAAATAATCAAGACCAACCCATAATAGATGCTCAAGTTGAAAAAAATGCAAATATTTGAACCTTGTGACAAAAGTTCAAGTAGGAAAAAAAAGATTCTCAATCACAAGAACCATAAAAATGCTTAAGTTGAAATGTTGTCTTAATTAAGAGTAATAATTACACCCTTTATTCAAGTTTAGGAAATTGAAAATTTAAGATTGAAATTTACAAGGTTTTTTTTTTTTTTTTTTTTTTTGACATTAAAAAAACAAACCATTAAGCATTGAAATTTACAAGTTGAGTAAACAAAACGAATTTTTCATCAATTTTTATTGAAAGAAAAAAAAGAGAAATTTATAAATTCACACATAGGTACTCAAAATCTTTAAAATATATAGAGGCATGATTTGCAAAACAGACGAGCTACAATTCTTCCACTTTGTTTTTATTCCAAACCATAAATTTCTTCCTAATTCTAGTCTTTATCATTAAAATTGGTTATTTTTTTTTCATTAATTCTATGCAACATCAATATTATTGCCACAAAAAATATCAATTTTGAATCATAAAAGAAGTACAGATCTAGATAAAAATGAAGAGCAAGAGCATAGAATCAAAATGAAATAGCCTATGTCAAAAGAATCTAATCTTTTGACATTCAAATACATTTGATTAAGAATGAACTGAACAGCCCTCTTCTACACAAATTGATCACTTCTTCCACAGTCCAAGACATAGTCAGTTAGAAAGAGTCATGTTTTTGCAGTAATTTTTCCTAACCAAATCTGGTTTTCACAACACTTCCCCCTCAACCTCACCTGCTCCTTCCAAAGAAGAAAAAAAAAAGACCAAAAGAATTGCAGATGGGAAGCCATTAGAGGGAGGGAGGGAGGGAGGATGGTTCTTGCCTGAATGGGTTGTCCCAAAAAATGTCCAAAAGGGATGAAGTTGACTTCAAACTTCAAACTTTCGATCGGCCAAGGAGTTGAAAAGCTCCCACCCATTCGCGTTTAGTAGATTCAGGTACTTTCTCGTTGTCGATAAATGGTGTCCATGCGTCATGAGAAGGGTCTGTGAGAACCCATTCGACCTTTTCAGGCACATTGAAGAAATCAAAGTTTAAAGGAGCAGATTTAGCATTGCTGGAAGATTTCTTGTTCTTGGGTTCTTCGGAGCCATCGGTAGACTGCAGAGTTGCAAATCAGGAAAAGCGAAAAAATGGATGAGAGATCTGAATATCCCATTGGGTGCCAAAGAAGGAATGATAGCTTTCAACTCACCGTCGCACTACCATCTAATGATTTCTTCCGTTTCCTTAAGGTTCCTGTTTCCAGAAAGTAAAGAACCTCAATCTTAGACCGGAATCGACGGTTTGAGGTTGGGTCAAAGTAGTACTGCAAGGGACATGGGGATAGATTAGATTCTTTTGACATTCTTTACTGTTTGTTTGTTAAATGAATATCTAAAACAGGATAATAAGAAAAGGGAGCCTCAAGAAATAAATGGGCCCGAGCATGCTCCCAATTAATTCAGCATGACATGAAAAGAGAGAAAAAAAAAAAAAAAAAAAAAACTCAATTCATAAGCAATTTCCATTCGACACTCAAACACGGTTCTCAATAATTGCTATACGGTACTTGTGACTGCACTTAAATTGCTTGTACTTGTTTTGTCTATCAACAATGCCAATGTGATTTTAAACAAGACAATTGATGAATACGAAATTGAGTTATAATCCATCTCAAACATGACTTCTAGTGAAGCATAATACATCAAGTACCAAGCATTAGTCACATATCCTATAAGCTGCACAATTCATACAAGAGTCCAAATATCAAGTCCAAAGCTATTCTTCAACATGCTTGGAGAGGTCAAATAATCAACACTATCATGAAATTTGATCCCGACCATTTATGGACTGGTTATAAACATAACAGTGGATTTTTTTTGTTATTCTTTTCCCAATCATGGTCTCCATCCTAATCAACCAAACTCTGTTACCCTAATTGTATTCATATAAATGGTAAGTAGCTAACTAGAGTGTACCAAAATCCATAGAAACACATAAATCTATATCGAAGTTCGTCGAGGCTTGTTCACCATCCAAGGAAAAGGACCAAGAAAGTTTGTTACATTAACTGCATGGTCAAATGAGTTCATACAAAAGCATGGGCCAGAACATAGTTAAATACTATACAACAAGTAAAGGACAAACGAATTCCCTAAACAAAAATATATAGAAAGAGGAAGAGCCTGATTATGAGAATGAAATGAATTCCTACAGTTCAGTTCTTCCTATGGAACTTCTTAATTCCCAATCAGGTAACTAAAACTGCAATTCCCATCAACACGACACGGAATTTAGCTAGTGATCCATTTTTCAGATCATCACCTCCAGAGTAGTTCTTAAACTCTTTACTACTTGATATACCTCATTTCCGCAAAAATTGACGAGTTAACAACAGACAAGGGAATGGTACTACAATACAAACAAAAGATCATTTTCAGTAGCACAACGATAACTTCTTCCCAATTGGTTCATGTTTTAACCCGAAGTTCCAAACGTAGTAAAGGTATCACAAAAAGTAATTCATAAGTAGAAGAAAAATAGTTCCAGCGAGGGTAAACCCCTGTTCTATCATCAGACATTCAAAGAAGTTCAGTAGCGTGAGCCATAGAATAGAACACTACTTGCATGGTTGATTAATTACGAAAAACAAATTCATCTCCACTTGGAAGAAGGAACGCAGAATTAAAAGTGATAAGAGAAAGGAATCAATTCACCTTATCGACGGTTCCAGCAGTAGCACCAGAGGAACGAACTCTATCTTCAACAACCCAGCCCGGCGGCAGCCAATTAGGCCTCTCGGACAAGGCAGGTTTGGAAGACGCGTCGGTCGTCCCTCGGGAGGTTGAGGACGAAACCTTCTTGGATGCGGGAGAATCTCCATTCCTAGGAGCGGGAGAATCGGGAGGGAGATTGTAAGAGTTGAGAGGCTCGGCGCGCAATGGAGATCGGCGAGTGGAAGAAGTCTCGGGCTTCTTGCGAGGAGTCCGGTCAAGATCTCGGGCGTGGTTGGGAGGAGAAGAAGGTAGGGTTCGGGAAGGGACGGTGGAGGAGTCGATGAAGGAGCCGGCGTCGAGGAGAGGGTCCGGGGGGAGGTGGTGGGAGAAAGGTAGGTCGGGTCGGGTCGGATCTTGACGGGGCCAGTCGGGGTCCGGAAACGAAGTTCCAGAAGCAGACATGTGGGTTTGCAAGAAGTAGAAGAAGAGGAAGAGGAAACGGGAAAGAGAACGTTAGAAACAGAGGAGATTATTTATTGTCTTTCCTTTCCTTTCCCACTTTACAGTTAATAACACTAATAATAACAAACAACCATCACTTTTTCTTTCTCTCTCTCCAATTCATTGGTTCTGTTTTATTATGGGCTTTGGCCCAACTCCAACGTTACAAAAATTCAAAATTCACCATTTGGGCCTATGGCCCATTTTCTTCTTTTTAATCAAGAAAAAAAAATACATTTTTATTTTTTCAAAATATTACCATTTATTAACCGTGAGTTTTATTTCAATTTAGTTTTTAGGTTTTAAATAGGAGCGACCTGCAAAAATTGAACTATTTTTCAAAATCAAATCGAAAATTCAGTAAAACAAAAAAAAATTAGTTTGAAGAAATTGAACCATTTTTCCAAACTAATATATATATATTTATAAAAAATAGCAAAATTGATTTTAAAATCGAACCGAATCGCATATATGCAGATTAATTCGGTTCGATTCGGTTCAGTTTTACATATAAAAATTTTAAAATTTTTTGTTTGATTCGGTTTGACCACCAAACTAAACCGTTTCTACCCTTAGTTTCAAAATAGTATAATTTTGCCTTTGAGATTTGAGTTTTCAACTTGGTTTCCAAGTTTGAAGATTTACACTTCTAATTTTGATTTTTCATTAAATACTCCCTTTCAATTATTGATGTTAATGTTTATTAATTAATTAAAAATAATTATGAAGTGATGATTTTAATTTAATTTTAATAGTAGGTACAAAAAGAAATAATAATTTTAATAATGATAAAAGATAATGAAACTTAATATATTATAATTCTTTTAATTATTCTTAAATTAATTAATAGACATTACACTAAAGGAAGAAAGTGAATATATGGTGAAAAATCGTGGTTAAAAGTGTAAATTTTGAAATCTAAGAACCAAATTGAAACAAAATCCAAATTTTTAGAGTAAAATTGTAACATTTTAAAACTCAAAGACTAAATTGAAATTAAACTCAAAATTTAATGACCCAATGTATAATATTTTAAAACTTATGAACCAAATAGAAACTAGATCCAAAATTTGGAGGTCATTATTTTTCTTTGTTTTTTTTTGTTTTTTTTTTTAATGCTTATAATAATATGAGTGGTTGGATCTAACTTGATACCTAAGAACCACTATGTAAAGGATTTCACTCTCCTCGTTTCACCAACCTATACAAGTAGAGGGGAAATTAGAGTGTATAACATAAAACAAGCTTTCAAACTCAAAAATAGCAACCAAAAATTAATTAATTAAACTAAGGTTATGGTAAATATGACATCAGTATGATCTATAAATTGCATGGTACTCCTAGATTTACTCTTTTGGTTAGACTAGTTGGAAGACACATGCGATGCACATGACTTAAATTGATCTCGAAGTTGATAACACAAACACTATATCAGAGTTATACTCATTTTAGCTGGATTAAATTGTTTATGACTTCGTTTTTATGACAAAATTTAAATTTTGATTGAATTTATCTTTCATTGAGTTTAATTAATAAATGTTTATTATGAACTTAAGTAATTAAAGAAGACAATATCTAAAACTATGTATTTGTTGTTTTAAGTTAATTTATAATGTGAATAAAATGTGTTAAATGTGGTAGAAAACTTTGCAATTTATAATGAGGAAAGATTTTTTAATAAATATACTTATAATTCAGTTTAAGTTTTAAATATTTGACATGAAATTTAAAGGTATAGAAAGATAGAAAAAAACTATAAAAAAATATGGATGAATAAAATAAAAGTACATATGATGTACTTGAAATAAAATTTTAAATTTAAAGATAACAACGCTACATTTTATCGACAAAAATAAGTTTATCAATTTTCAAAACTCTATTTTGACACGATCCAATGTTTTCTTTACAAATAACAAAAAAAAATTTTAATTTTCATTTCCTTGAAAAATTTTAATCTATCTGGTGAGAGAAACCATTTTTTTTTTTACATTTTGAAAATAAAATTAGGTCAAAGGAAAATAAAATGAATTGCATCTTATTTATTCTATGAAATGGTTTGTATAATTTGTATAAAATAATATGAATGAGTTCAAAATTAAATTAATAACACAGAAAAAAAAGATAAATAATTTAATTACTGTGTAATACAAGATATAATTGAGCTCATTTTAGGATTAGCAAATACACATACATCAAATAAAATTTGCTATGATTCTTATTTTTTTAAATTTTTTGCCAATCTTTAAAATGGAACTTCAAGTGTTGCTACTGGGTCCAATTTCCCCAGTTTATATAGTTAAGGGTAATTTACAATCAGACCTAAGCCCACCAGAGAAGGCTGAAACTCAAGAGATCTTAGAAGTTCATGTGTTACTCAAATAAGAAAGCCAACTTCAATTGTGGAGACGACTGATCCTTAATCAATTTTATTAATTTATATGTATATGAAATCTTATTAAATCTTAACCATACTTTTCGCGATGTGGACTAAATTATTATGAAGGGTAATCTACATTACTATTTAGAAGTAAAAAAATTTCAATATAACCCATTAATTATAACACCCTTTAAACTTAACTAAACATGAAGAACTAAACAAGCTATTGTGATGGTAGAAAAATCATTCTTGTGACTTCCAATATGGTATTGATGGGATTAGTGAGGTGAAAGACCATAGAAATTGACCATTTGAGGTGGACTTGAAAAGTTAAGACTCAAATTTCAATTCAATCACTATAATTTAGTCATGTTGGACTTATTATATGCTTTTATATTAATCTAAAGTAGAGTTAAATTTGAGTTAGGAAGGAAAGAAAAGAAGAATATTTATTGTGATGTTGACATTTTATCAATATTTTCATCGACATTTTATTTAGTTCAACAATATTCTGGATGAAAATCTTGAACCTCCGATTTCTTGATAGAACGTACATATTTTATGTCAATTGAACTTAAACTATGTTCATATTGGTTAAAACATTGACATAATTGGTTTAAGTATATATGTGTGTGTGTTTCGGTACAAGCTTTTAGTTTTACATTTTTAAACGGTATTTATTTGCTAGTAGCTCTTTCATTTCAAAAGTTATCAAAAACTTGCCAAAGTGAATATAGCTCAATTGGCATACGTATGAGTGTGCTTATAACCACAAGGTTCGTAGTTCAAATTTTCCTATCCCAATTGTACTCAAACGTTATCTGAAATTTCGACAATGTTTTTAGACCAAGAAAAGATAGTAAGAATGCATTTGCCCTTTGGCTGATTTGGGAGAGTAAAGAGTGATTTTTAATTTTTTTTTTTTTTTTTTTTTTTTTTTTTTTTGTGTAGGGTAAAATAAATTAGAATGATTTCTATTAAATTATTTTTAAAATATTCTATCTCAAATTTAATTGACAATGAGAGGTGTAACCCATCTATCTTATAAGTAGTATGAGGTCTCTTAATTTTTTCAATGTAGAATTCTCAACAAATTGAACAAGGTGAGGTTGTTGAAGGGTGAATTTGGTTATGGAGTTAACGGTGAAGAAGGAGAAGAAAGAGTGAGGGGAATGAGAAGGAGACTATAGTGACAAGAAAAAAACCACATAAGCAAAAATTATTAATAAAATAATAAAATATGTCATGTCATTTAAAAATGGATATGACATATCATCTGCTAACGGTCAACTTCATTCATGGACTATTTAGATCTATTTTTATAAATCTTGAGGACTGAAGTGTTACTTTTTAAACCTCAATGACCAAAAAGAAATCTAACCCAAACTTTAAAGACTAAAAATTCGTTTGGATTGATCTAAGAAAAAAATGTTTTTTAAAAATCTCATTTTTATTTAAACTCTTTTCATAAAATTTGTTTAAAATACACTTCAAAATGTATTTTAAATGGTTGACAAACACTCTGATTTTTTTTCTTTTCAAAATGACTTATTTTCTAAATTAAACACTTAAAAATATAATCCAAACACACTCTAAAAGTTTTTTTTTTTTTTTTTTTTTTTTTTTTTTTTTTTTTTTTTTTTTTTTACATTATCGGTGAACGCAAATAGTAGGTGCATACCAAAAAGTGAGAAAAAAAGTAAGCTCACCAGATGGACAAGGAAAATTTTAAAATCAAAATTAGTTAAATAATAATAATAATAATAATAATAATAACAACTACGAATTTGTTTTAAAATTTATAAGAAAAGGCTATTTTTTTTATGAGAAATATAAGAAATGCCAGTTAATAAAATGTTTTGAAAAAAATCTATAATAAATTAGCAATGTGGACTAAAAGTAAAATTTATATGAAAAATACATACGTAAAATGGAATTAAGATTGAAGAAAAACTAAAATGGTATTTTAACGAAAATATAAATTATCTTGAAAAAGAAAATGTACGCAAAATTACGTTAATAAGAGTGAGCAATGGGCCTCTGATGGGCCCAAAAGAATCCCCAGATGCGTGGGGCCCACCTTTAGTACCACAATCCCCACCCTCTTCTTCCTTTTCTCTTTTCCGCAAAACGATTCAAAAACCCTCCACTCTGTAATTTCACTGTTCCTCTTTTCTCTCTCCCATGGCTTACTCTCCATTTCTCTCTCTCCTCCTCTTCTCTCTCTTCCTTCCCCTTTCCTCCGCCGCCTACTCCATCGGCGTCAACTACGGCACCGTCGCCAACAACCTCCCTCCCCCTTCCCAGGTCGCCGCCTTCCTCAAATCCCACACTTCCATCGACCGCGTCAAGATCTTTGACGCCAACCCCGATATCCTCCGTGCCTTCGCCGGCACCGGCATCGCCCTCACCGTCTCCGTCGCTAACGGTGACATTCCAGCCCTCGCCAAGCCTCCAGCCGCGCAGTCTTGGGTTGCCAACAACGTTCTCCCCTTTCACCCTACCACTCTGATCAATCACATCGCCGTCGGGAACGAGATCCTCGCCACCTCCGACAAGAATCTCATAGCGCATTTGCTCCCCGCAATGAAGGCTATACATTCCGCTTTGAGGCTCGCGAATATCTCCGATATTAAGGTCTCGACCCCTCATTCATTGGGCATTTTGTCCGCGTCGGAGCCGCCGAGTACCGGGCGGTTCCGGCGAGGGTACGACCGGGCCATTTTTGCTCCAATCCTCGAGTTTCACCAGCAGACCAAGACGCCGTTCATGGTGAATCCGTACCCGTTCTTTGGTTTCAGACCGGAAACGTTGGACTACGCGTTGTTCAAGCCAAGCGCTGGAGTTTTCGACAACGCTACCGGAAAGCACTACACGAACATGTTCGACGCGCAACTGGACGCGGTTCATTCAGCGATGAAGAAGGTCGGTTACGGCGATGTGGACATTGTGGTAGCGGAGACCGGATGGCCATCCGCCGGCGACCCAAACCAACCCGGCGTAAGCTTGGAGAACGCCATTTCTTACAACCGGAACCTCGTGAAGCATGTAAACTCCGGGAAGGGGACGCCATTGATGCCGAACAGAACCTTCGAAACTTACGTCTTCTCTCTATTCAACGAGAATCTCAAACCATCGACTTCCGAGAGGAACTACGGCCTTTTCCAAGCCGATCTAGCTCCGGTTTATGACGTCGGCATCCTCCGGAATCAACCGGTAAATCACTTCTCCTTAAATAGAAATCTTAACTGTTACAGCCATCGCCGGGGAGGGCACTTTAGTAAATGACATCAAGCACGCCACATTCACATTACTAGTCTGCTGAGCAGTGGTAGAGTAGTATACGGAATTTCCTCTGCGAGGAATATACACGTGTTTGTTTCTAATTGGTTTATATTTTACCTGTAAACTTGTTGTTTTGTCAGCTAATAAAAATTCAACACGTGGATTAGTCGTAGCAAATATAATTCTAGTGCAATCCTGCTGTCTTAGAAGGCAAAAAGCCACCTGTCATTTTTCTTTTTTGACGGAATTACCCTCCATTTTCTTCTTTTATTTTGATTTTTTTTTAAAAATGAATTTCTGCCTCTGGGGATGATGATGATCTTTGAATTGAAGTAGATGGAGAATTTTGATGTAACAGTCAATGGGGCCGACGTCACCAGCCGGGGGACCGGAACCGTCGGATGTGGGGAGAAAATGGTGCGTGCCGAAAACGGACGCGTCAGATGAAGCGTTGCAGAAGAATATTGACTACGTGTGTAGTAGTGGAGTGGACTGTGGGCCCATACAAGCAGGTGGGGCCTGCTACGATCCTAATACAGTGCGGTCACATGCATCGTACGCCATGAACGCTTACTTTCAAACCGCTGGCCGCCATGATTTTAACTGCGATTTTAATCACACCGCCATCCTCACCTCCACGGACCCCAGTAAGATTCTTTTTTTTTCTTTTTTCCCTTTGATTCAAGCCCCTCTAATTTAAATTTAGTTTTAATTTGGCCGCAATGTCTTTTAAATTTTTATTCTGGCGATTTTCAAACAAATTAACATATTTATTATCTATATTATATTTAGATTAGCTTTATTTTATTGGTTTTTTTTTAATTTTATGTTTTATGAAATTTTTACGATGCAATAGAAATTTTGATTCATTATCATGTCAGTTTCAGATTCATAAAAATATAGAAGTATGGATAGAAATGTAAAACGATTGTCCAAATTAGGCCAATAGATCTTAGGATATATTTTGAATTTTAATAGATCCTTGGTACTTATGATATGTTTTTCAAAAAATAATAAATTTATTGGTCATAAAGTTATATTGGGTCGCCGAAGCGAGTTTGACTTATTGATATTGGCATGTGCTTCGTCTTTAAATGTCGGAGGTTCAATCTCCATAATTGTTGTATAAAATAAGCTTACATTGAGTCTAGTAGTAACTTTTTGTTCTATGCCAAGTGTGTATATATATATATATATATAATTTTGAAAAATATGCCAAGTATATTTTTAAGAATTTTAAAGTAATATGGAATTAGGTAAATAGTATTAAAATTATAAGTTTAGGAAAACTAAACCATGAAATTAAAGATTTTTTAAAAATAGTTTTAAAAACTTATTTTGTTTTGAAAATTGATTAAGAATTCAATACTTGTACCCATATAATCTATGGTAAGAAATTTAAAAAAATAAATTTAATTTTAAAGAATTCAAATAGCTACCAAACAAATTTCATACGAGCAAATTAACATCAAACTGTCTTTGTTGGATCCAAAGCAGTATTTTATTTTCTATTAACTTTCATTTGAACTTTTCTTATACACTGAAAATTTTAGAAAAAAACAGAGGACAATTTGTGCAATTTGATTAGATCATAAGCATCAAATTTTAAAATGGATCCCCAAGCTATAGAGATCTAAATTTGAAATTCAATTTTTATTTATTTATTTGAGTTAATAATAAATAAACTAAATTTCAATACTATATTTGTATTGAATTGGGAATTTACAGGTTATGAGACCTGCAGTTACCCGTTCGATGCAGAAAAGTTAACGGAGAAGTCGGTGGCGTCTGCGGCGGCGATGAGTAGTAGGGTGGTAGGGGCGGTGGCGCGGGCATTTACTGCGGTGGTAGCTGGCGGTGCTTTATTAATTTAAAAGAAAAGTCGGATTTGGGATTTCTAGAAAAAAAAAGGACCGTTGGGGTTAGTGCTTTTTGGAGTTCATAGGAATTACATTGTAATATTTAATCCCATTTCTTTTGTATTTATAATATTAGTTAAAAAAACACTTTTTGTTTCTTAACTTTAGTAAAATTAACCATTTAGTCCTTTATATTTAAAAATTTATAATAATTTAGTTTTTAAATTTTAATTGATAAGAATTTAATATCTATACTTTGAATTTCATGACAATTTTTTTTATCATAAAAAATCTAATCACAAGACTACATCAATAATCTTTTTTTATTAAATCTAACAAAAAAAAAATTACGATAAAAAATTAAGTCATTACAAATTTAAAACTATATAGACTAAATTATTATTTATTAAAGCTAAAAAAAATTAAATGCTTACAATTTTAAAAATTTACTAACAGTTTAGAAATTAAATAGTCAAAAATGATTTTTAACCTGTAATATTCGGTTTCAAGGATTAGGTTTTGTTTTAATAATCTGATTTTATATTATTTGTCATTTTGTTGCTGTTTTTAATTATTATTGGAATGGTATTAGGTTGAGCTGAACATGTCAGGAGCGTTTTGTTGAAGAATATTGTTAAATAGGACCTAGGGCTCAGATTTTAAGTAATTTAAGTCCAATTATTTAATTGTTGATAATTATTTTTTTTAAAGAAAATAAATATTGGTTAAAGAAAAGAGACTATTATTCTATCTTCATAGAAGTAATAAAGAAGTCTAAAAGTTAAGAGTAGAGCTTGAACTTAGGTCTAAAAAGGGTTAAGAACAAATTTATCACTAGACTAGTTAATAGTATTAATAATATGTTAGTTTATATATATATAAAAAGCATAAAATTGAAGGTTAAACTTATACTAAATCTTGTACTTGGTTCAACAATTTTGATATGTAAACATTTAATTTTTATATTTTAAAAGTTATAATAGTTTAGTCATCGATGTGAAAAATATAATTAAAAGTAGATTTAGTAGTTTATATATATATATATATATATATATATATATATATATATATATGATGAATAAATTGATGGAGGATTGAATTTGTTTTACACAAATAAAATTGTTACATTCTAAAAGTGATGGGGGAATTACAAATAATAGAGAAAAAATAGGTAAATATCGAGAAATAGACACGTAAACAATCAGGTTGAGGCGCAGATATCTCGCTCTCTTTAAGGAGATTCAAGCCATCTGCGGTGTATATTAAAATTCTTTAATATCAACAACTGGTGCAACAGATATTCTCTAGTCTGTTCCCTCCAGGATACAACAACCCAACTGAAACGTTGTGTAGCTCAAACTACTTCACTAAAAGGTTGAACTCAAAACTCCACAACTGATACACCCTTCTTTTGGCCAATTGCTCTTAAAAGAGCTAAGGACAAAAATGAGAGAAAGCAAGAGAGAAAGATGTATTTGTTGGTTGGTCTATATTTTGGAGCAAAGTAAAAACCTATTTATAGTAAAATTAGATCTACACGTTATTATGCAATTTATTCAACAAATACGTTTTTTCCAAAAGTGAAAACTCTCTTATTAAATTAAAATTTGAAACTTCATAATAAACTTATTAAATATAAAAAAAAATGTAACAACAATCTCTCACTCATTTTTTTAATATTTAAAATAAGCATCAAAATAGAATTGACCAAAAGAAAGATAACTGTGCATCATAAAGGTGTGACTCTGCATTGAACCTTTACTAGTGAAATAATAATCTCTATTCCAGCGTTAGTAATGGTCTCTGACTTGAACTATACGCTGAAGGAGAAATAGAAAACTTATCATCCATACATAATTATCCAAGTGTTGACATGAGCTTTATTGGTTAGCACTTTAAGGCCTTGTGCTGATCCCAATATTTCATGATTATATTTGAGAATAAGCCTCATATTCTCATATAGAGCGGCCTCACTCTCATACTCATATAGGTAAAATTTGTCAAGAGTGCTCCTATAACATAACACACCCCACTCATAAGAGCTACAAATTTTATCAAGAGTTTATTGAAAAACTCAACCCTCCACATCGTTATAGGATAATACACTTACATCATAGGGATGGATTAAAATATAAAGATAGTGCATTTCTCGGCCACCTTATAATTCATTTTTTCCTTTGAACCTAGTTCTCAGGATCTCTAATCACTAGGTGGGTATCCTTATATATGGCTCATGACAATTATAAGGGCTTCAACCCCATCCCCTCGATGTGTTCCAGACCCTTTCTCCAGTTAAGGCCTTTGTCAATGGATCTGCAAGATTATCACAAGATTTAAAGTAATTCACATTAATGATCCCATTATTTAAATAAGATCTCACAGTACTGTGTTTTCATCTTATAGGTTTGGATTTACCGTTATAAAAACGATTTTTTACTCTACCAATTGTGGCAGTGCTATCACAATTTATCAAGATAGAAGGTATTGGTTTCTCCCACATTGGAATTTCATATAATAAATTTCTTAGCCAACTTGCTTCCTCACTGGCTGAAGCTAGAGCAATAAGCTCTGCTTCCATAGTAGAGTTGGGCAATAATCGTTTATTTTTTAGATTTTCAACAAATAGCACTACCTCATAAGGTAAAAATATACCCTGTAGTAGATAGACAATCACCTGACAATGTATTCTAATCAGCATCAGAAAATCCTTCAATAATAGCAGGATATTTTTTATAAAGTAAGCTATGATCTTTTGTTCCCAATAATTATTTCATAACACGATCGATGGCATGCCAATGCTCTTTACCTAGCTTACTTGTAAACCTGCTAAGAACTCTTACTGCATATGCAATGTCAGGTCTAGTACCATATGTTGCATATTGTAGACTCCTTTTGATTAATTACATCACTTTCATTTTCAATAGGAAATAAGTGAACACTTGAATCAAATGGAGTAGACACATGTTTACAATCAAAATAATTGTATTTTTTTGAGTATTTTATCAATATAATGTGATTGTTCAAGAAGAAATCCATCTGGTGTTTTTGTTATTTTCATACCCAGAATAAAATTAGCTTCACCAAGATCTTTCATATAAAAATGATTGCTCAACAAAATTTTTGTTTCATTTATAACAAATATAATTGAGCCAAAGATCAGTAAATTATCAACATATAGGCTAATAATAACATGAGAATCTGTCCATGATTTATGATAAATGCATTTATCACATTCATTTGGTTTATAACCATTATTTAACATGCAAGAATCAAAATTTTCATGCCACTACTTTGAAGCTTGTTTTAAGCCATATAGGGATTTAGTAAGCTTACACACTTTGTTCTCTTATCCAGGTTCTATAAAACCTTCAAGTTGGTCCATATAAATTTCTTCTTCTAAATCACTATTTAGAAAAGCTGTTTTCACATCCATTTGATGAATACTCATATAAAAAATTGCAGCAGTTACAATTAATAATCTAATGGATGTGATTCTCGTAACTGGAGAAAAGGTATCAAAGAAGTCTAAATCTTCCTTTTGTTTGAAACCTTTTGCAACAAGTCTAGCTTTATACTTGTCTATACTACCATCCGGCTTGAGCTTTTTCCTCAGGACCCATGTACACCCAATAGTTTTACAACCTGGTGGTAAATCAACTAATTTCCAAGTTTTATTAGAAATTAGTGATTCTATCTCATTATTTACAGTCTCCTTCCAGAAAATTGCATATGGAGATGTTAAAGCTTCTTGCAAAGAAATTGGTGTCTCCTGAATATTATAAACATAAAAATCAAGATCAAAATCCTTCGTAATTCTAGCTCTTTTACTCCTCCTTAATTCTAGAGAATTGTTGTCATTATTATCATTAGGAGTTAGAGGAACCAAACTTAGAAGTTTGTTCACTACTTTGACCCCCACTATTTCTTGAATTGAAAGAAAATTTTTCTTCATGAAAAATAGCATTGCTTGATTAAAAAATCACATTATGCTCAATATCAAGAAATCTATACGCCGTACTATTAATTGCATATCCAAGAAAAACAGAAGTGATAGATTTAGACCCTAATTTTGGTCTTTTAGGATCTGTTAGCCTTACAAAAGCTAAACATCCACAAACTCTTAGATATCCCAAATTTGGCTTATACCCTTTCCATAATTGAAAATGTGTAATCTTTGTCTTTTTATGTGGCACTCTATTTAACACATGATAAGCAGTCAAAACTGCTTCACCTCAAAGATTAAAAGATGCACCTGATTCTAGTAGCATTGCATTAGTCAAACCAATTAAGGTTCTATTTTTCCTCTCAACTACTCCATTAGAAGCAGGTGAATATGGGAGAGTAGTCTCATGAATTATTCCTAATGATTCAACATATGAATTGAATTCAAATGATTCATATTCTCGACCTCTATCACTTCTAATTCTTTTAATTTTTCTACCGAATTGATTTTCAACTTCGAGGAGAAATTTTTTAAAATTCTTAAAAGCATCACTTTTATTTTTCAATAAATAAACATGAGTATATTTTGAAAAATCATCGATAAAAGTGATAAAATATTTATTTCCTCCTCTAGTTAAAATTCCTTCAAATTCACACAAATCAATATGAATTAATTCTAATAATTTAGTATTTCTCTCAACATTTTTATGAGGTCCTTTTGTAATCTTAGTTTTGCTACATATTTCACATTTCTCAAAATTATTTTTTAAGCTAAGAATTAATCCAAGGCTACTCATTATCCCCACATATTTACTATTTATATGACATAATTGAACATGCCAAAAATTTAAAGACAAAAGCATATAAACCGAACTGGTAGATGCTTTATTAATATTTTCAATGTTTAATTTGAACATTCCATCACATGCATAACCTTTTCCAATGAAAATTCCCTTTTTTGTTATCACACACTGATCAGATTCCATAGTCTGTTTAAAGCCAGCTTAATTAAGAAGATAACTCGACATTAAATTCTTCCTCATGGAGGGTGTGTAAAGCACATCGTTCAAAATTAGAACCCTTCCAGAGGTGAATTTTAATTCAATCTCACCAGATCCCAAAATTTGGATGGTATGAGAATCACCAAGCATTATTATTTTAGGCTCGTCAAAAGGAGTATAAATTTTGAACCAATTTTTGTCATAACAAACATATCTATTGGCTCTAGAATCAACCCACCATCCTTCAACACTTTGAACCATATATATATCAGTTATCATAGCCACAAATGACTCTTCGGTAACATTAGCCTGAGGTACAGGTTCTCGTTTCTAAAATTTTCAAATTCGAGCAATATGCCCACTTTTGCCACAAACGAAACAAAATGGTTTGGAGTGTTGAGAATGTACTTGGTTGTTATTCACTTGATTTGGATATTTCTTGTTATTAGAAAAGTGAGATTTATTCTTTTTTTTTTTTTTTTCATATTATTCTTCTTTGGCTTTAAATGACTATTTTAGGAATCTGACCATTAGATATATCATTAGAAGAGATTAGATTTACCTTTGTGAGATTTTCATTGCCTTCTTGAATCAAAGCATCTTGCCCTCTTGGCTCTTCCTATAAACGAATGCGAGTAATTAATACTTATAGAGAGATTTCCTTTTGCTTGTGACGCATATTTTTTTTTGAAATTCTCCCCATGATGGTGGAAGTTTATCAATTATGCCAGCCGTAGATACCGCATTTGGTCCGGCTTGTTTTTTTAATTTGTTTAATTTTATTCTTTTTTTTATATTTTAATTATTAATCGAATTTTGAAATTTAATGAAAATTGAGATTTCAATTGAGTTTTGAAAAAAAGTATAAAAAGAAAAAAATAAATATTTTATCAAAAAAAGATTTTGTTAATAAATTTTAATTGAGTTTAAAAAAAATAAAAGGGAATAAAAATAAATTTTTTTTAAAGAAAAGGTTTTTGTTAGTAAATTTAATTGATTTATTTAAAAAATGAATTTAAAAAGGAAATTTGTTTTAAATTAATTTTATAAATCTATTTTTTTAAATAATGTC
This sequence comes from Lagenaria siceraria, assembly GCA_002890555.2. Lineage (NCBI taxonomy): Eukaryota > Viridiplantae > Streptophyta > Magnoliopsida > Cucurbitales > Cucurbitaceae > Lagenaria > Lagenaria siceraria. The sequence goes on from CM016487.1 coordinate 18,347,099, forward strand.
AAAATCCTGTTCAACGGTCTTCTTCCCCCCTATCTTCTAAACCAATTTTTTGTAACATTAAAGTTATTTTTAAACCCATTGAGATCTTATAAATACAGTGAAGAGGATAAGGGGCAATGATGCAAGGGGTAGTGAATGAGAAGTAAAAAAGAGAAGTGAAAAGAGGAATTTGAAGAGGGAAGAAATGATTGAAGAAAGATTTAAAAAAAAGAGATGAGAAGAGGAATTTGAAGAATGAGAAGAGTGAATGAAAAGTAGGGAAGAAAATATTGAAAACAGGATTGGAGGAAGAAGGAAGAAAAAAAGAATTTGAAGGATAAAAAAATTTGAAAAAAGAAAAGAGGGAAAATGATGAGAAGAAAAGAGTGAAAGGAAGGAGAAGAGAATAGAGAATGTGGAAGAAGAGGGGAAGAAATCCGTGAGGAAGAAGAAGAAGGGGAGAAGAAGATATTGATAAAGGTGTGGGCCCCATGCCATATTTTATTTGTTTTATTTAATAATATAGTGGGCCCTACCGTACTTTTATATTATTATTTATTTTCTCCTATTTTCGATTTCCACCATATTGGTTTATTTATCATTATTTTATATATATATATATATATATATATATATATATATATATAACATTATTTTTTTTCCCTATTTCAACAAATCTATCTCTTCTCTCTATTTCAACAAATTTTTACATTTACAAAATATCCATGATTTATTTATTTATTTTTAAAGATCTTTTCAAAAGAATTTCAATCTATTTCATTTTGTTGGATTCTTCACACACATATATATATTATCTTACTAACCATTGGATTCCTGCATTATATAATTCTAAGTTGTGGATTTTATTTATTTATTTATTTATTTTAAACCTGAGATTTCCATGATTTTGTAATCTTAATAGATTGAAATTTAAAATTTATTTAAAACATTTAATCAAATCTTTTAGTATTCTTAAATATAAATATGCTTTAGTTTTTTTTCCCTAAGGTTGAAATTTCTTAATACCATTTCAAATTTCTTGAATTTCAAACTTTAAATACAATCGTCTTACTCCATCCACATTTGCATTGGCAAAATAAATTTTAATTGCATTAGCTAATAAAGTTTTCAAGTATTCCCCATCTTTGATTTAATTTAGGGAATTTATTCAAATTTCTTATTTTTTTTTATGCATTGAATATTTAAACAAAGTTCAAGTTAACTGTGCAACTTTAAAATAAACTCTAGCTTAATGTGAATTTTAAATTTCAAATGAATTTCAAACATTCTTAGATTTTTCATAAATCCCATGATAGAGCAAATTTGCTCTAGAGGAAAATATTTCATAAAGAATCCAAATATAAATTGGCAATCATTGTCCGTCACACAATGCTATTATACTTTATTCTTAAAGTTATAATGAAATTTGGTGAGACATTTCCTTTATTTAAACTATATCAAATTTTTATAAAATAATTGGCCAAGATAATAATTTTGTCTAGGCTGAGGTACTTAAGTTGACCGTAAGGGAAACACCTCTACCTGGAAATTATTTAGTCAATTTTTATCAAGTTTAAATGTTTTCAAACGGGTGTTGTAGGGTGCTAATACCTTCCCTACACTCAACGACCCCTGAACCTATCTTTGGAAAAGTAGACCGTTTTTATTTTTATTCATTTCAAAATGGGTGACCAATCACACCCTAAAATGATTGGTGGCGACTCCAAATCTTTCACCTCGAAAGAGACCCCTAGGGAAGAACGTCGGCCGCTCCGCGTCGCGATGACGTTGCGACACCGACAACAATAAGATTGTCTCCAATCTTAATTTCTTCAAATGCTACTTTAGCCACTATCATCTGAAAGTCTTGTGCTTGCTCTACCACAGATTTTCCATCCACTATTTGAAAACGAAAAAAGCGACTTGCAGCATATTTTTTCGCACCGGCTTCTTCAGTATCATATTTATTCTGTAGGGCTTTCCATATTTTCTTGACAGGCGTGAAAGTAGTATCATAATAGTCATAAAAATGATCAACAAGACAATTTAAAAGATAATACTGACAATTATACTCAGCTTTCTCATACTTGTCAATTTTCTCTTGGTGTTCCATGAACTCTTCAAGGTCCATGCTTTCAGTATCAATCTTCTTTGGGTTCTTTTCCGTGAGGACATAGGCCACTTTGAGAAGATTAAGGTAGAACAACACTTTCTATTTCCATCTTTTGAAGTGTGCTCACTTAAATCGAAATGGCTTGTTGAGATCTCCGATATTCTCATTCGGTTTCTCAATAGTAGATTCCATCTATGAATCTCCTTAAAATTGATGGGAAAATTACAAATAATAGAGGAAAAATATAGTAAATATTGAGAAATAGACATGTAAACAATCAGGTTGAGGCGCAAATATCTCGCTCTCTTTAAGGAGATTCAAGTCCTCCGCGGTGTATATTGAAATTCTTTAATATCAACCACCGATGCAATAGATATTCTCTGGCTTGTCCCCTCCAAGATACAACAACCCAACTGAAACGTTGTGTAGCTCAAACCACTCTGCACTGAAAGGTTGAGCTCAAAGCTCCACAACTGAAACACCCTTCTTTTGGCCAATTGCTCTTAAAAGAGCTAAGGATAGAAATGAGAGAAAACAAGAGAGAAAGATGTATTTGTTGGTTGGTTTATATTTTGGATCAAAGTAAAAACCTATTTATAGTAAAATTAAATCTAAACGTTATTATGCAATTTATTCAACAAATATGTTTTTTCCAAAAGTGAAAACTCTCTAATTAAATTAAAAATTGAAACTTCATAATAAACTTATTAAATATAAAAAAAAATGTAACAACAAAAAGCAAAAAGTAAAAGGAATAAGAGAAAGTCCCAGCATAATTAAAAAACGACACTTAATTTTGGTGGAATTATTTGTAGTAAAGATTAAAATTACTCTAACTTTGAAAGTAGAATCAAATTGTTATAAATTTAAAAGTATATCGAATAAAATTGATTGACTTAAAATTAGTATAATTATTAGTTTGAAATTTTAACTCCTACCATCCAAAATTTAAATGCATAAATTGATTTTTTTTCTTAAACATAATATTTATATTTGTTTAGTTAAAGTATGAATGTGCGTATTATGGTTTTAGCATATTTTTAACTTGGTCCTAATGTAATTGAGTAATTGTAATGAGAGTACTTTTAGGGTTAAAAATAAAGTTTATAGCAACATTTTTAAAGAATTATAAATATAACAAAATCTATCCGTGATAGACTTCTATTAGTGATATGGTCTATCAGTCATAGACTCTAAGAGTTTGATCTAAATTTTGCTATATTTGTAAATTTTTTTACATTGTACTATATTTGCAAATTCTTTTGCATTGTATTATATTTACTAATACTTTAGATCTAATTGCTATATTTGAAGTACCCAATTTAATATTGCTTAAGCAACCTTTATACATATTAACCCATCACACAGGTGACATTTATAGTTTTTTGTACATAGAAAAAAAAGTTTAAAAGAAATTCTAATTAATGCAATAATTATTTATATGGTTTGACCTAAATAGTTACACCAATTTGAAGAGAAACACCGTTCAAATATACCTTCATGTTAGATTGTGATATTTCATATCTATAGTATAAATCATATGTATACACGAAATGAGATACCATTTCACTTGAATAGTTGTAATGAGGCAAAAGAGGTGACTTTTCATTAAAAAAATATCTCCACTTTAAGATCATGACATATCATATCTATGCTTAGACCACACCCATACATGCATGAAATGATATACTACTTTGTTGTGTAACCACATCGATCCAAATAGTTGTAACAAGATAAAAATATGACTGTCCATTCAAGCATAGTCCATTATTAGATTGTCGCATTTCATATCTAATACCCCTATATCACACCTATACAGAAAAAGTCAAACAATCGTGATGTTTCATATCTCATCTTACGATTGACGCTCGACGTGAGGTTTCATGCTTTAAGGGCCCTTAAGACTTATGGATTATGTTTGTACTTCCATAACTAGTTGGTATTAGTATTTCATGTGGACTAGGGCTTTGATTTTGTCAATGTTTCTCTCTCTCTCTCTCTCTCTCTCTCTCTCTCTCTTTTTTTTTTTTTTTTTTTTTTTAAATATCTAATAATAATTGTTTCAACTTTAAATTTTTATGTCTAAGTTATTCCACATTTCTTTTCCAATTTACAAATTTATTAACTACACAATTGAAAGATCATCGTCCTAATACATACAAAATTGAATCAAGTTTCCATTTAATACCTAGGTTTCTAAATGTTACACTTTTGGTCCTTAAATTTGGAGTTTCATTTCAATCATTCCCTAAGTTTCAAAATGTTACAATTTTACCTTTGAGATTAGAGTTTTATTTCAATTTGATCTCCAAATTTCAATATTTATACTTTTAACATTGATGTTTTTAATAAATATTCACTTTCAGTCATTGACATTAATATTTATTAATTAATTTAAAATAGTTATGAAGTGAAATTTTAAATCTAATTTTAATAGTGATAAAAAATAGTTAAACTTAATTTATTACAATTTCATTAATTCTTTTAAATTAATTAACAAACATTAACATTAAATACTATGGAGTGAGTATTTAGGGAAAATTTCAATTTAAAAGTGTAAATCTTGAAACTTATGGACCAAATTAAAACAAAATTTAAATCTTAATGACAGAATTACAATATTTTAAAATTTAGAGTCCAAATTGAAATAAAACTCAAAATTTAGAATTAAAAATATAACATTGTGAAACTTAAAGAACCAAATGAAAATTAGAAGGAAAACTTATGAACAAAAATGAATTATCGTAGAAGCTTGGAGAAGTTGAATAACAATGAAAAATATTCCGTGCGATGGTCACAAAAACCTATGAACAAAGCAGCGGCAAAGTGGGCAACGCATCTCAATTCTAAGCCACCGATTAATACAATCCTTATGAAAAAAATGGCCGCAATTCTCAATTACTCCACAAATCTCTTCTTCTCCAAATCCCTCAATGCATATCGCACACCTCCTCCCATCACAATCCCCAATTTCCTCTGTTTTAATTTCTCTGAAACCCATCTCCGCGGCCGCCGGAATTTCCTCCGCCGTCTCCTCCGCCACAGCTCCCGGTATTTGGCTTGATTCGGTGTCTTCCTGGACTACTCTGAGTCGCTGATGGTAATAATAATGAAAAATGAACATAAACGAAATCATTAGAGCACAAATCACTGCCACCAACATCAACCCGCTTGCGATTGTTAATTTGCTCGTAAGGTGAAACGTACCGGGATGGATCAGCGGCGGCCGATTTGGCCGTCTTGTGGATTCCGGCACCGGCGGAGGAGATGGGGAAGACATGGGTTGAATTGAAGAAGAAGGTTTGCTTGATTTTTTTTTTTCAAAGAATATATGTGTTTATATAAATATATATTTGTTATTTTTTGAAAAAATTTAGGCCCAACAAGATTAGGAATCTAATTCCCATTTGATGTTGAAGGTTATATTATTGCAACCTGAGAACCTTCCAAAACTGGAGTTTTCAAGAGATTTTCATTTATGTTAATTTTTAGAAATGAAGAACTAAAAAAAAAAAAAATTGTTGAATAATTTCTAAACTTTCATTTTAAATCAAGTATGGGTCCCTTAGCTTTATATCCCTTCAAATAATTTCTTAAACTTTTAATTTTATTTTAAAAAATATAGTCGTAAGAGTTTTACCAAACTATATAAACGATTAATTAAACCATAAGAATGAATTTCTAAATTTTAAACTATTGGGACTAAATTTTAACATGACTACAAATTTTGATATAGATCACGATCGAATAAATATGGTTAGACTACGTTTTCTCAACCATTGTATATTTTAGTATAATTTATGGGATAGACCATGATTGACGTCAGTTGTTGTCTATATTTATAAGGCACGATTAATGTCAAATGTAGTCTATGTTGCCATAGGTCACAACTAGCCTTCGTTGTGATCTATAATATATATCATGGCTGGATAGGCTAGTATATGACTAAGTTTGTGTATGTTTTTGTATTTACGGGTATAATTTAGACAATAAATATGAAACATCATGATTTAACGGTGGAGATATGTTTGAATGGACAATCATGTCTTTGTCCTGTTACAACCGTTCGAGTTGAAGTGGTTACACAACGAAGTGGTGTATCATATCATGTACGAGTGTGATCTAGACCATAGATATGAAATATCACAATCTAGTAGAAATATGTTGGAATGGATAAATCTCTTTCTGTTTAAAATTTCATAAATTTCATAAATTTCTATTTTGTCTTTTTCTTAAAACACAGTTTAACCATTCAAACAAAAGACTATTCAATTAAATTTTTACTACAATTTTAAAAATATTTTTTTTTTCGTATTAAAATGAACGTAAAATGAACTATAAATATTTATGCATCATACGTTCATTTTCTCTTCAATTTAGGTGAGAAATGGGGAGGGAGTGAGAAAGTTTTTTTTGTGTGTGAGCTAAATGTGGACAAGGACGGAGAATGGGATTCACCACTTCCACCCCTTTTGTCTCCTTTTAAATTTATAATAATAATAATAATAATAATTATTATTATTATTATTATTATATTTAAATTCAAGTTTTATTGTTGATCAAGATAATGAATTTGTTTGAATTGAACATTTAAATTTAGATTATATATGTGAATAATTTAATAGGTAATTATTTTTTTTACTAAAAAATTTAGATAATTTCCCTTTAAATTTAAATTATCAATGTGGAATTTATCAAATAAAAATAATAATGAGAAATTTAATTATTTAATTAAAACATTTCAATACTAGTTGTTTAAGTTAATTGATTTAAAATTTTAATAAACAAAATGAAGAAAAATTTCCAACGAAGAATCCAATACTTGCAAATTTCTTACAAGGAATCTCCGACCCAATTCCAGTAAAATTAAATAGAAAATTTTGAAGGAAGAAAGAATGAAATAGGGAGCGAAGAAGTCATCTCCAACTCCACTCCGCCCGTGGACATCTCAAATCACACGTGTGTGACTTTTGTGACTAGAACTTATATAACACTTTTTTTTTTTGAAATTATATAACACCTGAATTTGAATTTAATTAAAGCTATATTATTTTTGTAAAATTTTAGACTTTCTACTCGTGATGAAATATATGAAAAAATAAACATCGATAAGAAAACTTTCCAAATTTAAAATATGATCGCAAGATTCTGTATCTATACTATTTAAAAGGGCTATGGTGAGAAATATTCGAGTTCTCCTTTTGACCCTTTTAGTGAATAGTTATAGGGATATATTAGGTAATTTTACACTTAAAATCATTAAATAAATTATTTTGCTCCTATTTTCGAGCATCACATGCCAAAAAAAATCTATTTTTTCTCCTATTTTTAAACATCAAATGTGTATTTAATATTTTCTAAAAAATTAGTTTCATTTTAACGTGAATGATATCTCGATTCACTTTAAAAATCAATCAAATTTTCTCTATAAATTCAATCCTTACACTCCAAATCTTCATCAATTATCTCTTTCTCTCTTTCTTATGTTTTTTTTTTCTCTTTTTCTATTTCGTTAATAACTTATTCTTTTTGGAGTATTATGTCTAGGTCTTAACTCAACTCCAACTATTCTTCCAATAATTGGTAAGGTATTTGTTAGAATGAAGTGTTGGCAATATTTGTTTAAGGAAAAAGGATGTCTTGTGATATATCTCAACATTTCACGTGTTGGTTGGAGAGATGCTTTCTGGGAATATTGTTTCTATTGGATTATTTCACATATGAGTGAAAGCCCAATAAGGCCCAAAAGTTGGGCTTTGTAGGTTTTATTTTAAACCTAACAGCCGCCGGTCAATGTGAATGCACGCAAACTAGAAAGGAAAAAACGGCAGCTTTTTGAAGAAGATCTATTCTGACCAGCAATTTGTTTCAGCCATTTGGGATCAATCTGTGGTACGATCGAGCTGAAATTTTGACAGCGTGTTCTTGACACGAGGGTCTTCAATATAGACGGTGAAGATTTTGTTTGGAGCTATCTACAATCAGATTCCAGTAGATAGTTGTTTGACTCTCATAGTGAGGTCTTTCTTATTTACTCTTCATTATTCTTGCCGCTTGTTGCCAAGATTGTAAGTCTTGACATATATATATTGTGTATGCCTCTAGTTGTGACTAGGGATAACTCGTTTGTACCCATTATTGATTATAGTGGAGTTTTTGACTTTGGTCCGTGGTTTTTTACTCCTCACATCGAGGAGGTTTTTCCACGTTAAAATTGCTTGTGTCCATTGCTTGATAATTATTATTATTTTTCGTTGATTAATATCCTATTAAGTTTGCACAAGAAGGGATAATTAATCCGCATTAAATAGTGTTTATCTCAACAAAGTTGTATCAAAGCCTTTAGTAAATCAATTGGATTTTTCCTTGTGTTGAATATGGATACTAGTTCAGCTAAGATGATTACCCTTAATGGGTCAAATTATCAAGTTTGGAAAAGAAAAATGGAAGATATTTTATATGTGAATGAATTGCATCTTCCAATTTTTTCTGAAGAGAAGCCCGACGATAAAACGGAAAAGGAATGGGAATTATGTCATAGGAAAGTGTGTGGGATTATGAGACTTTGGGTAGAAGATAATTTTCTAAACCATATTGGTGAAGAAACTCATGCACGAACTATGTGGAACAAGCTTGAGTCGCTATGTGCCCCTAAAACTGGTAATAATAAAATGTTTCTGATCAAACAAATGATGGCGTTGAAGTATTAAGATGGAACACCCATGTTAGATCACTTGAATACATTCCAAGGTATCATTAATCAGTTATCTAGAATGAATATCAAGTTTGAGGATGAGATACATGGGTTATGGGTCCTTGGTACATTGTCGGACTCGTGGGAGATATTTAGAACTTCCTTATCGAACTCAGCCCCAAATGGAGTACTGAGTATGGACTTAGTAAAAAGCAGTGTGTTGAACAAGGAGATGAGAAGAAAGTTGTAGGGCTCTTCTTCACAGTCAGAAGTTCTCATTACTCAAAGAAGGGGGAGGAGTAAGAGTAAAGGTTCGACGGGTAAAGACAGAAGCAGCAAAAGTAAAAGTGGTCGATTTGCAAATGTGGAGTGCCATTATTGTCATGTGAAAGGGCATATAAAGAAGCATTGTCGGAAATTTAAAAGTGAAAATAAAAATGATAAAGGTAAAGATAAGAAGAATGATGATGGTGACAATGATGCAGATACAATCACTGTAGCCACTAAAAATTTCTACATCTTACTCGATGGTGATGTGATAAATCTTGCTACACAACAGAGCAGTTGGGTGATTGATAGTGGTGCCTCAGTTCAGGGATTTCTTTGCATCCTATACATCTGGTGATTTTGGCAGTGTTAGGATGGGTAATGACGAATCAGCTAAAGCAGTTGGCATCGGTAATGTACACTTGGAGAACAAGAATGGTTCTAAGTTGATTTTGAAGAATGTGAAACACATTCCTGATATTCGCATGAATTTGATTTCCACAGGTAAGCTCGATGATGAAGGTTTTTGCAATACCTTCTATAGTGGTAAATGGAAGCTTACTAGAGGCTCCATGGTGATAGCTAAGGGAGAGAAATATTCCTCACTGTATTATATGTAAGCTAAGATCACTGATTGTGATATAAATACAGTGGATGATGAAGCGAGTGTTGAGCTTTGGCATAAAAGACTCAGTCACATGAGTGAACAGAGTTTGAAGATATTAGCTAAGAAAAATCATCTTCCTGATATAAAGAATGCTCCCCTAAAAAGGTGTCCTCATTGTTTGGCAGGAAAGCAGACAAGAGTTACTTTTAAGTCATCTCAACATTCAAGGAAACCAAATGTACTAGACTTGGTACATTCTGATGTGTGTGGTCCTATGAAAACAAAAACACTTGGAGGTGCGTCATATTTTGTGACGTTTATTGATGATCATTGAAGGAAAATATGGATTTATACCTTGAAGACTAAAGATCAGGTGTTACAAGTGTTTAAACAATTTTATGTCCTTGTTGAGAGAAACTGGTAAAAAGCTTAAGTGTATTAGGACTGATAATGGAGGTGAGTACTGTGGACCTTTTGATGAGTATTGCAGAAATCATGGCATTCGACATCAAAAGACACCTCCTAAGACTCCTCAGTTAAATGGAATAGCTGAGAGAATAAACAGAACACTGGTTGAGAGAATGATATGCTTGCTTTCTGAGTCACAGTTATCGCAATCATTTTGGGGTGAAGCATTGAATACAGTTGTACATATTTTGAATCTCACGCTATGTGCTCCTTTGGGATCAGAAGTTCTGAACAGATTATGGTCAAATAAGGATATATCTTATGATCACCTTCGTGTCTTTGGTTGTAAAGCTTTTGTTCATGTTCCTAAAGATGAGAGATTAAAGCTTGATGCAAAGACTAGACCATGTGTGTTTCTTGGCTATGGCCAAGATGAGTTCGATTATAGACTATATGATCCAGTACAGAAAAAGCTCATAAGAAGTCGAGATGTTATATTCGTAGAAGACCAAACAATGCTAGACATTGAGAAGACAGATAAAACAGAGTCTGAGCATAGTGATGATCTGATTGATTTGAGTTCAGTTTCTTTGACACAACCTTCTACACAAATAGAAAACGAGGTTCAGAATGAACAGTCTGTTGATACAAATGGGGGTTCTGAGCAGGTTGAGGCAGATGACAGTGTTCATGAACAGTTGTCAGAAATAGAAGTTCCTACAGATGTTTCACTCAGGAGATCTGTTAGAAATCGACGTCTGTCAACAAGATATTCAATTGATGAATATATGTCATTGACTGACGGGGGAGAACTTGAGAGTTATGAAGAGGCCACAGAAGATGAGCACAAAAGATAGTGGATTGATGCGATGAAAGATGAGATGAAATCTTTACATGAGAACCACACTTTTGAGCTTGTGAAATTGCCTAAAAGAAAAACCGCACTGAAAAATAAGTGGGTTTATAGAGTGAAACAAGAAGAACATACCTCAAAGCTGCGTTACAAAGCGAGATTGGTCGTCAAAGGATTCAGTCAGAAGAAAGGTGTCGACTTTGATGAAATTTTTGCTCCAGTTGTCAAGATGTCTTCTATATGTGTAGTTTTGGGTTTGGCAGCTAGTCTTGACTTAGAAATTGAGCAAATGGATGTTAAGACTGCATTTATTCATGGGGATTTAGATAAATAAATCTATATGGAACAACCAGAAGGTTTTGAACAGAAAGGCAAAGAGCATCTGGTGTGTAAACTGAAGAAAAGTCTTTATGGGTTGAAACAGGCACCAATGCAGTGGTACAAGTAGTTTGAATCAGTTATGGGGGAGCAAGGCTATAAAAAGACTACTTCTGATCACTGTGTTTTTGTTAAAAAATATTCTGATGATGATTTTGTTATATTATTGCTTTATGTTGATGATATTTGATTGTTGGCAGAAATGTTTCGAGAATTGACAGGTTGAAGAAACAGTTGAGCAAATCCTTTGCCATGAAGGATTTAGGGCCAGCAAAGAAAATTCTTGGAATTCGAATAGTTCGAGATAGAGTATCCAAAAAGTTGTATATGTCACAGGAGCAATACTTGGAGAAGGTGTTTGAGCGTTTCAAGAGAGTAAAGCAAAACCGGTCAGTTCTCCTTTATCTAGTCACTTCAAACTAAGTAGCAAACAGAGTCCTTCTATAGATAAAGAGAAGGAAGATATGAGAAAGATCCCATATGCTTCAGCAGTTAGGAGCTTGATGTACGCCATGGTATGTACTAGACCTGATATTGCTCACACTGTTGGTGTTGTTAGTCGCTTTATGTCCAATCCAGGAAAACAACATTGGGAGGCAGTCAAGTGTATCATGAGATATTTGCGAGGCACTTCTAGTTTGAAGCTCACATTTGGAGGTGGAAAACCAGTACTTGCTGGTTACACTGACTCCGATATGGCAGGAGATCCAGACAATCGAAAGTCTACTTCCGGTTATTTGATGACGTTTGTAGGTGGTGTAGTGTCTTGGCAGTTAAGGTTGCAGAAATGTGTTGCACTTTCTACAACTGAAGCAGAGTATATTGTAGCATCAAAGGCTTGTAAAGAGATGTTGTGGATGAAGCGCTTTATACAGGAGCTTGACTTCAAGCAACAAAGATATGTGATATACTGCGATAATCAAAGTGTTATTCATCTTGGTAAAAATGCTACATTTCATTCTAGAACAAAGCATATAGATGTGAGATATCACTGGATGAGGGATGTTTTGAATGATGAATTGTTTGAGCTTGAGAAGATACATACAGATCATAATGGATCCGATATGTTGACAAAGAATCTACCAAGAGAGAAGCTTGAGTTTTGTCGTTCCACTGCAGGAATGGCAAGACCCTCTACATCGTGAAATAGGGGGAGATTTGTTGGGTTATTTCACATATGAGTGAAAGCCCAATAAGGCCCAAAAGTTGGGCTTTGTAGGTTTTATTTTAAACCTAACAACCGCCGGTCAATGTGAATGCACGCAGACCGAGAAAGGAAACAACGACAGTTTTTTGAAGATCTATTCCGATCAGCAATCTGTTTCAGCAATTTAGGAATCAATCTGTGGTCCGATCGAACTGAAATTTTGACAACATGTTCTTGACACGAGGATCTTCAATCTGGACGGTGGAGATTTTGTTTGGAACTATCTAAAATCAGATTCCAGTAGATAGTTGTTTGACTCTCACAGTGAAATCTTTCTTATTTACTCTTCATTATTCTTGCCGTTTGTTGCCAAGATTGTAAGTATTGAGATATATATTGTGTATGCCTCTAGTTGTGACTAGGGAGAACTCGTTTGTACCAATTATTGATTATAGTGGAGTTTTTTACTTCGATCCGTAGTTTTTTACTCCTCACATCGAGGAGGTTTTTCTACGTTAAAATTGTTTGTGTCCATTGCTTGATAATTATTATTATTTTTAGTTGATTAATATCCTATTAAGTTCGCACAAGAGGGGATAATTGATCTGCATTAAATAGTGTTTATCCCAACAGTTTCTGCGTATCTTTCCATTTTTGGAATTTCATGTCTACTGTATTATTTGCAGATCTTTTGCCTTCCTTGTGCGCGATTATTTTTGGAAGGTAGGGCATCTTGGACGTTGGTGCTTCGTGTATTTAAATATCATGTGTGATCTTGTTAGGGTCGGTCGTTTTGAGTTTTGACAAGAAAAGAAGTTGTGAACACTGTGTCTTGTGTTCTTGTAACAAGTGTGTTTTCTGTTTCTTTAAAGCTTGAACGTGGTTGTTCTTCGAATACATTGATATTGTTATCTGAGCTGAGAGTGTGCTTCTGTTGTGTTCTTTCTACTGAGAGGCAATCAAACTTAAGGGGGGCCTAAGCTATACAAGTGAAGTGATCTTCACATTGAGAAGGAAAGACAAAGATCAAGTGAGAGGGAGTCTCACATCTTAAGGGGATTTCAATCATCTTGTGATGGATATCTATCTTAGGGAGAGACTAAGGTGTTTCTTCACTGATATCAATACTTAGGGGGAGCCTAAGTAACCAAAAGAGGAATCTCACATCTAGGGGGAGCCTAGGTGAATGGTTGTGTAATTAAGTTGTACAAGAGTCTCTGTAATCGAGCTACAATTATAGATAAGTACTGTGTTGTAATTGCTTATTAAACATATTAGTGAAATTGTCTTTCCTGGACACATTGCCCCCCAAACGTAGGTGGTTTTACACTGAACTGGGTTAACAATATATGGTGTTCTGTGTTTGTTGTGTTTAATGTTTTTCAAAGTAATGTTCTGTGATTTGCATTAGCATTTCTCATAATATTGTCATTTTGCAGTAGGTACCTTAATTCACAATTTTACAATTGATATTAGAGCGGGCTACTATCATCTCTGGTGTTGTGATTCTGGTGTTTATCTATATAAGGACTCAAGGAAAGAGGTATTACTACGCGTCCACCTGTGTTGGATGGAACAAACTATTCGTATTGGAAGGCTAGGAAGACAACTTTTCTCAAGTCAATTGACAACAAATCCTAAAAATCAGTTATAGTTGGGTGGTCTCACTCTAAGGCTGCTAATGCAAAAAGTGAACAAAAGTTATTAAAACCTGAGATCAGTTGGACTGAAGCTGAGGATGAAGCCGCTCTAGGAAACTCCCAGGCACTTAATGCTATTTTCAATAAGGTTGACAAGAACATCTTTTGACTAATAAATACTTGTGTTTCTGCCAAAAAAAACTTGAAATATTTTGGAGGTTTCCCACGAAGGAACATCCAAAGTAAAGATGTCAAGACTTCAACTACTAGCCACTAAGTTTGAAAACCTTAAAATGCAAGAGGAAGAGATTGTTATCGAGTTCAATGTGAGATTACTGGATATTGCAAATGAATCGTTTTCTCTTGGAGAAAATTTTTTTGAAGAAAAACTGGTAAGAAAAATTCTTAAATCTCTTGACCGGTGGTTTACGGTGGACCGGTGGTTTATAGTAAATCGCCATTGTCCACTATGCCGGACCGCCGTTTGGGTGGTGGTTGTCCAGTGATGGAAATATGATGAGAATTATTGAAATTTTATAAGGTATGTTTGGTATAAGAAATAGGAGTCAAAGTGGAGCCTTGTTTGATTGTTTTTAAATTCACGGTAGGCCTACGACTGAGAAACGTCAATTCTACTCCTAGTTTTTTCTTCTTTGTATATTATTATGTTGGATCAATTTGGACTCCACACTTTCAATTTCATCAAATTAGACCATAATCTTAAATAGAGTGTTGCGAATTTTACTTTCTATTCAATTTCTACTAATTCATCCACTAATTTTTTAATAAAATACGTATGGTGTAAGAATTTTTATAAGATCACTCATTTGAATAAAATAAAATTTTGTACAAAAAAAAATAAGTTTAGCAAATGTAACTCTAATTTCAAAACAATAAGTTTATAATTGTGTCAATTTAAAATTTAAAATCTCGTTTGATTATCATTTTTTTAAAATGTGATCATTTATGCTTGTTTCTTCACCATAGTTGGTAACTATTTCCACATTTATTTAAAAATGCGACATTTGAATTCTAAGGCATATTTCAAAAATCATTAAATTGTTTCACTTAGAAATCAATTTTTGTTTAATAGGATAATAAACTTTCGATTTTATATCTAATAAGTCCATGACCTTTAAAAATGTCTAATAAAATTATTAATTTTAAATTTGTTATCCCATAGATCTTATACTATTCAAAATTTTTATTATTCAATTACAAATAAAATGCAATTTTGTACCAAATTGAACCTTAAGCTTAAACTTTTGTATTTAATAATTTGGTAAATTTTCAAAAATGTTGGATAGGTTAATGATTTATTAGCTAGACACAAAATTAAAACGTCAAATAGAATAATTAATATTTCTTTAAAAATTAGGGGAATTATTATATATAGAAAAAATCTGAAAATATTTACACCTTATAGCAAAAATTATGTCCAACGGGAGGCGCGCCTTTCCTTTTTTAAATATTCCAAAATTGCCCTTCAACAAATTGAAGCTTGCGCTCGTTTCTCATCGTCTTCCTCGGTGATTTTTTTTTTATTTCTTGTTGAAGCTTGCGGCCGTTTGTCATCGTATTCCTCGCCGATTTTTCTTTGATTTCTTCTTCATCCACCAAACGCTCCAAAGCTCACCAAAACTCAGCAACTCGACAAGATTATAGATAGTGTTTCTCTAATAATTTTCTTTCATTCGATCAGTAAGGTTTCTTCGCGTTTTTTCCGACGTGGTTCTTTGGTCGTTTTGATCTGTTCGTCGTCTACAACAATGTTGAAGTTTGCGATAGCTTAATATCCAACACGATTTGGAGTCGACAAAAGTGTGGTGCCGTTTCTTTTTCTCCATCATCAATGTTTGGATTAGTTTTTGATGTTCTTTCGATTTGATCTATTTTTACCATTGTGTTTTAGATTTTAACTATTTTTTTTGGAGATTTTTTTTTTGTTGCTATGAGTAGAGTGTTGATGAATTTTTATTACAAATCCCTCTATCATTGCGTATCACAGTTGTGGTTTCCTGTTTCTTAGCTGTGCAATTTTATTTATTGTGCTTTTGAGCTATCCATGCAAGTTTCCTCTATCAATGGTGTTGCAATTTGGTGGTTTCCACTTATATTAGTTTCATTTAGTGTATGCAATTGCTTAAGGACTCGATCCAAATTCAAAAGCAGGGACAGTTCTGTTATTGTGTGATAGACACTGATAGACAGAGATAGCAGTCTATCATTGTCTATCACTTATAGACTTTGATAGAAAACTATAATTATTTATAAGTTCCTTTTTCCTGTTATGTAGCTGTTGTGTAATGATAGATAGTGATAGATTTTTATGCATATCTATCTGTAATATACATTTTTTCACTATTAGTTTCTTATATAATTTTTGTTTGTCTTCTGCAATATTCCGATATCATGGTAAATAACATTCCTATAGTTGTTCTTTATGGTGGAGAGTGGAAGCACTATAATATTTATGAGAATTATAAGGTTACTGGACTTTTGGTGGATGATATGATAGACTTCAATAGTTTAGTTGCATTGATAGGTGATGAGATTCATTTGGATGGTTTATTAGAATGGTTAGTGATATTGGATCTTGGTAAAAATAATATTGAAACTGTGTTTCCAATAAAACAAGACAAGGACATTTGTTGGTATTTGACTTTGGCTAAAGATGCAATCACTGAACATCCTTTAATTGCTCACGTAAGTGATTGTTCTTTGGAAGGATCTTCTAATATTAGTAGTATAGGTGGTGACAGAATGTTCTGTTTAGATTCTTGTTCTTCTTCAAATGATGAAGTTATAAGAGATATTAATTTTAATGGTGATTTGAAGGAAAAAGATGTATTTGAAAGTAAAGACATAGTGTCAAAGTGTTTTTACATACTAGCAGTGAAGAAGAATTTCCAATTTAGGACTACAAGATCAAATTCAAAGTCACTTGAGTTAAAATGTTTGCAAGAAAGTTGTACATGATATGTTAGGGCCTCTCAGTACAAGGGCAGTGAGTTTTGGATGCTTAGGAAGTACATTGCTGACCATAATTGTTCAATGAATACAACTCAAAGTTGTCATAGGCAAGCTTCTTCATCTGTAATTGGTGATTGCTTAAAGGATGATTTTAGGTTTATCTCTGCTGATCAATCCATTCCTAGAGATATTATGCATAAGGCTCGTACAAAACTTGGTATTAATATTAATTATCAAAAATCTTGGAGGGCAAAAGAACATATAATAAGGTCATTAAAAGGTGATGCAGCTGAGTCATACAGCTTGATTCCAAGGTTCTTTGAAAAGCTAAAAGAAATGAATCCAGGTATGACTGTTGGAGTTCTTATAAAATTTCTATATCTGTCCATTTCTGATATACAATGATAGACAAGAATCTCTGTCTATCAGCGATAGTTGTGTATGATTGTTCATTTCTGATAGATTGTGACAAACATCTATCACTGTCTATCTATTAAGTTTTTTATGTATTTTTTCAGGTACGTATACTGCTTTAGAAATGGATGAAAATGGGCATTTCAAATTTTGTTTCATGGCTATTGGTGCATCCATTGAAGGGTGGAAGTATTGTAAACCTACTATATCTGTAGATGGTATATTTTTGAAGTGTAAGTTTGTTGGTACTCTTTTAACCGCGTCAACAGTAGATGGTAACAATCAGATCTTCCCTCTTGCATTTGCAATTGTAGATTCAGAAAATGATGCATCATGGAAATGGTTTTTTGAAAACATACGGAATAGTTTTGGGGATCGTGAAAATTTAGTATTTATTTCTGATAGGCATATGAGAATTCCTAAAGGAGTTTTAAGTGTTTTCAGCAATGTTAAGTATTGTGTGTGCATGCAACATCTTTTAAGAAATTTGAAGCTTTCTTTTAAGGATTCATTGATTGACAAGTTTTTCTTTAGTTGTGCTAAATCTTACACTTTTCATGACTTTGAGTACAATATGAAATCAATGGAACCAATTTGTCCGAAGATTTGAAGTTATCTTAGTAATGTTGGTTTTGAGAGGTGGTCTCGTGTGTATTCAAGAAGAAGAAGGTATGGAATGATGAGAACAAATATTGCAGAAAGTGTAAATTCAATTTTAAAGGATGTTAGAGATTTACCTATTGCTAGTCTGCTTGATTCAATTAGAGATATATTGCAAAAGTGGTTTTATGATCGAAGTAAAGCTGCCTTTTCAATGAAATCTGTTTTGAGTACTTGAGCTGAGATTATATTACGTCAAGAACATGAAAAATCAAGAAGTTTCCTGGTAAAATTTAAATATATTTGGATATAGAAAATGAATGATAGACATAGATAGAGTTCTATCTTGGTCTATCAGAGATGAACACTGATTAATTATCTTTGATAGACACAGATAGACTACTATCATTGTCTATTACACTGATAGAGTTTATTAGTGTTTATCTTTGATAGACATATAAAATTAAGTAGTTCAGGAATTGTGTGGGAACTCTTTCCATATTAATGTTGAGAAAATGTCCAAAAGGACCATTTCTAAGTTCAAGTAGACTTTCTTTATCTAATTTCTTCTTAACAATCTTGAAGACTTCCAAAGTTAAATATACAGTGATCCTTAAACTTTTGTTCACATTTTTAATTATTAATTCATTTTCCACCTGTTTAAAAGATATATTAAAACAATATATTAGCAAGTACACTTTCAATAATATTATATAACAATGTAAGAATTTTACACTAGTTTATCACTGTTTATCCCAGATAGACAGTGATAGTGTTTTATCAATGTCTATCTGGGATAGACTTTGATAGACACACTGATAGTATAAAAAAATTTCAAGCAATATATCATGCATGCAGTAGCAATATCGATTACATTCCACTAGCAATAACAATACAATGTAATAACAGTCTATATGGAATAAAGTTTGATAGACATGCATTCATGCAATAAAAGTACATTTATATATGCATGCAAAAATAGTAGCTACATTCCACTAGTAATAACAGTATAATGTAACAACAGTCTACACATTATGTAGATAGACATTGATAGTGGGATAGACTCAGATAGACATTGATAGAAAACTATCACTGTCTATCTGGGATAGACTTTGGTAGATATTATCAATGTCTATCTGTGATTGACTTTGATACACACATTGATTGTAGAAAAAATTCAAAGCAATAACAGTAACATTTAGGGAAATTTTCACAAATAGAAAAAATGTCAAACTATTTACAGAAAATAGCAAAAAAAACACTGATAGACATTGATAGACTTCTATCAGCATCTATCAGCGATAAACTTCTATCATTTCTATCACTGATAGACCCTGATAGAAGTCTATCAGGGTCTATCACAACTATCTAAAAATTTTGCTATTTTGTGTAAATAGTTTCCCTTATTTTTCTATTTTTAAAAATCTCCCCATTTCTAACATTTATATCATGTATGCAAAAGCAGTAGCAATAACAGTTACATTCTACTAGCAATAATAGTCTATCACATTATCCAGATAGACATTGATAGTGGGATAGACTTTGATAGACACACTGATATTATAAAAAATCTCAAGCAATAATAGTAATATTTATATCATGCATGCAAAAACAGTAGACATAGCAGTTACATTCGACTAGTAATAACAGTACAAGATAATAACATATATAGTATGATAGACTAGTGATAGTATACTATCACCGTCTATCACATTATGATTAATGTTTATACCTTCTTTTTGATGTTCTCCTTTTGCTTCTCAGTTGCTTTACTAGATGATTCACCTTTGAGCATTTTTCTTTTCTTGTTGCTTACCATCTGTTCACAAAATCTAGGTTGAATAAGTATGACCACAGAACAAAAATTAGTTTTAATAAATATGATGACTGGTAGTTTGATGAGAAAAAATGAGAAGAAAAGATGAGAAATAAAAAGTATGACCACAGAACAAAAAAAATGTCATAACCTTGATGTTTATCAGCGGTGTGGAGGTGGAGAAGAGTCTGTCAAAAGATATATAAAGAAATGTTATTGGATGAAGAAGAGAAAAGGTAGAAGAAGGTGAAGATGCTGTTGTGATGGAATAATGGAAGAGTTGAGAAGGTGAAGTGAGGAAAAAAATATTTTGGGGGAAGAATCGTGGGTTGGTGATGGAAGAAGGGAAGAGATGAGAAGGTGAAGAGACGCAGCGAGTGGAGGGAAAAACGATTTTGGGAAAAAATCGTGGTTTTTGTTGCCTATTAATCGCGGGTCGCACGGGTCGGGTCGGGTGAAAACGGGTCGCGGAACTTTTTATGCATGTGGGCTGGGCTTTTTTGGTATTTCAGTGGACTGTATTTAGGTACTAATTTTTTTTGCTATAACTTGTAAATAATTTGCCCAGTTTTTCTATATTTAAAAAGCCCCCTAAAAATTAATATGTCAGAGATTTATTGGATACAAAATTGAAAGTTAAGAAATATATATGAAATTTTCACATATAAGATAAGGGCAACAATCTTTTATGGTGATTTATTTAATCCTTAGAGTTATAATTTAATTTAAACTACATTGTTTTTGTATAATTTTAAATTTTCTATCGTATTTAAACATATATAAATTATAAATTAAATAAAAGTGCATAAAAAGATTAAATATCCTAAATTAAAAAAAAATTACCTTTTTAATTCTCGAGTTTTAAGTTAGGGAGCGCTTTGACATTAGATTCTATTGCACACTTGAAGTCTACTGCCTTCACATCTTAGCCTGGGTTTAGGTGGTAAAATATGGGGTGAGGTGTGACAAGCGTTTTTTTAATTTAAAATTAATTAACCTAACACTGTAACTAGTTTTTTCGTTCATTACTCTTCAATAATAATCAATTCAAGTCATGTATCGATGACAATAAAAAATAGTCATAAAAGTCTAAAAATCCAAAATGCTCATTTTTTCTGCCAAAACCCTCTTTTTAATTTTAATTTAATGCCTCTAAAGAACTGTCACTCTTTAGTGACAGTTAATTCTCGTCATCAATTGGTGACTCGAAAAACTGCCATAATAGTCGAAAAATCCAAAATTTTCGGCCTTTTCCCACCAAAATCATGCCTTTTTCATTTTCCTACATTTAATGATTGTTATTTACGATCATAAATTTGTGACACAAAAAAGCTGTCATAAATTTCGAAAAATCTGAAAAACTCCATTTTTTCAACTTTAGCTTTTATGACAACTTTTTCTCTCTCCTCTTTATTTTTGTCATTGTTCATGAGTCAAGAAAAATCCAATTTGTTGTAGTGTTAGTAACTGTCGAATGAGAAATTTCGGCTAACCTCAAGCTGCCACATCATCACAACGAAATTAAAAATTTGGAGACAAGCAATTGACAAATTAAAAGATCTCATGCGTCTTCAATCTAGTCATTTGATCATAACAATGGGCTTATTAAATTCAATGGTTATTAAACCTGAACCACGTAAATTGGAACATGCTAAGTAATTAAGGTAGCTCAGATCCAAAGCCTAACTCAATTCAAGCCCATGGTAGAAATTTGGGTCCAATCCCAAAAATAACTAGGCTTTAGCCTATGTAAGGCCTATGGAAAACCTCCATAAACAGATGACTTATGAAGGCGGAAGCTCTATAGGTCTGAAGTTCTCAAGTTCTAAAGTCTAAAGATTGAAGCTCAACTCTAAAGATCCAAAAGTTGAAGCTCTTAATATCTGAAGATTACAAATCTCTTGAAACTTTGAAGATCAAAAGACTAAAGCTCTAAAGGTCTAAAGAGTTGTAACTCTTTTGAAGATATGAAGACCTGAGTTCTAAAGATCAACTTTTGCTCTACCTAAATCTAAAGATTGAAGCACAAAAAATTTCCAGAATATTAGAATACTCTATGAAGCTCCTTAGAGACTCTAGAGGAAATTCTAGAGAGAGTTCAAAAAGCAGAAGACTCTATTAAACTATTGAGAATAAAAAACATCTTTGAAGACCAAAAATGCTTCAAAGATTAGATGACTTCCAAATTCAAAAACTAAATCTTCAAGAGCAAACTGAAAAGCTCTCGAGACAAATCTACATTCGTGAATGAGCTGCAAAACCCTCGAGACTAATAAACATCAAGAATAAGTTGCAAAGCCCTTCAAGAAAATTTTACTTTTCGAGACAAAGAATCAAATGATCAAATATTAAATATTGTAATCACTATATTGAAATCAATACAACTACGAAGTTTAAATTTAACGAAATAAATTTTTCTTGGATTCTCGTCCAACAGTAACCATTTCCATTTTCTTAGAAACACGTTTGAAATTCTATAACAAAATTTAAAAACCATATCATATTTTCAAATAATTTTTTATTAGTTTTAAATTTTGCTAAATAAAATTTAATCTTGTACCAAATTGCACATTAAACTTAAAATTTTGTATTTAATAGTTATATAAATTTTCAAAAATGTTGAAGAGGCTAGTAACTAAACACAAAACTAAAATTTATGTTGAATGGAACATTTAATTTTTAAAAATTACAAATATGTCAGACACAGTTCAAAAAATTGGAAGTCCAATTAAAATGTATTAAAATTAAAATTGAAAGTAATCTTGCAAATTTATTTTATTTTTTTCCTATTTCAATTTTATCCTCCCACCCCCGGTAAGAGACTTTAGGCGTGAGATCTAACTATGCTATGTGAGAGAGTTTAGGGGAGGGCTGCACCAAAAAAGTAAAAGTGTTCGTGAGTTGGGTTAACTTAAGTTGTATGATTTTTTAGACTCAATCGGAGTTGTAAGTTTCTTGAACCCAAACAATCCTTATTAAAAAAATGAACTCAACCCAACCCAACCATAAAAGATTTGAGTTAGGTTGGTTTAGGTTACTCCGATCATTTATTTAAATTTTTGTTCTAACAAAAAATAAAATGTTAATATATAAAAATCTGATATAACTATTTTGATATATTGAATTATGATTGACAACTCAACCTCAATTTTATAATCAAAATTTTCTTTCTAAAGTACTAAAAAACTATTTTTAGGAGTTGTTGGAGAATAAATTATCTAAAAAAAAATAATAAAACTAAATAAAACTAAAATCAATATATGTATATATAATTGTATCATAAGTAATACATTTTAAATTTATTAATAATAAGTTTGGGTTTGTTTGGGTTATTTTAAGTGAACCTATGAGTCAACCCAACTGATAGAATTTTCATTTATTTGAACCCAACCCAACCCAATCCAATCCAATCCAATCCAAATTTCTATTGATGTCTTCTATAGTTGATACACACTAAATTTTTTTTCTATATTTGTAAATAGTTTAGCTAATTTTTCAATATTTGAAAACACCCTATATCTTTTATCGTTTCAAAAAAGATGTGTAATCTATTTATATTGAAGAAGCTAGGTAAATAAAAGATTAAATAACTTATACTCGTCCTAAAAATATGGTAAAAATTTCCAGAGTTCCCATTCACATAAAGAAACAAAATCTCCTTTTTCCTAATCCTTCAATGAATTGATCAATGCAACAATTCTCAACTATAAATAAACGAATTGCCAAACTTTAAAGATGAATTTTAATTACTATTTTCACACAAATAATATTGTTTAAAATGTCGTTGCCATTGTCATTGCTGCTATATTCACAAGACTCTAAATATATGTTTGTAGTCCTTATATTGCTTCTTTTTATACTCTAATCAATGTCTTTAACAAAAGAGCCGTCAGATCTGACTACACAGAGTTGCCGGAGATTGTGGACACTGAAGCGCCGATTTTTAGTTACGACAAAGATGACGACGAAAAATAATGTGTGATTTGCCTTTGCAAAATTGAAGAAGGGAAAAAGTGTAGAAAGATGAACACATGCGGTCACGTGTTTCATAGAGATTGTATTGACCAATGGTTTATGGTGGAGCACCACTGTCCACTCTGTCGGACCGTTGTTTGTGTGGTGGTTGATGACGATGGAAATACGATGAATTCTTCTTCATCAATCACACTCGATAGGAATTATTACAATTTTTTAGGATCTATTTGGTAGGGAATGAATAATCTATTTTTATATAACCATAAGAAAAATTACCCTTTTAATACTCAGTTTTGATAAATGTGTGTGTTTGGTCTTTAAGTTTACAAAGCATACCTAGTTTTTTTAAAGTAGGTGCATTTGGTCGGTAAATTTTTAAAATGTACATTTTTAGTCCCTAAATTTTTTAAAATAAATTTAAAAGGTCTTGTAATAATTTTTTATTATTATTTTAAATTGGAAACATAGTTTAAAAAATTACCTTTTCTCTCTAAAATTATTATTTTTTTACTTATAATTATAATTCAAAATGTCATATAATTGTATAAATAAAAAGATACTTTTTTGAACCTATTCTAAAGAACTTAGGGACAAAAAGTTATGTTTTGAAAACTCAGAGTCCAAATACTATGAAAGATACTTCTAATCATTTTTTTTTTTTGAAAAATCATTCAAAATATATTATCAATTTTAAAATCACTCGTAGTGAATTTGTGTAGATTTTAAAATAGTGCAAACATAAATAATAATATTATTTTTCATTGTATAATAATTTTGAATTTGAAATTATAAAATATTGATTTATGTTAAAAATAAAAATATATTATGTCATATAATAAACTTATATCAAAATATGTATATTATAATATATTAAAAATTATGATTTGATATCATAAAATAATAATCGTGCAACTTTTGTATCATAGATTTAATAGTAGTTTATATTTAACCAACAAAACTAATTTGAACAAGGATTTAAATTGAGATATTTTAGGTATTTCCAATCAAACACAAATCCAAACAATGTATAAATTTATTTTCATTAGTGTTTTGTTTTCAAAATTTGCTAGCGTAATACGTACTTGTCCTTAGTGTTTGTTGTGTTCATTAGTATATGCATTCATTTTTTAAAAAAAAAAAAAAATTATAAATCAAACTTAAAGGTGTGTTTAGAATATCTTTTCAAGTGTTTAATTTAAAAAATAAGTCATTTAAAAAAAAAAACATAAATGTTGCATTTGCCCTTAATTGGTGTAGATATGGGCCTAATTTTTATAATTTACTTTGATATGCTTGCAACTGCTCCTAATTTGTCTTCTTTGTATATTGTTTTTTTTTTATTGGGAGAAACATCAATTTTGATTGTTATGTTGGATCAATTTGGACTCTAAACTTTCAATATAATCAAATTAGACTATAAGTACCTAAGTTTTAATTTGTGTGTTTAATAAGTTTCTAAACTTTCAATTTTGTTGTCAGTAGGTCTCTAAGCTTTAAATTTTGTGTCTAATATTTTCTTGATAAATTGAATAACTTTTAAAATTAATCGATTTATTAGATATAATTAATTGAATTTTATGCCTAATGAAACACTAAACTTTCAATTTGTGTCTAGAAGATTTGTGATAATTCTAAAAATTTCAAAAATTCAATGACTAAATTTGTAATCTTAAAAATTTAGCAACTAAAGAGATAAATTTGAATGTTCAAAAATGCAATTGAACCTATAATTTCTAAACTTATATAATATATATAACCAATTTAGATTGGGTGAGATTCCATTTCCTATCTAAGAGCAAAGAGAAAAACCATCCATCAATCTTTGTGGTACAGTCTGTAATTGTAGTTAATACTTCTTAAGTCGCCGATTAATCTAAAAGCTTAAGCTGATATGTAAAGGTCAATTTAATTATATATCATCAAATAGAAATCGATATGAAATACATAGTATAAAGTTTAATGAAAAAGAAGTTAGAAAAAATGATCATCTACATAAGAATTGGAGTTAAAAAAGGAGCTAGTCTGGCTTTGGACACGAAACCATGGTTGTTTTGCTTGGCACATTTTGAGTTTGGTGCTACTAGAACTTGAATCGACTACTATATTGGGATAGAGTTGCCGTCTTTGTTGCTATTAAACGATCCTAAAATGCTCTTTCTTAGCTAACTTTAAACGCATATGATTAAGCCAAAAGGAGGGATAGCTAGTGAAACAAATGGAGGGAAACGAGAAAGGGAAAAACAATTAACCTCATCAAAAAAAAAAAAAAAAAAAAAAAAAAAAAATAGAAAATTAATATAAGGTGAGAGGGATCCATCTCTCCTTTTTTTTTTTTTTTTTGATCGGGTGAATGGAAAGGAAAAAACAAATGATGAGTTCTACTTTAAAAGGACATGCTATCAAAACATAAAAAGATCTGTTTATAAAATTTCTTATCCTTTAGATGGAAATATAGAAAATTCGAAGTTAGAAATAGATAAAAAAAAAAGAAAAATCTCTCTTCTGGTTTGAAAAACCTCTTGTGACTATTCTTTTTTACTATAAATGATGAAATAAATTCTTATATATATATTTTGAAAGAGAAATAAATTCCTATTTAAGGATATAATGAATAGTAATATAAATACCCTCAAGTAAGATTTTACACGTATAAATATTTTATTTGTTTGGATGTAAATGATATAATTACATAAATACCCTTACACACACTGGGCCTGAGGAGAAGGGCCCATAAGATGGGCTCTCATTATGAATGAAGAAGCCCAATAGAAGACCTCCCATCAATGCTAAAGAATCTCATTCCTTTTACAACTCTTTCACTCTTCCAAAAACGTATCACTTAAAAAAAAAAACAAAAAACAAAAAAAAGAATTCTCAGAATCTTTCCGACGGCCGTAAAAAATCAACCATGCCTTCACCGCCTCCACCACTACCACCGCCACCTCCGGCGGAGTTTTTCGTTGACGTTCTCTCAACTCTGGATCTCGACTTTCTAAATTTCGCAGGACTGTCCGCTCTGGCGTTGATGATCGTCTACTTCATTTTCACCTGTTACGAACGCAAATACTGGAATCGAAACGGAGATATCGAAGGCGGGAGGGGGCCGTCGGAGACAGTGACTGAATCGTCGGCTTCAGAGGCAGGGGATTCTTCAAGAAGACGGGCGTCGACGGCGGTGATTTCGACGAAGCTGTTTCAGTACGGAGAGGGAGGATTGGTAGGGAAAAATGGGGATTGTTCGATTTGTTTGGATGAATTTACAGAAGGTGAGATTTGTCGAATGCTACCAAAATGCAAACACGTTTTTCATCGATTTTGCATCGATCAATGGCTTCCTAATGAACGCCATTGCCCTCTTTGTCGTTCCCCTGTTCATGTTCGTATCGTTTATTCAAATCCCTCTTGAGATTTTTTATTTTGGGTTTGTAATTGTGAATAATTTTATTTAATTCATTTGTTCATCATTAACCCATTTGAATTGTAACAATTTTTTTGAGTTTCATTGGCTGATTGGATTCGAATATATTCATTTGCTCATGCTTTTTGAAATAATCGAAGCTGATTATTGATTTGTTAGTTGTAGAGAATCATAGTTCGTTTTTGTTTTCCAGATTTTTATGGATCGATTTGATTTACTTACTCTTTTTCATTTGAAATTTTCTTTTAGATTTTTTTTCCGTGTGGAATTAGTTTACCTTCCAAAATCCAAATCTGAGTTATATTAGTTTGGTTGGTGAAGTTTTTGTAGGGATAACTTCATTTTTTTTCTTTTTTAATTTTTTGGATAAATGCAATTTAACCAGCTTCCTTCTCACTCCCTTATACTTTTGCGTTAGACCCGTTTAAATTAACTTTAAAAATAAATATTTTTTAAAAAATTATTTTAAACTTAAATATCTTGTATTTAGGAAAATTTTCACAAATAAAAAAATTGTCAAACTATTTATAGAAAATAGCAAAAAAAAACCGATAAACATTGATAGACTTCTATCACCATCTATCACTGGTGATAGACTTCTATAATTTTTATAACTGATAGACCCTCGTGGACTTCTATTAGCTTCTATCACAATTATTTAAAAATTTTGATATTTTATGTAAATAATTTTCCTTATTTTTCTATTTTTTAAAAACTCTACTTATATTTATGACTTATTTTTTAAATTAAACCTTTGAAAAGGTATTTGAAACACACTCTTATTTAGGTTTTTTTTTTTCTTTCTTTCTTCCTTTCTATATCTACAATTGGTTCATTTGACGCCTGAAAAACATACAAAAGAAAAGATAGCTTTGTTCATTCTTGCAGTTGTCGTTCCCAAAGGAAGAATACAAGGAGAGTTTGAGGAAGAAGACAGGTAGGGGAGTAACGGAGAGGAAACAAAATTACAATTGAGACTCATGAGAGAGAGTAAAATGAAATATTAAAAGAGTTTGAAAATGGTTGTAGAAATCTTAATTTGATAAATTAGGGCCGGATTTGGTTACCATTTCATTTTTTATTTTTGGTTTTTGAAAATTAAGCCTAGTTTTTTATATTTTCTTACATGGTTTGCATCTTTCTTGTATACTAGAGTTGAATTCTTAGCGAACAAGTTTTTAAAAGGATTGTTTTCAAATATAAAAAAAATAAGACAAATTATTTACAAATATAGAAAAATATAGAAAAATTTTAGGAAAATTTTCTATATTTGTAAATAGTTTGATATTTTTTTGTTTATAGCAATTTTCCTTTTTACAAATTTTTTTTTTTAGTTTTTAAATTTTGGCTTGGTTTTTTAAAACATGGGTAAAAAGTAGATAAGAAAAGTGAGGGTGTTTGTAGACTTAATTTTCAAAAACAAAAAACCAAATGGTGTTTGTGGACTTAATTTTCAAAAACAAAAAACCAAATGATTATCAAACGACATATTAGATAGCATTTGAGCAAGGTCAAGACACAAACAAAAAAAAACTAGATAGATGAGTTAATAAAAACAAACATTAGTACAAAGACAACAAACTCCACAAGAAAAAAGTAACACAATTGAAGGAAAAAGATCCCAAGGAGAAAGTCACTTGAAGTCTCAAAGTTGCAAGCCACTTGGAGCAACAATTAAAAACTTCAGACCCCACAACTTGACTGTCACTTATTTCAAAAATATTATTAGTACATTCGACATGCCTAATTGATAAAATAACATGTTAGCATAAACATTAAACACACATGATTAAGCATAATCTCAAAGAATATTGCACCAATTACCATTTCAAAGATTTATGGTTCGATTCTCCACTGCTAAATTATTGAACTAAAATAAACATTGTTAAAAAAAAAACTAAAATAAACATTAAACTAAAAGATAGAGTTGAGACTTGAAAGTTAATCCAATATTATTGAAATAAGAATATCCTAATAAAATCAAATTACTTAAATCTTTAACCTTATTTGGATTTGGAAAATTTATTCCGGGAAAGACACAAGTGCAAGTTGTTTATTTTATTTTATTTTATTTATTTCATTTTTATTTTTTAAACAAAAAGAGTTGCAAAGGCGAGGTACCTTATCCATTTTTTATATGTAAAATCTGGTAAAAACTATTTTTTAGGTAAGTTGAGTTTGAATTTTTATTTCATTAATATTTGGGGATAAAATATATTTAATTATCTAAATCACACTTTAACTTTGAATGAATGATAAAATTGATTCTTTTCCTCTAGTTAGGATATACTGAGAACTTCTTACCACCAAATATGGTTGCAAATAAATCAAATAAAAAAGAAATTCGATAACATTGCAAAAATTACTCTAAAATATGGTGGTAGTTGCAATTACATCCTCAAACTTAAATAAGCGTTAAAATTAAACCCCAAATGATAAAAAATTAAGGGATTAAACCCTTAAACTTTATTAAAATTTTAATTGTTTCTTGATTTCAATATAACATCCACACCAAAACGGAATCACTTTCCCAATCCCAATCGAAATTTTGGTTATATATGTAACGTAACACAGGTGAGTGAAATCTTTTAAAATCTTTCCAAATTCTAAAAGGATTCCAAATTCCCCACTTTATTTTATATATAACAATGAAATCAATCGAATTCATGTTTAATTTTTCCAGTTTCTCAAAATTTGATATCTTCCATTCACAATCCACCCGTCTCTAATATACTTGTTCCGATCATCTTCCTAACGGAACCTTCAACATTATTGCCATCTTCGTCGTGGTCGCTGCCACCGGAGTTTATGAGTTTCCATATTTCCCACCAGATGATGGGATTCCTGTTTGTGAGCGTCATTGTTATCATCGTATTTTTAATAACCATTTTTCATTATTTGCAACACCGTCTTAGAATGTACCAAACAAGAACTCTAGAGATCGAGCAACAAGTCCATGTAAACCATGCAATGCGAATCTATGCTCAGCTTCAAGGCGAAATTATAAGGCAGCCGTGGGCAGCAGCGGCTACGCAACCGAATGCGGCAGAGCACGAAGAAACCTCGTCCGCTGCCGCAATGGTCGCTTACAAAGACGTGATTAAGACGACGTCGGACAAAGGCGATTGCTGTGCCATTTGCATTGAAGGGTTTGAGGAGGAAGAGATTTGTGGAGTTGTTGAGAGTTGTGGCCATTCTTTTCATAAAGATTGTATGGATCAATGGCTGAGGATTGAGAACCGTTGCCCATTGTGTCGATGTTTGGTTCATATTGTATCTCATAATAATAATAATTCCCAAGAAAATCAAGCTTAGAGAATGTATGATTTTTACTTAAATGCCATATTCTTTAGTTAGATTTAAATTTTTGATATTTTGATCGAGAATATATGATTTAATCTATTGTTCTACTTGTTATAACTAAGTGGTTGCAGACAGATAACATAATATATTAGTATATCAACCATTACAAAATTTGGTTTATTATTATTATTATTTTGCTAATCAAAGGTTCTGCCCATAAGTTAGATTATTAAAATTTAATATATATTAAAAAATTATTATAAACAGAAAAAATATATTTTACTTGAGTCTATGAGAAATTTTTTTATACTTATAAATAGTTTGGTTGATTTTTTTCTATATTTAAAAACAACCCTATATATTATTCCCTTTTTTTTTAATCAACTATATCAAGATAAAAATTTTTACCACGAAAAGTAAAAGAAAAAAGAAATCATATATTACTATAATTAAGGCTACTTGATAAAATAGATATATAGGCCTTGTCCGCCTTATATGATTTTGATTTGCAACCAAAGATTCTCAACCCTATATATTTGATTTTGTTACTAGATTAACAAAAAAAAATTAGTTTCTTTATGGGAGATTTTTAAAAATAGAAAAATAAGGAAAATTATTTATACAAAATAACAAAATTTTTAGATAATTGTGATAGATGTTGATAGAAGTCTATCAGGATCTATCAGTGATAGAAATTATAGAAGTCTATCATTGATAGATGCTGATAGAAGTCTATCAATGTCTATCAGTATTTTTTTTTTGTTATTTTCTGTAAATAGTTTGATACTTTTTATTTGTGAAAATTTTCCTTTTTTTATTTGAATTTCTGATATTATTTGTGATGAGATGATATTAACATCTGGATTTAGTTGTATGGATTTTAAATATATGGATTTAGATATGTAGTATAATTTATGCTTGAGAGTTAAATATGGGCGTGATTTACCAACTTTGTATATTGAAACCAACATTAAACAATTACTTAAGTAAATGTAAAAGAAACATTAATGTAGTCATAAACCAAATATAGTATTATTTAATATACTATTATATTAATTATTTATTAATCATTCTAAATTAAAGAAAAATAAATAATTTTATCTTAAACATTAATTAAACTTAATCAACCTATTTAATTTAATTACTAAAAATAATTAACTAAATATAAATTAATCAAAATATTAATAATTAACGATAAAAAGATTTTTTTACAAATGATGTTATTTTAATAAATAATGACAAAAATAGTGTAGAGATAAAAATATTTTAAAAAATAGGTGAAGAAATCGTATGAATTTAAAAAACAACGTAATTTTATGCACGTTTATTTTGGTTATTACAGTAAGATTGGAACAATTGCTTCGAAAAGAAAAGGAACAAGTTAGTATTAGTTTACTAAATATTTCAAAAGTTATAAAGAGGTCATATGTGTTGTAGTGACTTTACCAAATACTAAAGTCTCGTTTGATAACTATTTGAATTTTAGTTTTTAGATTTTGAAAATTAAATTTATTTTCTCTAACTTTTTACCAAAGTTTTTATTTTATTGAATAAAAGAGTTGAATTTTGTAACCAAATTTCAAAAACAATTCTTTTAGTTTTTAAAACTTGACTTGGTTTTTAAAAACATTGTAGATATATAACTAAATGAAAAATTTAGAGATAAAAAGAAATGTTCGTAGGTTTAATTTTAAAAAATTAAAAACTAAAAATCAAATGGTTACCAATGACGAAACTATGAAGAGGCCAGGTGCCCCTCGACGTTTTGCATATATATTGATTTTTATTAAATATTTAAAATTTGTAGCTTACTTTAATACATATTAATAACAGTTGAAGGGAAAACTTATAAGTTGAAGTTGGTATAGTGGCGCTGAGTGGCACAGTTTCTGGCAATCTGGTATTAACGTGGAACATATTTCTAATTTTTCTAAATAAATTGTTGACAAAATATATTTACATTTTATTTTAAAAAAATTATATATATTATTTTAACTTTTAATTAGTACACTGTGGAAACT
Organism: Lagenaria siceraria; assembly: GCA_002890555.2. Lineage (NCBI taxonomy): Eukaryota > Viridiplantae > Streptophyta > Magnoliopsida > Cucurbitales > Cucurbitaceae > Lagenaria > Lagenaria siceraria. The sequence goes on from CM016487.1 coordinate 18,379,705, forward strand.
TATTTTGTTTTTATTTTCCCTCTCATATATATATATATATATATATATATATATATATATATATATATATATATATATATATTTTGAATCTTTATAAAATTATTTGCTTAAAATTATTAATAATTCTATACAGATTTATAACAATTTTGTAATAAGTATCACTTAATCTAGATATCATATGTCTATATATTTAAAATTATTTTTATATGAATGTTAAATTATGAATTTAGTTCCAAAAAATTATTACTAATAAATTTCTAAATTTTCAATTTTCACTATAGTCTCTAAAAAGGTTTAATAAATATATTAATTATAATGTTATATTTGATCAATCTAAAAAATATTAAAATTTAATGGTTTTATGAGACAAGAAAAAATAGTTGGTGTCTAATTGAAATTGAAATTTTAAATTTTATAGTTAATAGATAAATTAATTTTAAAAATATGTCTAATAATACCTATTAAACACAAAGTTAAATTTAGTGTTTAATATACCATTTAATTTTTAACACTTTCAAATATGCAAGAGACCTATTGAATGCATCATTAATATTTTAGAAATTTATTAAACTCAAAATCGAGAATTCATAGACCTATTAAATATTTTTTAAAATTTAAAATAAGTATATATAAACACAAATCTATAAATTTATGGACTAAAGTTCTAACTTTATATACACTTATGCCTCTAACATGAAGTTTTAGATCCGCCACGAATGGTTACCGATTAGAACCTGATTTAGTTTGTAAAAAGCAAAGTTGACAAAGATTAATTTAGAATTAACGTCCTATCTCAAACTAATTCTTAGAAAATGTATTTACATTATGCAATTTCTCAAATGAAGGACATATTTTTCTAAACCTAAATTTAGAAAATTTGAATAAACTCAAAATAAAGAGATAAAATAGTATTTCAGTTTAAATAATACAATCGATATGTTGCATAAACAATAAAAAGATGAAGCCTTCTAAAATTTAAAAACGAAAGCTACGATTTTATTGAATAATTCTCTAAATATATAATTTTCATAAACGATTCATGGATGAACGACGATGGAAATGCCCACCGTCAAGGCAGCTCCGGTGAAAAACGTGGGCACACTTTTTCATTCTTACATTCTTAAACCAATTAGATTGAGGAGGCTTTGATACCGTATCAAATAGTACGAGGTTCCATCTTAAAACCAATTAGCAATTAGAGGAGTAATCCATTATTACTATTAAGGATGTGAGGTCCGTTGATTTTTTCAATGTGGGATCCTTAACAATATAGAATGGATCTTATAAATAAAAGGATTTTTTTTTTTTTTTTTTTGTTCCTTATACAAGTAGGAGGTTTTTTTTTTTTTTTTTTTTATTAATTTTTTTATCGTTTCACGGAATCCCTTTAGGAAGAAGCAATTTTTTAGAATTTTCAATAAGATAAATAAGAAGCTGTTGTGAAATTGAGGAGTATACGAATATGGAAAAATATAATATAATAATATATTAAATATAATAATAATAAATAATTACAATTTAGAAAATAAATAAATATACAAATTCAAATTGAAAGTGATATTATTATTGGATTTTTCCACCAATCTGTATCTATAAATCCACAAAAATCTACTACTTATAGGCAAAGTGAAAGTAAGTAGTGGATTAGACAACATGAAAATTGACACATGTCTTTTAAGACATTAAGCAAATCAGCATCTATTTTTTAATATTTCTAATAGAAGCAAATTTTTAGGAAGACCAATCTTATATTATATTTTATGGGCCTATTATATAATTATTTAGTGTAACAAAAATTAGTTACGAGTATTACAAACTTTATAAAGTTCAGATTTTCTCATTTGATGATAAAGTATAAGAGTTTAATTTAAATATTTAAAAAGGTTAAATATTAATCAAACATCATTTTAAATTTTAGAATAACATATCTATAATTACAATCAATAATTAAATTAATAATATGTTAAAGTTAAACCTCATTATGATTACTGCTGTGTTTGGAAGATCATTTTCTTTGAAAAAATTAGATCGATTTAAAACTGATTTTTATTGTGATCAAGAAACACAATTTTTTTAATATAAAATGTATACTTTACTAAGAGAGACATGTGAGAAACCACTACTTAACAACCCATTGGAGTTTTCATGACACAAGAAAAAAGTAAAATCTAGGAATCGAAGGAGAGAAAAAATTGTCATAAAAGGCAAATTCATGCATTTATTTTTAAAAAAGAAAAAAAAAAACAAAATTTATCTGAATTTTCCAAATTTATGACAATTTTTTAGTGTCACCAATTTATAAAGGTAAATAACTATCTTATTTTTAAGAAAATGAAAAAGATATGTTTTTTTTTGCCAGAAAAATAAATTTTTTTTGGATTTTCTGACTTTTGTGACTGTTTTTACTGGCACAAATGTATGCTACAATTCTTTAGAGTTGTTAATTGATGACTATGATTAACAACGGTGGTAAATCCAGAATTTCATGTTGGGACACAAATGTATATAAAGTTAGAAATTTAGCCCATAAACTTCTAGATTTGTCTTTATATTTAGTTTCTAAATTTTAAAAAAAATATTTGACAGGTTCATAAATTCTCAATTTTTGTGTTTAATAGATTCTAAAATATCGTATTAAAAAAAGTTCCTAAAATATCAATATACATCTAGTAGGTCTCTTACATATTTGAAAATGTTAAAAATTTAAAGTTATATAAGACATTAAATTGAACTTGTACTTGCCTAAAAAAAATTTGAACTTTGTGTTTAATAGATACGATTAGATATTTTAAAAAAATAATTTATCTATTAACTACAAAATTTTAAACTTAAAGTTCAATTAGACACAAACAATTTTTTTTGTGCAGTTAATTTTTAAATATTTTTAAGTTCTATTACATATTTTTAATAAAAAGTTAAAATTAATGGATATATTAGTGAATAATTCATATATATATATATATATATAAATACAATATGAAAGGTTTAAAATTAAAATAAAACATGCAATTGAAAGGATTTGATCCAACATCGAGCTGGATAACAAGATTCAAAGCCCTCCATGCTAATGGGCCAGTTATTCTATTAGTGTATATGTAAAATGTTATCAGTTGAGGGGCACATGCCTTGTTAGATCCACCCTGGATTAACAGTCACTAAATAGGAAATAAAAAGTATCATTTAGGTGGAAAAACATGGAAAATATTCGTATTCATGAAAATTTATGACTTTTTCTTCGTGTCATCAATCTATAATTGATCTCTAAAGGCTTGTCGAAGGTCTTGTCTCTCAAATAATTTTTCGTTCTACTGGCTTGTGACAGCAGTAGTACGTGTTGAACCTCAAGGAGCCTTTGAATTTCTCAATTAAATGGTTTAACAACTCGAGTGTAACCGGAGGGGTTTGGAATTGGTTTGTTGTAAGAAAATTTAAGTGCATGAAATTGAAAGTAAATTTTGAGTGAATTCAAATAATCAAAAAGCTCTAGCCTAGGTCTTTTGACTATTTTCTCCAATTTTGCAATTTGATCACAAGCCAATTAATTAATTCTTGTATTATCTAATCCTAGCCAATTCACATAGAAAGCTAAGTGAGAGCCTAATTATATAATTAAAGAAAATTTTCACAAATAAAAAAAAAGTCAAACTATTTACATAAAATCTCAAAAAAAGTACTGATAGACATTGATAGACTTCTATCCGCATCTATTAGTGATAGACTTCTATCATTCTATCACTGATAGAGATCCTCATAGACTTCTTTCTATCCGCATCTATCAAAACTATTTAAAATTTTTGCTATTTTGTGTAAATAGTTTTTCTTATTTTTCTATTTTTAAAACTTACCCTATAATTAATCAATTTAATTAGATGAAATGCATCATAACTAGTAGGTTAATTGCAGTAAAATTTAGGAACTCGTTAAGTTGAACATCAAATTAGAAAAGTCAAATTAAACATTTAAGCAGTTCTTCCCTAGGCTAATTGGACAATGTTTGTTGAAATAATTAACAACTCCCAAGATAATTTAACCTATCGCTACACCTAATTAACTCACAATCAAATGTCACGCTTTGCAAGTTAAACATAACAATTGATTATACGTCATAAGCTTAAATACAATCAAGTCTCATTCATAAACAGAGAAGAATTAAAAAGCACTACAAGAATCTGATCTATAATGAATGATCTAAATCTCACAAAATATAAAACGAGGAAACTTACTCAATACCTAGGCTAGAAAATGTTACCTTTAGTCCATCATAGGTATCGTGGACATCAAAGGATTGTTCGGATACATGAAACTATCAAGAACAGAGGGGAAGATAGAGAGAAAACTGATGCAATTCAACAGAGTTGGTAAAAATTGTCTGTGTTTGGGGTACTGAGTTAGGTTGCTTTAAGAAGTCTTGTATTTAGGGTGCTGATTTAAGTTGGGTTGAGTTATAGATATCTAGTACATTTTTTTGTATTTTAAAGAAGCACGCATTTCTTTTAAGTTTATTTTGTTATTTTGTTTTTTTTTTCTTAACTTTTTGTTCTACCATTCACCTACTCACATACTTTCCTTAATTCTTAACGCTCATAGATGTGAACTCAATAAATAAAAATATGTTTTACAATTTTCTACATGGAACTATTTCACTTAATGTAGATAAAATACTATTTTTTATATAAATCAACATCTTACACTACTTAACCGTTGTGGAACGTATGAGTTGACAATGCCAAAAAATAGGGTTGTCATTAGGAGTTTATTAATATATAGGGCAAATATCAATTTATACTCCTAAACTTTGGGGTTGTATCATTTTAAACCCCAAACTAATAATTGTATCAATTTAAATCCTAGACTTTCATAAGTATGCAATTTAAACCCCAAATTAATAAGTGTATCAATTTAAACCTCGAACTTTCACAAGTGTGTCAATTTAAACCTTCCATTATGTTTTATTTAGATATACTTATGAACGTTTCAAGTTAATTGATACAATTCTTAGTTTAGAGTTTAAATTGATACAACCTCCAAAGTTCGGGGTTTAATTGATACAGTATTTATTAATTTTTTGTTTAAATTGATACAACTCCCAAAATTTAGGGGTATAAATTGATATTTACCCTTATATACATACATACAACTTAATACCTCATACATACATGCATACATACATACATACAAACATGGCCAACAATGAGACGATTTTAGACATAAGAAAATCTTGTTCATTAAGATAGTCAAGCTAGTCAGTCCTACTAAGTAGACACAAACAAATACTTCTTCCTAGACTGTGGTTGGACTTTTAAGATGCCTTTAGGCTTCTGGATGTCTGTGAAAAATAAGTCTATAAGAGTGACCCCATCATTCTAAGACAATCCCTCCTTACTATAAAACACGATTATTAAACACTATAAACTAATAATTTCAAATTTGTACTTAAAAACACTTTTGCCAACCAAGTTTTTCTTTTCCTTTTAGTATATGATCAGTCATATTGGTGGGTAGAGTTCATCATTGGAAAAGAACAATGAAGTTAGTGGTTGGAGTTGGTCACCCAAGTTGGTCGTCGAAGTTGGTCGCTAGAGGTGGTCATTGCTGAAGTTGATCACTAGATCAGGTGGTCTTCGCGCGGAGTTGGTCACATGAGGTATGTGTAACATCCCAAATATTTAGGTAATTTTGAGGCTAAAACTGAATTAATAAGATAATTCAATTTAAGGTGTTGTGATAAAAGATTTGTGATTTTGGAAGTTTGAAATTTGAGAGGGAAAAGGAAAAGAATATATATTTTTATGTTTTTAGTTGGATTAGGGGTTTGACTTGAATTTATTTTATATATATTTATATATTAATAAAGGGGAAGCCATCAGCTCAAGTCAAGCCGCAAGCAGCTCCATGAGCTTTATCTTCTTCCCCTTCCTCTTTCCCTTTCACAATTTTCAGCCCCAAAGCCGCCCTCTCCCTCCTATTTTCGAACTCCAGCCGACTAGCATTCTCAACAACAACTCCACTGCGCGTTGCCACTGCCAGTCACTCGTCGTCGACCATTCACGTGCGACAGTCGTGTACCGTCGATCTGAGTACTGTCGTGAGCGCCAGCTAGCCTAGCCATTGACACCTGCGTCCACCAAATCTACCGATCTGCTAGCCCAGTTGTACGCCTTCGTCGTTCCGCCGCCGTTAGCACTAACGTTCGCTGGATTCTTAGTTATGGGTAAGACTTTAGGGGGTTGTGGGATTTTTTTATTGATCTTGAATGCCCATTAGATTTTGGTCTTATTGGATGTTTACCCATTAGTTTTGGACTTTGAATTTGAGGCTTGGAGGGCATCGAAGCCGCTGACTAAGTAGGAATTGTGTTCAATTGGTGAATTGTTGGTGAGTTTCTTTTGAGTGCTTGTTAACTTTTTGAATACCCAATTAGTTTGGCTTGAATATTTGTGTTAATTGAATTTTGGATTGGATTGAAACCCCTCTTTTTGGTTTACCTATGATGTTTGGAGGTTAGGGTCTAGTTTTTGAAGTATTTCGAAGTGGAAAAATTGCATTGGGTATCAAAATTTGATTATACATTAGCATTCATATCATCAACTTTAAAAATAGTGTAAATATGTCAAAATATATTGATAACAACATAGATGGTAAAAAGATCATGTTTGATTTGATTTTTAAGTGAAATATTTTCAAATTACCCTTATATCTCCAAAAATAGAAAATTATCATTTGATATTCTTGCCAGGCGCATTTCTTCATCTCTTCGACATTCTCCTTCCCACGCGCGTCTTCTTCTTTAGTGCTGTCCAAGTTTCTGCAACAACAAGATTCTTCAATCTCCAATATTCTTGGATTCTCCATGATTTGAAGGACAAGATTCGATTGCGCAGATTTTTTTTCCAAATCTTTTTTTGATTTCGTTAGCTAAGCCCACGGTTTCAAAATCACGATTTCTTCTTGAAGCTACGGTTTATTATTATTATTTTTTGCTTGAATTTCGTCCTCACCTATCTCATACACGATTGTAAACACAATACTGGTTTAGATTTCTTGAAGCCAATTTCAAAAGTTTTCAACCATTTGATTTTTCTTTGTTGAAGTTTGTCCTTATGATTGCGCTTAGATCTGATATTAGTTTTCTTGTGGTTGCTTTGTTATCTGATTTGTTATTTGATAGTATTTAGTTTGTGATTGTTATTTGATTATCATCTAATTGTTATCCGATTAGTATTTGATACTTACTAGTTTGTGATGTATGTTGGTTTTTTTACTGTGGTTAAGGATCAATTTACAAAATGTCCCGTTGCTTCTTCTTCTATAGTTGAGGCTGATTTTGAAGGTGACATAGAAATCTTTAGAGATGTTCATATTAACAAAATTTCTTCTACATTGTCTTTGAAGAATAAGGATTTGTTTGCTAGTAAGAAATTTTTTTTGAATTCGTTTCATTTTATAGCGGTAAAGAATAATTTTGAGTTTAGGACGTTAAGATCAAATCCAAAATCTGCTGAGTTGGTATGTAGTCAAGATGGTTGCCAATGGTTTGTTAGAGCACCACATTATAAAAGTAGCGAATTATGGATGATTCGAAAGTATGTAGCAATCATAATTGTTCTATGATGGTTTGTGCTTCTCATAAGCAGTATCTTCAAAATTTATTAGTCATTGTATGTTTGGAGTTTAATATACAACTTGATCATTCGACTCCCAAAGATTTATACTCATATGCGGATGAACCTTGAACCCATGGATGGAATGTCTTATTAAAGTATATCGACACTATATTAGTTTTTAATAAATGTATGTAACAAACATTAATCACTAATTATATGAAGTAAACATGAGTGAATCAATAGGGCAATCTAACAATGTGGTAAAATGCTATCTACTTTGTTCTTTTGTTTTTTTGTTGAAGATTCTCCCTTCTCAAATTTCATTAGTCTTTTTTGCTTTTTTTCATCTATCTTGTTCTTCCTATTTTTTGCAATAAAAAAACAAGCAATTATATGATATTGGACAAAAGATGAAAAGAAGGCAATCAGAAGCCAATTAAATGACAATCATAAAGTAATCATTAATCACATGGCAATCAATTGACTATAAGAAACTATTAATTATGAGTAGGAAATCAGCAAGAAATCATATCAAAAAATATCATATAGTAATAAAATGGAAATTAGGAAACAACTTCATATGGAAATCAAATGGAAATCAGCAGAAAATCATACAGTAATCAAATAGAAATCAGCAGACAACCAGAAATCAGCAGACAACCCCATATGAAAATCAACATGAAATCATATAGTAATCAAATAGAAATGAGCAGACAACCGAAATCAAATGGAAATCAGCAGGAAATCATATAGTAATCAATGTAGGATATTTTTTGACTCTTTCTATCAACGAAATTGGGCTGGGCTTATGAACTTTGACATTTTTGCAAAACTATAAAACATATATTATGGGCATAATTTTAACAAATGTTTTTGACATGGCTGCAACTGTCCCTTTCGAAGTGTTGTTTAGTGGAGTCACTGAGGTTTTGGCACATTTTTTGTAAGTCTTCAAGGTTTCTAAACCTTTTGGGTTGTTATTAATGTTGGGTTTTATGTCAAACTCGTAAACACTAAAGTGCATTTTATTTATCAATAAAGTTGTTATCGAGGTTATTCAGTAAACTTGTTATTGAATAAATGAATGGTTGTTAATATAACTCTAAATCTAATAAACTAAGAGCCCATGGCTATAGTATGAATACTTGAACTATATGTAGTCACATAAAAGTAGATCAAGTTCGAGTAAATAGCCAAAACGATCTATAATATAGGGAGATCTATAATATAGGGATAATGCACCTTATCTTGGAGACACTATTGAATGTGGCCCACTTTGTATTTGATACATGATCCTGAGTCATTCATGTGTAGACATGTGAGTGGGAGTGTTCTATGCAATGAGTGTGCAGAAGATTGGACCACGAAATAGTCACTATTGTAGGATCGGTATGTCAACCCTAGAGGGGTGAATAGGGTTTCTTCAAACTAATGAATTTTTTTTTTGCTAATATGGGTCCAATTAAACAGATTAATACATTTTTCACTATAAAGTAATTTAAACAAGAATTTTATGAAAATAATTAAAATACCCTTTTAGGCACCTATTTAATTCTAATAATAAGATTGGTAAAAAATATGCAAATTTAGAACTAGCAATCAAAGTAAACAACTCAATCAATCTCAACCAACAAAAGCATGCAATTAAAATTAAATAACATATTAATTAAAAAAATAAATAGGAGAGGGATAGAGAAATTGATACTGAAAATTTTATAGTGGTTTGGCACAATCGCCCTACATCCACTTTTCAAGCTCCTCTTGGGTATGTCACTACAAACTTGACTCTTTCCACGGCTTAGAATCGAACCGTTACAACACTCTTGTTATGGGTTCAAGAGTAACCCTTTACAATAGATTTGGAAATGAAGAACAAGATTAAAAACTTTCTTCAAGAGTGGAATTGCAAGTTTAAGCACTCAACAAATAAATCCCCACAATACAATATGTCTCTCTCAAGAATAAGGTGAAAAGAAAAAATGAAGCTTGGAGAGAGAGCAACAATGGTGGCTTGGTGAATTATGGAGGATTGAAAATAATATGAAATTGTTGTGAAAATTTGGAGAAGATGAAGTGTTTAAAAAGAGAAAAAAGTTGTTGGAAACCACATTATTTTGGACCATTTGGATGATGTTAAAAAAAAATTCAATGGTGGAGATTTAAACTCAAGTAGCCGTTAGACACAAACATAAAATAATATAAAATTCTTTTTCTTTTAAAGACAACTAGCCGTTCGACACAAATATATAATATATTAAATTCATTTTCTTTTAAATTCATTTTCTTTTTAAAACCAATCTAAAAATCAAAAGTCCACCAGGTGTCATTTATCTATTGCTCCACTTGTCATCCTCTAGAGCTCCGCTTTGATGATTTGGCCGCCACATCATCGACATCAGGTATTTCTCCGTTAAGCTTGTTTTGGCGATATCTTTTTCGTTTGTTCTCCGATTTAGGTGATTCAAATTGCGTTGAAACCATTGTTCCGAACTCTACATTCGATACTTCAAAATACTAAAATTATTAGTGTATAAAAGGAGGTTTGTTATCATCAAAATATTAATTAATTATTATTAAAATTAATTAATTTGAGATTAAGGGCCAAAAAGCCAACAACTATTACTTTATAACACCGTTTACTGTTAAATACTTTTAATTAGATGACCTAGGTAACTCGATCTCAATCCTGAGCTAACTATAAACTCCTGTTTATTTGAAATTATTCTTAGATCTGCATCGGTGAGAGTGGCTCGGATTCGCCGACTCAATATGCTTCCCATTTCAAGGGTACGACTGAGTAGATAGCTGGGGACATAATCATGCGAATCAGAATTCACTCCTACCCCACTTAGGGTTAGTGGATAGGTTGTTCCCTTAAGTACGGATTTCGGGTCTTGAATAAAGGGCCCCACTCTCTCATTAGCCCGAGAGGGACTCGATTTAGTGATAGGATCACAAACTAATTGTTCATTAGAGGATCAGTTGGACTTAAGAAACAAGATGTATTCACAGGGTAAAATGGTAATTTTGACCTAGCTATGATTACGGACAACCTGTGAAGCACTGACTTACTAATTATGGTTATATCAAGTGGATAGAAATATACCTACAGTGAGAAGAGGGCAACTACGAGCTTTAGTGGAGTGTCTCGTTAGTTAACGAATGTTGGTTAACTAGGTTAAAGAGTTTAGCTTGTTAATCTTGGATTGTTGGAGCTCATGATCTTTAGGTCCATTAGGTCCCCCTGGTAGCTCACAAATGGATAAAACCTTAGAAAAATGGTGAATAATTTTGAAACGTTCAAAATCGGCTTAGGAAATGAACGTTGGGTATATGCGATATATCTAAAGTATTAACATTTAATTACGAATTAAATGGATAAAGAGAGGAACATAATATTTAAATATGATTTATATGAATAGGGATTCATATTGATTTTTTTAGAAAAAAATATTATTTTATTATTTGATATTAAAATAATATTATATTTATTTTAAAATTAATTTTTAATTATTTTTTAAATTTTAAAATTCAAATTAATATTGAATTTTTAAATCTTAAAATTGAATTTGAAATTCAAATTAGAATTGAATTTTCAAAATTGGAACTTCTCACTAACTACGCAAGAAGCTTAGGTTGTTAACTCCTCAATTACCCAACAAAATTGAAGAGATTTGTTATTAATTTGATATGCAATTGGATTGCATGTTAATCCTTGATAAATAAGGATAATTTATGCTGCATTTGGGGTTACGAATTTTGGGATTTAAAGGAAAATTTTGCGCAATTTCTCTAGAGCTCTCTTTCTTCTCCAACCTTCATTCCTTCATAAATTCACCACAAAATTGGATCCCACCATCCAATCTAAGGCCAGAGAATAGTAGAGTTGACTTTTGTGGTGGTCTACAAGCAATTGGTGTTCCAATTCGTGGAGAAATCAAGGAGAATTTGATCTACACAGATGTTGTAATTTATAACTCTCTATTTTCCCCCTCTTTTGCATGAATGTTTATCCTTAAAATTGAACATGTTGGAGTGTAATGCATCCTAATTCGCTTCCATTGCAGGTTCATGTATCCTTCAATTAAGACTATGAATTGGGTTTTAAGCCCTATGTTTTATGTTGGATTAGGAACGTGTTGATTTGAGAGAATGGAGGTGATTTTCGAATGAAGCTAATTTTGGTAAGTTTTTCTTGGAGACATGAATTTTATGTTTGGTTTAGACTCAAAGTGTGTAAGTTGATTTTAATTTGTGTTGAGAGGATAATTCAAGAATTTTTACTTGAAATAAAAGGAGGTTGGCTGCTAACTGTTTTGGACTTAAATTTGAGGAAAGTAATCTTACTATTGGAATCACCTTTGAGCCGGGCAATTTAGAGAGTATGATTGGTTTGGTTCAAATTACCCCAATTAGGTTAGTGGAATTGAGAAGATCAAGTTAAATTTAACAGTTGTGTAGCCCAAATTAACAACCAATTTCACAGATTGAAAGATTGGCAGACGAGCCTCAAGAAAAGTTGAATTAGAACTCAACCATACGAGTTTATTCATGCAAGACTTATTAAATAAAAAAGAAATTACTATAAATAGAAAAATATCAAATTATTTACAAATATAGAAAATTTTGATTGTGTATCAGCGATAGACTGCGATAGAAGTCTATAGATAGTAAAATTTTTTATATTTATAAATAGTTTGACTCATTTTTCTATATTTAAAAACAACCCATAAAAAAAACTAACAAGAAAAATAAAAGCACAAAAGAAGTTGGTATTAAATTTTTATCTAACATTTTCAATGATATATTTTTTACATTTTCATGGTTCCACATTGACATTTCCATTATATCCTTAAAAATTTAATATAAAATATAAAATATAAAAATTATTACTAATATAAATATAATATAAATAATAAATCTAATGACTTGTTTAGAAATATAAAGTATTTATTTATCAATTAAAATGATTCTTTGAATTTTTTATTTTATAATATTTGGAAAATATCCATCAACATTGTAATTTTATGAATATTTCTATTAACGTTCTTGTTAAATTGAGATGTTTGACATTTTTTAACAATGACATCTTAAACTTTAAAAAAAATTAAGCAATAAAAGAAAAAGAAAAAGAAAAATGTATTCATATCTTCATCCTTTCTTCTTCTTTCTTTTCCTTCTAATTCTTCAATCTTTTTTTTTCTTCCACTAGGTGCTAGGTAGAAAGAAGAGGGCTATGAGGAAATTAAGAAGATAAGAAAATTATTTTTTTTTAGGCAAAATACACTTTTGGTCTCTAAGATTTGGGGTTAACGTCTATTTGGTCTCTTAAGTTTGAAAAGATACACTTGACATTGACATGTCTATTTTATTTGATTACTTGGCACATTACATTGAAAATTAATTAAAGTAAACTATTGAGAGTAGAAGTTAAAATAGTTTAGATAATTTGTTGACATCCTCTAATATCGACAAACCATCCAAAGGCTTCATTTCTATAAGAAGGACGTCGAAATGTTAGAGTTTCAATATCATAGCTAGATAGATGGGTTTTATGAAATTTAAACCTGGTTAATGTAGATAGACATCATTTCAATCTATGGAGGATGAATCTCCTTTGAGGATATGAAAGAACAGAGATGAGAAGAAGTGGGATTTTTTATCATAATCAAACTTCATGAGTTGATTTACTATTTTATTTACAACTTCAAAACTTTTGAAATTAAAAAAAAAAAAAAAAAAAAAAACCACAGAAAAAAAAGTCTGGATTTGGACTTTTAAAGCTGGGGTTTTGGTAAAGTAATTTGCAACAAATATTACCAAGAGATGGGCGAGGGGGGTTGCAACCAAAGAACCATGCGATGGCGGCTGGTATATTGGAGGAGATAGTAGAAGTAGTCGATCTAGGGTTACGACGCATGGGAGAGAGGAAGAGTTTTTTTAGGGTTAATTAGGAAATGTGGGTGGTTTTAGGAAAAAATTGGTAAAAAGGGTAGTTTTAAAATTATTTAGAAAAATAGGGTATTTTTTTTTGTCTTTTAGTGAAAACTCTTCTTAAAAGTTGGAATGAGACCCACATAATGAAGGAAATGACAATTATTTTGATTTCTTTTATTCTTTTACAAATTAATTTACTTTATTTTTGTTTAAGGAAATATAATATCACTTTTTTTTTTATAATTGTTATTTTATTATATCATATAATTTTCTTTCATTTTGTTAGCAAGATTAAATTTAATTAAAAAAATATTACATATTTAATCATTTTATTTGTAAAATAATAAACTATTAAATATAAATTAAGATAATACCACCATTTTTTTTAAATCTTACATCATATTGTAGTTTTATTTTAAAGCACAAAAATTGTAATAGATAGCAAAATCAAGGAAAAAAATCTAAACATATAGCACTTCTTTAAAATGTTTGCAAATATGACAAATGTTGACAAATCAACTTTTGAATTTTTTAAAACTTTTAAATTTGTCCTTGTTCGTATGTTAGAGAGCACATGTTTTCATCTTCTTCTTCCTTTTTTTTTTCTTTTTTCCTTTTTATTGTTGTTGCAATATTCGATTTCATTATACTCGCTCATATTACACCATTATCTTTTTCTTCTCTTCGTCTTCAACTTTCCTACTTGAACCATGAAATTTCAAGCTAATTCTTAATTATTTTTTCAAAATTACAAGTTTCCCCTTCTTCTTCTTCTTCTCCTCCTCATTTCACGCAAATATTAGAATTGTCAAAACCCAAAAGATCAACAAGAGATATTAATTGAGATTAATTTAATTTATCCTTCATTATGAACATATAATAATTATAGATTATTTATTATCAATTAATTATTATTATGATTAATTTTTATTACTCATTCATTATTAATATATCATATTTATAAAAAAAATTAGTATTCTTTATTAAGATATCATATTTTTATTTGTTTGTTTCGCTTTTATATATATCTATTGTTTATTAAAATATATTTTCTTATATTATTTAATTAATATTAAAATTAGTAGTGTTGAACTTCATTAATTATAAAAAATGATTAATAATATATTATAATTAATATGATGTTCATTAATACATTATTGGTTAATTTCAATTATAATTACTCAATTTTTAATATTTATAATTACATTATTATTGATTCTTAATTAATTATTTTTTAAACAATGAATTGAATGATGTCCATTGTTTAATTAATTAATCTATTACAATTATATAAGATTGTCATGCTTAATTTTATAAATCCTTAAACCAAACAGCCTCGAACAGTTCTGTTATCTAAATGACTAAAATTGAGCATTATTGAAATCTCTGGGACAAAAGTGTTAATTTTGAACATAGAAACCAAATAGAAACTAAATTCAAATCTAAGAAACCAAAAGGTAGTTTTTGGAAAATTAACTATTCACTAATTTTACTTTGAGGATTAGTAATATTTAGAAAAAAATTAGAACTTTTGATATTTCCACCGTAGCAATGTTTAGAATTTTACTTATCTATGTAATAAATTTATTTTAGTATATCATATTGTAGTTTTCTTTTTAAATATTACCTAGTTCACAAATTTAGTAAAATAAAACTACAATATGATGTAAAAAAAAGTAGTGGTATTAACTTTATCCATAGATAATAGTTTATTATTTTACAAATAAATTAAATTCAATAAGATAATAATTATAAAAAAAAATGGTATTATGTTTCCTTAAAAAGTTAAAAGAAGATGAATTTGTTAAAAAAAAAATTACAATAATTATCATTTCCTTCATTATGTGGGTTCCATTCCAACTTTCAAGAAAGCTTTCACTAAAAGACAAAAAAACTACCCTATTTTTCTAAATAATTTTAAAACCACCCCTTTTCACCAATTTTTTCTTAAAACCACACTCATTTTCTAATGACCCCGTTTTTTTAAGTATTTTAAATAATAATTTACTTTCTAATTATTTTGACAATAATCAAATAAAATAGACATGTCATTCCATCCATATCAGCACATAAACTGTCTAGTCAAAAGTACCATTTAGAATCATATTGTAAATCCAAGGGATTAAAAGTGGATATTTTCAAAGGACCAAATAGACGCTAATCTAAAACTTTAAGGACCAAAAGTGTATTTTGCCATTTTCTTTTCTTATCAATTTCAATTTGGTATAATTTTTTTTTTTAAAAAAAAAAATTGTTACATAAAATGAATCTAAAAATTTGTTAAGAAAATTAAAGAAATTGATGGAATAGAAGAATTAGAAGATAAGATGGAAAAGGTTATTCTATTTATTTATTAATTTTTTTTTTGGTTCTTTTCAAATATAGTGTTGAAATAACAAATTATTTAATAGTTTTTCATTAATGGCAATGTGGTAAATAATGCCTTCATAGTTTCTTTTATTTGACCTTCATATCGGAAAGAAAAGAGAAGAAGATGTAGCAGCCGAAAACAACATAGGTGAGAGAGAGAGATCGGCGCCGTTTGTAGTCTTTGTGGAGTGAAGTCCGAGAGAGAGGTCGCCGGAGCCGAGCTTGTTCAGCGTCGTTGGGTAGTCTTCGTGCAGCGCCGGTCTAGGCGTGGAAGTTCCCGGTGGTTCTGCTCGTTGGTGACTGAGCTCGGCCTGTACACGTGAGATCCAGTCGGTTCGTCTGGGTCTCGATGTCGGATCGAGAGATACGGCGTGAATCAAAGTGACGCACGAAACCAGATCTATTCGGCGTGGGTTTCGATAGATGTGGGTGATCTCAGATCTGTGGGTATTTTACCGGTGGTTAAGTCGGTGGTTCGGCGGTATTGCTCAAGCGATTGGTCTTGGTCAAGAGACAGAAGGAATCGTGTTTTTGCTGTTCTTGAATAAATTACAGATTAATATTAATCTTGAAATATTTCTGTAATTTGTCACTATTTGGCTCATAATAAAATCGATACTAAGCTGGTTCTCAAAGTGGATGTAGATCAAATTGATCGAACCACTATAAATCTTTGTGTCATCTGGTTAATTCTTTATCGCTTTACTGACAATTGCATTCTGTTTGGGTGTCTTCTGGATATTCCGCACTAATTTTTCAACAAGTGGTATCAGAGCAAAGTTTGTGGTAGTGTGCTGTTGAGATATTCTTTTGTGATATGGCTTCATTGTCGACACGGTTCGAAGTTGTAAAGTTTGACGGAAAGGGTGACTTTGGGTTATGGAGGAAAAAGATTAGGGCTCTTTTAGTTCAACAAAAAGTAGCTAAAATCTTAGATGAATCAAAACTTCCGCCAACTATTACAAAAGCTGAGAAAAAGAATATGGATGAAATAGCATATTCGACCATAATTCTTTATCTTTCAGATGGAGTGCTTAGGCTAGTACATGAGGCTAATACTACTGCGGAGTTGCGGAAAAAATTAGAGAATCTTCATTTGACTAAGTCATTGCCAAGTAAATTATATATAAAAGAGAAATTCTTTGGATATAAGATGGACTAGAGTAAAGGCTTGGAAGAGAACTTGGATGAATTTCAGAAGATTATTGTTCATCTCAATAACATCGGTAAGAAGGTGTCAGATGATCATCTGTTATTCTTCTAAATTCATTGCCCGAATCGTTTCGAGAGGTTAAGGTAGCAATTAAATATGGACGGGATTCTCTGTCCATGGATATTGTGCTGGATGCCTTAAAGACTAGAAATCTTGAAATTAAGAGAAGACGCAAGGATGGCGAGTTACTCATGGCCAGGGGAGAAGTGAGAAAAAGAATAACAAAGGCAAAGAGATGAGATCCAGGTCGTAGTCCAAAGGGAAGGTTAGAAAGTGTTTCCTATGCCATAAGAAAGGACACTTTATGAAAAATTGCCCTTTGAACAAGAACAGGGAAGCATCAAGTAGCAAGCATGCAGGTGAATCAAGTGTTGCAAATGTTACTGATGGGTATGATTCAGCATAAGCATGGATGGTATCCAACTGGGATATTCAAGATGCTTGGATCATGGATTCAGGGTGCACTTATCACATGACTCCTAATCGAGATTTTCTGATTGACTTTGAGGAAATTGATGGGGGAAAAGTTTTGCTTGATGATAACGGTACCTATGAGGTAAAAGGAACTGGGTCAGTTCAGATAGCAACACATGATTGGTTGGTTAAGACACTTACTGATGTAAGGTATGTTCCAGAACTCAAACGGAATCTGATTTTCTCTGTTGAATTAGACAGAGCAGGTTATTCTTATAAGTCTGAGAATGGAGTTTTGAAAATCGTTGAACTCCCATTTTGTGAACATTGCATAATGGGAAAGTCTACCAGAGTGAAGTTTGGGAAAAGGAAGCATTCTACGAAGGGCATACTAGATTATGTTCACTCAGATTTGTGCGATCCTACTAAAGTACCTTATATGGGAGGTTCTAGATACTTTAAGTCGATCATTGATGACTTTTCGAGGAAAGCGTGGATATATCCACTTAAACAAAAAGATGAAGCTTTTGAGAAATTTTGTGAATGGATGAAACAGGTTGAGTACCAAACAGATAGGAATGTAAAGTCTTTGAGACAGAATGGTCTGGAATTTGTGAATCACAAATTCAATTCCTTTTGCAAATCTAAGGGGATCACGAGGCTTTTTTTTTGTTACGTACACTCCACAGCAGAATGGCTTAGCTGAGAGGTTTAACAGAACATTAATGGAGCGTACGAGATGTCTCCTAACAAATGCATCATTACCCTCAAAATTTTAGGGGGAAGCTGCCCAAATAGCCCGTTATCTCATTAATAGGAGTCCATCGTCTGCCTTAGACTTAAAGACTCCTCAGGAGATATGGACAGGAAAAGCTCCAAGTTTGGATCATCTCAGAGTGTTTGGATGTTCAGCTTATGCTCATGTCAGCTTATGCTCATGTGAAGGAAGGAAAGCTGAATAATGTTCAGCTTATGCTCATGTGAAGGAAGGAAAGCTGAATAAGAGGGTACTGAAATGTATGTTTATTGGCTATCCTCATGGTGTTAAAAGATATAAACTTTGGTGCTTAGAAGAGGGAAGAAATAAATGTATCATCAGAGATGTGACCTTTAATGAAACAGAGATGCCGTTTTATGTCAGAGAGCAGAGAAAATAGCAGTCAGTTGAACATGTTGAGGCAGAGGTCAAAATAGATTCTGAAGCACGACTATCAGTTACTTTAGGTGAATCTAGTAGTAGATCACCACTAGTTTCACAAGCAGAGTCTTCACAGCAGTCAGGTTCTGATGGTGGATAGTCTCAACAGGTGAGAACTTTGGTTGATGAGGGAGCTTTCACCGATGAAAGCTCAAGTAACAATGACCTGTAGAATGATCAGTTTACACGCGACAGGCCTCAGAGGGTGAGACATGCTCCAGCAAGGTATGACTATGCTGATTTAGTTGCTTTTGCTCTTACGTGGGCATCTGATAATATTGACGTTGAGCCTCTTACTTTGAGGAGGAAATTGCATCTGATTCAAAAGACAATGGAAGATGCTATGGAAGCAGAATTGTTCTCGTTGCAGAAGAATCAGACATGTCATGTTCTAAAGCTTCCTAATTAGAAACTCATTCAGTCAAAGTGGATTTATAAATCCAGCAGGTACATGAGGTGACAGTGAGCTTAGGTATAAGGCTAGGCTAGTAGCCAAGGGCTATATACAGAAGGAGGGAGTTGACTTTCATGAGATTTTCTCTCTGGTGTTGAGGCATTCGTCTATTCGTT
The DNA here is from genome assembly GCA_002890555.2 of Lagenaria siceraria. Taxonomy (NCBI): domain Eukaryota; kingdom Viridiplantae; phylum Streptophyta; class Magnoliopsida; order Cucurbitales; family Cucurbitaceae; genus Lagenaria; species Lagenaria siceraria. Next base: position 18,399,011 of record CM016487.1, read on the forward strand.
TAATCTTATCTATTGTTGTTCACTTTGATATGTTTCTTGAACAGATGGACGTCACCCACACATTCCTTCATGGAGAATTGGAGGAGGTGATCTACATGGCTCAACCTAAGGGCTATGAGGTGAAGGGAAAGGAAGGCATAGTCTGTCGTTTTCACAGGTCCATTTATGGACTGAAGCAATAGTCGAGACAGTGGTATATTAGGTTTGACACCTTTATCTTGAAGCAGGGGTTTCACAGGAGCTCATATGATGCCTGCGTGTACTAGAAACTATCTCAGAAAGGTACATATATTTATCTACTATTTTATGTAGATGATATGATACTAGTGTCTAAAGACTATGCGAAATCTGTGAACTCAAAGACAGTTGAGTAGTGAGTTTAAATGAAAGATCTAGGTGAATTGAAAAAGATCTTAGGCATGGATGTTAAAAGAGATAGGGAGAAAGGTTTGTTAACTATTTTGTAAGAGAGTTATGTGCATAAACTGCTTGAGAAGTATAATATGTCTGGTTGCAATGGTTGCAAGGCAATTATGACACCCTTAGCATCTCATTTTAGACTTTCTTCGTCTCAGTGTCTTGTTACTGAACAAGAAAGGTTAGAGATGGCTAATATTCCCTATTGTAATGCTGTTGAAGCATATGTATCTGATGATTGTACTAGGCCTGACTTGGGTATGCTATGAATATGATCAGTAGGTTTATGTCAAACCTGGGAAGGAGCATTGGATGCAGTCAAATGGTGCTTCGGTATTTGAAAGGTAGTGTCAGTGTATCACTGTGTTTTAGCAGGAATTGTGATAAATCATTATTGTTGGAAGGCTTCACAGATGCAGATTATGCTGCGGACCTTGATAAAAGGACGTCCTTATCTGGTCACATTTTTCGTTTGTATGGTAATGTGGTCAGTTGGAAGGTTGCTCTACAGTCAGTTGTTGCCCTGTCTACTACTGAGTCAGAGTATATTTCAGTTGGTGAAGCAGTGTGGTCGAAGATTCGTGGTGAGTTGCTGTCGCAGGAGTTTATTCCTATCATCCATTGTGATAGTGAGAGTGCTATCCATCTTGTGAAAAATCCATCTCATCATGAGAGGTCCAAACATATCGATGTCAAATTTTTCTTCATTCGAGAAATTGTTGCTGAGAAGATGTTGAACTGGTAAAAGTTCCTACATAACAGAATTTGTCAGCTATGTTAACGAAGGTTCTTCCAGCTCATAAGTTTAAATACCTATTAAATGAGCTGAATGTTAAATCAGTATGATAGGGGGTTTGGAGGATCAACTTGGTGTTTTAAATATTTTGTTATGAGGGAGATTTGTTGAAATAACAAATTATTTAATAGTTTTTCATTAATGGCAATGTAGTAAATAATGCCTGATGACATTTTTGTAATTACTTCATCTTCTTCAATTAGGGTTCTTTTATTTGGCCTTCATATAAAAGGAAAAGAAAAAGAGAAGAAGATGTAGTAGCCGAAAACAACACAGGTCAGAGAGAGCCGTTGGGTAGTCTTCGTGGAGTGAAGTCCGAGAGAGAGGTCGTCGGAGCCGAGCTTGTCAGGCCGTTGGTAGTCTTTGTGCAGCCCAGTCTAGGCGTAGAAGTTCGAGGTGGTTCTGCTCGTCGGTGACTAGGATCGGCCTGTACACGTGAGATCTAGTCAATTCGTCTAGGTCTCGGCGTCGGATCGAGAGATACGGCGTGAATCAGAGTGACGCACAAAACCAGATCTGTTCGCTTGGTTTTTCGACAGACGTGGGTGATCTTAGATCTGTGGGTATTTTACCAGCGGTTAAGTCGATGGTTAGCGTTATTGCTCAAACTATTGGTCTCGGTCAAGAGACAGAAGGAATCATGTTTTTGCTGTTCTTGAATAAATTACAGATTAATATTAATCTTCAAAATATTTCTGTAATTTGTAACTATTTGGCTCATAATAAAATCGATACTAAGCTAGTTCTCAAAGTGGATGTAGATCAAATTGATCGAACCACTATAAATCTTTGTGTCATCTGTTTAATTCTTTATCGCTTAATATTACTACTGGCAATTGCGTTCTGTTTGGGTGTCTTCTGAATATTCTGTACTAATTTTTCAACATATAGAAAAATAAATCAAACTATTAATAAATATAGAAAAATTTTACAGTCCATCAGACCGCGATAGAAAGCAATAGAATTCTATTACGGTCTATCTCACTGATAGACAGTGAAATTTTTTGATATTTGTGAATAGTTTGATATTTTTTCTATTTATAGTAATTTTTTTTTTTTAACTTTAAGTGTTTTGTTTGTAATAAATTAAAATAAATAAATTAATTAAAGTAATGCCTTGTTAGCTTAACGATTAATAAAATAATACCACGTCCGCTTCAGAAATTAATTAGAAAAAAATACCAACAAGCTTTGTGTTATCTATAGTAATGGAAAATTAAGTAAAAAAAAATTCCCGAACTTTAGAGTTAATTAATCGAGTTTGAAAATTAATGACTCAAATACAACCCCACACAAATTTGAGAGACTAAAACTATATTCTTTCCTTTAATTTTAGTTAAAAAAAAAATTATATATTTAGTTCTGGAACTTTCATGACAATAATAATTTAGTTACCAAAATTTAATTTGTAACAATTTAAATCGTGTAATTTTAAATTTGTAATAATTTAGCATTTAAACATTAATATATCTTTAAATCTCATCAAAATTAAATTTTAATATTTAATTTATAAACATGTTTGATCCTAATTATTTATCAATATATATTTTTTTAATTCAACTACATGTAGAAGTGGAGAGATAAAATTTCGACTAAGACTAAAAATTCAACATGATATTAAATTCTTAAAGTATATATACTAGATTTTAGAGATTAAATTGTTACAAAATATATCAATCAAATCATTACAAACTAAAATAAATGGGTAATGATTAGGTACAGCCTAGGCTTAACTTTATACTCCTCACCTATTAACTAAAAAAAGAAGAAAAAGTATATTATGGTTTCACGACGATGCAAACACAGCTCCGGCAAAGTGGGCATTGTCGCTCCGCCATGAGCCACCGGTCGATGCAGCTCCGGTGAAATATATGGCCACATTTTTTCATCAATCGACACTTTTCTCCTCCTTTAAATTGGTTCAAGCAAATCACACATTCATAATCATCATTCTCACTTCCCTTAGCTTCCTTGTAACTAAAAGCCATGGCCTCAATCTGCACAATCTCCGGCTCTTGCAACGCCGGCATTGGTCCGGCCACCGCACTGGTGGATTCCGAGTCATTATTTCTTTTTCTGTATAGAACTGAAGCCGATGAAGTATAGTATAATAACGGTAAGCATGGCAGTCACAGCCAAATACTTATCCGTCGAAGTCAGTTCAAAATTGGGCGGTGTCGCCGGTGGAGTGGCAACAAACGGCAGCGATGACATGATTTCTTTAGAAGCTAAAAATCAACGAAGAACAACGAGGGGAATTTTTTTTTTCGCACATATGAATGAATTTGTGGGTCTTATTTATAAGGGCCTTTTATTTTGTAATTCCTTTAGGAAAATCTTTAATCTTTTAGGAATTTTAATCATTTTAGGATTAGGAGTTTTTAACTCTTATTGAGGTCTTTTATTATATTATTGCTTTACCAAATCTTTTTAGGAAAATAACCTTTAAAACTTGGCTTATGTTTATTTAATTTTAAAATTTTTTAAAAAATGTCTCCTAATCTTTCAAAATATATATATAAAAAAAATTTAACCTTTGTTTGATAGACAATCTAAAAATCAAAATTTGAAAACAAATTATTCAATAAAAACATAATTATATTTCATATTTTTACATATGAGTTTGAAAACAAGTGATCGTAATTTAAACAATTGTTCAAGATGTATTTGATATAATATATTTATGAAACACATAAAACTAGTTGTAACTACCCACTAATAAAATATTAGGTTGAATATAAATCATTATTAATTAATTGGTAAACATATTTTATGTTAAAAATTTTGTGTAGGTATTATTTTATAATATTATATCATTTATAATATACTATATCATACATATTTTATGATAAAAATAATTGAATTTATAAGATGAAATACTATATTTATTAAAGTTTTATTTTTTATTATAATTAAACTTTAAATTCAAAATTTTAATACAATGAAAATATAAAGATGTTGTATTCCGAATTTTCACTATTTGGATTCCATAATTTTTTTAAAAAAACAAAAACACATTTGTCAAACACACATATTTGTTGAACTCATGAATCCATTGTTTCCTACCACACACATGTTCTAAATTTTTTTATTTGGTGTCTAGTAAAATCTCCATGATCTTTTAATATTGATAAAAAAATCGAAAGCTTAAAAACTAAATTTATAATTTTTAAAGCATCAAAGTCAAGTAAACACCATCCTCAAAATTTAAGGACTAAATTTTGTAATGTAACCAAACTTTATTTCAAATTTATGTATATGGGGGGTGGTCCAACAAGCTACTTTAAGTTTAATAAATGTGGTCTAAATAGATATATTTTTTTTTTTGTTCAACACGGGAGAGGGATTCAAACCTCACACCTTTTGGTCGTAATAGATTTTATTTATAATGTAATGTAATCCAAATCCCTATTTGAATTTAGCATTTTGTGCTTGATTTGTAATACCAAACTCATTTCGTACCCATAGTTTTCAACCTAACCCTCTTTCCCACCATTTTCACGCTTCACGGTCCCATTTTTGTTCTACACTCGATTTTTCACTCATTCCAACACTCCTCTCATTCTCAGCAATTCTGATTACATTCCAGCCTTCCAAACAAGTCCTTTATGTTAGTTGATATTATGCTCATCTGGGCATATAAATGAATTCTCTTGCATAGCCAATTAGCCCAAATTATATCCTACTGAGTGTAAGTAATAACTAACATAATTTATTATTAAGTAAGACTCAATCAAATAATCTAGTCAACATAAATATAACTCAACTAGCATAAAACATATACTCTTCACCATCACTCAAAGGTTTGAATTTCTAGTCCCATGTTATTGTATTAGAAAAACAAATAATATAACATTTTAATCAATTATATTTTTAATTTATATATTCTAAAACAAGATGTCAAAGAGTCAAATCTCTCCGCCTTATTTTTAAACTCAAAAGAACACAAAGTTAATGCCATGTTGAAATTGAGAGTATTTAAAAATGGTATTTTTTAAAATTGTTCTAACATTTAAATAAAATTTGAACAATAGGTGAAGTTTGAGAGATTACGGTGAATCATTGACCAATGACAACCTTAATAATCGAAAAATCTGAACCAATTTATCAAATAAACTCACAACCCTCACCCTATAAATTCCCTCACCCTTTGCATTTAGCTTCATTTCAACCAACTAATAATATGGCCAATTCACCGTTGAGTTTTTAATAAGTGTATTGCACTCTCGTTATCATAGTAAACCTTCATTGTTTTTTTGTGTGATATCAATAGTCTTTTACAATCCTTTTAGCCACAGCCCCTCCATATAATAGCTTATGATCATAGGGCTATGTATTCTACTTCCATATAAGATAATGTCACCACAGGTTGTAGAGTAACTTTCCAACTAAAAAGATTACTCTCGAGTAAAGACATAACCTATTAATAACCTTCTTTTATCAAAGTGGTCTCTAGTGTAATAAAACACACAACCCAATATATTTTATAGGACTCAATTCCACTAGTATATAAGAGTTAGCCCCTTGAGATACCTTAGTATCCATATTATAGTCTCTGAACGCCTTTTTCTTAGATTGGTCATATACTCACTAATAGAATATGATAAGTTTGGTCTGGTTGATATCATTAAATACATCAAGCCTCCAAACACTTAGGAATACAATAAGGAACTTTTTACATGTATTTAAGATGAATTTTCACCATCTTCTTTAGGTGATTTTTCAGCAAAAAGCTAATAAGTTGTGCTAGAGGTTTATTGATAGACTTGGCATCTAGCATATTAAATTTCTTTAGGATTTTGCTGCTATAATCATGTTGACTGATAGAAAGAGTCCTTTGTCTCTATTTGTGAAAATTTCAACTCCCATAATTATTTTATTAGACTCTTCAAGCTCTTTCATGTCGAATTCTTCCTTTAAGGAAGCTTTAACTTTCTTGAGATCTTCTCTAAATTTGCTTGCAACTAAACATGTTATCTACATAGAATAATAGAGAACACTCTTGATGAATAAGAGTTTGAATTAACATATGTACATTTGTCATAAGAACTCCTTTTAAAACCAATTCTAGCCATAAAATTCATCAACCTTTTTGTACCAACATCTTAGAGACTATTTAAGTCCATAAATAAACTTTTTAAGCAAACACATAAGGTCTTCTCGTCTCTTTTGTTCACACCCTTGAGGTTGCTTCATATATATAGATGGTTTCATCTAAGTATCCATGTAGGATTGTTGTCTTTACATCAAGTTGATCTAATTCAATGTTATTTTGAACAACTAAGGATAAAAGCTAAAATTTAAGTTATCTAACACACGACAGAACTTGTTAGACAAGATGTTACAACACTTCTAGAAACATCATAAATCAACGCAGAAAACTAAAGAATTAGAACAAAACACAAAGTTTAGTAACCTAGTTCAGTGCAATATATACAACCTATGTCTAAGGAGCAATGTGCCCGTGAAAAGATATTTTTACTAATATAAAGTCAAGCAATTACAATCATGTATTTATCTGTAAATAGACTACAATTACAATGACACTCTAATAGCGCAACTTAGAGAACGATCACTTAGGCTCCCCCTAAGTGTGAGACTCCCTCTCAATGAAACTTAGACTCCCCCTAAGTGTGAGATCCCTTCACCTTCAACGTACTTAGACTCCCTCTAAGTATAAGAATATTAGTGAATGATCACTTAGGCTCCCCTAAGTGTTACTCCTCTCACCAAGAACACTTGTCTTTCCACCTTCAAATCAATTTCCCTTCACTTGAATAACTTAGGCTCCCCCTAAGTTTGAGAATCTCTTCTCAAGTTGTAGTAAAACGAATCAACAAAATCTTGACAGATAAGGAAAAAATATTATGCAGATTTTTCTGTCAGTCATAATACAATGTCACAGCATGTTGTAAGACATGTCGCAAAACATGTTGTCGTTCAAATTTTACCTGGAATAAATAAGTCAATCATACAACAATAACAAACTCCTTAACAAAAGCATTCTTATGGTAGTTTGTTTCACAATAAGAAAAAATCTCATATAATCAATACCTTCACTTTTTGTGAAACCCTTAACTAGCAATCTTACTTTGAACCTAGGTGGCTACACTCTCGGAATGCATGCCTTCCTTAAGTTTGTAGACCCACTTACATGCTAATGTTTTAGCTCCTTTAGGAAGAGGAATAAATTAAAATTCTATTGATTGTTAAGGAGTTTATTTCTTCATTCATGGCATTAATCCAGCTTATTGCATTAGTACAACTAACAACATCATTAAATGAGATTTGACAATTATTGTACATATTGATTTTATACTGAATTTGGATTCCAATTATGCCTAATAAATATATTATATATTGAATTAAAAACGATGTTAGGTCTAAATAATTATCATCCATACAACATATATGATGTTGGTTAGCAATTGTGATCATCACTCTAATCCATCATCGTATATGTATTATGACATGACCACATGATGTAAGTTCTAAACTAACATCATAGCAAATTGTCATCATATACCTACGATGACACAAGATTCAATGTTAGTATTAAATCGCCATCATAAATAACTGTCATCGTATATACGATGTGTTAGATTTTTTTTTATAGCAACTTTAGAAACTACCATCATAGGCTAACCGTCATCATACTCTACGATGACACCTAAAAAAATGGTAGTTTAGAAGTCGTCACCATACATATATGATGTTAGTTCAGAACTGACATCAGAGGCCAAAACTGTTGTAGTGAAATTTGTAACACATTTTGGTTCACCATTTTTATTTTTTACTTCAATTAAAAGTTGCTTATTCATCTATTAAATTTGACCTTCTCAAGTTTTTATATTTTCTGTTTGTTCAACAAACAATTTTTGAGACTTCGATCATTGCTTTCACAATATTTTTTACCATCCATTCTTTTCTTCAAAGCACCAATTTATATATGAATAAGGTCCATAGGTTAAGAAAGGAATATTTGTGAAACTTGTGTGAAGATGTGAAATCTAAAAGTGGGGTCAACGATGTTATATGGTTAATATATCGAGGAAAAACAACCATTGAAGCAAGGAATCTTTCTTTTTAATTGTTTTCCCTTTTCATAAGACTTGAAGTTAGTCCCTATTTAATCCTTTCGTTTTCGACTAACAAATATTGAATTGAGTTTTTGTAGTAGTCTTTGAAGTTTCAACAAGGATATATTTGGTTCCAAAATAAAGTTTGAATTTGATTTCAAATATAATTGGTTTCTAAATTTTGAAATTAGTTTTTTTTTTTCCCTTTTACAATATATGTGAGATCGGAGATTGAACCTTTGAGCTTAGTTAATAATATATATTTGATGTTAATTGAGTTATACTCATTTTAGCAAATTTGAAATCAGTTTTTAGATGATCTCTCTTTTGTTATACTCATTAAATAGAGTCAACAATGTTGGATATATATATATAGTGAAAGAAAGTGAAACAATTGAATATTGAAATATAAAAATGGATTTAATTGTGTAGATTAAATTCATGGTTAGAAACTTCAAATTGGATTGAAATCATCAAATTAAGATGATGTTTCATGTACAAATTTAACATGTATGAAAATTAAATTTGTAGTTTTTTCAATTAGAATGAGTTATGTTTGATTTTTGTCAAGTAACAACTAAAATGAGTTAAGTTTGACCAATGTTATTTTGTATTTATTTCATTTTATTTTGTATTTTTGAAAGTTACTAAGTTGCTAGCCTATAAATAGCAACTTGTTTCTTCATTGTGTGATAAATTGAAGAGTTCTTTCCTTTCTTTGTTTCTTTTTTGTTTTGAGTTGAGTTGAGAGCAAATATCGAACAGTTCTCTGTCAGGTCCAAGTAGTTCGAGGTTGTAGTTCTACTAAAGTTGATCGTTGTAGTCTACTTGCATCTAGTGCAGAGCGAATAACTGTCTTCAGGACATCGCTTATCAAAAGCGTGTCTCGACTACGCTTTGAATCTCTAAAAGTTTTGAGATTTTTTTAAGTTTTTTATTATTTTCATATCTAAGCCTTATTACACTATCTGACTTACGTTTGTGTTTGAATATTATATATTGAGTATACCGTTTTTAGTTGAAGTGTAATTAATTTGCTTGTGCATTCTGTTCCTATATAATTTTCCCAACAAACAAGAGGAATGACTGTATTTAAATAGTAGTGGTTAGAAAATACTAAAAGAATGTTTTTTTTTTTTAAAAAAAAAATGAATAAATTTACATTATAATAGGATTTATTATTTTTACCATGACCGAAATACCCCAACTAAGATTCTTCCATTTTTTTCCAACTATCACCAATGTCTATAACTAAGGATGACGATAGATAAAATAAATCTAAAATCTAAAATAATATAAACAATTTTTTTTTTTTAAATTGTTGAGAGCAAACATAAATAAGAAACTATATTTTCCCATCTGCCTAAATTAAATTTTGGGACCAATAACTCACATACTCAAAATTTATCCCAAAATCACTATCATAATGTATATATGCATATATACAATAATAATAGTTGTTTAAATGTGAGTATTCTTTATAAACACGGTTCACATAATAACAATGATTGTCTAAATGTAGATATTTCTTTGTATATATATAGGAAACCTATTGCACATAAATTGTCAAAATATATTTACAAGAAACCTACTAACTTATATAGGTAGAAATACAATAATAACAATAGTTATCTAAAAGTGGGCACATAAGTAGGGTAAAAATAGAAACAATGATTATTTAAATTTGGAGTTTTATGTGTATATATAGGAAACCTATGACATACATATTGTCAAAATCTTAAAGCCTCTTACAAAAAAAATATGTATCAATATAATGATTAGTTGTATGCAAAACATTAAATACTGGTTAACAATTATATGTCTTTGAATAACTTCGTAAATGTAGAGAAATCTCATTTTGAAAATCCGTACCGTGACAAAAACGCCATTCATACTTATTACCTCGTTCTCCATTTATGTTGGTGTGACTGTTGATGAAAAATTCTTTAGTAAAGTATGAAGATGAACTCACCCCATGCCTTGTTCTAATGTTAGTGTCAATAAAAAAAATTAGCCAAAAATGTATATAGCAAATGAGATTTAATTAAAATTTGAAACATGTCTAGATTTGAAGAAACTGTGATTGAAGACTACGTTTTAAAAATAAAGTTATTAGATATTAGTAAAAGGGTGAAGGAATAAAAAATAATAATTTTTTAAAATAGAAGATACGGATTTTAATTCAAGAAGATCTTACCATACATTTAAGGTCCGTTTGTTTCACAAATATTGCTATACGATTTTAGACATATATTAAATATCTGTGTTTGTTTCACAAGATTTCACTTTTTAAAGTCCAGTATATTATTATCTAGTAACTTTAAAAAACCATGGGTTTTTGTAATACCGACTTGTGGGATTTTTATATTTGAAAGATGGTTGGAGTTTGATTAATTAATAAATTAATATCAATTAATTATTATTATTGTTATTAATTTTAATTAATTATTGGCGAAATTTTCACCGATAGAAAAAATGTCAAACTATTTACAGAAAATAGCAAAAAAAAAAAAAAAAAATACTGATAGACATGGATAGACTTCTATCAGCAACTATCAATGATAGACTTCTATTATTTCTATCACTGATAGACCTGATAGACTTCTATCAGCGTCTATCACAACTTGTGTAAATAGTTTTCCTTATTTTTTAATTTTAAAATTTTTTCTAATTATTATATATAAATATATTATTTAAACTTAATAAATTTCAACTAATACATTTACCTTTGATTTTTTATTTTATATTAAAATAATATTCTAATTAATTTGTATTTATTTAATTATTTAATTAATTAAATAAAATAATTTAAATAATGTTTAATTTAAAAAAAAATCATTTAAAGATATTTTAATTGATTAAATAATTAATCAATATAATAATTTATTAAATAGTTAAATTTAATTATGAGTGCATTACTTGTTCTCCTACATTTGATTAAATAATTATTTAGTTTTTGATTTTTATATACAAAATTGGTAAATCAAACACATTCATTTAACTTCCAACATTAATTATCCTACATATTTAAACATAAACTTTAATTATTCCAAACATTTAAATTCTAGACATTTAATATCAATACCCATGAAATAATACCTACAATCTAAACGGTCTCTTAGGGGTATAAATGACAAAATTATTTCATGTGCCAATTGATACCTCATTTTTTTTAAAAATATATAAATTATTTAGTTACAAAGATAGTGGAAATTTTTCATTGAAATCTCCCCGAAATCTTGATTGGGGAAATTTTATTTTTCCCTAGTTTACTAAATTTCAAAAAATTTAGAGATTTCGATAATATTTTGATTCCCTCATTTCGATGAAATATCGAGATTTCGAAAATTTTTTGAGAACTTTTGACATTTTAAGAAAATTTCAAGAAAATTTCAATTTTTTTTTTAATTAACTATATGTTAGTTCAGTTCAAAATTTTCAATTTTATGATTTTCATTACACCCAATTCTATAGTTTCACACGCCAATGTCATTTTCGACCAAAGATTAAGCCTTTTTCATGTGCTACTTTTTCTAATTTCCAACTTTTCTCAATTTTTAGCTTTGTTTTCGGTCCAAAACTTTCATTTATAAAAAAATTGAATTTGAAAAAACCACAAAAAAATAACCTATATTTATTTTTAACCTCAATCAAATTTTATTCATTAAATTTTCACATCATTTTATCTTAAAATTGAATTGATGTGAGTTTTTTTCTTTTACCATCCAAAACTTTCATAATTTTCACATCATTTCACCTTAAAATATTCATAAAATCTTTTTATTATTTTGCAATTAATTTTTCATTTATTTTTAAAACTTCTGCTATCGCATCAACATTGACACATACATTTATAATATAGATCTAAATATTGTCTTACTTTACCGAAATTGTGATAAAAAAAAGGGTAAGTTATAGTCTAATTAAGCCACAATCAAGGTTTCATTAATTAATTATAACAATTTCCATCAATTTCCATATTTTTTTTTCGAAATTTTCACGATATCGATATTTCCATAAAATCAAGATCTAGATATTTCGATTGACATCAATATTTTGAACCTTGGTTATAACTAAGATTTTTTTTAAAGGAGAAAAAAAATAATTAGTATGATTTTGATCGTAAATAATTAGATATACTAGGGGTATGAATGTGCATGAATATCTTCACTCTCCTCTAAAAATCTGTAACCTAGTTTTGCAAAGACACTTTCAACTCGGATATTTCTTATTACTATGTGTATATATATATATATATATATTTATAGCTATTCCTCATAATTTTCTCATTAAATAATGATTGAGTAAAGATGGGAAGTTTGAAATAAGTTGGATAGACGTCCATATAGTATAAACAAACTTTTATGTGTAGCCTCCAAGACCTACAAGACACTTTTCCTCAATATTTTTCTTTCTTTTTTTAACTCAGCCTTCTTAATACAGTAAAGTGTAATACAATTAGTCAAATATAAGAAAAAATAGGGGAAAAAATTTATTTGGTTCCTAGGTTTTAAGTTTTGAATCATTTTTAGTAAATTTAAATATTTAGAGACTAAATTGAAATTAAGCTCAAAATTTAAACACTAAAAATATAACATGTTGAAAGATCAAATTAAAACTAGATCTAAAACTTAGGACTCAAATACTATTTTTTTCAAAAAAATATAATATCAATTTGAAAAAAAAAATTATTGTCAACATGAACATGACTCAAACGTTAAAACTATATGCTTGACTACATTTTTAAAGGCCTAAAATAGGGTTTTTTCCCTATACTTCCTCTTTTAAGATGCCTAAAATTAGTGTTTGTAATTGTAAAAAAATCCTAATAATAGTCTCATCTTAATTTATTATATATATATATATATATAAGAAAAATAGTAGAGTAATGTCTTTTTTACTATAAATTTAGAAAATATATTCCCATTTTGTCATTTTTTAACAATTATGAAAAGTGTAAACCTAATTTTAGAGATAAGAAAATGAAATAAAACTCCGAGTATAAATGTACAATAACCAAAATAAAGGTATTTTTGGTTGACCATTCGAATTTTATTTTATGTTATTTAGATCCACTAGGTTAAGTAAATATTTATTTGGCAAGGAATTTGGATTCTGTTTCTGCTTTTAGAAACTGTTTTTGAGTTTTGTTTGTGATCTAAATAGTGCAAATTTTGAAAATAATATTTTTATGTTTTCAGTCTATCTAGATTTTAAATTTTAAAACAAAAATATGAAAATTTGGAAATCTAGTATTTCATGTTATAAAATTAATTAATTTTCTTAAACTAAGATATATATTAGTTCTTATGGTTTGAAACAAAGTTAGAGTTTAGTCTCTATAGTAAAATTAGAATTTAGTCTTTACGGTTTGATAAAACTGTCATACATAATTTCCAACCTAAGAACTAAATTCTATTTTTTTTTAAAAAAATTATAGATATTAAATTTCAATTTTTTTTAAATTATAGGAATTGAATTCTAATTTTTTTTTTTTTTAAACGGACCAAATTCGTAATTAATCCAATAACATGACTAAGACAATAAGGAGCAAAGGGCAAAGTAGAGATATGAAGGGCTGAAAATTGAAATTGGATGGTGTAAAATCCAACGGCCAATACTGGCCTCGGGCAACCCAACAAAATAGTTGGACAGTTGGACTCATCTTCCTCTTTACAAATCCCAGAAAAATCCAAAATTCATTTGAATTACACTCCAAAAAAACTCAAACAATCTGTACTGTAGCGGCAAAAATAAGGACAACCCATTCTCCGCCATCCTCCACATTCAATCCTTTCCCTCCTTCCCACACGCAACTCTGTCAACAACACGATGCCTCGCACCGGCTTCGTCGGCTCCTTATCGACGCCCAAGGTCGACGTCGTCATCGACATGGGTAACCCCTTCCTCAACCTCACCGTCGATGGCTTCTTGAAGATCGGATCTGTATGTATTTCTTTCTTTTTCTGTTTTTTTCTTGCTCTTTTTCCTTTCTTATGTCTAAATTCCAAATGTGTTCTGTTCTTTTGCTTCTTTCTAGGTCGCTGCTACTCGGGCGGCTGCTGAGGATGCTTATCATGTCGTTAGAAAAGGTTTTTTTTCCCTCGCCTTCTTCTTCTGTTCCTCTCTTTCTCTCTGAGGAATTGATTTCAATTTCTTCCTTGATGCAGGAACAATTTCTACTCACAATTTTGAAAACACGGTTAGTATCTTTTGCTTCAGACTCAATGCTAGTCTATGGCTTTTGGTTGCTGAAATTTTCATTCTGAGAATGTTTATAATTAGGAAAGAGATTTTTAATAAGTAGAATATATATTTAACTTCATTTTTATCGCTGGTGTGGTAGTTTCTGTTGAAATCTCAATATCAGTGTATCGCCAAAGGCTTAAAAATAATTACTACCTATATCAACAAGGTGCACCTTCTTTTCGGTGACTCAATTCTATGTCGAGTGACCCTTGAAAATTTTCCTAGGAAGCATGTGAGTGAGGATAAACATACTGAAAATACTTGTGAAAATACTTGTGTTGGTTCGTGGAAATAGTTTTTACTCTCAGGAGCAGTTCAAGACAAGCAAGGATCGCATTGCCAGGTTGTAGGGGAATGTCGAGGCCACAGAATTCTGAATCTTGGTTCTGGGTTGTTACACAATCAATTGCATTTCTAGCATTTGGATCTAATACTATTAAAGTAGGTTTCATGTTTGAACCAAGATATGGAACTCTCATTGCACTTGGAAAGGTTACAAAAATGATCATGCTGTTTTGTAAAAGAATAATGTTGAATCACCACCAGGGCCTTGAAAGCTTGAGTGGATAAGTAGGATTTTGAACTTAAAATTGCCTGCTTTTTGGTCTTTTGATCTATAAGAAAAATATTGAAGCTTGAAATTGTTGTTACTCTCTCACTCTACTCTCTTGTTCAGCTAATTAACTTGAACTTCTGTTGCAGTTGAAGAAAATGTGTAAAGAAGGTGCATATTGGGGTAAGTATGGATCCCATTACTCCTCAATGAAGTACTTAGCTTAGTTGATGAGTTTCAGCATCTATAAATCTCATGCCAGTTTGTTCTTGGATATTAAGCTTATAACTTCAAAAGTAATTTTGAAAGTCGATTTGAAAATATAGAGAAAGGCGAATAACCAGCAAACTATTGTTTCTGTTTGAATGCAGGAACTGTAGCTGGAGTTTATGTTGGTATGGAGTATGGAGTAGAAAGGATTCGCGGCACAAGAGATTGGGTATGTTTGCCATTAATTCAAAGTCATCCTTCAAATCAAGTTTGAGTTATTATGTTAGATTGTTGCTTCCATCTCTCTCTGTTTGTTTGGGAATATTTTCAATATTCTGTTCGATTTTCGTCTCGGTTGGTCCACATTGTAGAATGTATTGGTCCTAGATTGGAAAAGAACTCTTGTCTGTTGCTATTTGATTTCAAACAACCCAGAAACAAAATCTTTCAAGGTATATTATGAATGTTCCTTGCATTTGTCCTCTTATTGAAGTGATTATATCATTACACACAACCATCTAACAGAGGATCAACTCAGGCCTGAGTTGTCTGTAGTATTTCAAACAATGTCATCTCTATTTACTGCGTCGAATTACTTCGAGAATCTGTAGTTTCTAATTGAGCACATCACCAATACATTCATTTGTCAATTTTTGGAGAGAAATTTTGAATGTAGATCAAAATGTTTGAGCATTTGTTTCCAGAAAAATGCAATGATTGGAGGTGCTTTGACGGGAGCTTTAGTATCGGCAGCGAGCAACAACAACCGAGACAAAATTGTTATCGATGCAATTACAGGAGGGGCTGTTGCAACCGCTGCAGAGTTCATAAACTATCTTACTTGAGCCGAGGTTTTCCGGGCATTTTCGTGTCCTGTATCTTGTAAACCTCAAGCAGAAGGTATGGTGATTGAAGACAACTCATTCTCACTACTAAATCATGTCCTGTTTATAAGAAATAACATCAAAATGTTAATGTATGTAACAATATATTGAAACTTTTTCATTTTCTTTTTGCAGAATAACCAGCTTGGTATGATTAGTCTCTCGTAGAGTTGCAGCCTAAAATATGAAGAAAAAGAGAAAAGAAAGTAATAGAATTATCTTCTTTCTTCATGAATGAGAGCCACATGTCTTGTTGAGGCTGTAATCGCAGCTATAGTTTCTTTGTTATAAGGAAATAAAGTATTGGTTAAGCTTTTAAGAAAGGGATATTTCTTCTTTTTTGTCTTTTTAAGTTTTTAACATAACAAATTTAAGTTGGTTCACCTTTTAATTCAGACTTGTGAATCTATGTGATACCAATCACAATCATGAGAAAACCTATACCCATGATGGAAAAAGCTATTATGGGGCCAACCACAATATTATACCATTCAATCATTAAAATGTCTGTTGGTTTATTCATGGTTCAACATCGATAATTGGGTTTAATGGATACCGAGTTTTTACATATTTCTGTAATTGTATAATATTGTTCACTTTAAATGTAAATTCTCGTGAATTTTGTTTTTTGCTTTACTCGAAGGGTCCCTTATCATTAAAGTTTAAAATGTTTGATGGAAATATTGAGGTTTCAATTTTTGATAGCAATTTTTTAAATATCGATAAAATATTGATTTTGATGGATATTTCTAGAAAAATTAAAAAACAAAAAATTAAAAAAATAAATTTAAATTAGTAAATAAACACTTTGTGATTTTCAAACATCGATTCACCCCTTATGTCGATGTAGAACTCATCATGGAAACGTGGAAATACTTATGGAAATATTGACATGTCGATAGAAATTTAATACCATGCATACTATTAGAGTATAAATGTTAATATTAATAATAAGATCTATAACTCATTGAGAAAGTGAAAAGAACTTAACTATTTTTATTCAAGCGATTTATATAAACTATTTGATTTATAAAAATATTTGTATCGGCATATCCATCTGATCTATTCATAGAATTGAAACCTTGATATCATCATTAAGTTTTGTACAAAAGCAAGTTAATCAATGTAATTGAATAATTTTATCAAAACTCACAAATTTTGACAAAAATTAGAGCTACAATGTCAATTTCTCTAAAATTCTATCAATTTTTGTGCCATACATATAATTTATAATTTATTAAATGCATATGAGAATGATTTTTTTTAACGATCTTTCAAACAAAACTCATGAGAAGGTAAAAATTATTAACGCTTTCATAAGTTTAAATTCAAGATTTTTATGTGGAGGCCTTGTCAAAACATGCATCTAAGTTGGAATTTTTAAGAGTGTAAATTTGGAAGTGATTCGAACTGAATTCAGATGTCATACAATACGTTCTGACACAATCAGAGAAAAAAGTAAAAATAGCAAACAACAAAGCAAGAATAAATATACGAGAATTGGTAATCCAGTTTGGTGAATACCACCTACGTCTTGAGTTTAGTGTGCCTGGGAAAGGTAATCCACTAATATGTAAAAGTTGGACGATTACAATAGTGTACTTATCCGTAAATAGCAAAGATTACAATGACACACATAGAGCCCAACTTAGCTAATCACCTAGGCTCCTCTAGATGTGAGACTCCCTCTCTCTTGAACTTAGGTTCCCATAGGATGTGAATATTAGTGGTGTAATACTTAAGGCTCCCCCTAAGTGTGTGAGACTCCCTCTCACTTGATGTTTTCTTTCTTTCTTCTAGTGAACTCCTTTCACTTGAGAACTTAGACTCCCCTAAGTCTTGAGAACTCTTTCTCAAATGGAATTGTCTTAGGCCCCCCTAAGATTGAATAACTTTGCAACGTTGAAAGTTCTCATAAGAACACAATGAAGAACATACTGCCACAAACAGAAACTCAATTGCTCTTCTTCGACGAACACACTGAGCACAAACTTTGATAAACTCAATTCACAAATCTCAATATGAATAAAGCGGCAACCCTAGCAAACCAACTTCTTAGGTTTATAAAGCATAGTGGAAAGATGGAAAATATCCCCACATATAATCGGCAAAGCGCCAAAAAAGAAAGCATCCTAGAAATAATAATCTGCAGAATGTTTTAAATAAGGAAAGAAATATTCTGTAGAATCAGCAACTTGAATGACAACTTCTGAGACAAGTCTCATGGAAACATAATCTGAGATACTTCCTAATAACCTAAGAGATTCACGCCAGAGAACTTAAACAAATATATTTAGCTAATAAACACAATTCTAACGAAGACTAAAACTTAAGACTTATTAAGTAAATTTAGACTTGAGTTGGAACGATTTCTATATGCATAAGTTAAGCTAACTTAGATTTGAGTTTATGTAAAATGAATTTGGAAATTAGCATAGATTTTTCATTTCTACAACCTAATATTGAGTTTCATACATAACTTTGTGGCAAGAATCTAAGTTTATAGTATGTGCTTGATTTGTAAAAATATAGTTGTGTATATCTTGAGATAGATTTCAAAATTTTGAATTTGGATAGTTTGTAAGATTGGCAAAAACAAAACTCGACGAACTAAATTAATGTAGAGTTCTTGACTTAATGACTTTAAGTTATTCAAACTCAATCTATAAAACCATATTTTTAAAAAGATAAATTTGGGATAAAACTGTTGGTGGAAACCATGTATGAGAATTGAATAATAGTATTAAACTGAGACAATTATAGTACAAATATTGTATACAAAAAGTAATGTACAAACTGAAAAGTAAGTCAGATGGAATAACAAGACTTATAAATCGAAATAATAATAATAAAAGGGTGAATAGATGGTTGAGACACACTTCTGTTAAACTTAAAACAGTTCAAAAATACTTTGTCGTTAGTTTTGGGTGGAAACCATTAATATTTTGTTTCAAAAATACTATTGAACTTTAAAAAAATTTAAAAAAAAAAAAAAAAAAAAAACTCTTACTATCAGTATATGAAAGCAAACCATTAGTACTTTTCATTTCAAATATCCTTGAACTTTTAAAAGTTGCATTAATACTTTTAACCTTCTAAAAAAAGTTTAAAAATGCTTCTACCGTTAGTACAGTGATCAATTTAAGTTAGAAGAGATTCAAGTCTAAAGCAAATTATATAGATATCATCTTTTTTTCAAATAGATAACTCTCATTTTTCTCTCATTTGTTCAATTCTTACACCAATTTTGTCACAACAAAATATAAACATAACTTCAAGTTAAAACATAAAATCCTACAAAACTAAAAAAAAAAAAAATCCCCTTAAAACTTACCAAAAGTATAAATAACTAAATAAAAAAAAAAAAAAAAAAACGTATTTGACTATTAACACACACTTAGTAGTATAATCTTATTAAAACATACAAGTCCTAAGGTCTCCTTGTTGCTTTCATTATTGTCTTTCCTTTTGTTATAATCCATATACCTTAACTGAAGGTGGCAAAAAAAATTTTTTAATGAGATAAACAAAAGGTTAAACCGTTAACAATAAGGAGGGTAATAGGGGAGTTAAAATAAACAAAGAGACAAAGAAAATAGGTCATAGATTGAAGTAGGGAAGAGAAAGGAAATGGAAAAGGTGAGTAAATAAACGAAAAGAGCATTCTCATTTTTTTTTTTTAAAGTAAGGGTACTAATGCAATTTTTGAAAGCTTATAAATATTTATGTAATGAGGTACTAACAGTTTTTATTAATATATTAACAGTAAGAGTATTTTGAAACTTTTTTTCTTTTAAGTTTAACGGTACTTTTAAAACTTTTTTAAAGTTCAATAGTATTTTTGAAATAAAACACTAACGGTTTTCATCTAAAACTAACGGTAGAGGTTTTTTTAACTCTTTTTTAAATTTTAAGGGTATTTTTGAAAATTTTGAAACTTTTGAAAGTTTAAAGATATTTTTGACACAAAGTTTAAAGTTCAAAAGCATTTTGTATAATTTAGCCAACACAATTATTCACTCTCTGCACGGGTTGTAAGCAGAAATATAACGATCCTCTCAACAGAATAAAATGACTAATTTAGGCAGAACAACAACATCGAATCACTCGAATCTCGCAAAATTAAACTCTTGTATACTTGCTCTCTGCTCAACTCAAGATCAAAAAGGAAAAAAAAAAAAAAAAAAAAAAAAAAAAAAAGAGGGGAGAAGAACATACATAACTCATAAAAAACGCAAGAGACTACAAATCTAACATATGAACTTAACATATTGAAGTTAAATTTGTAAAATAAACATCATCCATTTCGATATTACAAATAACAATGGATGTTTCAATCTATGAATGCATCGTTTTCTTTCACAATATTATAAAATATCCAACAAAAACTACACATAAACAACCAAATGTTCATTACACACAGTAATCCAAACACACACTTGTAGCAGCTTTGATTATATATAAAACAACAACCCACCCACAGCCCACAACAAAGCAGTTACATAGTTCTTCACACACTAAATTCAAACACAGAACAAAACAAAAGAGAAGCCAAAAACATAATATTTTTGCAGATCGTTACATAATTTTATTCCATTTCACAAAACTTTGTTGTTTAAGGGCTTCATCCATCTCTTCAATTCCTCATCAGCAGCAGTCGCACGTATCGCACGAGCAACTACTGTTGCAGCAGCTGCAACCGTTATTCTTGCGCACGATTTTAAATAAATAAAAAAAAATCTAATACTACCGTAGTACAATAACCTATTTAATTAAGGGAATTAATAGTAAAATTTTCTTAAAACAAAAAGAAATTGAAAGTAACTTATTAAAATCATTTATAATTTACATACATGTTGATTAGGGAGGTGGCCTCTTTGATGTTCCTGTAGAGATCAAAAACAAAAAAGGAAGAATATTTCAATATTCACCAGCTAGTTGTGGAGAAAAGAAGAAAGAGCAAAGAAATTCACCCACAATTTGTCTATTTTTTTTTCAAATAATCATATAAAAATTTATTATTTTTTTCATGTTTTCTCATTACTTTACTCCCTAAATTTTGTATGATAGAAGTTTGTGCATTAAAAAAACTAAAAATTAATGTTTTTTTTTTTCCTGTTGTGCTTGTTTTTTTTACCGTTTCTTTACAATAATATTCATTTTTCTTAAATAAATGTTTGTAACATTACTATAAATAGAAAAAATATCAAACTATTTACTGAAAATTACAAAAAAATATATTAATAGACATTGATAGACTTTTATCAGCATCTATCAGTGATAGATTTCTATTATTTCTATCACTAATAGACCTTGATAGACTTCCATCAGCATCTATCACAACTATTTTAAAAATTTTGCTATCTTGTGTAAATAGTTTCCCTTATTTTTCTATTTTTAAAAATTCCTCTAAATATTTTTTAATTCAATAATCAAATTAAAAAAAAATTCGTAAGGCTTTATTCGATAAGCATTTAGTTTTTGGAATTTCAAAATTCTACTTCTTAATTTTTTTTTTCATAATTTCTTTACAAATGATCTTCAACTTTCTTAAAGCCAAATTCCAAACACAAACTTAAGTTTTTATGAACATTTTTTTAAGCATCTGTTTGATAACCATTTGGTTTTTGAAAATTATGTTTTATAAACACTATATTCTCACTCATAAATTTCTATATTTTGTTATCTACTTTGTACCAACATTTCAATATTAGTTTTAGTTATAATTAACTTTGAAAACTAAAACCCCATTTGATAACCATTTAGTTTTAGTTTTTGAAAATTAAGCTTATTTCATCTCATTTTCTTACAATAGTTTGCATCTTTATCAAGTACAAGAATTGAATTCCTAGCTAACTTTCAAAAACAAAAATAAATTTTAATTATACTACTTTTTTCAATTTTCAAAATTTGACTTCGTTTTTAAAAACATTGATAAAAAGTAGATAACAAAACAAAAAATTTAGAAGTGTGAAATAAGTGTTTATAGGCTTAATTTTCAAAAACCCAAATGATCACCAAACGGAATTTAAAAGAAAATAATTTTTAGAAACTTATTTATGTTTCTAGAAACTAAGCATCTATTCTAGTGTTTATTTAAGAAAATTGAAAACTATAATTGAGAAATTGAGAAATAAACAAAACCGTTATCATACAAAATCTTAGATTTCAAAATTTGATATGAATAATTTGAAAGTAGATAACTAAACGAAGAAAAAAAAAATAAAAATAAAAAAAATTCTACCCAGAGAGACAATTGCAGCTATCTCCACATGAACAATTGTCACCACACTTGCAACCAGAAGCCATTGTAATTTTTTTTGTTTGAATCAAAATTTTCCAAAAGCTATATGGAAATTTTCTGTTTTGAGGGTCTCTCTACATATAGTCTTATTGGGGACCAAATTGGTGAATATCCACCGTACACGTGGACGGTTCCTATCTACACTTCGTTATCTCTTATGATGATGCTATTTGTTTAATTAAAATAATCACATAATCAACCCTCCATGGCATCTTCTCAATTATTAAATTGGGATGATTTCATTATTATTTATTATAATTATTAAAAAAAATATCTGAATTTGTCTCATTATTAAAAAACTTTAGTATTTTGACAAAATATTAGAAAAATAGTTATCTGTGATTAGCTTTAAGCGCAATAAAAAAAAATCTATATTTTGGTTTCAAATTATTTCAGATTGATGTATAGATTTTCATTTTTGAAAAATATCTGTAATTGTAATAATTTTTCATATAGTATATTTCTTTTTAGTAAATCATGATTTTTCTCCAGTTATGGAGTTTTTTATTTATTTTATTTTATTTTTTGCTTATTTGTACCGTAATAATGGGTGGTTTTTTCAACAAAATTAACTATATCATTCCACGCCTCCTCATTTGTTAAGTTATGTCAAATTTATTAATAATAAAGGAGCACTCTTGAGAAACACAAGAAATTGGTTATTACTCCTTTACTTTCAAGAACTCGTATACACTAAGACAGAAGTCTTATCCATTAATAGATGGGTCCGAACCTCTCCCAGGAATGATTTGGAAGATCCAAAACAAAAAATAGTAGTGTTCTCAGATTCAATTGACCCATAAGCAAGGTTTAATTTATTGGAAACTTTTTTCCATCCATGCTAAAGTAGCGCAGCAAGATTGCAATCCCAAAGCCTTCGGACCCCCCAGTCTTCCTTCCGCTTTCGAATTCAAGAGAAGGTCACGGCGAGATGAGCCGTTTATCATCATGATAGGTGTCATGTGGAAGTGCAGTAATGTATGCAGCTGAGGCATCCTAACAGACCGGTAAACTTGAACACTCATGACTCGGTATCCATACCAAAGACTTCAAGGGAAGCCTTGTGTGCCCCTTTTTTCAACAAAATTAACCATATCATTCCACGCCTCCTCATTTGTCATGTATTAAAAAATAAGGTATTGTTTGGTAACTATTTGAATTTTGATTTTTAGTTTTTTAAAATTTTATTCGTTTTTTCATAATTTCTTCCTCATGGTCTTCCATTTTCACATATAGATTTTAGAGTTGTTAGCCAATTTCTAAAATTACCAAAAATAAGTTTTTGAAAATTACTTTTTTAGTTTTTAAATTTTGATTTTGATTTTTAAAACTCTCCTAAAATGTAAACAACAAAATATAAAAAACAATAACGGAATGTGATATTTATAAGCTTAATTTAAAAAAAATAAAAGAAAGAAAAATAAAAGGATTACCAAACTAAGTATAAAGTTTTATAAAATTTGTATATATAAATTGGATTAGTTGTACTACCTTCTAAATTTTATTTTCTTTGTGAGTTGAATGGAGTTAAAATTATGGGAAATTACTATAAACACAAAAATATCAAGCCATTTACCAATATAGAAAATTTTTACTGTCGAGATATTAAAATTTTTATATATAGGTAAATAGTTCTACTCATTTTTCTATATTTTAAAATAACCATTAAATTATACTATTTGTCTTATATGTGTTTGACTTGGTTTTTGTATTTTTAAAAGTTTTACTTTTGTCGCCCATTTTTGTTTATTAATCGTAATTGTCCCTACTGCTAACGAATATTAAATCTATTGGATTTATATGACATACTTAATTAGGACGGTGAATGTGTAGTTTAATTTAATTTAGAAATATTTGATGTGGACATTTATAGACTTTTTATGAAACAATAATAAATTATCAAGAATACAAACTTTTAATAAGTAATTTTGGAAACGACTTTCAAAGAGTTCATGGATAACTAAAAATATACCATTAATTTCATATTTTATTAACTCGTTACACATTATAAGTCTCACGGTTAAATAAACTCTCAAACTTAATAATTGTACTCTTAAAACAAAAAAGATAATTGCAATAAATAGCACTTCTTAAATTAATAATTAAGGATATAACATTTAAAAAAATAAATAAATATAGCAATTTTCTCATATCTCCTTATATATTTTCTTTTTATTCATGTTATACCATTAATTATTATTTCAAATTGGCAAAATTCAAAGCCATTATCTGCATTTCTACCCAGTGCGACACCATTATTTTGACGAAAATTTCGTTTCGGGTCCCAACGAAACCATCTACAACTTCTATGGCTTCCCCTCCTCCATATTTTACAAGGTAATTTTACTGAATTTGCTCCTACAAATGGAATTTTGGTGTGTCAAGGAAACAATATAGATTCGGGATTAAAATTACAGTTTCTTCTCCAATTATTATTAATTAGCATTTTGATTAATTAACATTTTTTTTCTTTATGAGTTCAACAATATCATTAATATGAATTTATTAGTGATAAAAGTCTATTACCACCGAAAGCAACATCTATATATCAGTGGCCCACAATGCAGTGCGAATCGCACTGCTCTTGTACATCTCTATATAATAGTTTCTATTGAGTTAGGGTTTAGGAGAGAGAGGTTCCAACCCAAGTTGAGCCGCCTCCTTTCCGTGGTTCCTTCATTTTTTTTTTGTTGTATTTCCAACTTTTACTTTCATTTGTGAGTTGCAATATATTTTGAATGATGATTGATCTTGGCTACATCGTTCCAAAGATTTGTTGAGATTGAGTTTCTAGTTGAGGAGTAGGAAATCCGATGTGCAATTTGTGAGAACTATTAATTTAATCAATACACATGGATTCATTAAATTAATAGTCCATTTGATTTCTTGCATCTCTGGACTTTGTTTTATTTTTTAGCTTGTGTTTGTGAATGAATTGACGCTCTAGTCACCAATGCATGTCTAATAGCTATAGATTTATAAATGAACGTAATCTTTGTATTCTTCCGTCTTGTTTTTAATCTTTGAGTAGCAAAAATTGAATCCATGTATGTTTGAAATATAGGTCATCCATAGATCACACATGCATGTTCAATTTAAGTTTAAAGAGAAATCGATTAATCAACCTAGCTTATCCAGGTTATTAATCATCACAGCGAAAACCTTAATCGTAATGCAAATGTTAGGACTTTATGGAACACTATTGAACCTAGTAGGACAACATTTAGTTTAATTAGGTCGTTAGTTTCAATTAATAGTTAGGGTGCTTGCTCAATCTTCCAACAAGCTGGCTTTTCTGAATGCGTTGTTTTAGTTGAGTGATTCGACTGTGTGCTCTCTAATTGAATGTGTTTATTTTGATATTCAAAATGATCGAATAGCTTCGGATTTCCACTTGCTCTTAGATTAGATTATTCAATTTAGATTACATTTTACGCATTATCGCACATTACTTTCACCATCCATCCAAAACACCCTCATTTATCGCTATAATTAGAAAATTGGCTATGTGAGAAACATATCTCGAGTTTTCCTGTGGTTCAACTTGTTCTTACTATACTTTTACTACTTAGTTTTAGTAGTTTCTCCATGGACATTCTATAAATTTATTTGATTGTAAAAACTCTCAACAAAGTTTTTACTCATCAAATATTTATCGTATTTCATAACTTCTACATTATTTTTAATTCTTTACATATAAATAAAGTGAAAAGCTAATCAATCATATATGTACATAAAAACTCAATTGTGTTTGAATTATGCTTAACAAACGATAGAATATTTGGCTCAAATTTGCGTTTGGTAGAAAAATGACTAACAGGAATTTAAATTTTATGCTTCGAGATCTAAGTTTGAGGGGTATGAGACTTGTAAAAGTAATTGTGTAGCGAATGAGTCAAAATTTAAAACTTTGAGATTATATAATATACTTTAACTTGTAATATAAGATTAGTAAATCTCATGTAGTTTAAAAGAAACAAACTTGAATATATTAAAAGATAACATCGACCTGAGCATAATACTCCAAGCTATACAAAATCAATTTGTAAGTGAATTAATAAAGGATGATAACACAAAAGAGAGTTAAGAATATGAAGAGGACACCAAAACCAAATATTCATATTAAACACAAATTCAAACACACACTTTAAAGTTTGATGAATAATATTATCAACCCAAGTCCCCACTCACAACAAAGCAATAGTACATAGTTTTCACACTAGATTTCAAGAAGCCATAGAAAACCAAATCCATATGGACTTGGAGTTTCAAGGCTAATTACAGTATTGCATTTTCATCAAACAAAGAAGGAAAATAAAAATAAAAATAAAAATAGAAATAAAAACAAAGTTTGTAGGGTTGATTATTCATCAATTTATTCTATCAAGAAGCTTTGTTGTTTGAGGGGGTTTATCCATCTTTCCCATGACTCACTTGCAGTTGCATGGGTCGCATGAGCAACTACTCCCACAGCTGCATCCACTTCTGCACAGTGAATCACACCATATCTTTTGTATGAGTATAGTTTATCATCGATATTGTCTATTACTGATAGACTTTATTATATTTGTAATTTTTTTAAAGATGTTACTATACACCTAATTATTATTCTTTAAAGTGCTATCAATTGCAATTACTCGAAATTCAAATGTTATAAAAAGTTACCTTAGTGATATACTTATATTTATTGTCATAACTTCATTTAAAATCAATACAAAATCACCTAAATAAAAAAAAATATATATATATATATATATATATATATATATATATATATATATATATTTTCTCCAAAATCCGATCATGGTAGAGAGGAAAATTTTATCGCGTACTTCTTTCTATATAAGGAGAGAATATAAAAATGATAAAAGCAACCTATATCAAAGAAAACCGTTACTTATTCATTTGAATATAAACTTTACGCACATCACAATTCACTATTACTTACTTTTTAAGGATGATGGTCTCTGAGATCGTCCTGCATAGATTAATAAAAAAAAAACCTTTTAATGAAAAATATAAAGAACTGTTTTTAAATATAAAACAATGAGTTAAACTATTTATAAATATAGAAAATTTTCGATCTACATCTCTATATAATAGTTTCTATTGCTTCTATAAAAATTTTTGATATTTTTTAAATATTAAATGAGAAATTATTGTGTATGAGTATAATTATTATTATTATTATAAAATGAGAAAATGGAAGTAAATATAATTTGTAAAATAGAGAAAGAAAGAGAGAGAGAGATGAGACCCAGATTGGCAGTTGCAGCTGTCTCCGCATGAGCAATTGTCACCACATTTGCATCCAGAAGCCATTTCTCTGTTTCAAATTAAAAATAATTTTAATTTTCAAATCTTAATTCTCCAAAAAAAGTTTGTTGGATTTGTTGTGTTTTAATTTCGGGTCTAATTCTCCTCTATTTATAGAGGTCTTGACGCACAAAATCAATCAATCTCCACCATACACGTGGACGGTTCCTAGCCACCTACCTTGATTTTATCATATGCCTCTTTTTTTTTTTTTTTTTTAGTTATATAAAATCAAATAATGTTAATCTTTCCATCATTGTATTATTATTATTATTATTATTATTATTCATGATTTGAATTGGTCTATTTTGAGAACCAGCCACACAAATTATATTTTTAAAATTCAACTTGGCGATGATATTTTTGGGATCTAACTAAAAAGCGATGAAAATGAGAAAAATGTTTGTAAACATTACAATAATACATGTTCCTGTATACAAAAAGTTAACTGTTTCAACCATTCGGATGTGAAACCATTTTAGATAAGTAAATTTTATCAATAATTAAAAGGAAAATTAAAAAAAATAATAATAAGAAAACTATTTACACAAAATAGAAAAAATTTTAGATAATTATAATAGACGGATAGAAGTCTATCAGAGTCTATTAGTGATAGAACTGATAGAAGAACTGATAAAAGTCTATCAATGTCTATCAATATTTTTTTTTTTTGTTATTTTCTGTAAATAGTTTTAAAAAAATTTTATTTGTGAAAATTTTCCTAATTTGAATAGGATTATTTAAAATTTTTTAATATTTGAATTAAATCTTGTTTTCTATATCAACATTTTAAATTATTTTATTTATCCTCAAATTGTTGGATTTTGACAAAATATTAATAAAGAAGTTGTCTCACATCAAAATAATTGTTCAAAAAAAAATCCAAAGCACTATAAAAGAAACTTATATCTTTGGTTTCAAATCATCCTAATTTGAAACACTTTAAGCCTGGTATAATAACTCAGTTATGTGAGTAGTATAATGCTTTGAAAGAGTATTCTTTCGGTAATTGGTGTCGATGAGAGATTTTTTTGTGATTGTAATAATTTGTCCGTGTAATAGAATTTTTTTGGTCTATGGTTTTTTCTTCAATATGAAGTTTTTCTATGTTAATTGTTGTGCTCCCAATTATATTGTTTTCTTTTAATTTTTTTTTTTTTTTTTGTTTATTCCTGCAACGTAGTAGTGGGGAGTTTTTTTTTTTTTTCAATACAAATAAAGCGTAATAATTGGGTTTTTTTTTTTAAATTTAATAGTTATGACATTATAAAAGTAAAAATACAAACGATCTATGTTTGGAATAGTAATTGATATCTTATATGTTACGTTAGGTTGAAATGGACATTAAAAAAATATATTCGGTGAGTTGACAAAAGGAAATGAATAAATAATGATATATACAATAATGTATGGTACACGGCATGAAATAGGGCGGTACAACATACATAACTGTCTACTTCAATTTGTATCTAAAAACAAGAAGAAGAAGAAGAAGGAAAATATATATATATATAGTGTCCACGACAAATTGATTTTGACAATTTAATTTTTATTTTATACTTTTGTCCAATATATGTAGCAAAGTTTTCATTCATTATTGTTTTATCCTTTTGGCATCGAAAGAAAGTTTCAACTTTAACTTGTCTAATAATCAATTAAATTAAGTCTTTATTCGATAATAGCTTTTGTGAGAAAAATAGGAGAAAAATACTTTTTTTTTTTTTTTTATCCCAAATTTTGGGTAGGATTTTCATATAGTTGTTAAGTTTCAAAATATTACAATCTCGTTTGGTAATCCTTTCGTTTTTTGTTTTTAATTTTTAAAAATTAAGTTTATTTCCTCACATTTTCTTACAATAGTTTGTATCTTTTTTTAATACAAGAATTGAATTCTTACCCAAATTTTAAAAACAAAAATAAGTTTTCAAAAACTATTTTTTTTAGTTTGCAAGTTTTTACTTAGTTTATGAAAATACGGGTAAAAAGTAGATAAGAAAACAAGACATTTAGAGGTGAGAGAGGTAGTTGTAGGCTTAATTTTCAAAAATTAATACCTAAAAACCAAATGGAGTCTACAGTTTTTCCTCCGAGTTTTGAGTTTGTTTTCCATTTGTTCTTAAATTTCAAAATGTTACATTTTTTTACCTAAAGTTTCATTCAACTTCCATTTAGTCTACTTGAAGATTTTACACTTTTACTTTTGAGTTTTCACTAATGTTCACTTTTAGTCTTTAATATTAATTTTTTATTAATTAATTCAAAATAATTAAACTAGTTGTAATTGGTTTTTCAGTTATTATTAAAATTAATTAAAAAAATTCACATAATTATAATGATTGTAAATTAACTAACCTAAAGTTAACACCAAATACATATACACTTTTATATAAAATCAAACCTCAAACTTTAAAGTTGATAGTATAAGTTTTTATCGATGGAACTATGCTCATGTTGGTTACTAAATTTAACTTGTATGGTGCATAATTTATTGTAATAAAAATATCAATTTACACTCCTGAATTTGAGATTTGTATCAATTTAAAACTTGAAAACTTTCGTAAGCATCAATTAATATACCGTCCTTTTTACTTAGTTAAAAAAAAATATCGTGCAAAATATATAATTACAATTAAACTTTTAAATTGTTATATGTGAATCAGTTTAGACTTTTTATTAAGATTACATTTGAAAATCACCCATAAATTCAATTCTTACATGTAGACTTATTCAAATATCAAATTAATAAAATGAATTATTAGAATTGATGTATAACTTTCAATGTAAATCTTAATTAAAAGTCTAAATTGATTAATTTATAAAAATTTAGGGGTTTGATTGATAAAATTATAAATCTCACACTACGTTTATCCAAATAAAATATAATGAAAGGTGTAAATTAATACAACCTCTAAAGTTTAGAGATGTAAATTGATGTTTTTATTTTATTATATTTTTGTGCTTTTAACTTATTCTAAATTAAAATTTCGCACCTAGACAAAAATGAAGCTAAAATTAAAAAAAAAATGATATATCCTAGGAGATAGGACGATGAAATAGCTTTGCACATAATATATACTTTAATGTTCATGTTCCTACATCCAATTAATTGATTTTAATATTTCATTTGTTTTACTTTTTCGGGTCAATTAGAAAATGAGGGTGGTTTTAAGAAAAAATTGGTGAAAAGGGGTGGTTTTAAAATTATTTAGGAAAATAGGGTAGTTTTTTTTGTCTTTTAGTGAGAACTCTTCTTGAAAGTTGGAATGGGACCCACGTAATGAAGAAAATGATAATTATTGTGATTTTTTTTTTTACAAATTCATCTTCTTTAACATTTTAAGGAAACATAATACCATTTTTTTCTATAATTATTATCTTATTGAATTTAATTAAAAAAAATATTACATATTTAATCATTTTATTGGTAAAATAATAAACTATTATCTATGGATAAAGATAATACCACAATTTCTTTTTACGTCATATTATAGTTTTATTTTACTAAATTTGTGAACTAGGTAATATTTAAAAAGAAAACTACAATATGATATAGTAAAATAAATTTATTACATAGATAAGTAAAATTCTAAAACCTTGCTACGTGGAAATATCAAAAGTTCTAATTTTTTCTAATATATTACTAATCCTTCTAAGTAAAATTAGTGGATAGTTATATTTTTCGAAAAAATACCTTTTGGTTTCTTAGATTTGGATTTAGTTTCTATTTGATTCATATGCTTCAAAATCTAACACTTTTGTTTTTGAGATTTCAATAATGCTCAATTTTAGTCCTTTAGATAACATAACTGTTAGGGATCGTTTGGTTTAAAGATTTATAAAATTAGCATGACAATCTTATATAATTGTAATAGATTAATTAATTAAACAATAGACATCATAAAATACATTGATAAAAAATAATTAGTTAAAAATCAATAATAACCTTAATTATAAATATTTAAAAATTGAGTAATAATTGAAATTAACCAATTAATATATTTAATGAACATCATATTAATTATAATATATTATTTAATCATTTTTATAATTAATTAAGTTCAACACTAGTAATTTTAATATTAATTAAATAATATAAGAAAATATATTTTAATAAACAATAGACTATATAAAAAGTGAAACAAACAAATAAAAATATGATATGTTAATAAAGAATACTAATTTTTTTATATAAATATGATATATTAATAATGAACGAAGTAATAAAAATTAATCATATGAATAATTAATTGATTATAAATAATCAATAATGATTATATGTTCATAATGAAGGATCAAATTAAAATTAATCTCAATCAATATATCTTGTTGATCTTTTGGGTTTTGACAATTCTAATATTTGCGTGAATGAGGAGGAAGAAGAAGAAGGGAAAGCTTGTAATTTTGAAAAAATTAATTAAGAATTAGCTTGAACTTTCATGATTCAAGTAGGAAAAGTTGAAGATGAAGAGAAGAAAAAAAGAATGGTATAATATGAGCGAGTATAATGAAATTGAAGACTGCAACAACCAGAAAAAAAAAAAAGAAAAAAAAGGAAGAAGAAGATGGAAACATGTGCTCCCTAACATAAGAACAAGGACGAATTTAAAAGTTTAAAAAAAATTTAAAAGTTGACTTATCAACATTTGCCATATTTGCAAACATTTTAAAGAAGTGCTATATGTTTAGATTTTTTCCCTTGATTTTGCTATCTATTACAATTTTTCGTGCTTTAAAATAAAACTACAATATGATGTAAGATTAAAAAAATGGTGGTATTATATTCATTTATATTTAATAATTTATTATTTTACAAATAAAATGATTAAATATGTAATATTTTTTAAATTAAATTTAATATTGCTAAAAAAATGAAAGAAAATTATATGATATAATAAAATAACAATGATAAAAAAAAAGTGATATTATATTTCCTTAAACAAAAATAAAGTAAATTAATTTGTAAAAAAAATAAAAGAAATCAAAATAATGGCATTTTCTTCCTCATGTGGGTCCCATTCAAACTTTGAAGGAGAATTTTCACTAAAAGACAAAAAAAACTACCATATTTTCTTAAATAATTTTAAAACCACCCTTTTTTACCAATTTTTTCTTAAAACTACCCACATTTCCTAATTAACCCTACTTTTTCTCTAGACAAAAGTTATTAATTAAAAAATTATGTGTTTTCGTTGTTTTGGCAACCAAAGAAATTAAAACTTCCATTAAAAAAATGTCTACGCATCCTATTTTCTTCACAAATTGTCCAAATACAAAATAATGACAAAATAGGATAAGCAATTTTGGATTTGGAGAAGAGTGTTATGCACAAATTTGACCCAAGTGGATATTTTCGTTAAGGGGCACCGTTTGTTTTTTTTTTGGAATGTACGTAACTAAAATCTTAGATGTTCGAAATTATAGATATATATACAAAATTATAGATGTCCGATATCTTTAGATTATCGTGTTTGTTTTGTAGGAATATTTTTGTAGATATCTTGAAATATTTTGATAACTATGTTTATTTCATAGGAATTCTGCTCAGGAATGTCTTAAATTTACATAATATTTCAAGAATGCTCTTACTACTATTTATTAATTTATAATTAATTTGATATAATTTGAACTTATATAATATATTTGTTTTTATCCATTTAAATTTCTTTTTAAATTAATACAATTTATAGTATTTTAATATGTTATTTTTCTCAACAAAATAATATATCATAACTTAAGATTGTGCTAAAAAATAATAAAAGTTACAATATAAGAAAAAAAAATGATATATATGGTTGACAATATTTATTTTAATTATATAAAACAAATGATGATTAATATATATATGTAAAAAAAATTAAAAAAAGGAAGGAAAAAAATGTAAAATGTGGATGCCCACAACTCGAGAATCTGGAAAACCCATGTTTTAGGAGGGCATCCAAAACTCTTGAGATGTCCTCCGTGAGAGCATTCTAGGATGTCCAAAAATCTCCAGATGTTAGGAAATCTTACAATACCACAAAACAAACACGGTAATCCAGATGCCCACTTCGTGAGAATTAAAGATGCCCGTGAAACAAACGACTTCTAATGGTTATCCTTGATGATATGATCAATATCTCATTTTTTAAATTGAAAATTTAATTTTGAATACTTTTTTCCAAACCTTTTTCTTTTTATATATATTTTTAATCCATTCTAAATAATATGTTTATATATATATATATAGGGCTCTTTTCAAATATAGAAAAATGAGTCAAACTATTTACAAATATAGAAAAATTTTACAGTCTATCACTGATAGACCGCGATAGAATTCTATCGCTCAGGCGATAGAATTTATTTACTTGAGCGATAGAAAGCGATAGAATTCTATCGTGGTCTATCACAGATAGACAGTGAAAATTTTCTACATTTGTAAATAGTTTGATATTTTTTCTGTTTATAGTAATTTCTCATATATATATATATATTGAAAAAATATTGATATTATTAAGCCACAAGGGCAAGATCAATACAGTCTCTTTCAGCCAGGTCTTTTAACCAAAAAGGAAAAGACTCAAGCTAAATTCCTGAACAAATAAAAGATTTAGCCTTCTTTGCAACATAGTCACCTAAACCATTAGGAGGTCTTTTTACAAAACAAAAGGAACAGACACTGAATTCAGGTACAAGCCTCCAAATTTCATAGAGCCAACAAACTCCTTCATTTAAAGTAGATGAGACTCTGTTAATCAGGTTCACAACTTGAAGGTAATCGGATTCCACAATAATGTGGGAGATATTACATCTTTTTGCTAAACGGAGACCTTCTAGAACTCTACTAGTAGCTCAACAAGAGGGGTTTCAAGAATATGCATTAAGGGGCTGTTTGGGGCGCTGAGTTGAGATATGATGTCTGGAGATATAATGTCTGTGGAGTTTATATGTCTGTGGGGTTCATATGTCTGTGTTTTGGTTATTTGGGGGGCTGAGTTCATATGTCAGGGGTATCTGGTGCAGTTTTTTTTTACATAAATAATCTGTTTTATGATGATTGTTTTTGTTTGGAAACTTGATAAATGGAACTACCTCAATTATGCTTGATAGACATTAACAAATTTGATAAACAACCCCAATAAAACTAAACAGAATTGGCCTGGAAAGAATTGATCAAAGATCAAAGAAGAAAGAGAACTTGTTCCTAACTTCAAGATGTCGAACTTTCTACAATCTAATTGATCATACTAGATTGAAAGTTCTAAAACATGCATTCTAACACAAGAATACAAAGAAAGCATAAAGCTTGAGAGATTAAACTCTGAAAATTTCATTCAAATTCAACATGTGGAAATTACAACCCTATTTAAACTAATTGAGAAGGCACTATAAAAGGACACAATCTTTCACCAAATTGTCTAAATTCATCTACACTCTTTTAACTACTCTAATAAATATAAATACATGAAATTAAGGACATGTTTGGGAGTGATTTTAAAATCGTTAAAATCACTTTTGTCATTTTTAAAATAACTAATAAACATAATCACTTAAAATTAATTTAATTTTCAATTTGACACTTTTAAATGCAATTTTCAATCATCAAAATTAGTTTTGAATCATTAAAAACATATTGCATGATGATTTTCAAAATGAAAAAAAATGATTTTAACCCATTTTAAAATCACTCCCAAACACATGCTCTAAATTGGATACATAGAACATTAAATATGTGAGTGAATCTGGATTTTGAGATTCATTATGACTTTAGCATGAAAATGTGTATCTTGAAGCTTGAATGGTTGCAATTTTTCACCAAGGGTAGAAATCTTAGCTTGGAAGTAACTCTTTAATGTTGATGTCTACTTATTTTCTTATCAAAATTCTTTTATTCAATAATTCTACATATTTTTTTAAAGCACACATGTATTGTTGGTAGTTTTGGAAAATGGAGTTTAGGATTTACTTTTGGATCATGCATTTCAATTTTTTTTTTTAATTTAAGCAATCATTTTACAAATTTGTGTATGTGACGTTTCTAATTAAGTCATTTTTATTCTAATACTTTTGATAAAAACTTTTTAAAATAAAAACCATGTGTGAAAACTTTTTAAAATAAAAACCACTCATGTGTCTGATAATTTTTTCTCAATAGTGTTTTTACATATAAATTATTTGATTCCTTACATTATTAAAGTGATTGTATGAATATTCAATTACTATAAAAAAATGACTATAAAATACTAATAAACTAATAAAAAAAATCGAGAATTCAATATTTTGATGGACCTTACATACTTTTGTGTCAACAAAGGTATTTTTATGGACAATTATGTGTGGCAACTTAAATATAAACATTTAAGAGAAGTCAAGGCGCTGAGTTGGTTATTATAGTCAGTGGGTTATAATAGTTAGTGTTTGGGGTGCATACTATTATAGTCTAAATTATAATAGCTTATGATTAGGGTGTAAACTATTTTTGTTTGGATAGAAAATAGTAAACACTATAACAAATAAAAAAAAAGAGAGGATGAGTAAAAAATAGTAACACTGTAGCAAAGAGGGTTTTGAGTAGTAGTCATAATTTAAAAGAGAGGATGTATCAACAAATTTGTGGTAGTTATAATTCAAAATAATGGTCATAGGAGTGGTGGAGTGGCCGCCATTGAAGGTCGCTGGAGTTGGCCATCAACAATAGTGGTTGGATGTTGCTGGAGTTGGCCACATGTGGTGGTTGTTGGTTGTCAGAGGTGGTCACTGGAGTTGGCCGTCGAAGGTGGTCATCAGAGTTGGCCGTCAACAGTGGTGCTTGGATGTTGTCAAAGTTGGCTGCATGCGGTAGTTGTCGGAGTTATTCGTCGGAGGTGGTCACCGGAGTTAGTCGTTGGAGGTGGTCCTCGGAGGTAGTCGCCGAAGTTGGTTGGTCACTGGTGATGTGAGCTGAGTGCACTGTTGATGGACATGATATAAAATATCGGCGACATACGAAGTTGGTCTCCCAAATGATGAGTTGAGTTTATATCTTAACTCAACTCATCTCATCTCCTCACCCCAAACACCCCCTAAGTGATTTGTAACTGCTGTAAGAAGTTCCGTTTGAATTTTTTATTACTACACTCCACCCAATCGCCGAAGGTAGAATAGATCACGCCGCATCCACATTTAATTTCATCACGTCAACATAAGGAGGACTCCTGATATGAAACCCTAGCAATTTGATATGAAAGATTGATTTCAATAGGATTAAGACGATTACTTGGTTTGATTTCTTTAATTAATTACAACTAACTGTAATACTATTAAACATCGAAATGGTTTGAAAGAGAAAATGTGCTTCTATGTATTTTTAGGATTTATGACAAGAGGTAGTGAGCTTCCATTTATTCAAATTCAATATCAACAATTCCAAATATACATATAATTCAACAATAAATTAACCCCAAATTATCTCAAGAATACTCAAATATCTCCACACTTTTCCCCTATATTAATCTTAAGCATATAATATAATAACTAATCTAAAATTTATCTAACACTTCAACTTGAAATTAAGAACATTAGAACTAAAAATAAGAAAATAATTCAAACGTAAAACCAATATCAAGTTCATTTTTTACTCACTCACTACCTACAAACAAATAACAACAATTAATTAACTAAAACATAACAATATAAGCTACTCCCTACAATCAAACCATCTCAAACCAAATCTTTCATCTCAACACCCAACTTATGCTAAAGAATTTATATTGTGTTTTTGCTATTAGAATATATCAATCCAAAACCAAAAATAAAAGACTGCAAAATTGTAAATCACTAAAATTAATAAACAAATCACTTCAAAATCCCAATAATAATATTCAACCTCATCTAAATCATTTCAAAATTCTAAAATAAACATACTTACTAACTAAACTAAGAATTTATATTGTGTTTTTGCTATTAGATTTGGAAAAAATTTCGTTGGGAAAGACAAATTTTCTTGTAATGTGGACAACAAATTATAAGAATTGGGGAATTAATCAGATTTGTTAATCCTTAATTACTTGTCCACTACTTTTCTTCCCTCTAAATTTTATTCCCAAACAACTTGTGTATGTTCTTGAAATAACTAGAAACTTAACAAGTGTGAGTCAATTCACCAAGACAATGATGTTTTCTTTGAATTTCACCCCACTCTTTATTTTGTGAAGAATCAAGTCAAGTGGACAAACACTTCTTCAAGGAAACCTAAATAATGGTCGCTACGAATTTTCTCCAACTCCAAAGTCCAACTCATTCATTGTTAATTAACTGCAAGAACAGAATCGATCTTGTGCATGCTATGGAAATATGTTTATATTTATTTCTATTTTAATTCATATTTATTCATACAGAGAGGTTATCGAATCTATGATATTATGTTATGAAATTTATGAGAGACATTGTGATGGATCAATCGACCATTCTCTCTTAAAAAACTCGTATGTTTGTAAATTATATATATGTGAATTACTTTTATTGTACACGAACATGAGTGCATTTATTTATTTTTAGTTTGTCAAAAAAAAGATATATGCTCAAGTTGAGATTGATGAAGTTTGTGATCTACACCAATACAATAATGTATAAAATGATGTATGGTCATTTTGAATTAGTTGACTTGTTAGGTTTAGTTTTTAACGTTAGTGTTTTGTACATGACTTTTATGTATAAAAATTTGATTAGGTTTTAGTATATTAAAGCTAC
This sequence comes from Lagenaria siceraria, assembly GCA_002890555.2. Lineage (NCBI taxonomy): Eukaryota > Viridiplantae > Streptophyta > Magnoliopsida > Cucurbitales > Cucurbitaceae > Lagenaria > Lagenaria siceraria. Next base: position 18,437,523 of record CM016487.1, read on the forward strand.
ATCTGTTTGTATTAGTGGAATATTTATATTAATTAAAATTTGAAAAAAAATAAATAATGCACAAATAGAGCGTCGTCTATCAATATACACACTAGTACTGGTCTATTGGAATATACAATACCTATAACATTAGTCGTTGGGTTCTATAATGAAAGACCATGGCTAACGTTAGTCAAGGTATAAGGTCATAGAGCATGGTTGACATTATGCACCATGACTAACGTCATTCGTGGTCTATGTCAACATAGACTATGATAGCACCTAAAAGGTGCTATTTCTCTTAGCTTAATTTGAGATCGTTTTGCTATTTAATATATTATTTCTATAATTTTATAGGTATTGAACAACTAAGAGGTATAATTGACCATTGAAGTCGAAACAGGACTTAAAAAAAACCAAAACGAAGCTTTGAAGCATCAACTTAGAAGAAATTTAAGAAAAAGGATACTTATGCCCCTCAGGAGAGTGCTTGGGCACTGCTCAGGCTCTGCGCTAGGCGTTTGGGACCTGAGGGCACATTTTCTCAAAGTGCCTAGGCATTACCCTTGAGCGCCTAGGCGCTCCGAACTTCGACGGACGTCTCAGTGCGCGCGCGCGGGAGTGCCTAAGTGCTCCGACTATTTCTATATATACCTTATATCCAATTTAGGGTTCATTATCTCACGATGACAACCTCCAACTCTGGCTTCTTTCTGTGTTTTTCATTTTCAAAACTACTTTTCTTGTATTTTTTATTCATGCAACTTCTGGATTCATCTTGTCGCGCAATGAGTGACGAAGACAATTCCTTTCTAGCTTAGGGTAGAGATGAAACCCATCAATTATTGGTTGTGAGACTTGATATTATAGTTTTGCTGTTTAATTTAATTGATTCTTGGTTGGATTTATGTTCTATGCTTAGAAATTTTATTTGGTTTGATCACCCATTAATCTTTCTTGGCTTTGCTATAGATAATTATGTTTATGCATGTTTATCCCAATAGGGCTTTAAATTAGATCATGTTTGCACTTAAGTTCTATGTTGCCTAGTCAATTATTTTGCACAAAGCATGACTAATTATTCAAGAAACAAATCAATTAGTGGTTTAGGCTATCCAAATTACTATTGTCTTGGCTAGATTTCCTAGGGTTTAATTCAGGTGTTTAATAAATTAGGCCTCTATCGAAACCAATTAATTGAACATCTAGTTTAATTAAGAAATTGATCAGAACAATAGGGTGTTTAGTTTTTGTCTCCGACGCAAACGAGCCAAGAATTAAATTAAAGCATGCAATTATAATTCTAGAATTCGATGAACAACCAAGTGAATGGGTGGAATCTAATTCCCTAGGCTAGACCTTTAATCATATTAAATTCTCTTTTAAATTATGCTTTTACTTTTTATACTTTCAAATGCCCTCACAAATAAAACTTCAAAACCCATCTTTTTTGTGACCGTCGAATTTATAGATTGCTAAAATAATTCAAGATTCTCGGTGGAGATGACCCGTTTCCACTAGCCTACAAGCTTGTGAGAGTGGTATATAAATTCATTTGTTCGAGGTCCCGACAGCTTCGATCAGACCACGACTAACATTAGTTGTGGTTTATAAATACGGGTAATTGCACTGGGTAACACTTTTAGGGATAATAATAAAGTATAAAGCAACATCTTTAAAGAATTATAAATATAACAAAATTTATAAATGATAGACTTTATTGTTGATAGATGACTACTAATGATATAGTCTAATCATTAATAGACTTCGAAAGCTAAATCTAAATTTTGTTATATCTACAAATTCTTTTGTATTGTGATATATTTGTTAATACTTTTGGCATAATTACTATATTTGCAACTACTCCTATAAACATAGACCACTACTGACGACAACTGTAGTCTATACTATAGATTATGTTGAATTTCTTAACAGTTATTGATGTGAATTCGTGAATTTGAATGTAATTCAAATTGTTAAAATAAATATTATTCTTTAAGGTAGGAGATCTACATAAGAAGAAATATCATTTCGATTAGTGTTGAAGTAAGCTTAGTTTGATCGAGATTGAGCAAAGAAAAAAGAGATATATAGTTGGGGAATGTTTTAAATATTAGATTAAATAAATATAGAGATATTTTATAAAAAAGAATAAGAGTGGGGTAAGAATATTGAATACGACAACCCACATCCGCATCATCCTTCATCCTCCTCTTCCACACTCTCTCACTCCCTTCCCTTCACTTTCCCCTTCCTTTCTCTTACTCTCACTCTCTCAAAAATCCTTCTCACAAACCTCTCTCAAAATTCTTCATACCAGGGAAAAAAAAAATGGGCACTCCCATTTCCCATTTTGCCCCTATTCATTTCCTCTATTTCCTCCTCCTATCCTCCCCCATCCTTGCCCTAAACTTCTCTTCCCTTCTCTCCTCCTTCCCTGACCTCTCCGATTTCGCCGCCCTTCTCTCCGCCTCCTCCATCTCCTCAGATCTCAACCACCGCACCTCCCTCACCCTCCTCGCCGTCCCTAACTCCTACCTCGCCGCCTCCTCCGATCTCACCCACCGCATCCCCCCTTCCTCCCTCGCCGATCTCCTCCGTTACCACGTCCTCCTCCAGTACCTCTCCCCTTCCGACCTCCGCCACATCTCCCCTTCCGGCAAGCTCGTTACTACTCTCTTTCAGACCACCGGCCGCGCCACCAGTGACTTCGGTTCCGTCAACATTACTCGCAACCCTCTCGATGGCGTCGTCTCCATTCACTCCCCTGTCCCTTTCTCTTCCTCTAACGCTACGGTTCTTACTTTACTCCAGAATCTTCCTTACAATGTCAGTATCTTTGCGGTTAATGCCCTCCTTGTCCCTTATGGATTTGATCTCATGGCTTCCGAAACTCGCCCGCCGTTAGGGTTGAATATTACTAAGGCTTTGATTGATGGCCATAATTTTAATGTTGCTGCTTCTATGCTTGCGGCTTCTGGTGTTGTTGAGGAGTTTGAGGCGGATGAAGGCGGCGCTGGGATTACGCTTTTTGTTCCTACTGATACGGCTTTTTCTGACCTTCCGGGGACGGTGAAGCTTCAGTCTCTACCAGCGGATAAGAAGGCTGTTGTGTTGAAATTTCATGTGCTTCATTCTTATTACCCTCTTGGGTCTTTGGAATCCATTGTGAACCCTGTACAGCCGACTCTCGCGACAGAGGATATGGGCGCTGGTAGCTTCACGCTCAACATTTCGCGAGTGAATGGCTCGGTTGGGATCAATACTGGCATTGTTCAAGCATCAGTGACTCAGACGGTGTTCGATCAGAATCCGGTTGCCATTTTTGGGGTTTCGGAGGTGTTATTGCCGAGGGAGATTTTCGGGAATAATCCAATGATGACGGCCAAGCCTAGGAATGAAATTGTGGCCAATGCTCAGCCGCCGGAAGGAATGGCTATGTCGCCGGAATCTAATGGACCACCATTGCATCTTTCATCTCCACCTGGGTATCGTGAGGAAATCCGATCGGTTGCCGCCACTAATGGCGGGGTGAATTTTTTCCTTACTCTATGTAGTTGTTGTTGTATAGCATTGTATTTAATTCAGTAGATTAATATTTGATTGATTTTTCCCCATGATAATTGTTTTCATATTACGGGTTTTTCTTCTTTTTTCTTCTTCCTTTCTATTTACACGATGAATTGAATTGGGCTAGAAAAGCAGCAGCCAAAATGTTCTGTTGTTGTAATTGTTCTGTCGATTTCCATGTCTGTCTCTGGTGTAAATTAAAGAGAGCATATTGATTTTGGAGATGTGGGTTTGTTTCAATTTTGGATTTGCAGATTTAAGAGAAGCAAAAATGGTGGATGGAAGTGGGAAAGAAGAGGAAATTGAAGGGGATTTATTTATTTATTTTGATTTTAGTTCAGAATTTATGATGCTGTGTTGAAGGGTTTGTTTCCTGTGGCACAGAGGAGTTGCTTCCTCATCCGTCTTTCTTCAAACCAGATCAGGTTTTGTTTGTTTCTTTGGTTGCTGCAATTTCAGGGCTCTACTCTTTACAAGGCAATCTCCCAGGATCAGCTCAGGTAATTTCCAATCATATTTCTTTTTTCTTTAATGCCTTTTAATTCATACTTTGGATATACATTTTTTTTTTCTTTGGATAAATTCAAAATTTGACTCTAAGTTACTACTTATTTTTCATTTTTACATAGTTTAAGGATCAGTTTTGGAAGTCATGGAATTTGATACCTTCTATTAATTAAGTTTTCATCCTTTGATGAAGATTTTTGGCTAGTTGCTGTGAGCTTTTTGGCTGTTGGGCAAACTATATTTTGGATATTTTAGTCTGGAGATAGAGATTTTTTTTTTTATTTAGTCCACTTGATTTGAAAGCAAGTTAGAATTTAGTTAAATAGTTCCTTAAGTGGGGACTATTTTAGAAATTATTAAAATCATAGCTATTATTTATTAGGTTTTTATTGAATCATATAGATTAAATTATAATTTTTTATATTAATAAGGATCAAATTTGTAATTTAATCTTTATTTATATATATATATATATATTTATTAGGTTGCTCAAGAAAAAGAAAAGTTTGATTATGATTTTAAAACGGTTAATAGGATTTATTTTGGAACGAGTAGAATTGAAATGTATATATGAAGTAAATTTAAAGTTTTAAATTTTAGAAAATATATTGTAGAAAGGAAAAGAAAATGTGTAGGATGTAGTGTATTATTAATTTAATGTTATTTAAATAAGATAATTAGGTTAGGTGGAATGCCAGCTAGAAAGTCTATGCCCCCACACGTGAAAGGGGCCCACACTAAACAAAAGTGGATGACAGGATGGCATTATCTGGGCTCACCTCTTACGGACGATTCTGATTTTACGCAACTTGACTTGTTATTCTGTTTCACCCCACAAAATCGACGGTCAGGAACAAAACCAACTTCATCTGCTTCTTTCTATTGCCCACTGGATTGGATAACCATTTCTTTCTGCTAATTCTCATCCCGTTGGAAATACGATATCGATATAAATTTCAAGAAAAATTATAAAAATGGATAGAAATTATCACAATTAATTAATAAAATTTTGATTGTGGTTTAATTAAATTATAATTGACCATTTTTAATCAAAATTTCTATAAAGATAATATTTATGTCTATTATAAATGTCGGAGTAACTATTAGTACAAAAGTAGAAATTGAAACATCCTTGACACTTCATGTCGTCACATGCAACCATGGATATGTGTCAGAGGATAGGTTTATAAATAAGTCTCATTTGAGAGCGAAGGCTGGACATGACTAATCATTCAACTTCGAGACCAACTTGATCTCGTGAATGATAAAGAACTGCTTGGTCATAGCGTTGCGGCATTGGTCTATTCATTTGTGCAACATGGGCATTCTGTGGATAGCGCCATGCTGCGGCGTTGCCTTGTTTTTGTGCTACCTGGTCTTTTCTCCTTTTTTCTTCCCTTCTTTTGATGGCTCGATTTTGACTTTGTTGAAAAAATTTGGTATGTTTGAGCTCTTTTAGCTCTGAATCTCGATCTCAAACACAACCCCTAGAAATCACTAACAAATGACATCAAATCCAATAAAATTATATTAAAATTATTCTAAATCTAAGGCAAAAAAAAATGCACATTTTAGGTGTGTTTCACTCATAAGGAGCCAATGTTGAGAGTTGTCCAAGGCAAAGCCTAAAGCCCATGAGCGGCCCAAGCTAGAGGGTACCGAGAAAAGAGCATACGAGAATGCGAATCCCAAAAAGGAAATGTCAACACCTCAGGATATCGAGCGACCAACCAAGCTAGTAAATTTATGCCAATCGAGAAATAAACAAGTTGAGGTCAAACTAACACCCTACAACCTCGACCGCCTGAAACATCCCTGACACCTGCTGCCGTCACACGTAATTGTGGGCATGTGTCAAATGATAGGTTTATAAATAGACCCATTCGACCACCCCCAATAAGAGGGGTAAGTACTCTTAGAAGAAGAGAATCGACCTCAAATCTTTTAGTGCTTAGCTGGAGTATTTACTTCTTGTATTAATTTAATCATACCAGTGCGAGGATCTACGCAAGTCAGCTCGTATAAGTTTGAAACTAGAGTAGGAGAAAGCAGACAAGAGGTCAAGGCCACTAAGTACCTGCTAATCAATCCGAAGCGAATGAGATCATTCGAGCACCAACAATTTTTAACCTTCTTAAAAAATTTATATTAACTTAAAACTATTTTAATTATAAAAAGTATATTAAAAAATATACTTTTTTTTTTTTTAATATATAAAATATAATATATGAGAAATCATGCATGCACATACATATTTGGGTTAACTAAATATGGATCCGCCTTGATCCATATCTAATCCAATGAATATAGCTATGTTATACTTAGTCAATCAAACGGACTTCGAATCGATTTTGGATCAAACTTGAGCTAAGTTTGACACGACTTTTGGACTTCGAACTGGTTAATGAGGCTAACATTTATGGGAACATTTCAGGTAAAGAGTGGAGTTGTTAAGTCTGGAGAATTGTTTAGTTGTGGAATTCACATTATAAAGATTTAGTAAGACATGAAATTGATGTTTTATACTACTTATAGACCCTACGAACTCTATGGTATGGACTAAATAAAGAGCAAAGTTAAAACTCCTTGGTACTCCAACCTATTAGGCCAAACACTCCCTAATTATTTTTCTATTAAAAACGTGTTAGGCAGTTTGACTTTTACTCTTTTTCCATATATTCAACTCTCAAACCCAATCCCACAATTATGACCCCTATCACTAACAAATGCATTTTCTTTTCTTTCTTCTATCAATCTCAGCATTTGGCCTTCATTTTCCACCATTATTTTTCTTGCCCACATCACCATCTCCCTCTCTCTTTCATTACACTTTTTTTTTTTTTTTAATACCATTTTGTGGGTTTTGGTGGCATCTTTTTATCGGTTCTTTCTGTCCACACCTAATATTCACTCCAAATTCCACCATTAATTTCCCATATGTAAATAAGTAATAAGAAAACCATCTTTAAAGTCTTTTCATTCTCATCTTCAACAAATCCAACAGTATGGCCACTCCCTCTTCCATGATTTGAAGAAGCAAGCTTCTTTCTTTTTCAAAGAGAAAATCAAGACTCCCAGATTAGCCCTCACAGATGTCACCTCTGCTGAATTGTTAACTTTCTTTAATTTTTTTTGTTACTTAAATTTCTTGATATATGGATAGATTCCCTAACTCCTTCTGATTTTCCTTTTTTTTTTTTTTTTTTTTTTTTTTTTTATAGATTGACTGAAGAAGCCATTAATGGAAATCCTGATGGAAGAACTTTGAGTTCAATTTCAAGGGCAGCTTTTGAGGTTGATGATTATTGGAGAATTGTAGCAATTCTCCATAAAAGCTTTTGGCCATGTCATGTTTTCTTCTTTGATCAATGTTTAAAGCTTTATAAGTTTCTTTTTCAATATAAATTAGACACTCTCATGGACAAAACCCATCATTGAAATCTCTCCCCTTTCTTTCTCAGCTTTCTGGTTCATAACAATTTAGTTTACTCGATATTTGATAAATTAGGCCCCACCTTATTTGATAACTATTTAGCCTCATTTTTAGTTTTTATCGTTTTTTTGAATGAGACACAAATTCTTAGTCAAATTCTAAAAACAAAAACAAGTTCATGAACACATTAGTAGAAAGTGGTTAGCAAAACAAATAAACTTCTAAGTAGAAGTAGTGTTTATAGTTTAATTTTCAAAAACAAAAAACTAGAAACTAATGTCTCGTTTGGTAACAATTTGGTTTTTGGTTTTTATTTTTGAAAATTAAATCTATAGACACAACTTCCACTTCCAAATTTCTTTCTTTGTTATCTACTTTCTACCAAAGGTTTAAAATACCAAACCAAAATTTGAAAACTAAAAAAGTAGCTTTTAAAAATTTATTTTTGTTTTTGGAATTTGGCTAAGAATTCAACAATTATACTTAAGAAAGATGCAAATCATTGTAAAAAATGGGAATAACATATACATAATTTTCAAAAACTAAAAACAAAATGGTTACCAAACGACACCCAAATGTTTATCAAACATTTTGAAAATTATGCTTGGTTTCTCACAATTTTTTTACAATAGTCTTTATTTTTTCTAATATTTTTGAAGTTTTAGCCAAATTCGAAAAAAAAAAAGAAAAAAAAAAGAGTTCTAAAAAACTACTATGTTTAGCTTTTAAAAATTGGAATGAGTTTTAAAAACATGGTTAGAAGGTAAAGAAATTCATAGGTGAGAATAGTACTTATAAGCTTGGTTTTAAAAATCCAAACTGTTATCAAATGTAGTCTTTAAAAAACTTTAACTGTCTATAATCAGTCGTTTTGAGATAGTTAGTCTAGCTTTTAAATTTCTCTCTTAAAATGTAGTTTTGACTCTAAATATTACATTTTCAAACTCTAATTTATGGTGATGGGATCCATAAATGATAAAGTAAACAAACTTGCATAAGACAGATTGCTGAAATTTGAAAAGAAGAATTGGAGACTTTCATACAACTCTCTCATCATTCTTGAACATCTCTCGACTCATGGACCAGAGAGTGTAGCAGAGGAGTTTCACAGTGACAAAGATGTTATTACCCAAATGGGTAACTTTCAATATGTTGATGAAAAGGGGTAATGCCTTTCAATTAGCTCCCAATCATCTCTTACTTGAAACTTACAAACTATAGAATCCAAACTCATCAACAAATTAAGTACATCTTGTTTGGTAATTATTTAGCTTTCGAATATTGTGCTTGTTTTCTCACCATTTTTTTACCATTACAATGTTAGGTAACGTTTGAATTCTTAGCTATATTCTAAAAACAAAAACAATCTTTAAAACATACTACAATAATTTTGGCTTTAGATGTCAGTTCTGAACTGCCATTGTATACATATGATGACGGATTATAAACTGCCATTGTATTCCGTGTCATCGTAGGATACAATTGCGGTTTATCTTTGATGGCAGTTTTGAACCGCCATCATATACTTTAGGATGGTGGTTATTTTTTTAGGCCACATTTGATAACTATTTGGTTTTTGAAAATTAAGCCTATTTTCTCTCAATTTCTTATGGTTTGCATCTTTCTTAAGTAAAAGAGTCGAGTTCTTATCCGAATTCCAAAAACAAAAACAAGTGTTTAAAAATTACCTTTTTTAGTTTTCAGAAAATTTGGCAAGGTTTTTGAAAACATTGGTAAAAAGTAGATAACTAAACATACAAACTTATGGTGGGAGTAGTGTTTATTAAGCTTAATTTTCAAAAAGAAAATGGTTAGAAAACGGGCCTAAAGAGTTAACAATGATCTATAAGACAATGAAAGTTTATGAACTAAATTTGTTACTCATATTTTAATAATAATTTTATGGAGTTTTAAACTAAGTTCCTGAACAAAAATTCTACCTCCGCCACTGAAATGGGCTCTTAATGTATGTTTTAGAAAGTATTTCTCTAACTTTGTTGTCAAGAGATGCATTTGATGATATTCTTAATTTGATGCTGATCATTTGGTTACAGGTTAAATTGGGGCATTTCAGTTAGAAAGAGATCAGAGAGGATATTGAATCTGCTTGACAAAGGATCTCTTCTCAAAAATGAGAGGGACAAGGCTAGAAAGTTGACAAGAGAGATTCTAGGATTTGGAAGCTTCTCCTTGAGATCAAAGTCTAAAGATCAAATTTTGGAACATTCTTCTTCACCAATTGGAAGATATGGAAAGTGCAATTCCAACTTCAACAGTCTTGACAATCTTGACCAAGAACAAAATGCAGCAAATCCCCAGAGGAACCGAGATGCTTCTGTAGTAGATAGTAGGAAGATCGAAATGCTCGAAACTCGAGAAAGCGTCGAAGAAAATTTGGTTCCAAACAAAGAAGAGTTACATATATGGGATGATGGTGTGTGCAAGGTGAAACATCTTTTGAGTGGTAAGAGGGAGGAAGAGTTCAAGAATGAAATTTCAGGTGATGATTATCATCCTTTCATCGACGACGAACCCGAAACGAATGCCTCATTGCTTTCGAGATAGGGAGAGAGGAATTGATCTGTTTTGAGTTGCATTCGTGAATTCAATGTCATATTTTTTTTTTTTTATATGTATCTGACCAGAGATTAACATTAAAAATGAACATGCTACCAATGGAAGGAAAGGGTTGGGTTTTGTCTGCCTTTCAGAGTTGAAAGCTAAAAGTTCTTTAGCATTTCATTGTTGTACTAAGATTAGAACTTTTTTTGACACCTTGTTTGGGATATTAAGAGACCGTACTCTATTCCAAACGCCTGACATCGCGTTTTTACTAGGCGAATTCTTTAAAGAGTTCTGAATTCACATAGGGTTTATGAGCCCATTTGGATTTATTTGGAAAAAAAGGTGTTTTGTTATTTCTTGTGATTGCTTAATTCCTTTCTTGTCCCTTTTAGAAGCAGGTGATGTCAGCAGCTATAGTTGAGAGGAGAATTTCACTAAGCATGAGAATCTGATTCATCTTCTCTTTAGAAAACTCTTGAGGGCTTGAGCATACTGGTTCGTTTTGAGCGATTGGTGAGTATACTCAATAGTTTGAAGCTTCTTTTTCATCCCTTATTCATCTCTGAATGTAATACTGTATTGAGCTGCTGTGTTTATCCAATAATAGTGACTGACAGTGGACGACGTAGATCATATATTTGATCCAACCACTGTAAACACTGTTGTTCTCTACTCTTACTCTACTTCCTTTTACTCTGTTCTTGAACCTTGTTAGTTGCACTACTTGTTTAGATATTCTATTGTTAAACCCTTCATCTAGTCAGCTTTAAACTCTAACAGGTATTTTTCAAAAATCTTATTTTTATTTTTTAAAATATATTTTAAAATCAATTTTAAAAACACTCTAATTTTGATTTTTTTTCAAAATGACTTATTTTTTAAATTAAACACTCGAAAATGTATTCCAACCACACTCTATATCTGCTTTTGATAGTGTAAGCCTCTTTCTTATCAAAGTGCCAAATAAACTCATCTCTTAATCTTTTATTTATTGGAATACTCCTAATTATCTCAATATCACAATCTGTAAAAACTTCTTTAAGCCAAAATTGGTTTAAAAGTATATTGTCTAGGCAACCATGGTTATCCTAATGGAATTGCCAAAGTCCCCTGCTAGGATTGTCCTTCATGGGTCATTACAACATACATGTTATTTCAAAACAAAACCAAAAAGCCATTTAACTTCAAGTAGAATTTTCAAATAAATGTGGGAGTAAAGTAAACAAGACGTCACTAAAATAATTTATTTAATTGTTTCAAAAAAAATATTATTTAATTTATTTTGTATTTTTATAACTTTTTCTTGATAAAATTGTTGATAGTAAAAGTTTTATTTAATATTTAGTTTTCATAATTTTTTTATTAGTTCTTAACACTAAAAAAATTATGTATGTCTAAATTTATTTAAAAATAATATTAAAATTTTACTTTTTTAATATATAAATATAATATATTAAAAACTATATATATATCTACATATGTGCTTTGATCCAATGATAAGCCCACTAGACTAACTTGATGAGCCAATTCAAATATGGCCCAAACCAGTCGCCTCATGGTCAAACTCAATTTCTAAAATGGTGATCCATATCTAATCCAATAATTAGATGATTTAAGTTTGGGTCTGGCTGGTCAAAGGTTAACTTTTGCCTAAGCTTGGATCGAGCTTGGATTTCAAGTGACCTTTGGGCTTTAGGCCCATTAATGGGCCGATCTCTCATTTAACCTAATTTTGAAAATTGATAGTTAAATTCGTAATTTAACCTAAAATTTATTAATTTTTTTAGAATAAAATATTGTTTTAAGTTATATTTTCATTTCATCTCTCATTTAAAATATGTAAATGGATGGAATGAAATATATTGGAAAGTTAAATTATGTTTAAGTTCTCATGGTCCAGTTTGATAACTATTTGGTTTCTTTTAAATGAAGCTAATAAACACTAATTTCACCTATTATTTACTTGTTAAAATCAAGCCAAGTTTTGAAAGAGTAAAAAAATGTAAATTTTAAAAAAGGGTTTTTTGTTTTTGGAATATGGCTAAAAATTCAAATGTTTAGTTAGAAAGATGAAAACCATGGTGAAGATGCACGAAAACAATCACGATTTTCAAAAACCAAAAAACAAAATGGTTATCCAAACCGATCATAAATTTTCAACTTTGTGATTATTTGTGCTTCTTAAACTTTAAAAAATGTTTAATAGATCTTTGAAATTCAAGAATTTATTGAATAAAAAATTTAAAATTTAGAACTTATTAGATACATTTTAAAGTTCAAGAATCTAATTAGATATAATATTGAAAGTTCAAAGACGTATTAAATACTTTTAAATATTGAAACTTATTACTAATAAGTTATTAAATAAAAAATTGAAATTTATTTTTTTATTCAAAACTTAATAGACACAGCTAAAGTTAGGGGATTAAAGTTGTAATTTATTTATTTTTAATTAAATGAAACATTTGCAGACAGCTGAAAAAGAGCTTTTAAAAATTTTGAAAAGTGATGATAAGAATTTCGGAGGTAATGTTTTGTTTTAACGTATGAGGGACCAATACCCTAATAAAGAATTTTTTTAAAAAAAATCTCTTTATTTTACCTTTTTGCAATCGTTATACATCATCTACATGAAAATTTCACTTCCTATAAAAAAAAAATACTAATTAATGAACTCATTCTTTAAAATCTCTCAAAAAAAATCTTTACATGAAATTGTTGACTCTAGTTGCATTCAAACTAATGAACAACTCATTCTTTCTTTAATTGAAAGAAAGACCGAACTAGGATGTGACTGTTGGATCGATACGGTAACTATAAAGGGGTAAATAAGATTTAATAAAACTTTTTAAAAAATATGCACAATTTAAACTAATTTGATATTTTAAAATTAAATTAATAAAAACTCTAATTTAAGTTAAATAGTAAGATTGATAAAAAAAATTATATAATAATATAATCAATCAATTGCAACCAACAAGATCATGTTATTAAAATTAAATGCAAAAATAATTAGGAAAGAGTTAGAGAAGAAGACAACGTAATTTTTATAGTGGTTCGGTCAAACTCGACCTAATCCACTTTCCCAAGCGCCTCTTGGAATTTCGATTAAAAATCTCCTTTGATTCTTTTCACGAATGAGAGGTGAACCACTATCTTAATCCTTTTTTGGGTTCAAGAGCAAACCGATCCTTTCCACGGATTAGGTTCCGAACGTTACAATATTTTTGAAGCTTTAAATCACACAATAAAACTCTCTAAAAACAATAGATGTACAAATTTGAGGTCACAAAATTTAATCCTCAAAATACAATAAAAATATCTCTCTAGAATAAGATGAAAAGAAAGAAAATTGAGAGCTTTGAGAGTGATCAACAATGATGGCATTTTTGCAATTTTTGAAGATTGTGAAATTGTAAAATGTTGAAACAATTTTAAGAAAGATAAAATTTAAAATGACAGTAAGGATAAAAATCAAATTTCAATTTGAAGTGGAGATTAAAATTCACTAAAAAAGAAAATTAAAAAATAAAAATTATATAATATATGTGTGAACTGCGCCAACGGTAAGAAAAAAAAAATTTCCTTTTTTTTTTTTCATTTGACCGTTGGGTCAAATTATATTTTATTATTATTATTATTTTCAATTTTTAAAATCAATTTCATTTTACTTTTTCTTTTTTTTTTAAATAAAACTAAAATCTACCGATAATGAATTTAAGGCCCTATATAGTTTTTCTTGTAGTGTTGACCATTCTTGTTGCATTCAAACGGATGTATTCATCCCTACTTTAACAGAAAGAAAGAACGAATGAATTAACGAAAAATGCGCATATAGGTCAGGACGATGATCAAGACGAGACCAACGCTTACATAAAAGATCAATTTCCAAAAGCCTAACAAATCATTTCTCTTTTTTTCTCCCCTTAAAATCACTATTTTTTAATTATTATAGATCATAACATAAAAATTTTCACTTCTTATCCAACTTTGCTCTAGATGAAATTGATCATGAGCTCGATTCTATCCAAATTGATATACTCATCATTTCTTTAACTGAAAAGAAGAAAGAACGTATGAACGAAGGAAAGATGTGAACATATGTTAGGACGAAGATCAGGATGGGACCAATGCCTATACAATATCAATAAAAGTCTAACAAAAAAATCTTTGCTTTTTATCGTAAAATCACTTTTTTGCAAAGTTATAGAGAATACACATAAAGTTTCTACTTCTTATCTAACTTTACACTACATAAAATTGATAAAAAAAAATCTAACTGCATTCACATTTGATGTACCTAATCCCTTCTTTAACAGAAAGAAAGAAACCAACGAATAATACATATAATACAAGACTATCAGGATGAGACCAATGCCTAGATAAGATAAATTTGTAAGTTTTAATTTCATGATTATACAATAAAACTCTAATATTGTATAAAACAATAAATACCAAGATCTTTGAACTAAATGATTTTCACAATAACATTAATTAGAATAACATACCTTGATCCATGATAATAGTCTTCTAAAGGATCGTGTTTCTCTCTCTTGGCCTTCCTTTAGAACTTAATTAGGGTTTCTTGATGAAGAGAAAAGAACTACTTCATGAGGCAGAGAGGACCAATCCCTAGGGTCTTTATATAGACACCTCCCATCATGGTGTTTAATTAGGATTTTATCTTTTATTTAATTTATGAATTATGTTTTATTTAATTGACCTAATAAAATAATAGGTCTAAAAGATAAATTAGTAGATAATGCACATGGGCCACATTAATGATAATATTAAATTTAAAATAAATTAACATTCTCCCACTTGGCCCATTTAACGTTATTTACTAAATACATTTATAAACATAATGGGCAGAGAAGATAAAAGTGTTTATCTTCATATCATAATATCAATGTCAAGTCAAAGAAACTACTAAAGGATCATGGCGGTCATACGTCATTACATTAACATACTCCCTTCCATGTATCTTAGGAATAGTTCTTCATCTAACATGATCTATAATAAAGATAATCAATAATGGTCCAACAATAAGCGTCTTTATCAAAGACAAAGTCCTGTTTCATTTACGTAATTCATTTATGTATATACCAATCATAAGAAATAAGACTGTAAGATAAAATCAGAAACATTCAATAAATGAGCTCATAGTGTCAAATAACATAATCATAATATCAATAATGATATCCACTAATGCACATACGTTCGACATGTTCATTAAATATCTTTGATGACAATTCTTTAGTCAGTGGATCCGCAATCATAAGATTAGTGTTATGTGTTTGACTGACACTCTTTGTTTCTGAACTACTTCTTTTCTTTAACGACAAAGTATTTTAATTCAATATTTTTAATACTTTTGAATACTTAATAACACAATTTCCCAAACCGTAACAAATGTTATTAAATTCTTCTTAAAAATGAACATTTTTGCATTGGTATATAGAAGATATATACATGAATTATGTCTGAAATTGAGGAGCCCCATAGAATGTGGGAGTAGACCTCAGCTTTATACAATGGATAGTGATTCTTTGGAGCCGTCGCTCTCAGATTTCCATAAGTTTCTTCACTCTCACTCCAACTTTTTCTGATTCTTCTCTATTTCTTTTTTCAACTTTTTTTTTCAATTAAAAAATTAAAGAAAAAAAAAATGGTGCTTTATATATAAATAGACCTTCTTTAATTAGTAGGCTGCAACTGTCATTTTCCTTCTTTATTTCTGAATGTCACAACGGATTGAAAAAAAAAAAAAAAAAAAAGGGTTTGATCCTCATATCTCTCCCTCTCTCAGCTTTCTTTGAATTTAAATAATCCTAGTATTTTTTTAAAATATATATATTTTGGTGTTTGGACTTAAAAAAAAAAGTTTATTTTGTTTCCTATACGTTGAAATTTGGTTCATTTTGGAACAAGAACATTCAAAATAAATTTAATTTTCGATCAATTTATCGATTTACATCATAATAATTTCATTAAATCTTAACAATATTTTTCACAATAAGTATTAAATTGTAAAGTATATAGATTAAATTATTACTTATTAAAATTCAATTACTAATGCTCAATTTGGTAATCATTTGGTAAAATTAAGTTTATAATACTCCTCCCACCTCTAATTTTTTTTATCTATCTTTTACTAAAACCAAGTCAAATTTTGAAAATTAAAAAAACGTGTAGTTTCTAAAAGAATTGTTTTTATTTTTTTTGAAATTTGGCTAAGAATTCAACTCTTGTGTTTAAAAAAATATACAAACAATGGTAAGAAATTGAGAAGAAATAAATTTAATTTTCAAAAATCAAAAACAAAAAAACAGAATAATTATAAAAAGAGTGTCAAATTATTATAAATTTAAAAATATATAGATAAAATTGTTATTTTTATGAAAGTTGAGATTACAGATTATTTTTTAACCAATATTATGGTATATTAAAGTTTGAGTAAAATAATGTGTTTCTATTTTTAAGAATATAGCATGAGAAATGGGGATGAAAATTGGAAATTTCAATTTGAAAAT
Organism: Lagenaria siceraria; assembly: GCA_002890555.2. Lineage (NCBI taxonomy): Eukaryota > Viridiplantae > Streptophyta > Magnoliopsida > Cucurbitales > Cucurbitaceae > Lagenaria > Lagenaria siceraria. The sequence continues at coordinate 18,454,110 of CM016487.1, forward strand.
CGGAGTAGATATATCACAAAATCCATATAAATATAATATAAAAAAACATCCAATGTTGGTATGAAACTTACTTTTTTTTTTTTTTTTTTTTTCCTTTTTTCTAGAAAAAAGTGTTAATATTAGAGAAAGACATTCTTTAATTAGCAGGCCGCAACTGTCATTTTCTTCTTTATTTCTGAAACCCACAAAGGGATTGAAAAAGAGGCTCGATCCTATCTCTCTCTCTTACCTTTCTTTGGATTTAAATAATAATAATATATATATATTTTTTAATATTACTTTTATTTCTATATTTTTGTTTGCTATGATTCATTTTATAAATTCATCTACTTTCAAAAGGTTGATTTTCGTGTACTTTCAACTTTAATTTTTTTTTTTTTAATTTTTAAACAGTGATTATTTTATTCTTTTAAAAATGACATAGAAATGAAAATGAAGAGACTAAAATGTCTATATTTTAAACATACGAGGGACCAAATTGAATATTTTGAAACTAAAGGACTAAAAAGAACAAATATTAAAATATAATGACTAAAGTGAACATTTTGAAAATATATATAGAGATCAAAGAATCAACATCAAAGGTATAGTAACCAAAAGGATATTTAAACTTATTTTTTTAGTAACCAAGAGTGATACTTAATTTTTTTTTTTTTTAATTTTAGTGTTAACATTTATATCTCGATAATGTATATGTTTTTCTAAAATTTGGTAGTTTTGGATTAAAATAAGGTGTTTCTATTTTTAAGAATATAGCATGAGAGATGGGAATGAAAATTGAAACTTTCAACTTCAAAATTGGAAGAGATGTATCACATAATGATATATGTTATTAATATTCTAATGGTATATAGATGTCGTAGATTATATATTCTCAAATATTTTTTTAGTATCTTTATCAATATATTTATTTTTGTATATCATGTAAACTCTACAAATAGTTATTATTGGAACCTTTGAATGATACAATTGAATTATGGTCCCGACATTCTCCTGCGATCTGACAACGCCATCTTTACTCGAAACCAACAAAGGTTCTTTCAGCATTGAAAAAACTAAGGATCAAGGCACCTACCACAGAATGACAATGTTATGAGAAATGTTAATGCAATTCACATAACATTATTTGAAACAAATAAAATAATAAGGATAACAAACACAAAACATCAGAGATTGTTAACCTAGTACGGTGCAAAATCACCTACGTCTGGGGTAGAGTGCCCAGAAAAGAGAACTTCACTAATATGTTTAATAAGCAATTACGATGCAGAATTTATCTGTAATTGTGATACAATTACAAAGACTCTCGTACAACTTGATTATACAATATCATTCACCTAGGCTTTTCCTAGATGCGAGATTCTCTCTTGATGACTTAGGCTCCCCCTAAGTGCTGATATCAGTGAAGAGACACCTTAGGCTCTTGGTAAGGATGACATCCTTCTTAAGATGCTAAAGATCCCCTCAAGATGTGAGACTCCCTCTCACGTAATCTTTGTCTTTCCTCCTCAATGTGAAGAACACTTCACTTGTATGGTTTAGGCTCCCCCTTAGCTCGATTATATCTCAGTAGAACAAACACAACCAAAGAACAGTCTCAGCTCATATATCAATATCATTGTATTCAAAGAACAACCACCTCTGAGCTTGAGAGAAAACGAAAACACACTTTGAGAGGAACACAAGACACGGCGTGCACACTCTTCTTTTCTGCAAAAACTAAAACAACTAACCCTAATAGGTTCACGCACGACATATAAATACGCAAAGCACTAGCGTCCATGATGCCTTACCTTCCAAAAATAAGCACGCACACGGAAGGCAACAAATTTGCAAAAGAATAATGCATACAAGAAATTTCAAAAATGAAAAGATACGTAGAGACAACATTCCCAGATAGTATCTCTCCAATCAAAGCGAGAGATGCTGAGACATGTCACAAGATATCCTTTCTCCTTAAACAAATATTATCAATTCATTATTCTAACAAGCATGCTTTGTCTGCATTTACATGTTTCCTAGGAAAATTTCCAAAACGTCACCCAACATAGAATTGTTTTAAGCTAAGCGAAGCACACTTAACTTTAAAGTTCCTATGATTGAACCACCCAAAAAGAAAGTATACCTTGTTGGTATAGGTAGTAACTTTCAATTCTTTTAAGCCTTTCTTAACCATACTTTCACATCCTCAAGATCCCTCTTCATTCAGATGTAATCTCAGTTCATTCATGTCCCCCACCTAAACTTGGGGTGTTATATTCCCCTTCTTTATAATTTAAATATCATTGATGCCAAAAAAATGGATGGTATAGTAGAGAGTAGTATGGAGTGTTTTCAAATTACATTTGACAAATGAATCTTGTCTCTTATGTAGGCTTAGTTTTATGTAACGGACATTTAGATTCACTAGAAATCTTAACGTGCGTTGCACGTGTAATGTAATTTAACGTAGATATTCTTTAAGTTTAAAATTTAAGAATAACATTTTTTAATTCTAAAATTTTATTTGACATCTATTTTGTTTTGTTTTATTGTTTTAAGTTTTTAAAAACAATGGCTAGTTTTTAAAATAAAACCACAATTAATTTTTATTTGATATTTGTAAATATTAATTTAACTTTAATTAAGAAAAACATGTTATCATTATTAGATGCAAGTTTAATTTTCAATTATCCCATTTTTATCTATTAAAGATAAAATAAATGTGAAAAAAAACCCCACAATAATAAACATAATGCCATTTTGCAATTAATCAAAATACAAATACATGAAACTATATAATAACATAATGTCGTAAGATACCGAAAGACTTTTAGTTTATTTGAAAAAAAAAAAGTCATAATCACGTTTTATTAATTACATGACTTAGCAAATGCAATGATATGCAACATTTATAAAATTAAAATAAATAAATTTGAAAAAAATTTGAGACATACCATGAATGATTCATTTGCCACAAAAGAAAAATAATTATTTTTACTTTCCAATAAATCAAGGAACAAACACATGAGAGAGAATGCAAGATACCTTATATTATAATGAATCATTATTTATTTTATTATTTTATATTTATTACATCAATTTATATTTCATACATTTAAATAGTGTATAGAAAAAAATAGTGTTGTTTTCAAATATAGAAAAATGAACAAAACTATTTACAAATGATTATACTCATTTAGATAAAAATTGGTTTTAATGCCTTTGATGGAAAATTTGTAAAAATTAATGAGAGAGACACAAATTAATGAATAGAAAGTGGGAGTGGTAAATTTTTCGTGAGAGTAGGGAGAGACAAGGAGAGAGAGAATTTGGAGAGATACTAAAGATAATTTAGGTATTATATAATAAGACTTTGGACAAAATTGTCCTAAAAAGATTCTCCATCTAAGCCACTTTTAATATAGTAAAGATAATTGTTCCTCTTTAATTCACGAAACCGTCGAGTCGTTATTCTTCGAGTGGGGATCACTACCACTCGGCCTAATGTAAAGGTCTAATGATCTTCTTGTTAGGAAAAATCTTCCACTACTACAACAGGAATAAGCAGAAAAATAAAAAAAAAAAATTAAAAGAAAGAAAATAAAACTAGGAACAAAAAAATTAACGTAAAAAAAATTCCAAATCGGAGAAAAAAAAAACTGCGTACCAGAAAAAATGTATATATATGTGAAAAATTATTACAATCACGCAAAATAATTTGTTATCCCGATCACAATTACAAAAGCACTTTCTCAAAACTTTTATACTACTCACACTCTTTAATCTCACTCTCAAACCAGAAAATATACTATAGACTCATTTTATAATATTTCAAGACCATCATTTTTTTTTTTAATTTTTTCCATGTAAGATAATGGCACTTCTAACTTCCTTGGTATTGCTAAGTTCTCCCTGGATTCTGCAAAATCCACCCGCTTCTACACAACTTTATATAATAAATTTTGTTGATTGATATATAATTCAAAATTTAATTTGTATATAATATATAAATATATAAAGAATGGAGAGCAAGAGAGATCTCATCTTTCAGCTCGATTTTACTAACAATTTCGACAAATTTTCAGTTTAATTAAAAAATAAAATCAATTACAAAGATCAATAGTCTTGTGATGCCATTGTTTCAAATAAAAATAAAAAAAATAAAAACTTGTGATGCCATCTCATTTTATTCTCTTCTCTTCGTTATTATTTATTCTGCTCCTGTCTTTTTCCAAAAAGAAAAATGTTTTTTTTTCCCGTAAACAAGAAAAGAAAAAAAAAAAAAAAGAATGAAAACACAAGTAATCGGTGGAATTTTTTATTCAAAGATTTTGGACTTTTAATTAAATTGAGTAAAGTATATATTCAAAAAAATATTTAATTTTTATTCTTTTTTTGTTTTTAAATGGCACTTATTTTCTTACGATTTCCTATCTTTCATTAAAACAAAATTATTTGAATTCATGTGAAAACAAAAACAATGGTTTTTATCTTTTAAAATTTTGCTTGAATTTTAAAATATATATATATATATATATTATTAAAAAGTAATGACTTTTTTAGTATAATAGATAAAAGAATTCTAACTTTAGACCTACTGATTGATTTATATTAGTTGAGTTATATTCACTTACTCATTTTAGTATAAAAATAATTATTTAATAATACATCGGTGGTAAAGTTTGACAATTTTTTTTAAAATTAAAATAACTTTATTGAAAATTTTAAAGATGGAAGGACAAAAATGAGGATAATGTAAAGATATTTTGCCTAGAAAAACACGAACATTCAAATTGTATATATAAATCCTAGCAACGAATCTATACCTATATAGCTCAAGAAATCAAGATTTATATGGTGAACAAAAATTTAAGATGTCCCATTTCATAATTATTTAATTTTTAAAAATTAAATTTATAAAAATACTCATACTATCTCTGTATTTTATATATATTTTCAAAAATTAAGTCAAATTTTAAAAATTTTAAAAATATTTCTAAAAACTTATTTTTTTTTTGAAATTTGACTAAGAATTCAATTCTTGTATTTAAAGAAAATGTAAATTATTCTAAAAAGTTGAGAATGGAATAGGCTTAATTTTGAAAAACTAAAAACGAAAAATGAATTAATTACCAAATATTTGTATTCACATTGCACATATTGTTCAACTAAAGAAATGGGAAAAAAATTAACTAAAAATATAAAGGTTAAGATATTATTTTGGTCTTTATACTTTGAAGTTCGTTCAATTTTAGTCATTGTACTTTCAATTGTCCAATCTTAGTCCCTATACTTTTAATAAATCTAAAATTAGTTCTCATTGCTTGTTTATATTATTGACAAAAATGTCAAACTATTTACAGAAAATAGCAAAAAAAAATAATGATAGACATTGATAGTATCAGCATATATTAGTAATAAACTTCTATCATTTCTATCACTGATAGAGCCTGATAGACTTCTATCAGTGATGGAAAATTTGAACTATCTAAAAATCTAAAAATTTTGTTATTTTGTGTAAATAGTTTCCTTTATTTTTCTAATTTTAAAAAGTTTCCTTGATTTTTCGAAATTTTTTTTGTTTTATTTTAGCATTTTTCCTATAAAATTTGAAAATATTTTCACATATTATATTTGCTCGTATGAAATTATTATGATTATTTAACTAATTTCGATAAAAGATAACTATGATGGACTAAGTTTAAGATTTATTGAATTGAAAGTACATGAACTAAAAATGGACAATTAAAATTATAAAGACTAAAATTAAACAAATTTCAAAGTTTGGGATCAAAATAGTATTTTAATATAAATAAATAAATGCATAATGTATGACTTAATATAATATAAGATAAATATATTATTTGTTTGTTTAGTCATTTATTTATTTATTTGATAATGATGATTATAAGAGATAGGGACATGATGGTCGGAGATGGGAAGCAAAATCATGAAGCATGAGCATTGGATGCAATTATATTTCATCAGAGTGCGTAACTATTTTTCCTTTTTTTTTTCCTTCTTATTATTTGTTTTTTTTTTTATTATTAAAACTTAATTTCACATTTCCCCACATTAATCAATCATCTCTCTCTCTCAATCCTTTTTTTTTTTTTAATATTATATGTCAATTCTTAAATTTAGATTTTCAATTTTGCTTTTAACTTCAGTGAATCCGATTTTCTGTCCCTTTAGTAGAAGATTTAAGGCATATGCAGATTAAATATTTGAACTATACTCAAATTGATATCTAAATTATACAATTTATTTATTTGACTTTGATTATTTAATTTTTTTTTAAAATTAAAAAATTAGTCATATAAAAAATTTTATTGTCTATCAACGATAGATTGTGATAGAATTCAATCGCTTGAGCGATAGATAGCGATAGAAGTGCGATAGAAGTTTACGATAGAAGTTTATCGCTCAAGCAATAGAATTTTATCGCGTGGTCTATTGTTAATAGACAATAAAATTGTTCTATATTTGTAAATAGTTTGATATTTTTTCTGTTTATAGTAATTTTCCAATAAGAAACATATTTATTTATTTATTTAATGAAGAAACATATTTAGGTTTTTTTTTTTTTTTTTTTTTATATATATGTGCTTTTGAAGAAAAATAGAAATAGAAAAACATGGTGGGAGTCAAAACAGGCAATAATTGGAGGAGCAACATGAGAATATAGTTGACTATTAAAATTGGGAATTTAGAAAGAAATGGGGGACCAAAAGGAAAAGAATGAGAATGGGAAACAAAGTAGTGTGGTCCTTTAATCTTTTAAGCTTTCGATTTTCCCCCTAACATGCGGTGAAATCCATGACAATCCAAATGGTCCCGCTTTATAACTCATTTGTAATTATGGTATTGAAATTTCTCATCAATATGTCACACAATTTTTATCCATATTTTTAGATTTACATAGATTAAACATTGACAAGAAAAGTAAACCAACGTTTTTATTATATTATAAAAAAATTCATGAAACATTAAAAATGCATCAATATTATCAACATTTTAGTAAAATTGAGATTGTAATATTTACATCAACATCAATATTTTAAATCTTGCTTATAATTTCATAATAATTTTTTCTTTTTGCAAAGGTATTAGATTAAATATGAGGAGTGGGGAATCAAACCTCAGATCTCAAAGTTGATAATATTTTTTAAATATGAACATCATTTTATTTTTAAAAAATATCGACGTGTCAAACAATAGATATAATGAGTATTCACATTCTTGTACTACCTTAAATTTTCGTGATACCACCACCAAAATACACATGTTTACCTTGCAAGGAATATTCTTTGCCAAATAAACTGATTTGGTAAACATAGAAGAGTAAATATATATTTGGGCATCTTACAAATCTCTAAAGTACGGTGGTAGTTGCAATTATACCCTTAAACTTTTAATTGTAAAAAATTGAGCCTTTAAAGTTATTCAACTGTTAAAATTGGACTCCCAAACTTACATAATTTTAGAAATTGTAACAATTGTATAAGTTTGAGGATTCACTTTTTACCATATGGGGATTCAATTTCTACAACTATTATAGGTTTGAGGACTCGGTTCTTACCATTGAAAATTTGAGGATGTAATTGCAACAATTAACATACATCGAATGATATTCATCTTGACAATTTTTTTTTTTTTTTCCTTTTTGGCTAAATGCATAGGTAAAAGTTGGGTTTTCTTTTTTATTCAAAAATAGATTTTTTTTTTTTATTAGAAAATGGAGAGAAAGTCCAAATGCAAATAAAGACATATATATCCAAGTCAAGGAGGTTCCCCCCACATTCAAATTAGGAATCCTACCACCAAATTAGGGGAAAAATGAAAAAACAAAAAGAGAAAGGGAATCCTAAGCCTAAAGCAAACAATCTCTATCACAAACCAAAATGATACCTTATTATTATTATTATTATTATTATTATTATTATTATTATTATTATTCACTCCAAGACATAAAAAATTGGCTACATTGTGGGACCCATTTGATCTTCACAATTGCCACTCAATAAATTTACAACCTCTTCTCCCTTTTTCTTATTGCACAAAATAATATGATGATTAATTGGATCTCATTCTCATCTCTTTTTCATCTACTTTCACACTGTACTATAGCCTATAGCCTTCCATTCCCACTCTTCCCAAATCTATTTTAAAGAAAAATATCAATTTATATCCGTAAACTTTAAAACTGCTTCAATTAAAACTTTGAAGTTGAAAATTTAATCTTTTGTAAGCATTTCAGTTTACACCTTTCATTATATTTTGTTCGAAAAAACATCATGTAAGACTTTACACTTTCATAAGTGAATCATTTTAGACATTCTGTTATGTTTTCTTTGAGAATTGTCCATGAATCAATTTTAATCCTCCATTTTTATAAAACTGACATTTGAAGAAGTTTACACATGTGTGACAATTGAATGAATGGATATTGATTTGTCTATGAAAAATTATAAGTTTAATAGATACAAAATATAAGTTTCACACGAAATTTGGAGGATGGGGTATATTGACATACTCATAGGGGTATAAATTGATATTATCCCTCTTCTTAAATATTATTTATTTTATTCTTTCAAATTCATTAGAAATTTATATATGTTTCTAATCCTCCCTTAAGCATAGTTTAAGTAAATAAGATATTAATTATCATCTTAAAAATCATTGTTATTTCAATTCTCTATTTAAAATTTGTTAAATTGAAAAAAACAAGTGTATATGTATTTCTAAAAACATTTTTCAATAAAAAATTTTTTAAAAACTAAATGTGACTTTTAAATTATGTCCATATTTTTTAGTACAACAAATGAAGATATAAGGGTTTGAACGTTTGGTTCATCTAACAACATTTTTATTTTTATTTATTAAAGATTTTTGTCCGTTTCAAATTATTATCATGGAAATTTTCTAAAGTTATCATGTTGATGAGGTAATCTATCTTGAATTTTGTAGTAATCTATCATAATTTAAATAATATATCATAGAAATAATAGTTAAAATATAAGCATAAATATAGTAAAAAGTAGAACGCAAGTCAATTCTTTCCATGTTTGGTTAGTTCGTAATGGCTATGTGTATATATATTGGGAAAGATTCGTCACGGTTATGATTTAACTAACAGTAGCTGGTCAATTTTATAGATATAATTAAAATGATGTTTCAAAACAATATAGAGAATTTTTCACAAAAGAAAAATATCAAACTATTTACAAAAGAATAGCAAAAAATACTGCATCTATTAGTGGTAGATTTCTACTATTTCTATCACTGATAGACTTCTATAAGTGTCTATCACAATTATCTAAAAATTTTTGCTATTTTGTGTAAATAATTTTTCTTATTTTTCTATTTTTAAAAGATTTTCCAAAAATATATCATTAAAATGAAACTCGTGGGTTAATAGAATACTTGAAGTTTAACTCATAGTCATCTACCCCCAAATTGTACCTAAAGAAAAAGAAAAAAAAAAAAAGCTTATAGTCATCTAGATTTGTGTTTATATATGATACTTGAACTTAAAAATTTCTAATCTCAGTTCCACAAATTAATGTATTCTATTGAGTTGTTTTGTTTCTTCAATGTAATTTATGGACCTGGAAAGTGGGTGTACTGAAAGATAAGGTAAGATTTGGGAATGGTTACATACAATTTTAGTCTTTGTCCTAGTCAATATTCTGCCAAGAAAGTTTAAAAAATCAATAGTTTTGATGTGCGACGAAAAGAAGTTAAAGTTTTATTTGAATCTTAAGGTCAATTTTGGTCGGGAATGACTGAGAAAAACTATTATAGCAAATTGCCAAAAAAAAGTGTTAATTGTGAAAGATGCAATTTTTCTTTATTATTTCTAATAATTTTGCAAAATTCAATCCCTATATAAATATGAAATTGTTGGGATTTTTAATTTTAGAACGTAATGCATAAATATCAATAGAGAATTTGGAATTAATTTTGAACGTGTACTTAGATGCATAATTCTTAGGTGCATCTCGGACATCAACGATATTTGTGCATCTCACTAAATTGTCCAATCGTAATTTACCATATGCAATTTTTTTTTTATTTCTTTTTTTTTTTTGCATATTTTAATTTCTTTTTTTTGAGTGATGACAGTAAAACGCCACACGCCCAAGATTTGGCACCTAATTGCCCTGACACTCCCCTACATCCCCTGCGACTTGACTGCATCATCTTTGTTTATCTTATTGCTTCTATTAGTGAAGACTATCCCCTACAAACCAACACGAGTCCTTTCGGCATACTTTGTCCTCACTCACATGCATCTTGAGAAAATTCCCAAGAGGTCACCCACCATAGAATTTCTCCAAGCTAAGCAAGCATGTTTAACTTTGGAGTTTCTACGATTGAGCCATCCAAAAAGAATATGCACCTTGTTGGTTAGGTAGTAATTTAACTATCAATTCTTTTAAGTATTTCTTAACCATACTTTCATATGCTCAAGATCCCTTTCATTCGGATGTGATCTCGGTTCACTCATGTCCTCCTCCTAAACTTGGAGCGTTACAGGTGCATCATGGGATGCACTCAAGTATTACTCATTTCATTTCAAGTATTTATATCCTAAATCAACTTATTATATAAACTCATTTTTCCAAAATCTATTTTGAGTGGTTACTAAACACTTGAATTCTTTTCAAAAAAAAAACTTATTTCTTAAATTAAATACTTGAAAAGATATTTCAAACATACCCTAGATACTCATAATTATTATTTATATGAATGTTTAAGCGCTTTGAAGTATTTAGAAAATTTTTAGAATCACACTTTCAACTAAGTATTCATGCCATGAAAGTTTTGGTTTTAATGAATAATTATCAATACTTCTCACCCCAAACGTCACTTAAATTCACCCCTAAATCACAAGCAACAAAACAATAATAATATTTTTCTTTATTTTAGTATTATTGGAGTAGGAAAATTTGAATCATAGACTTTATAGATACTAATACACCCATAGGCCAATTGAGCTTATACTGTCTTTGAAAAAATAATAATATTATTATTATTATTACTAGTGACACAAAAATTTACGTAAGCAAACCACTCCGAGTAAAGGAAAAATCTTAAAGCTTCCTAATTTGTAAATATATTAGTATTTACTTATCAAATAATAATTTTTTTTAAAGAAAAAATTATATCCAAATGAGAAAGCGTGATGCAACCTAAGTAGCTTCAAGGAGTAAATCCTCCAAGAATCAAGTTTGTGAATCTTTTATTAGAATGATAATGTACCGATACAAGGAAGGAAACACTCTTATTTATAACGTTAATTATAACTAGGGTAAAAAAGAAATTAACCTAGGATATTACCCAATCAACCCTATTCTTCATTCATCACATAGAGGAAGAGCATTGGGCCTTGGGCTCGACCCCTCAACCTTAGCCATGCATGTTGAGGCCAAGAAGCCCATATCTGACAGGGCGTTTCCAACACGCCTCGATCTAGTAGGTCAAAAACTACTATAAATATATTGTTATAACTCTCCAAGAGGTAACTAGAATCCCACTCTCAAACTCTCTAGTTTCTATACCCCTTCACTCTCTTCTTTAATCATTAATGGAACGTGTGTGGCAAGTATCACACTAGTGTGTGAGTTTTCCTTTTTTGCCGCGTACATTCTTTATCTCTCTTAAAAAAGATTCATTAACGATATCACGTGAAGGTTAGACTATTTTTCCTGTTCCGATTTTGCCTCTAGTACTGGACACTTGATGTACATTGATTTTTTTTTCAAACTTGTTAGTCTATATGGGCCTTAGATAAGGAGTGTTAGATGTTTAAAATTGGGCTGACTAGATAAATAGCAAAATCTAAAGTTTCATTTGGAAAAATAGCAAAAACTTTTCAAAATTGTAAAAATAACAAAACGATTATTTTAAATAAAAAATACAAATGAGCAAATACCTAAACTACCCCTACACACTCAAAATGATAAAACTCAAGTCAGAAACTACAACAAATTCAAAAACAGGAAATACACTGTATTGAAAGGTATTCTAAAAGTCCCACCAAATCCTAAATCAAATCAGTGATTTAATTGAAGCCAACCCATATCACAAAAACCAAAAGTTTAACAATAACCACGAAACAACCCCATACTCACCTAAACACTTTGGTCGATTCCTTCGATGACCACACGATGGCGAAGCTTGCGATCGGCGACTTCGTTATCATAGCAGAGATAATTTCAAATTTGAATAGGGAGAAAAATTAGGAATTAGGGAGAAAAATTAGGAATTAGGTAAAAAAATCAGAAATCAAACACAAATACATTGTATATGTAAATAGTGCAGAAAAATTTCTAAACAAGGGCCAGAGACTAATTTAAATATGATAACAGTTGATACAATATTTCTAACACAAAATGCAATTACACTGTATATTTATAGTTTTAAAAGTATGAAGGATAGATTTAAATAGATAATGGTGAAAAAAAATCAAGAAAAATCTTAAATATAAATTATTGATAATTTTTTGTTTATAACAGAAACAATATTTTGTTTATTTAATTAGAAACCATGAAAAGTGATGTATAAAATCATTTTCTAAAGTAGTTATCAAAAAAAGGAAAAAATTTGTTTATTTTAAATCAGGTGCTAAAATAGTTATCAAAATCTAGTTTGAATATTGAAAATTGATTCAAATTCAAAAAGATGGTGAAATTCACAGAATGAGGCTCAGATTCAGTTTTAAAATAAAATTTATTAAATTGTAATTTGATTAAGTTGGCTATCAATCAAGTTCCTCATTTACATTGTATTTATATCTTGGTTCTTAATCAAGTTCTCCACATACACGGTATTTAATGGTTCAGACATACGAATCAACTAAAGATAAAACAGATATTATGAAAAAGTAACCCATGTGTCTTGCACACATTTTGCCATAAATCTTATTATTTCCTGTTTTTGCTAAATATCCAAATAAAACCTCATTTTTTGTTATCTCGTCCAATTTCTCTTTAAACATGTGCAGTTGCAAATATTGCAATCAGAACTAAAATATCAACAGATATAGCACAATGCAAAATAATGTATAGATATAGCAAAATTTAGATCTAGCTCTCGGAGCCCATCAGTGATAGCTTATATCGCTAGTAGGAGTCTATCAACAATAGAGTCTACCATTGATAGATTTTGCTATATTTGCAATTCTTTAAAAATGTTGCTATACAATTAAATTATTAACCCTAAAAGTGCTACTCATTGCAATTACAATTAAAATATTGAATCTCACAAAAATAATAATTTTGATCGCATTCTCATTTGATAATGAATTTGTTTTTAGTTTTCAGTTATGAAATTTATGTTTGTTTTCTCCTAAAATTTATACTATGAATTTCATATTTCTTCAAGAAACACTTGATGTCTTGGTCAAAATTTAAAAACAAAACTAACAAAAGTTTTTAACACTATTTTCTTTTGTTTTCAAAATTTAACATTAGTTTTTGAAAATATTGTTGAAAAGTGAATAACAAAACAAAGAAACTTATAGGCAAACATATTATTTATAAGTTTAGTTTTCAAAAACCAAATGGTTTATTAAATGGAAGCCTTAATTTTTTTGGTTTTTATTTTTGAAAATTAAGTTTATAAATGCTAATTCCATCTATTGATTCTTTTATTTTGATAACTACTCTTTTAAGAGTATTTTTAAAAAACAAAAGTAAGTTTTAAAAATTAAAAAAAAATGTATGTAATTTTTAAAATTCTGTTATTTTTTTTAAATTTTTTTTGTTAAGAATCCATAAGTTTTAGTTAGGAAAGATAAAATAAATAGTAAAGAAGTTGTAAAAAAATTATGAAAAACAAAATGGGACTTACTTTAAAAACTTATTTTTTGTTTTTGGAATTAGACTATAAATTTAAATGTTTCTTTGAAAAAAAATTGTAACCAGAAATTGAGAGGAAACAAACATAAAACTCAAACAAAAAAAACTAAAAACAATAGTTATCAAACCGGCCTCAATAATTAGTTTTAAATATTTAGTTGAAAAATAAGATTAAAGATTTCATTTTAACAAAAATCAGTAAGAAAAAAAAAAGTACTTTTGATTATATATTATACAAAAGTTTCACATTATTCATCTCTAAAATTTTAAATTGGCATCAGGATAGTCTATGCCGACGTTTTTTTTAGTTTTTTCAGTACTTTTTTCCGTCGGGGAAAGTAGGATTTTTTTTATTGTTAATGATTATTCAAATTATATTCTATTATATGTAATTTTTATAGAATATAAATGACTAAATTATAGAAAATACTTCTAAACTTTGTATTGTATTTCAATCACAACCCTGATCAATAATGCCTTTAAACTTTTAAAAAAAAAGTTTAAAAAATATCTTTACCATTAATTTTGAACATAAATTATTAGAATTTTATTTCAAAAATAATACTACTAAACTTTCAAAAATTACCATAGTACTTTTAAATTTAAAAAAAATGCGACAAAAAAATATCTTTATTGTAAGTATATGAATAACATCCTTCCTGTGACATTAGAAGAGTTACTATAAACCAACACAACATTATTCAAAACTAAGACAAACTTACAAACTTACATTTAGTTAGTTTTAGTCATCATTGCAATTAGTGCACCAATAGAACAATGATTTCAATAATTAATCCAATTTTATTTTTAAACATTTTAAACACACTTCATAAAGTTGATTGTTGAAAAACTTATTTAATTGACCTAGAGTCATTCTAGGATGATCTAAATTTGTAAAATTATGGTGAAACCGAAACTAATTTAAGTTAAAATCACGTTAAAAAAAATATAACTAAGCACATAAAATTTTCTAATATCTTCTAAAAAAAAAGTGTTTTAATATTTAAAAACCACTTTTATTTAAAATGTAATTCTAAGGGAAAAAAATACTTCTTCAAAACAATGAATAATCCAAAAAGTATTTTAAAGTCACCCTAAGTTAATTAGAATATCTTTTTCTTTTTTTCTTGAGTTTAAGAAATTATGGTGAATCAAAACTTCTCTATTTTTGAAATGGTAGTTAGTATAATATCTCTATTAAGATATGCTCAGATTAACACATCTATTTTCTTTAATCACTCAAAACTTATTGGTTGCTAAATTTTTTTATTATATTTATTTAGAATATAACTTTTCGTCTTTCCAAGTCATACATAATTCAGGTCTATCTTGATGTGTTAGATCACTCAATCTACCATCCTAACATTTTCGTGACATATTATTTACAAAATGACTTATTAAATCGTCAACTTAAACCTAGTTTAATTGGTTAAGAAACATACACTCCAACTAGATCAAAGATTCGAATTTCCTGATATCAAAATCAAATATTTAGAAATATAATTGAAAATCTTGAATATAGTACTAAGTCAACCATCATAAACAAATCATTTAGAATTTAATCATAGACAAAATAGAAAAACATTTGTCAAACTCCAAATACCAAAACCCTATGCATTACCTTTTTTTCCTAAAAACTTAAATTCATATAAAAAAAAAAGATAAATATTGTTTCTACTCCCGAGATTTTAAGTCTAACTTTTATTTGATTTATAAATTTCAAAATGTTATATTATTAGCCTTATGAATTTTAAGTTTAATTTTCATTTAGTCGTTACATTATTACCCTTGAGTTTTGAGTTTAGTTTTCATTTGGTCACCAGATTTCAATATTTTATGCATCTTGAAGCCTCTATAGGGACCAAATTGAAAGAAAACCCAAAAATCAAGGTAAAAATGTATATCATTTTAAAACTTTAGGGACCAAATAGAAATTAAACTTGAAATTCAAAGATAAAAAGTATAACATTTTGAAACCTAAAATCCGAATCAAATCTAGACATAAAATTTATAGACCAAAAAGTATTTTTTCAATATATATATATATATAGTAATTTGTGAGTAAATGTTAAGTTTAGATGAGAGGCTGAGCGTGCATGGGAGCAATGATCATAGCAGAGGCTGTCCAGACATTCGACAGTGGATGAGCAACTATATTTCTGATGCACACTGCCCCCCTTCCTTTTTATTTTATTTATTTTATTTTTAATATTACACATCAATAATCCTTCCAACCACATAATTTTCTCCACAAAATTACAAACCCAAAGTTTTCTTTTTCCCTTTGCTTTTCTACCCTTTCAATAAGTACTATTTATATTTAAATACTACTTTTATTCCTATACTTTTAACTTTAATTTATTTTGATCCTTATATTTTTAAGAAAGTGACTATATTTTTTATTAGATAACATAGGTTTCATCTCAAAACTAATTAATAATTAGATGAGTACCCATCTATTTTATAAACATTGTGAGGTCCCTAGTTTTTTCAACGTAGAATCCTCAACTAGATTCACTATTTTTGGATTAGATCTCAACTTTTCTTTTTAGATTTTGTAGGCTCTAATATCATATTAGAGAATATAGGATTATGAGAAAAATAAAGATTGAATTATTTAGAAGTACAAAGAATAAAATGAAGTAAAGTTGAAAATATTACGGAGATTGAAGGGAGTGGTGTGAATATATATATATGTGATTAAAATTGTATATAAACTAACTATTTAACAAACCACCACCATTTTAGCTTTTTCCTTTTTAATTAACAATTTTATTGGCAAACAAACAACATTTTCCCGACAACCCTAGCACCAAAACACGACACATACATTGTACATGCATGTTTTGAAATCGTAGGCTATTTTTTTTTTTTTTTTTTTTAAATAATAATAATTTAATTTTCTCTGTAGTGAACCACGTGGATGTTTGCATAAAAGTTCGTAGAGATCTGATAAAAGGCGATTAATTAGACGAAATTTCATGCTTAGTTAAAGCCTGACTCTTTGGAGAAAGAAAGAAAAAAAGTAAACTTATATATATAATGGTAGACAGAGAAACAACAAATGTGATTCAAGAATAATAATAATTTCTATAAACTTTGAGGACTAATTGGAAATTCAAGTCAAACTTCAAATTTTTACTTCTTCATAAGGATTATTGGACTAAATAGAAACGACTAACATCAAATTTCACAGGTATGTTTGTGATTTAGATAAAAGTAAAATATATACATATCCTCCCTTTTTTATTGCTCTTTCCTAATTGTAAAAAATAAAAATATATGGTAATCAATAAAATTTTATAATTGTCAATAATATTATGGTGAATATTAGAAAAAAAAATGTCAAACTATTTATAGAAAATAAAAAAAAAAAACAAAAAAAAAAAAACACTGATAGACATTGATAGACGTCTATCAGCATCTATTAGTGATAGATTTCTATCATTTCTATCATTGATTGACTTTGATAGACTTATATCAGCATCTATTACAACTATCTAAAAATTTTGCTATTTAATGTAAATAATTTTCTTTATTTTTCTATTTTTAAAAGTTCCACAAAAAAGTATTATATTTACAAACCAGCTTATTAAACATTAATAATCTTCTATTTTTTAAAAATTATTCAACAAGTCACAACAATATAATTATTTCTTAATAACTGTGAAATGGAATGGTGATTTAAGAACTTATATACTCTTATTAATATTCATATAATATTTTTTTATGTTTTTGTTATACATTCAACCGTGTAAAAATATTGTTAGCTACATTGTGACGATTTTTTTTTAGTATAATAATCTTAGAGATTTATGGTTGAGCTAAATTTACTTTTTTAACCTATTTCAACTCATTCATGTGTATTTGAAGAGAGAGAGAAAAATAAGGAAATACATGTGTAAGTGTATATTTGTTGCATTGGATCCTTCGCCGAAGTGCATAATTTAAAAGGTCTTTTTTTTCTTTTTTTATTTTATTTTATTTTATTTATGTCTGTCTTTTTTTCTCTCTCTCTCTACTTGGAAACACCTTGAGAGCTAAAATCCAAAGCATTGAAAATCAAAAGACAAAGAGTAAAGACATGTAGTGGCTTTGATAATTATATATCCCTTCTTTCAAATCTTATATTTTTCCCTATTATATATCATCATCAATTTCTTTCACACCACCTCCTCTCTCTCTCTAAATCTCTCAATTTTTTCTCCTTTTTTTTTTATAAAAAAAATTCCATGCACGTATGATTATTTGAATTGAAAATGGGTCTCTTCAATTCAAGTATTTTGCTCTCTGAAAATGATGTAAACGCTATGGAATTCACTTTTCTTCTTACATATGTCAATTCCAAAGAAGAAGAAGAAGAGAAAAATGGAAGCAACAACTTAGTTGTTGAAGATGATGACAATGGGTTCAAAACTCCAACATCTTTGGAGCATAAAATTCCCACAAGTCTCCGGTGTCCGATGGCGCCGAGGAAACCGAAACCTCGGCCGTTGACGAAGCGGAAGGCGGTGGAACGACACCGTTTGTTGCTGGATCTTTCCTCTGAGATTCAGTCTTTGTTTCCAGCTGATTTTCTTGTAGGCCTTGGTGGTAAGATCAAGAGGGTTAGACAATAAAGAAACAAAAACTTTCATCTATAACCAAAAAAAAAAAAAAAATGTACTACTTTTTTCTTCCTTTTATTTTTCCCTTTGCTTTTAGTTGTCAAAATTGATATTGTAGAAATATGGGGTTTCTGTGTTTAGATATGATCTCTCCTCCGGCCGTCCTCTCCGGCAGCGGCGAGATGCAACTTGTTAGCTTAAAGTCTGAATCTTAACATAATATCATAACAAAATTTATGAATGTTTCTCTTTTCTTTTTCTTTTGGTAATTGTCTTCTTCGCTGAATTATGGTTAGATTCACAGTGTATGTGTGTTTTAATCTGTTGGTAATTGAATTATCGATGTTTTGTTCGATAACTATTTGATTTTTTATTTTTGAAAATTAAATTTATATATTTTCTCTCCATTTCTTATAATGATTTATGTCTTTCTTAAGTAAAAAAAAAGTTGAATTCTTAGTCAAATTTCAAAAACTACTATTTTTTAGTTTTTAAAACTTGGTTTGGGACTTAATTTAGAGATGTAATGGATGTTTGAGACTTAATTTCAAAATCAAAGACCTCATTTAGTGGTAACTATTGGGTTTTTGGTTTTCGAAAATTTAGTCTATAAATACTATTTTTATCTCTAAATTATTTTTCATTTTGTTAACTGGTTTTTATCTATGTTTTCAAAAATCCCAAAGTTTGAAAACGAAAAAATCCCAAAGTTTGAAAACGAAAAAAAGAGTGTTTATAAATTTTTTTTTTTTTGGAATTTGACTAAGAATTCAACTCTTTTACTTAAAAATATGCAAACCATTAGAGGAAATAAGTTTAATTTTCAAAAATAAAATGGTTACTCAATCGACCTAAATGATTATCAAACAATGCTTAACTAATCTTATTTATTGAAGTACGTTTTAATTCAGATGGATAGTTTACTAATAGTAGAATAGTGGATAATATTATAATAAGTGTAATTGCAAAGCCAATGTATTAGAAAAAAATAAATAAATAAACACATAGGATTCTCATGTTCCATCAATGGCGTTTTTGAATGTCTTTTCTCTACAATATATTAATTGGGTCCCTTCACATAACTACAGTTGACTTTGTTGAAGAAAATGTGGTTTGGTTTTTTTTTTTTTTTTTTTTTATGTCACTTTGACTTACAGCAACTATTTCGTGTGCATTTCTGACCACATTTATTTAATAAAAAAGATAATATTTTTTTACGTGACAAATTATGATTGGACAATTAACGGATGCAACTAAATATTTTTATTTAAATTAGATAGTTTGGAAGACAATAAATGCAGAGAAACCATAACATCATTCACCATTGGAAATGATCTTTGAGAAAGGGAAAAGGAAAGAGCATAGGAGAAGGATGTTTTTCCTTTTTGCAGATTATTTAAAATTATTAAAAGGGGCTTAGCTTTTGAAAACTGCAAGGGTTATTATTATTATTATTATTCTACTTTTTTTCTTTTCTTTTTTTATTAATTGATTAATTTTTTAAATCTCACGCCTTTCCTCGAAATTAGATCATACTAGGATGCCTTCTTTGCAGCTTCCCAAAGGTCCAATCATTCCACTCTCAATTCCAATGTAACGAACTCTTTAACCTTTTTTTTAACCCATAATACATAATCGGTTAAATGGTTGTATTTGATTTTTAATTTTTAGTTTTTAAAATTTATGTTTCTTTTCTTTTCTTTTTTTTTTTAATTATAGTTTTCAACAGGATTAATGAAACACTTGAAAAATTATATTTTTTTCCGGTAATTATTTGGATTTCGTTTGGTAATTATTTGATATTTTATTTTCAGTTTTTGAAAATTAAGTCTATAAAACAATCATTCCACCTAAATTTCTTGTTTTGTTATCTACTTTTTAACAATATTTTTAAAAATCAAGTCAAATTTTGAAAACTAAAAAAAGTAGTTGTTAAAAGCTTGTTTTTATTTTTAGAATTTTGAATATGAATTGAACTATTGTACTTAAGAAAAATGTAATCCATTGTCAGAAAATGAGAGAAAATAGGCTTAAATTTTAATAACCAAAAACAAAAAATGAAATTGTTTTCAGACGAGACTTTAGTTTTTAGTCTTAGAAAATTAAGTTTATAAATAGTACTCTTATCTATATATATATATATATATATATATATATATATATATATATTCTGCGTTATCTAATTTCCTCTAATGTTTTAAAAAACTAAGAAAAAGTGCAAAAAGTGGTTTTTCCACAATTTTGTTTTTGTTTTTAGAATTCGGATGAGAGAATGATTCAAGTGTTTCTTTAAGAGATATGAAAAATATGATAAGAAATTTAGGGGAGAGCAAGCAAAAATTTCAAAAATAGAACACTAAAAGCAAAATTGTTACCAACGAAGCTCTAAATTTTAAAACTTGGTTTAGTTCTTTAAAATATTAATAGATAGTGAATAACAAAACATAGAAACTTATAAGTAGAAGTAGTATTAAAAAAAAAAAAAAAAAAAGAGTGGAAGTAGCATTTACAAACTTAATTTTTAAAAAACATACCATAATTAACACTTTTTTGCCTGCCTTTGAGAACAATCACCCCTTCCATCCCTACAAAGCTCTGTAAACCTTTTCGTTGATAAAAGATAGATAAACATGTTTATTTTTAGAAAGTGAAAAGGGGACACCAAGATACTTCCTGTGATTGGTAACCACCTCGACATTTAGAATGGTAGCCAAACATATTGATACGTCAGCAAGTAGGTTAAGAGAGAAAGCAATAGCCGACTTATCGTAGTTGATAACTTGGCTTGATGCCTTTTCATAAACAGATAGAATTCTGGCAACATCTTAAAATTAAGCTAAGATGCAACGGTTCTGAAGAAGAGAAAATTGTCATTTGCAAAAAAAGATATGAGAAATAGGAGGAGCGGGATCTAGCAATACGGATACCAGACAATTGATTCACATTCTCAACTTTCTAAAGAAGGCTTGTCAATCCTTCAACACATAAGAGAAAAAGATAGGGAGAAAGATGATCCTCCTGTCTTAGACCTCGAGATGGGTTAAAGGATCGTGAGCATTATCCATTGATCAGAATTTGGAAAGAGGCACAACTCAAGCCTATGAAAGGGGGTATTTTTAGGCAACAATTACATTATCTGAGATAAGTCTACCAAGAATAAAAGACTTTGGTTAACATAAATAATTTAATAATCAAGAAATTGTTTAAGTCTATTTGCAAGAACGATAGCAATAATTTTAAATCAAACATTACACAAGCTAATAGGGCGGAAGTTTGTCACCCTTCTAGGCTCCTTTCCTTTAGGTATGAGAACAATTTTCGTCTAATAATTGAAATATTGCAAAAGGATTCCTTTATTTAGGCATGAGAGGCGTGTTTATTTAACATCTCCACCAACAATGTGCCAATATTTTTGGTAGAACAAGGCTGGAAGACCATTTGGACCCGGGGCTGTTGATGGAAGTCAATAAGCTAAACATTAACTTTGAAAAAATAGGAAGGTAAAAACTATTTAGCTAACGAATGTTAAATGCGATGCTAAGACACTTAGAGTGACAACACTGTATGTAAAGATACAAAGTAAACAAAAATAACACAAGAGTTGGTAACCTAGTTCGGTATAATACCTATGTGTGGGAGGGCAGAGTGTCCAGGAAAGATAAATCCACTAACGAAAAGTAAAGAAATTACAACAATGTACTTATCTGTAGGCACACGCTATCACAGTAACACACATACGTTTAGCTTTACACTTTGAAATAACACTTAGGCTCCCTCTAAATGTGATACTCCCTCTCAATATATCGTTTTAGGCTCCCCTAAGACGATATACATCAATAGAACTCTACTATTATTGGTGAGAGAGATATTATTATAATTTTCTTTCTCTCATATTTAATCCAATTTGTTTTTTCACTCTTGGGCATCCAATTTGTTTTTTCACTCTTGGGCTTTTAGTTTAAAAAATTTCAGGCTTTTGGGTCTTAAAAAATAGTGATATAGTGATGTATAGTAGTAAATTTCAATGTGCTTTCTCAAATATATATATATTTGTTGATAGTTGTAAATATATGGAATAATGAGTTTGAGAATATTGGTTTTTAAAGTATATATATATAAATATATATATACTTTTAGATAATATATTTTTATAAATTTTGTCAATATGAATAAGTCCTAGATGAACAAAGATAGATTAAAGTCAAATTAATGCACCTTAGGCGTTGAAAACTTCATTGAAAATGGATTACGTCATTCAAAAAGGTTAAAGTTCATGTGCTGTACGTCTATGCTTAAATTTTGGAAAGACGCTCAAACAAGATGATGTAGTTAGAGGTCACTTGTTTATCTATGGCATTTATAAGAGTTATAAGACATATGGATTTTACATGAAGAACAAGTGCCTATTAGGGATATGGACGAAAGTGTTAATACTTTTGACAAAGATGATTACAATGATGTAAGGATTAACACAATCGAGTTTTTTGAAGCTACATGCACAATTTTGAATGAGATTCCAACTCCGTGTATGAAGCAAAAAAGGCATTGCATACTCTTGGAATGGATTATCAGAAGATCCATGCATGTATCAACGATTGTGTGATCTCATTTTCATTTCTTTTGATATAGGTCATTAGATATTGTGTGTTGTTGATATACATACAAATACAACATATATTTTAGACTCACTATATCTTAGTAGGCTAGATGATCTTAAACAAATTGTAAATATGTAAGTTTGTAAAATATTGTGTTATTTTAGTTAAATTTTCAATTCTTTAAGTTTGTTAAAAAGTTTGCATTTGTGTTATATATGTTGTTGTCTTTTATTTAGGACAATGAAGATGTATATGACCTAAAGTACTCATCGAATACAAAAATAGCAATACTACATGGTTCCCTGTAAAGGTAAATAAAGTTGAGTTATAATCAATTAACTATTATTACATATACAAAACAAATCTTAATTATTGTTATTTATTTATACATTTCAATGTCCTCGCCAAAAAGGTAGTGGGGATTGTGGAATGTGAGTATTATGTGATGAAGTTCATGAGAGAGGTTTTACATCATCCAAATACACATATCAATTCCCTTGTATGTCACTATTCTAGTTTGTTACATATTGTGAACTTAGTAATAATAAATTTATTGTAATATTTATTATTTATCTGCTTTGATGTAGTTTAATACTAAGAAAATTCGATGAGGTCCGAGTTGAGTGGGCGGAGCATGTGTCAAACTACACTTGATCGGATTGCACGATGCCGCAATATATATATTTGTTTGGCTTTCGCTCTAAATTTTTGGTATCCCTTAGGCATTTTGTGTAACTTTGTTTGGTTCTAAAGTTGTTGAAAAGTAGTGTTCTCTAAAATTTTGGTAGATAATAGACATTGTGTAGTTTTGAAACATATTATGTAACATTGTTTGGGTGTCAAGCTGTTGGAAATATTTTTTGAAATTTTGATAGATCTTATACATTTTGTGTAGGTCTGAAATATGTTATGTAGATCTATATTGAAATTCAATGGTGAATTGATCATCAAATATTGAAATGGTATGGCAGATTATGTTCTCTAGAAATTCGTCTTTGTTTTGCTAAGTATATATGTAGAGAAATTAATCGAAATAAAGGATGATAATTATTAGTATTAAAGAATCATTTATGCAGGATTTGGGTTCCATATTTTGCTGATAATTTGTTGCATGTTATATCAGATATGATGTCAGTATTAAACTGACATCGTAGTATACAACTATAATAACTATTAAACGTCGTATATACAAAACAACTTTGATTAATATCAATGTTAGTTTTCAACTATCATCCATGACTGATATTATGTTGAATAGAAATTGACATTGTACCCAACCATCATTGTATTATGTATGATAGTATGGGTATAATGTCAGTTCCTAACCGCCATCATACAAACCGCCATCAAATGTCTATGATAGAATGACAGTTTACAACCGGCAGAATAGTTGATGGTGGTTGAAAACCGTCATCAAAGATAAACTGTCATCGTATCCTAAGATGACACTAGATACAATAGCGGTTTGTAATCAGCCATCATATGTATACGATGACAGTGCAAAACTGACATTTAAAGCCAAAATTGTTGTTGTGTCCCTTAAAATTAGAGATTTAGATCTTCATATATATTTTCAAGAAGTTATACTTCGTGGTTTTAGGTTAAATTATAAAAATTACCCCTCAATGTTACCGTGGTTTAAAAAAACCTCTACTCTTTCAAGTTGTGATGTTATCTTTAAACTTGCATAAATATTTCAAAACTATTCTTAGAGTAGAAATTCGTTTGAATTTTGAATGGATATTAGGACTTGAAATGGGTGTGATGATGATTTAGAAAACAGTGTAGTAAGTGTTTAGTCTGAATTTTCATTCAAAGTCACCACCACATCATTCTTGAATGGAACAATCCCATTAGACCCACAATGCAAGTATTGGATCATCTTTGATTTATTTAGAATTAAACTAAAATACAAGGGTTAAGCGTATAAATACTTCAAAATTAAATGGAGATTCTTTTGGTGGGTCTTTAATATTCATGTTCTCCAATTAACTTTAGTGAGGTTAAATCTGAAGATAAAAGTCTTCCTTGTTATGACTTTGAACAAGAATATTCAGATTTGTAGGAACCTTCTTGAAAGATAGAGAATTGAGATAATTTTTGTAGATAACTTTTTTTTTTATCTACAAAGAGGCATCAATTGGCTTAAGCCATATATAAATATTCTATTTATAGTGACCACCTAGGGCCCCTCTAATTAAATAATATATACTTTTTAATATTTGATATTAAAATAAATATATTTAAACTATTTAAATCGATTCAAATATTTTAATTCTTCTAATATACATTTTCTTATTCGAATCTCATTCGAATATATATATATATATATATATATATATATATATATATTAATACATTAATAACCTTTTTTATATTTAATGCATTAGATACAATAAATACATATTCGCTAATTTATTTTATCAAATATATTAAATATTAATTTGGACGTTCAATTTTTCTTTCAACTAAATTGATTCCTAATTGTTTGTATGAGTTAACAATGAGACCTATAAGCCTACAGATTACTCCAATCATACAAGATTAAGTAACTAAACTCTTTAATCTCTAAAAATAATAATTAAACTCTTTAATTTCTAAAAGATTAATTAAACTTTTGAACTAATAAGTTTTCATTCATTGACTATAAGTCATTCCAGTATAAACTTAAATTAAAGTTTCACTCTTATGCACTATAGCACAAATTATGACGTCCATGGATCTATTCATAGTTACAAGCAAGTTGATTCTTCACGAATTTTTCTAAATTAAAATCGATCCCTAATTTTACCTCCGTAATTACATCTTACACATTATGTTTTGTCGATTCTCTAATAAAAAATTTGTTTGTGATCCAATTATAAATCAAGTTTCTCTTTGGTCAGTGAGTAGGTGGGGCCCATTATTCAAGTTTCGAAATTAGCAATTAAGAGAATTAATCGTCTGCTTACCCTATATGGGAAGTAGTAAATAATTCTATCTCGTGAAATTATGTTCCCAACGTCCTATTTTGTAGAGTACTCAAAATGGTAGGCTTAGTGAGTCGACAACTAGGGTTATTCTCACTCATGTAAATCAAAGGACGAGTTCTAATATGCAAAAGTTCATAACTCACCTAGGATTAAGATTGAGTATGATCATCCTAAATATTAATCTCTTCAATTAATGAATTTATAAATAGAGATAAATATTTCGCGTCCAGTTTTATACAATTGTTGTATAGAATACCCACACTCACATGTTTCCACATGAACGATTTGGATAAAACCATTAGTAATAATTACAAAGTGAGTTGTATCCATAATGTCACCAGTATTAGGCACCCCAACCTCATCCATATACTATGAACTTTTTAGGCTATTTCTTAAACATGATCCACTCGTATATGTCAAATTTATATTGTTCAAGATTGCACTGATATCCTTTAATTTTTACTGTAATGGATAATATAATATTGCTTCGTGATACCAAAATTCAGATAAGGAAAAATGCGCCTAACTTCACGTGACAACAAGGGTAAATTTGTAATTTAGAAAAGAGAGGGCCTACAAAACAAAAAAAATGGCTTCAATGCCAAAGTCAAAGATGGAAAATTGTAGAATAGAGAAGAAGTTAGAAGTTTAAGTTATATCATATGGAACTATACTGATATATTTATAGGGAATTTGATTTAGGGTTTATCTTAATCCTACCAGGATTAAATATTATCTTATCTTTTCTTGATTTTTAACTTATTTCGTCAGGTCCAAATTCACCCATAACATTGCGAATGAAATGATTTTTAAATAACACAATAATTGCGAGGTTTTTGGACACAGATCCCAACAATTCCAAATCTCAATTTTCATTTAACATTCAAATGGATTTCTACTTCAAAATAGTTTAGAACATCGATTAAGAGAAATATTATGCAACTTTCGAAAGAAGATGAATATTTTTTTTTAATTTTAATTTAAATTTGGTTAAATATATTTTCAACCATTGGACTGAATAGTACAATTAGAGAAAAAAAAAATATGAAATGAATATACTACAAGTCACATTACTTTGTTAAAATAAGATAAGTTGTAGATCTAAAAAGCTGAGATAGGTTGAAATATTAGAGTTGGGAAGAAGACGAGCATAGGAATGGAAGGCCATGCCATCCTGTCGAAGCAATATTACATCAATCAAATTGGAACTTTGTGACTGCACAGTTCAATCTTTGGCTCGGGGTCGATTCAGTAAAAAATGTTATGGTATAAAACACGGGTTATATTTTTTCCCAACAAATTTTAAGACGAGGGAAATAAAAAAGAGAATTGAAGACGATCAGTCAACATTAATTTTGAGTAATTAAAAATATATTTTAAAGTGATTTGAACCTGACAAAAGTGATTTCAACTATTTCAAAATGTTTAAATACTACTTTGGTCCTTATACTTTTGGGTTTGGTTCATTTTGATCCCTATACTTTTAAAATGTCTATTATGGTCCTTATACTTTCAACTTTGGTTCATTTTAGTCTATGTACTTTCAAAATGTTCATTTTGGTTCTTGAACTTTCGACTTTTGTTCATTTTGGTCCTTGAACTTTCAAAAAGTGACCATTTTGATGCCTTGAAAATGAAGTAAAAATGAAAGTGAAGGGACCAAAATGGTCACTTTTTAAAAATACAAGGGTCAAAATGAACATTATGAAAGTAGATGAACCAAAATGAATCAAAGTTGAACGTATAGAAATCAAAATAAACATTTTAAAAGTATAGAGATCAAAATAAACCAAAAGCAAAACTACGGGACCAAAGTAGTAATTAAACCCTTTCAAAACTATTCTCTAAAAGATGAGATATTCGAATCTTTGATGGGACGGAGTAGGAGATTGGGTTAGTTGGATAGGAGGTAGCCCAAATAAAATCTCGGCCCACAAATTGTGAAACGTTGGTGGTAACAATGTTGGCCGAATTTATTATATGTTTATTTTGTTAAATGCCCAAAACTTTTCAATTTTACATATATGGCAATTTTTCTTTTCAGATAAATACAAACATTTTAAGAGTGTCTAAAATTGTCTTTAAAAACAGTGTCTCTATTATATTTTTGGAGAAAAAAATGTTTAGTATATTTGTAAATTTAGCCATAATTTTTGGATTATGCAAATATGATAAAATATTTGAAATTAAATTTTTAGTATATTTGTAAATTTAGCTATAATTTTTAGATTATGCAAATATGACAACATATTTGAAATTAAATTTTTAGTATATTTTCGTAGATACAAAGTTGGAAGTTTGAAAACCTCTAAGATACTTTTTAAAAATTATGAACTAAATAAATACAGACGTAGACATTTAAAATTGCACAAACGTATAATTTAACTAAAAAAATTACACAAACCACCTCTGTACTATGAGGTTTATTACAATTACATTCTTAAAATTTTAACTTGACCCATTAATTAGTGTAGTTTGTTAACATTTTACATTTACCCTTGTCCATAAGTTACTTGTATATAAATATTTTTAATTTGCTTTATTGAAGTGACATTTGATGAAATTTAAAACTTAGAAAAAAAAAATGGAAAAACGAATTAAACTAAAATGTATAAGTAAGGCCGTTTAGTAACCACTTCGTTTTTCAATTTTGAATTTTTTAAATTAAGTCTATTTTCTCTCAAATTTTTTTTTATCATGATCTGCATCTTTTTTTAAGTAAAAATAGTTGCATTCTTAGTCAAATTCGAAAAACAATAACAAGTTCTTAAAAACTATTTTTTTTTTTTTTTTTTGTTAGTTTTCAAATTTTAGTTGGGGTTTTTAAAATATTAGTAAAAAAAAAGTAGATAACAAAGTAAGAAATTTAGAGGTGAAAGAAGTATTTATAAGCTTAATTTTCAAAAATAAAAAACCAAAAATTAAGTTGTTAACCAACACGGCCTAAAATTTTTAATTTTTAATTATCTAATAATTAAAAAAATATATATAAAAATTTAGATGAAGTGAAGGTCAATGTGGATTAAACGATTAAAATATGAATAAACTGTAAGTTGACGAATTCAACATCAATATTGATGGTCATGCGAAATAAAAAAGAATTAAAACAATGATAAAAATATCGATATTGAAATATAAATTTTATTGATATTAATAGAGAGGATAATTAGAAACCATTTTTTTTTTATTGGATTACAAACCATTAATTGATAAAATTAAAAGTTCACGAGTAACATAGACCTAAATAATAATAATAATAATAAAATATGTAATATAATTTATAGAAGAAAATTCAGTTTTCTTGCCATTGGGGGTAAGTAAGAGTAGACCGCTCCAATGGGACACCGGGCTGATGAGCTGGAGCTGCAGTGGCGGCGGATCACATGCACCACCGTTTTTATGGGTCCCACCCTGACGACGGTGGATATAAAAATTGCTATTGCTACACCATGTTACGACACCGTTTTGTCCTTCTATACACGTCGACCATGTGCCGCAGTTTCCGTTCCACTGGGACCCACTTTTTATTTCCCTCACTATTTTTCTTTTTCTAATTACAATAATAAATAATGCTGTGGCCCCCACCTCCCGACGCCCACCCTCACTGTTCAATTTTTTTTTTATCCCGTGAACGTTTTGGATGGATCATATGTTTTCAATTCGCATTTTTATTCTTTAAATTTTCGTAAAATTAATAATTTAGTTGATTTAGTCACTCATTTGATATACAACCAATTAATTTTTTACTTTCAAATTTGTAATAATTAGGTCCCTGACGTAAAAAAAATTAAAATTAAAGGTCGTCAATTTTTATTATTTTATAAAGTAGACTTTGTATTTTATAAAAATATTGAGTATTTAGTTAGTTTATTAGTTTATTTAAGCAAGAAAACTCCATTAAAGTTTAACACTAATTTCTTCCGTAAAGACTAGATTGTTATAAGTTTTAAAATATAAAGACTAAATTGTTACATAGTAAAGTTTATAAATTAAATTGTTATAAAATTGAGAGTACAAATACTAAATCATTACAAATCAAAGTTTAGGGACTAAATTATTACTTCTATGAAAATTTGAAGATTAAAAGTGGTTTTTAACTTTTTAAAATTTTCCAATAATATCAATGGTTTGTAAATTCTATTAAATTTTCATTGACATCCACATTTTTATTGTTATTTTTATATTTTTCTATAAGTTTTATATTAATTTTTATGAGTTTTATATTAACCTAAAGAGTTAATCGGCATTTCTATTATATTATAAAAATATCTATGAAACTTAAAAAAAATAAACAATAAAATGTTATTATTGTAAATATAATGTTAATAATAGATACTTTAACTTGTTTAGAAAACGTAGAAGATTTATTTGTTCATTTTATTTTATTTTATTTTTTGTTATGATTTTTAAGAAATATCCATCGATATCGTCATTTTACCAATATTTTCATTGAATTTTTTATAAAATTTAGACCTTGACATATTTGTTGGCATCGATATCTAAACCTTAGTTTGATTTAAAGTTTCTTGTATGCTAAGAATAATGAATGTTTGGAAATAATATGTCTGAGAATAAGATAGTTGAAAATTATAAAATGAGGTGTGGTTGTACAGTTGCAATATTAATTTTTATGATAATAAATAACATTTTGGGGAATTTTTAAAAATAGAAAATAAGGGAAACTATTTACACAAAATAGCAAAATTTTTAGATAGTCGTGATAGACGCCGATAAATCAGTGATAGAAATGATAGAAGTCTATCACTGATAGATGTTGATAGAAATGATAGAAGTCTATCAATATCTATCAATATTTTTTTTACTATTTTTTATAAATAGTTTGACATGTTTTTTATATGTGAAATTTCGCTAACATTTTTGTATCTTTTATGATATTAATTTATAGATTTTATATAATTATTGAAGCGCAGCATCTCAACGTTGTCACTAGCATCTCAACATTGTGACTAGGATTTTCATAAATCTATTTTATTATTTTATTTTTTTTTTTTTTTGCCGATTTTGAAAGGATCGATTGAAGAGGAAAAAGTCTCAAGTCCATTTCTACTCAATTTAGAACATTTATATAGATAGCATTCTTGAGAGCTAAAAAAATGATTCAAGGCTCAAGATCACAGACTTTACAACGGAAATGACTGTGGCACACGTTGTTTGGAGATCTTTCTTTCCCTTTTTAATTTAGTAGTATCCTTCTCAGGCTTTTAAGATGAGTTCTTATTTGTATTGTAATATTGAGTGGTTGAAACTTTGATCTTAGAGATTTGATTATTATTTAGATTTATTTAATCTTGATTTAATTAAAAGACTTTCTAAATTACAACAAATCATTATTATATCTTGTGCTTAATGCATTTACTCTCCTGATCAAAGATTAATTGTGTACTTGATTTAAATCTTATCTGAGGAGAGTAAAATTTAGATTAGAACGTAGGTTGCATGACTGTTAAAAAAACTTGCATGGGAATATGGTTGTTCTGATAGAAGCCATTAAAAGAAGTTTGTTAATGTCTTATAATTTGTTTGTCGAAAATAGACTATGAGGTTGATTTTAAATATTAGTAGGAGATTTAATTGAGCTCGGGAAATGAAGTTAATAACATGAGTATCTTCTTAGCTAAAGTTTCTTGCATTTTAAAAGTAGCCTACTGATTGATTCATGAGTTTATTGTGGCATGAAATCGATCACTTTTCTAAAGGATATTCTCTAATTGTTGTCTTCACTTAGTTAGATTTTAGGAGTAATTTAAATTAATTTTCACTCTATCTTTAAGTTCTCTAGATAAATTAATAAAGTATTAGTAACTACAATACTTAGTCAAACTAAAAACCTAATTTTGAGAGTGAGACTCGACGCTCAATTCACTATATAATAAAACTTGATATAGCTGTATATGTACAATTTTGCACGGTACAAAAATCGCGCTAACAATAGTTATATCCCCTATCCATAATCTTACCCCCATATACCCTCAATCCAAATGACTCCAATACTTGTCATTCCCCTATTTTTCATTCTCAGAGAAAGACCATAATATAATTTTCTAAATTATTGAAAATGTCACCAAACTTTGTATATTGGAAAAATATCTATTTTTCATTTGTATTGAAAGACCAAATATAATGTTGTCAAATTTAATCTTATCTTATAGTGTGATTGGCCAAAATGACCATAGTTTAATGGTAATTGATATTTGTTACCTCTCTTGAGATTAAAAGTTCATATTCTTACTCCTATGTTGTTGTACTAAAATAATCGTAAAGTGTGTATTCAGTAACTCATAAAACAAATGTTCTTTTTAGTCAAACCAATTTTTTTTAATAAGTATCTATATAAAAAAAAAAAATTGTAATTTAAAGTATATTTAGTATAACTTATTAAATAATAGGGTCAAAAAAAACTTTTAACACAATATTTAGATTAAAAACTATATTAACTTAAAAGCTATTTTTGAAGAATCCGAAAATGACTTTTAATTTAATCTAATTTTCTAAAGTGATTTTATTTAATAAGTTTCTTTTTACCCAAAAAAAAAAAAAAAGAAAGAAAAAAAAGACCATTAACCATCTAATATCATTCAAGAAGCACTAAACTATATTATTAATTTTTCCAAAAGTAATTACAAAATATTGGTTTTTCTTTTTTAAAAAAAAATAATTTTTAAAATTATCTAAACTTTGGGATTATATCCGTTAAAACTTAAAACTAATAATTTTATCAATTTACATAATGAACTCTTTCAAGTGCATCAATTTACAACCTGCATTATGTTTCATTTGGAAAAACACCGTGTGAGACTTATAATCTTACTAATTAGTTAACTCCCCAAACTTTAATAAGTGTATCAATTTAGATTCTTAATTATGTAGGATTTTATTGAGAATCATCCATGCATCAATTCTAATCGTTTATTTTGTAAAATTGACATATGAAGAAATCTACACATGTGTGAATCGATGCATGGATAATATTCTTAAAAGAAATTATAATAGGGAGTCTAAATTGATTCGCTTATGAAAATTTAAGAGTTAATTAATTGATATAAATCATAAGTATCACACAATACAAATTATAAATCGATACACCTACGAAAACTTGAAGATAAATTAGTGATACAATTATTGATTTAGAGTTTTAATGATTACAATTCTCAAAATTTAAGATTATAAATGGGTATTTTATCATTTTTTTTCCACAAAGTAGTTAAAAGCGATTAAGAAGCTATCCCTTCTCGAAGTTAAAATTCTCACCTTCAAAATTGTTGTATTAAAAACAAGGAAAAAATAATCACAAAACTTATTGAAGTGTATTATTTTTTCCTTCCATTTTTAATTTTATCCACTAAAGTTTTACTAAATTTATAATAGACACAAAATTGAAAATTTAATGACCTATTAGTCAATTCTAAAAGTTTAGATATCTATTAGACATTGTTACGGGTGATTTTGGACCAAAAGGATAATTAATCAACAAGGAAAAGAAAAAAAAAAGAATCAAAACAGGACCAAGACATGATCATTATAGGCTAAGGGAGGGGAGTTGGATCTTTGGGCACAACTCTCCATTGGCCTAGGAGGCCTACATTGAGGAGCCTAACTTTTGCACTAGACATCCCCAACACGCCTCTAAGACTAAGAATTCCACATAAGATCCAATCGTGTTATCAAATAATCGGATTTTGCAAGGAAAAAGGAGAAGACCTAGGTCGATCTCCACAAGAAATACATTATTATAGTTCAATATGAGAAATCT
Organism: Lagenaria siceraria; assembly: GCA_002890555.2. NCBI lineage: Eukaryota > Viridiplantae > Streptophyta > Magnoliopsida > Cucurbitales > Cucurbitaceae > Lagenaria > Lagenaria siceraria. The sequence continues at coordinate 18,487,908 of CM016487.1, forward strand.
TGAATCCTACTTTCAAACTCTCTAGCTTCCACATTCTTTCACCCTCAGTCAAAGAGTGTGTGGCAAGCACCAGATTGGTGTACATGTTTTTTCTTTTACCGGTCATGTTCTTCTTCCCTTTAAACAAATTTACAGTTGGTGTTACGTGAAGGTCATATGTGTTTTTTTTTTTTTTTAGATTTTGGCATCAACAGACGCAAAATAAAACTTTAGAAATATGATAGATACTTTTTAATGTTTAGCAACCATGTAAGTACAAGTTTAAAAATATTTATACAACCTAAATCATTATAAATTAAAGTTTATAGATTAAATTGTAATTACTTCCTATAAGTTCAAAAATCAAGAATATTTTTTATCCTAAAATAAACTAATCAACGTGATCATTGTATAATAAGGAGAATTTTTAAAAATAGAAAAAATAAAAGAAACTATTTACACAAAATAGCAAAATTTTAGATAGTTGTGTCTATCAATAATAGAAATGATAGAAGTCTATCACTAATAGATGTTGATAGAAGTCTATTAATGTCTATTAGTATTTTTTTTGCTATTTTTTTTAAATAATGTAAAAAATTTCCATATAATAAACTAAATATGTTTGACTACTTTTGAAGAAAAAATGTTTTGGCATATTATTTCAAGTTAATTTCAAGACATGTTATTTTAATTCTAAAAAAAACATATTATTCTAAGTTAAAATATAATCCAGTCGTTATCGAAAAAATAATATAGCCTTTATTTCTGTGAGATTTTTAAATTTCATTCTTCATCTTTTAAAATTTTAGTTTTATAATCCTTTATGTATTAAAATAATTTTTAAATCAAGACATATACATAAGTGGGGACACTTTTTATTTTATGAAAGATCATGTTTATTTAATCAAATTAAGATATTTTCAATATATGACTACTCTTTGTCATTCTGTAATTATTATTCTTATTATTGGTAATAAAAGAATGTTTAAATCTCCTTTTTTGTCGCTTTAAACTTTCAACATTATTTTAAGAAACATTTTAGACTCAAACTATACATCAAAATATTAATTTTCATCCACAAATTTTTGTGTCAATTCAATTTTTCACTTAAATTAAAAGGTCTATTTTAACATGTGAAGTTAAAAAGCAACAACCTTTTTTCCATTTAATTTTAAGTCAAAAATATTTTGTCCTCCAACTTCCATGAAAATAATAATTTAATAGTTTATAACAATTTCGATTTTTTTTTTTTTTAATCATTTGGATTATTATTATTTTTTTTCTAAAAATTGTGTCCGTTTACTCTCAATTTCTTACAATGACTTTTATCTTTTCTAAGTAAAAAAGATGAATTTTTAGGCAAATTTCAAAACTTGACTTGATTTCGTAAAACATTAGTAGAAAGTAGATAACACAAAGTAAAGAAATCCTAGGAGTGAAACAAGTGTTTATATACTTAATTTTTTAAAACCAAAAAGTTACCAAATAGACTTTAGTAATTATACTTTCAATTTTGTCAGAGTTAATTCTCAACTTAAATATATAACAATTTAGTCATTGTACTTCCAAATTTATAACAATTTAATGATTATAGTAATAAATTCATAAAAATTAGATGTCAATTTTTATTATTAAACGTTGTAGACTTTATAGCTTATAAGCATATCGGGTCCCTAATTAGTTTACTGGCCTACAAATGTTAAAAGTCTCATTAGAGCTTAACACTAATTTTCAATGATAGGGACTAAATCGTTACAACGTTTAAAATACAATAACTAAATTGTTACATACTAAAGTTTGAGTCTAAATCGTAATTGCAGCGGTTCATATAAGATTGCAGCAGTTACTAAAATGTTGAGCATGAAACAACAGTTGCTAAAATGTTGCATTTTCATGTAATTAACCGTTGCAATATATGTACCTATTGCAGCAATTATTTAATCTCAACAACCGCTGCAATAAAGGCTTTCAACACAGCCTCTGCCAGCAATTTCCTAACCGCTGCGACATATCTCCCATTGGTTTAAAACTGCCGCAATAACTCATAAAAACCGCTGCAATAGATCCAAAATCTTGTATTGACAAGACTAAAAAATGTTACAAATCAAAGTCCAAAGACTAAATTATTACAAATTATTATTAGAGACTAAATTGTTACAAATCAAAGTCAGAGACTAAATTATTATTTTTATGAAATGTTAGAGGTGGAAAGTGGTTTTGTAACCTTATTTTTGTTTTATTTTTGACAAATAGATAACATATAGAGTATATGCTAATGTAGACATATATTGGACTCATATAAGTTGGTTAAAGTGAGTTTTTAGAAATGACCAAAATTGTTATTAGTTCTTTCTACTGAAAAAGATAATTTATACACCATTTGATAAGATTTTCATTTTCTTTTTTCTTTTTTTTTTTTTGGTTTTTAAAAATTGTATTTGTTTCTTTTCAAATTCTTTTCTATAGTATTCACCTCTTTTAATGAAATATTTGAATTTTTAACCAAATTCTAGACATAAAAGCAAGTTTTTAAAACTTTCTTTTTCTTCTATCTATTTTTTTTTAAGTTTTCAAAATTTCGTTTGGACTTTGCAAACATTTTTATTAAATTAGATATAAAATAAAGAAACTTATGCGTATAAATAGTGTCTATTAACTTAATTTTTTAAAAGTTAAAATAAAAATCAAATGATATTTAAATGAGACTTTAAAAATTCAAATAAAAAAATTATTTAAAAAAACATTATAGATTAAAATAAAACTCTCTTGAGTTGACAGAATGAAAATACAATAAACATGAAAGTTGTGGAAAGATGTGATTTTAGACATGCGGTATTATGCTCTTAAACTTTCAAAACTTTTATGGTTATTGTTGAACTTTAAAAATGTTAAAAAAAATACCCTTGAAAAAATCTATAAATTAAAATAAGATGGAACTCAATGAGATAGTTAAATTCTAAAATTTATAGATATTTTTTAAAATTTAGATTTAAATACTATTTTAGTTCTCATATTTTTAATTTGGTTTATTTTGTTTATTGTATTTTTAAAACATTTATTTTAGTTTCCATACTTTAAATTTTTATTTTGATCATTGTAATTTCAAAATGTTATTTTTTGTTATTGTATTTTAAAAGTGATCATTTCAACCTCTTAAAAATAAAATAAAAGTGAAAATGAAAGAATGGTAACTTTTTAAAAGTACGTAAATAAAAATGGACGTTTTAAAAATATGAGAATCAAAATGAATAAAATTGAAAATATGATAATCATAATGAATATTTTGAAACAGTCTAATCAAAATAAACTAAAATAAAAAATACAGTGACCAAAATTGTATTTAATCTATAATATACTCACTTAATAAAGTTTTTTATTAAAAAATTCAGCAGAGACTAGAAGACGAATAAAATGGATTTTTTTTTCTTAATTAAAATAAAAACAAAAGAGACATTATTTAATAATTATATGTTAAAATGCATATAAGTGTGGGCCCACCGTCACCATCCTTTGATTCGGGTATTCTGATCGGACGGCGTCTATATATATGTATAGCCGACGTGCAGTGCTGGTGGAGGATGGGAAGCGGCTTAAGGGAGATGGCAAGCCGAGCCGAGCCGACGGCTGAGTCAGCTTACCAGTATCCAGTAATATTTGGCCACATGTCGATGTCGGATTGACCTGATTCAAGGTCAATTATCCTCTAACCGTCATGTGGGCCCGGTTTTCTCATTCGGTTCGGTCCGCTACCAGGAACGAGCCCATCTTTATCATTTTCTTCTCCTACAAATGTTGATTTTTAGGTTAAAATTTCTAAATTTTGATTTCTAAGATATAGTCTTTCTACTTTTAATTAAATTGTTCTTATATAATAATTAATTTTTATATTTTAAAATTTATAACAATTTAGTTTGGAGTGCATAATTAGTTATAGTAATATGTAGTTATTATTGTATGTGTAATAGTTTGCACAATTGAATAGTCTATGTTTGGAGTGCAAAGTATTTTATTATAGAGTTTTGAAGTATAGGTTTAGGCAAACTATTTTCTTCTTTTTCTTCGTATTATACAAGTATGTTAAATATCGTATTTTACAAAGATAAAATAAAAATATATTTTATTTAACATGTCATTTGATCTTCTTTTAAAATAAAATACTCATGTGTTTGGTTACGTTTTTTTTTTCCAAAAATATTTTTATACGCAGGTTTGTTTGGTTTGTTATACACTCAAAGTATTTCTATTAATGTTAAATAACTATAAAAGAATACAATTAAATACTATGAACAAATAATTTTAAATTTGTATTTAAAAATGAAACTTTCATCGGTCGATTGTTTTTAGTATATAATTGGCCGAGTTGGTCGTTAGAGTTGGTCGTTGGAGATGATCGATAAAGTTGGTCACCAAATGTGGTCCATGGAAGTGATCGTCAGAGCTAGTTGCCGAAGGTATGGTCATCATCAGAGTAGGACATCGAAGGTGATCTTTGCTAGAGTTGGTTATCAGAGTGATCACTAGAGGTCGTTGCTGGAGTTGATCGCCGAAGTTAGCCACCAAAGGTGGTCACAGAGTAGCATGTTGTCTGCGATGATTATCATCAAAGTGAGGCGATGGTAGTTAACGATGGTGGTTGTTGCTGGAGTTGGTCACCGACAAGTGAATAGTCATTAAAAACATTTGAAGGAAGGAGAGTTGAATATTTTAACCATTGAATTGTAGATAGTGCATGTTACTTTAACAAAATAGGGTTAAAAAATTCTTACACTCCATTTGCCACTTTTGCACTCCATTTGCTACTTTAGCAAAAACAGAATTAAAAAAAAAAAAAAAAAAAACCCTTACACTCCCTTTTCTTAACAAAAGATCCCAACGTTGAGTAAGCTCCATTCTAAACTAGGGACCCAAACGATCTCTTAGTCATTATCTTGAAAATTGTTGTTATGATTTAATGAAAATTTCTTATAATACGTAGATCAAGAAACTAAGGGCTCGTTTGATAACGTTTCTGTCTCATGTTTCTTGTTTCTCGTTCCCTGTTTCATGTTTCTTGTTTCCCATTCCCTGTTTCTCGTTTCTTCTTTTTTTTAGAACAAGAAACAAGAACATGTTTGATAATTATTCCTGTTTCCTGTTTCTTGGAAAAAAGAAACAGAAATAGAAATTTGTTTGATAACTATTTATTTTTTTTTTTTTTTGTAACTATACAATATAAAAAATATATGTCATACATTAAACATCGAAAAAGATATTATGAAAAGTTTGTGTCATCTAATACAAGTAAGTCTCGATGACAACTAAATATAATAACAAAGTTGTATTCTATCCTTCATATATGTTGCCCAAATTTGATAAGCGTTGTATTCTCTCATTCGAGTTATTTGTCTTTAAGTGATGTCAAGTCAAATCCAACTTATTTATATTATTACGTAAATTTCGTGATTGTAAAATATTAAAGTAAAGCTAAATGAATGTCTTAGTCAGCAAAATTTATATAATGTAAAATTCTATTCAATTTCATATATACTAAAAATATTAGAATTAAAATAATATATAAACATGCATATTGCAAATTTTAATACTCAAAAGTTGAAATATAAAAACAATTAATATACCAATTAAAAATTAGAATAATATATAAATTAATTATTGGAGAATTTTTAAATTCAAAATTAAAATAAAATATAAATATAACAAAATTATTTTTGTAAATAGAAAAATTAATAAATAAAATATAAAAGATGAAAATAAATATAAAACAAAAAAAATCAAAGTGCAATCTTTGGAGTTGAAATTTGAAATGTAAAAAAATTAATAAACATATTGAAAATTTAAAATAATATATAAATATAATTATTGGAGAATTTTAAAATTCAAAATAAAAATAAAATATAAATATAGCAAAATTATTTTTGTAAATAACAAAATTAATAAATAAAATATAAAAGATGGAGATAAATATAAAACAAAAAAATCAAAGTGTCCATCTTTGGAGTTGAAATTTGAAATGTAAAAAAAATAATAAACCTATTGTAAATTAAAATAATATATAAATATAAATATTTGAAAAATTAAAATTTAAAATTAAAATAAAATATAAATATAGTAGAATTTTGTAAATATCAAAATTAATAAAGAAGATAAAAAAAATATAAAAAGAAAAAAAACCAATAAAAACGTCAATTTTGGAATTTGAACACACAACCAAGAGGTAAAAAAATATAATAGGCATGCATAACTACAACAAACCAAGGAAAAAGTTTTGATACATAAAAGAAACAATATGATATAAAATAGAAACTAAACAAGAAGAAACTACTTTTTGTAATTTCTCAAATTTGGCCCCATTTTAAGAAACGTTTCTCAAATTCTAGAAACAAGAAACGAGAACAGTTATCAAACAAGTCAGTTTCTTAAAAAATAAGAAACAGAAACAGGAAATAGGAAACAAGAAACGGGAAATGAGAACGTTATCAAACGAGCCCTAAGTAGTTATATGTTTATAACCTACAAAGTTTAAATCACTAAATAATAAAAGTCAATATTTAATTTTGATAGTTTTTTTTTACGGTAGAGATTAAATTGTAACAAGTTTAAAAGTATCGAGACTCAATCCTTACATACTAAAGTATAAGGATTAAATTGGTACAAAATTGGAAGTACATAGACTATATTATTACAAATCATAAGTTTAAGGACTAATACCTCCATAAAAGTTTAGGGACCCAAAATGATTTTTAACTTAATTTTTATATCAATTATTATTAGATGATATAATATTAAATTTACCTTTATACATTAGCTTAATTTTTTTGGTCAATCGACGATTTAAGATGGTATCAAACCAGGTGGTTCAAGGAAGTTCTGTGAATCTTGGTAAAATTATTCTACGATAAATTTTTGCATTAATCAAACTTAAATTTGTGCGTAACTTGATATTTTAAAACTAGTGAGTATGTAGAGATTTTTTTATTGCTTTTTTGTTAAAATAATCAAGTAAATTAGCGGACATTAGTTATAGGATAAAATTGCAACATTTAGCTAAAGTCTAGTGTCCAATTTGAAGTGTAGGGTAAAAATTAATACAAGATGACAAGTTTAGATTAAAAAAGTGAAATTTTCACAAAATGTTATTATATTATTATAAAAATATAAATAAAACATTATGCAAATATATTAATAATTAAAATTTGGTTAAGTTTAGTTTTTCAGCTTTGAAGTTTGATCATTGAGATTTAAAAAGTGTTTATTAGGCATTTTTTTTTGTAATTATTTAGTTTTTTTTTCCTTGAAAATTAAATCTATAAACACTCCTTTCATCTCTAAATTTCTTGATTTATTATCTACATTTTACTAACATTTTCAGAAACCAAACCAAATTTTGAAAATAAAAAAAGTAGTTTTTGGAATTTGGAATTTGGAATTTGGTTAAGAATTCAACTCTCTTGTAATGCAGATCAATATAAGAAATTGAGATGGAATGGACTTAATTTTTAAAAACAAAAAATAAAAAACGAAATAGTTATCAAACAAGGCCTAAATTTCTAAACTTTTAATTTTGTGTCCGAACTTTATAAAGTATCTAATGATATGGTTTCTACTCCTTGTTCCTATCCCTATCCCTACTTAATTTCCACTTAAATTGTGTAGGGATTGAGTCTCTTATGAAAGAAATTTATTGTTTGTTTAATTCTTAAATAAAATAGAATTAAAGAAATTATTTAAGAAAAAATTTAATTAAATAGTTAATTTTCCACTAAAAGTTTCCATCTAAATTGTAACGCTCCTAGGTCATAGTTCAGAATTTAGATTCAACACCTAATGATCCTAACAACGTCATCCTTACATGTCTTTAATTGCTTCTAAGAGCGAAGATTATCCCTATAAACCAACACTAGTTCTTTCAGCATGCTTCTTCTGTTAGCATAATTACTTTAAACCTATATTGTATAAACTAACTCTAGGATCATTCATGCCAAATTATCAAGAATAAATAACATACCGAATTCTATTGAGAGATTGAAGATAACTTTAAAATGATGATAGTTTTAAGGTGACCATTGTCTTCCTCAACCAAAACTTCGAATGCCCTTAGTAGGATATCTCTCTAGATAGGATTTAAAAAAGACTGAGTGTTTGTTGTTTTGGTGTGTTGGGGATCATATCCCTAAGGTCTATTTATATACTAGTTCAATTAGGTTCCCATTAAACCTCAACTAATCAATCTATGAATAGGCTTCTATGCATTAAGTTCATACTCAATTAGGAATCTAGGGCCTTAATTAATTAGATCACATAATAGGGCCCAATCAATTACAATAACCCAATGTGATAAAATACTAATCCACATACATAACCCATATTTTAATTATATGTATTTTTATTTAAAAATACGTCTAACATCTTCCTTACTCACATGCTGCTTAGGAAAATTTCCAAGAGGTCACCCAACATAAAATTTCACTTAATTTTGGAGTTCCTATAATTGAGAAATTGAAAATGTAGATGCACCTTTTTTGTATATATAATAGCTATTATATCAAATTCTTTTAAGTTTTTCTTAACCATACTTTTATATATTCAAGATTCCTCCATTTAGATGTGATATTGATTGATGAGTATACCTTTTAGACTCGGGCATTACATGCATTCTTCAGCTTTCACCTTTGGTTTGTCTCCAAACCCATCCCTACTGAGAGAGGTTATGCTCTAATACCATCTGTAACAGCCGAGGCCACCAAGGTGTCAAATCCAGATTCTAAATTCTGAATATTGGGCATTACATAATAATGATTAATATTTTCTATGGAGGATATCCATTTAAATAGAATTTTCTTAGACCTCTTAATAACAACCTTACTTACCCAATTATCTAATTATCCAAATATATAGTCAAATGTTCAAACCTATTATATTATCTGTCATTAAAAAGTAAATTTAAAATTTAAAATACTACATAATAACAGCGATAAGTTCGAAAAAGAGGCAAATAGAGTGAAAAATATAGGATCTATTTGATAACGTTCCCATTTCCCGTTTCCCATTCCCCATTTATGTTTCTTGTTTCTTGTTTTTTAAGAACTAGAAACATGAATATGTTTGATAACTAATTTTATTTCTTGTTTATGTTTGTTTCTTGTTTCTTAAAAAACAAAAATAGAAACATAAACTTGTTCGATAACCATTTATTGTTTCTTATATTTTTTTCTAACTAAATGTAATTTAATTATGTAAAACAAAAAATATATGGCACACATTAAATATAAAAAATAATTATTAAATATTTACATTATTAAATATACATAAGTCCCAAGACAAAATTAATAACTATAATACACTTGTTTTATCATTCATATATTTCCAAAATTTGATTTGCAATATTCTTTCTCACTCGTCTTAAATGATGTTAATTCAAATCCAACTTAATTATATTATTATGTAAATGTCGTGTTTGTAAAATATTAACGTGAACCTAAATGAATGTCATAATAAACCAAATTTATATATTGTAACATTCTAATCGGTTTCGAATGTAATAAAAATAAAAATTTAAAATTTAAAATAACACATAAATTAAAGAAAAATAAAAGAAATATACCTTACTTGGGAATTGAACCTATAGGAGTGAAGCTCAAGGATGGTCTAAGGCAACCTACCTATCAACAAGCCAAGCCAAGCCCAATTTTTGGTTCAAAATAGGAAGAAAGTACAATAAAATGGATATAAAACAAGAAGAAACTACTACTTCTTGTAGTTTCTCAAATTTGATCTTATTTTAGAAACGTTTCTCAAATTTTAGAAATAAAAAAAGAAAACGATTATCAAACAAGTCAGTCTTTTAAAAAATAAAAACTAGAAACAAGAAATAAGATACAAAAATATTATCAAATGAACCCATATATTTTCTATCTCTATCTTCATTTAGCTCACGATTGTTTTTCTCACTCTCACTCGTGTTCTACGCTTAAACAAAATTTTCTTGCAAGAAAAATGGACATCCCTATCCAAAAACTTAAATATGTTCCACTTTATTTTATTCTCTTGTTAACATTTATGTTTGATAGGATCTCTTTAGTCTTTGAGTTTAAATGCTTAAATTGTGACCAAACCATATTGTGACATGTGGACCATATATACATATTTTCTTTTATTTTATGAATTAAACGTGTTAATGCCACCAAACAACATGATCCCATTTCTAAATTAAACAATTCTTTTCTTCTTGTCATCAATTTTTCTATCAACTTTACGGGATGCCATTGCTGTCACATCTTTTATATATATATATATATATTTACATAAGATTTGGAAGACTCAATACTTTTTAGGATATCTTTCTTTTTCAACACTTTTTTAATTATTAGATCTTAAATAATCCTTATTCTTTTACAAAAAAAAAAAAAAAAAAAAAAAACCACATTCTTAACCCTTCCATAGTTCCATACACATGCTTATTATATGTTTGGATTATTTGCTTGATAAGTTTTTTTTTTCTTTATATTTTGTATATGTTTTATGTCTTTCTTTGTTTTTTTATGGTTTAATCCATAACGTAATTTTTGTATTGAACCCACAAAAAAATTACATCTAAATTATTAGAACTTTTTTTAGTTAAATCACTTTCATTATACTAATTCTTGTACTTGGAGTTCTTTCACTTTCACTTTCACTTTTATTAAATCTTTCTTTGTTTGAACCTCCCCTTTTAACTTTAAGATTATACCATCTTAAGGAGCTATAAAATGGAAGGATAAGTTTTGTTACCATATTTGAATTTCATGAGTGGTAAATTATCCTTAATTTAGGTTAATTTAGAGGCTATACTGAGACTTTCCTTGTTGATTCTACATTTTGTGTATATTTACCCAAGCATTCTTCATTGTAAATTAACAGATTCATCAATAAAATACCAATATTTCGTCAAGTTTAAATAAGGTAATTTTGAAAACTAAAAAGATTAATTTCTTAAAATTAGTTTTTTAAAGAAAAATTTGGATACGAGTTTAGATATATTTATAAGAAAGGTGAAAAATACAACAACTAAATTGTGAGAAAGTTGTTGGGTTTTGCCAACATATTGGAAGAGCAGTTATTTCACATCTGAAATGTTCAAGGAAGTAATGGGCTTCAAGCACTATAAAAGAATTCTATGTCTTTGGTTTCTAATAATCCCAACTTGAAGCACTTTAAGCTTGGTATATTATCAGTTATGTGAGTGGTATAATGCTTTGAGAGAGTGATCTTGTAATTGGGGTCGAGCAGAGATTTTTGTGTGATTGTAATAATTTTTCACATAGTGGAATTTTTTAGATCCGTGGTTTTTTCTTCGGTTTGGAGTTTTTTCATATTAATTATTATGTGTTCCTAGTTTTGTTGCTTTCTTTTAAGTTCTCTGTTATTTTTCTACTTATTTTGCGGTAGTAGTGGGGGATTTTTTCCAACAAGTAGTATCAAAACCATACTCCTGATTTAGCTGTGTCGACAGAAAATCCCTAAAAATCCTCTAACGGAGAATAAAGAAATTAACGAGCCTTAATAACATAGTCGTAGCTATGTTATTGAATTTGTGGTCGAACTTCAGACAGGTGGTGTCTTATGGTGAGAAGTTGACCTAGTTAAAAAGTAATATTGTCAAAGTGTAATTTGGAGGGATGACTATTTAAGGGGAAGTTTGAGGTGATATTTTGTTCGAGGGGGAGATTGTTGAGAATGCAACCAAAGTCCCATATGGCTAGATAAAAGGATGACCATAGGTATATAATTAAGGACAACTATCTCCAATGGTATGAGACCTTTTGGGTGAAACCAAAAGCAAAGTCGTGAGGGTGTATGTCCAAAGTGGATAATATCATATACCATTATGGAGATATGTGGAAGTTCATTGTCTCTAACAAATGGTATTAGAGCTTTAGGTTCGTAGTTTCTTGAATTTCTGAGTATGCTCGTGGTTGCAGCATTGTCTGAACTTCTACATCAGAAAAGAATTCTTGAAACGGGCTACAGTGTTTGTGAATAGTGTGGGTTTGTTCACTATTTGCAAATTTGCTCTGAGTGAAGCAGATATGTCAAGCTTTATAAGTCTAGTAAAGTTTGATATGGAGAACTTTGATGGAAGGATCAACTTCAACTTGTGGCAAGTGCAAGTCAAGGATGTTCTGATACAATCTGGGTTACACAAGGCCTCAAAGAAAAGACCAAGCAGTGCTATACTTCTAAAGACTTAAGCGATGATGGTGGTCCATAAGAGTCGATCGACGATTTAAGTAGAGGTTCTAAGAAGTCCAACATAAGCGATGAAGATTGGGAGGAGATGAATTTATGAGCTGCAAATCCAATTAGGCTAAATTTGGCTAAAAGTGTTGGTACTAATGTGCATGAAATTTCAATAGCCAAAGAGCTTTGGGAGAAGTTTGAAGTAATGTATCATGCAAAGCGCATCTCAAATCAGTTGTCCTTGAAGGAGCAATTTCACACGTTGTAGATGGTGGAAGGTACGAAAATCTCGGATCATCTAGATATTCTCAATGACATCGTTTATGAGCTGAAGGTAATCGAAGTGAAGATAGATGATGAAGATAAGGCACTTGGACTCATCATGTCACTTTTTCCCTTCTTATGAACACATGAAGTCAATCTTAAAGTACGAGAAGGAAACTTTAGATTTTCTTGAGGCTATTAAAGACTGAAGAGTGAAGGGCGTAGTTCACAAGAGGATTCAATATTGGTAGGTAGCAATTGGAAGAAGAAAGAGTTCGTGCAAAAAAAAGGTTGTTAGGAATGTGGACAGTCTGGACACATGAAAAATTGATTGTCCTAACAGAGTAGGTTTGTCAAAGTGCTCTAAGTTAGATGCTAATATCGTCTCCATCCTCACAGAAGATGACGATATGTTCTTCTCAAGAAAGATAATATTCATCCTCATGGTATGTCCATTTTACCGTGATAGTAGATGTCATGTCAGCGGTTCCACAAGTTTGTACACCAATATTGACTTGGTGGTTATACAAGATGTGTACTGAAAGTTATGTTGATGACTGAAGAACTTTTAGGTGAGCCAAGTAGGTGGAAGTTGCACCATAAATTTCAACAAGGTTTATCGATATGTGAAGAAAAAAGAAAATATTTGAATATGGTATTCAAAGTGGTTAACTCTTTATGGTGGAGTGAGTTAGAACTCTTAGAGTTGATCAAAATTATGATTGTTAGTGAAGAAAATGGTTGCAGCAGAATTAGATTTTTCAAATATTTTGTCAAGCTGCAATTTGTTGGGTTTTAGCAAAATATAAGAAGAGCAGTTATCCCTCATTTGAAAGGTTCAAGGAAGTGATGTGCTCCAACCACTACAAAAGAAGTCTATGTCTTTGGTATCTAATGATCTCAATTTGAAGCACTTTAAGCTTGTTATACTAACCCAGTTATGTGAGTGGTATAATGCTTTGAGAGAGTGCTCTTGGTAATTGGGGTCAAGAAGAGATTTTTGACTGATTGTAATAATTTTTCACATAATTGAATTTTTTGGTTCGTAATTTTTCTCTAGTTTGGAGTTTTTCCACGTTAATTCTTGTTTTTCAAGTTTTATTGCTTTTTTTTTTTTTTAATTTCTCTGTTATTTCTCTACCTATTTCTACAATACTAGTGAGAGTTGTTTTTCAATCGAAGTAAGCATGCATAATATTAAAAATTTAAAATTAAAATAATTGTTATCAAATAGAGCTTAAAATTTTGAATTATATTGTTTTCTTTTCTAACTTTTGAATATGAAAAATTATTTTAGGTTTTACTACTAATTTCTCGTACATTTCCCTTTAAAAAAATGATCAAATAAATTTTAGTATAATTTCTCATAAATCATTGAATAGAGTACTTGATGAATGATGTGTATTTAGTTTATTTATATGATAAGAAATCTTTGTTTTTTAAGTTTAAAACATGTGGAGGTGAGAGTTCTGTTGATGGCAAAATCTGGATAGGAAAATTCACTTGACCTTCACGTGTTCTCAACGATAAATTTGTAACTTTGGAGAAGGAAGACAACCTGTAAGACAAAGAAGAAGAAAACATCGGTGTAGTGTCTGCCATAGAACCTCCAATGCAAGTCAGTATTTAGCAAAGGTCAAAACAATTTAATAGTAGGAAAAATAATTTAAATGTGTGAAGTCATATAATGGTGAGAATTCATATAGGATCAAAATTGTTAAGATTTCTATTGAATTATTGATAAAAGAGCAATGTAAAAGATTATTATAATAGTGTTTTATAGCAAGCTTAAGCTTAGAGTTATAACAATAGATTTGTAACTAAAACAAAATAAAAATATTTAAAAGTATAAGGTCTAATATAACAAACTTCATTGATTAAAATAAAAATATTTAAAAACCTAAAGACTAAAATAAAATAAGTAAAAAAGTTCTTTACTAAATAGCATCGAAAAACAAAACAAGAAGTAGTGATTTTACTCTCATATCATGTTAATAAATTCACAAAATCACTTTCGAACCAGTAACGTTGATATAGGTAAATTAATTGAAGACGAGTGATTTACCAATGATTCATGGTAGATGTAGATTCAATTTTAAAAATTGAAACACTATAATTCATTGTGTTGTAAAAATAAAATCATGAATCAAATTGTTTTAAATGTATATTTAGGGTTGTCCAAAGCAAGGCCGAGGCCCATAGGAACCCCAAGACACATTGAGAGTCTGAGCTTCCTAAAATAAAAATCATTCAAGGCCTCGAGCCTTGGGTCAATCTAGTTGAGCTCATTTCGTTTTACCAAAAGGGTAATAACCGAGTTGAGCTCACTAGCCATAATCCTGAAACCTTGAAGGCTACAACTACTCTGACATTGACAATATTGCACATGTCCCAAACAGATGTCAGACAACGAACTATATAAATATTCTTATTCACCATTTCAAAGGGTAAGCAACATTATGTGAGCTTAGCCAAACTGAACACTTTGTGTACTAACATTGACATCAGAGTGTACCTGACTCAATACCATACTAGTACGAGTTCTCTAGCAGGTCAACTCAAGCGAAATTCTCGAACAAAAGGACCTCTACCAAGGAATAGGTGGATAGATCGAGATTTGCGTGCCAACAAAATTTTAATAATAACTAATAATAATAATAAGTGGAATGAAATTTGATTGGAGAATCCCATCCACAAGTGGGACAATACAATGTTGACCATTGTTGGCAAAGGCACAACCATGAACCAACCGTATCATTTGCTTTTCTATTTCATTTTTTAATTTCCATACCAATGGGAGAGAGAGCTTTTGATTACGCGTATTCATGGCTGTGTACAGCTCAAATATTAAATTATATTATATATTATCTTTAATATTTTAAAAAATAAATTAATTTTTTAACATAAAGAAATAAATAAAGGCTTTAGTAATTAAGAACTTTGTTAGGTTGATGTTTCATTGGCATTGCAGCATTTGGTTCCCACAACTAACACGTAACACCTTCCTTTCAAGCACTATGATTAATAATGATTCCCTTTCTCTTTTGGGATATCATCTTTATCCTATCTTTTAAAATACACTTTTTTTAATATATATATATATATATATATATATATATATATATATACACACACATTCAAATAAACAAACCCTTCTTCCCTTCTTCATTTTAATTTTGACTTAATTATAATTAAAGCTTTTTCATTCATGGCTTAAAATAAATTACAAATTTAGTCTCTCAACTTACCTTTCAGGTTCGGATTTGATTCTTGGATGTACATTTTTTTTTTACTTTTATTTTCTTACTAGTTTTTAATGTTTTTTTTTTTCTAAATCATTATGAAATGTGCATTGTAGTTTAGTGATCAACAAATTTTCCTATATTTCATAGCTTGAATTCCAATCCTAGAGCGTGCAATATTTTTTTACTCTTCTTTTTATATGAAATTGTGTGAAAAATAATGTTCAAAATATTTTCTTATTTTACACTTCATTTCTAATTCAAAGTTATGGTTGGAAAATATAAATAAAATTATTATTATTTTAAAATTTAGAAAACTGCAACTTTTCAGATAGGGATGACAAAATTTTTCATGAAAAATTTCCTGTTTGACCCATACGAGGGTCAAACCACGGATTTAAATTTGGGTCCCTAGTTGGGGACAAGATGAGGATCGTCCCCATCCTGTCCTTGACCTCGAACCCACCCTGAATATTTATTTATTTAACACGTGCACAGACAGACACACAAATAAAAAATGCTAAAATGTTTTTGTTTTAAATTATTCATTTATATAAATAAAACAATAATAATACTAACTTGTAATTTAAAATATTTACAATTTAAGGTAAATATCAAGTTTTTATTAATTTTAAATGAAATAAATAAAAATTAGAATTTTTTCTCGCAAGGATTCAATCCCCGAATTGAAATTTTTTGATTCCCTAAAACGATGGTTCATGACACACATTGACACATTGAAGTGTTGCATTCACATACTAGTAATTTGTTCCATTTAGGAAGACGATTCTTCACGACACATTGAGTACCATAGAGAAAACAAATTTGTCTTAAGAAAACAAAGTAAATTTATTAGTTTAGATTAATTGTTTTCACTGTTATCTTATTTTCCTATAATATGCTCTTACAAAAATGAAACCATTTCTTGTATTTTATTGATATATTTATTTTTATTCAATTTCTTCATTTTATTTATTTTTATTAATCTATGTGTATAAAATATTGATGATGTTTTTGACCAATATAGATTTTTTTAAACAAAAAAAAAAGGTTAAAATAAAGATATAAATTTATAACTATATCCTCCATCGATTTTTAATTTTTTTTATCTATTTATTTGACCCTTTTTTAGATTCATTAATCCACTGAAACACAAAATTGTAAGTTTAGTTAAAAATAAAATTTAATTTAATATATAATATTTTTATTCATTTCATAAATATTTTCACGAGTTTTAAGATAAATATTTAACATCTTTATTTGTGTCACATAATTTTACATTTTAAAATCTAGAATACTATTATTGAAGTTTTTTTTTTCTTTTGAACAATTACAAATATAGTAATTAAATTTAAAGTATTAGCATATATAACAACATTTTTTAAAAATTGCAAATATAACAAAGTCTATCAGTATTTTTAAATGTTGCTATACACTTAGTTATTATCCCTAAAATTGCTAGGCATTATAATTACTTTTTTTCTTCCTTATAAGACCGTGCATACATCTGAGTTTTTTTTTTTTTTTTTTTTTTTTTTTTTTTTTTTTTTTTTTTTTTTTTTTTTAGGGTTTAGGGTTTATATTTGTAATTTTTTTACTGAGAGATGAAGAAAAATTATATTTGGTATGTGGGCAACAAAATGACCAAGCCCATTTAAATAATAATAAAAAAAATTACATAAATGTTCATCCAAATCCTATATTTGATAGATATGTTAGACAACTTCCTTCCACCTCCTAAACTCCAGTTCACTTAAACACTTTTGAAAAAAAAATTGATTAAAATAAAAACACTCATTATTTGGCAACTCTTTTCTCAAAACTGTTTTTACACCAAGTTTGTTTGGTTTGTTATATGTTAAAAGTATTTTTGTTAATATCAAATTACTATAAATAATGACTATAAAATTCTAAACTAATAATTTAAAATAATGATTATTCAAGTTGGTGGGTCACCGACGGAGATTGTAAGAATTAGCTATCTACCGTAGTAGTTGGAGGTGACTAATGAAATTAGCCACGGAAGGTGGTGACCGAAGTGGCAATAGAAAAATAGGTGGTTTAGTTGTTTTCAAACTAAAAAAACGACATAAACGAAAGGGTTGGTAAGTTATAAGGTATAAACATATTATATTAAAATTATTAAAAAAATCATTACAAGTCAATATTTTATATGTAGTTATTTAATTTTGATATTCACATACAAAATCGAGAAACACAAACATACATATTTAACTTTCTACTAACTATGATAGATATCTTAATATATATATTAACTATTTCAGAAATTCAAATTTCAAACATATAAATCTCAAATATTTATTGCTATACTTATAAAATAATATTTGTAATCAAAATAGTCTCAAACTTTTGATTTTGTGTTTGATATGCCATTGATTAGTACAAAATATGTTAATAATTTATACATTTTTTAAAAAAACCATGAATCTATTAGAACACAAAATTGAAAGTTTAGTGTTTCATTAGACATAAAATTTAATTTAATATTTAATAAATCAATTAATTTTTTTTTTAAAAAATTAAATATGCTTAGACATGGAATTGAAAGTTCAAAGATGCCTATTAGAGATTTTTAAAGTCGAGGAGCCTATTGAAAATTAACCTTTTATAAGCTATTAGACACTTTTAAAAATTTAAAAATTAAATATATACATAGACCTGAAAATTCAAGTATTGATTAAACGTTAACTTTACGAACATACCATAAATTTTGATGATAAAAGACCTTTAATTTTTTAAGATTTTATTATCTTAAAAGATGCATAGTTTAGAGCTACGGTTCCAATACATTTTGAATTATTTAAATAAGATATCAATTGAATAAGTTGGGAGTAAAAGAAGATTTGAAGAAAATTATATGTGGCGATGACTTGATAAATATAGACCATTAGTTTGATGACACGTGGTATGAGACGCTGATGAGGCACTCAACATGGCGACTGATGTAGATCAATCGGACGACAAAAGTTGCGTCACGTGGCATCGTTTGGAAATTCCTTTTAACAAATGAATCATGAAATTTAATATGGTTTTAATCAAATTATTTATTTATTTATTTGTTGTCATTTATTATTTTTTAAAGATTATCAAATTCTTTTTTTTTTTATAAATATATAAAGTGGATTTCAATTTTCCAACGGTAAGAAGTTGGATTTCATATTTTAAAATATCGGTTATAATATATCTTTTTCTATTCTACCTTCAATCTCCACCGTTTATTCTTCTTGTAATCTTCATCTAATGGCTACATTTGAGTCTAGCTTCAACCACTTTTTAAATCTCCCCTCTTTTTTGGAACATCTTCTCTCCTACAAATTGTAAAAGAAATTCTAATACTTATTCTCTCTAAAAGCTTTATCTTATTTTAGAACATTAATGGATTTTTCTTAGTTTTGCAATGCAAACACAAAAACAAAAAGCAACAAACATTCGGAAGGAACGACAAGACGATGAAACTAATTAGAAAAATCGTTCATAAAAGAATGAGAGAAAATCTCATCGACTGCCCTACACTCCAAGCTATTAGACAACAAGAGTTTTGTGTAACATTCGAGTTAAAGAAAGGGACATGAATGAAGGAAACATGAATGAATAAGATCACATTCAAATGAGAATCTTGAGTACTTGATATGAAATTATGGTTTTTTTTTAACAGGATACACAAAGGATGAGTGAAAGTTATTATGCACCTTCCTAAATTAGGAACTACAAGCGCTTAACTTGGAGCAATTCTATGTTGGACAACTTCTTTGGAATTTTTTTAAGAAGCATGTGAGTGAGAATAAAACATGTTAAAAGGAACTGTGTTGGTGGGTGGGAATAACCTTCACTCTTAGAAGTTAAGACAAAGAGACAATTGCATAAAAAAATCTATTTTAAAGGCCCAAGATGACAAATGATCTAACTTTTGAAAAAAAAATGTCAAATGACCTTCTGGTGATGTCATAACCACATAAAGCTACAGTATTACCCTTCTTCATATTTTCTTTTCCTGTGCTCGTCTTTCTCCCTCTCTCTTTTTTTCTTCCGCATCATCTTCTTCTTCTCTGGTGCCTTCTTCTTCTTCTTCTTCTTCTTCTTCTTCTTCTTCTTCTTCTTCTTCGGTACAATGAGTCCACACGAGCAATTCTGAGGCGACCAACTTCGGTGAGCGAGAGCGAGAGTGAGAGAGAAAAGAATGATTTTGTGAGTGAGGAAAGGAAGAAAGAGTGAAAGCGAGATAGAGATGAGAGTAATTGTGAGTGAGGAAAGGGCGAGCGAGAGCGATATGAGTTTTTTCGCGTGCGCGAGTTCATTTCGGTAACTTCATTGGAACTTGCCATTAACAAATGGTCATTTGGTATTCTTTTCAAGTCATTTGATAATTTTGATGCAATTTTTGGGTTATCCATACAAATTTTCCAAAGACAAGCAAAGATAACGTTACCATATTGCAAGGAATGATGGGGTCATCAGGTGCCAAATTCGAATTTCGAATCCAGTGCTTGGGGCGTTACATTTTGAGACCATTGAATGTGTTGGTAAGATTGAATCTCCAAAGATGATAGCCAACTTAAGAACCTCATTTGTGACAGACTTAGCCAAAGTTAAATTGAAGCCATCCTTCAGTAGTAACCAAATTGCACACATTTCATTGTAACCTTTCTTCAATTGCCCATATTTCAAGCAACTAAATGTTGTAGTGGGCAGTGAATATATAGGTTTAAATAATACTTTGGTCTTTGTACTTTGTTTTTGTTCATTTTTGTCTCTCTACTTTCAAAATATACATTTTGGTCCTATACTTTAAAAATGTTCATTTTAGTTCTTGTACTTTCAATTTTGATTCATTTTAGTCCTTGAACTTTTAAAAAAAGTGACCATTTTTATCTTTTAAAAATGAAAATAAAGGGACCAAAATGATAACTTTTTAAAAGTATAGGGACTAAAATGAACTAAAGTTGAAAGTATATGAATTATAATGAACAATTTGAAAATATAAGAATCAAAATGAATAAAAACCAAAAGTATAAGAACAAATGTAGTATTTAAACCATATATATATTATGTTTAAAAGAAAGGAAAAAAAAAAGAGAAAAAAAAAGAGAAAAAAAAGAGTTGAGAAGGGTGTGGGGTTAGGTGAAGTAAAAAGCGTAAAAGACGGATTGGTTGGAGAGCCAAGCCGAATGAGCCGAGTATGAAAGGGTCGAATCAAAATGAACAGAGGCGCCGTTACAACAAACGTCCAAAGTAACGGAAACGGCAGAATTAAACGTCTAAAAAATCCAGCCCTGCACTCACAAACAAACACTCCCCATTTCTTTCTTCTAACTTCTAAGCTCTCTCTCTCTCTCTCTTCTTCAGCCCTCAGCCGCGCCAGAAACGTAAAAGCAAAATTTCCTTTTCACAGCTCTGTTTCTCATCATCATCATCATCACCATCACCACATCTCTCTCTCTCTCTCTCTCTCTCTCTCTCTCTCTCTGTAATGGAGACGTCTCGGACTTCCCATTCTTAGCGTCTCTGCTGAAGCTACTAACAAAGAGCTTCTAAATCCGTCTTGTGGTGAGATTTCGACAGATCTTTAGCTGTTTTGGAGTTCAGTTTTACGCTTAGATCTGATTTCCAGTGTTTTTCAGCTATGGAGGAAGATAACGGCGCTCTTATTCAGAGTCTGATCGATTTAGTTAATGAGATTGCTTGGATCTCCGATTTTAGGTATACTGTTAAGAAGCAGTATTGTAATTTGTCCAGGAGATTGAAGCTTCTGATCCCAATGTTCGAAGAGATTAGAGACAGTAAAGAGACTGTTTCTGAGGATACACTCAAGGCTCTCGTATTGTTGAAAGAAGCTCTCGAATCGGCTAAGAAGTTGCTCAGATTTGGAAGCGAAGGGAGCAAGATTTTCTTGGTGAGTTTGTGTTACTGTGTTTTTATCTTCATTTCTTTTACTCGTAAGTTCTTTGCTTCGGATTATCGCATTACTGGAGCTGATTCTCTGCCTTTTTCTTTTTGATACGTTTCTCGCAATCCTGTATTTTTCTTGTGCTTTTCTCTTCTTCTTTTCTAGCGCCTAATTCGTTTGATCGAGGAAAGCGAGTGAACATCGGCTTCCATCATTCCAGAATTGTGTATTCGCTGGATTTGATTTAATAGATAATCATCGTTCTTGTTATTGCAGCTACCGTGTCTGTAGGTGAATAACATTTTCGATGCAAATTAAAACATTCAAAACACCGTAAAACATCGCTGTTACGTTCAGTCCGGATTTTTGTGTGGTATGAATGAAAATTTTGGAAGACTGGACTTTCAGTTTATGTTTCTATTTTTGCATGATATTTTACATCCATATGAAACGACAGAGATGTAAAATTAATCAAATTCTGCGTGCTTGTCAATTTAGCAAGTAATTGAGTTATGTCAATTTACCATTTTATTATTTCCACTTGCAGATGACTTTTTCCAATAGATGTTCTTTCTATAATTATACTTTACTTGTATTTTTGTCTATGATTCAACTACGTCCGTTTTGAATCCAATTTCAAATGAGCAAGCTAAGCTTAATTGGGTTTATCCATTAGACATATAATTCCGACGGAAAATCTATCGTGAGTGTGACATCAATACAATTACTTCCAACTTCTAGTTATATGTTGCATCAAACTTCTATAGCTTATTTCCAAACAAAATGAAGGAGTATCTGAAGCATTATAGATATTTGTTAGCATATCTACTCTTTAATCAAACTTCATTTTATTATCCATTCTAGGCCGTAGAGAGGGAGCAAATTATGAACAAATTTCACGAGGTAACTGCTCGGTTGGAACAAGCCTTGGAAGGAATAGCCTACGATAAACTTGATATATCCGATGAAGTTAAAGAGCAGGTAAGGGGAAAAAAATTATTTCATCGTACTTTGAATTTGCAGTCTCTAGGCACGGTACCAGCATGATAGGAGATAATACTAGCTCAGTTTGATAGATTATAATTTCTGGATGTCTTTAATCATGCATATGCAATAAACAAACTTATTTTGAGAACATCTGGAACATCTTTCTTTTGATTTCTTTAAGTGTTGTTCATTGAAAATATTATTGCTCAATTTTCATTGTTGTTGTCAACTTGAGCATAGTTCAACTTGTTGAGGTGGCATTGTAACCTCGACAAAAAAGTTAGAGTTTCGAATCCGCACCACACATATTATTGAACGAAAAAAAGAGAAACTTTATTGTGGTCGCATCACATATTGAGAATATTCCATTACAAACAAAATCAGGAGGATTCAAGCCCACATCTGATAATAGGGAGACAAACATTAATATCTAACCGTTGAGCTATGTACGAGTTGACATTGTTTTTCTAACAAAGGAAATGATGTTGCCTGGGGGCTGAGAGATACAAACTCTTGTGGGGAAACCCCTTGTTCAAGTTGCGATTGTTGTCATATTTATAGTTTTCTTTTTTTGTTGAAGTTTTCAATTAATATAATTATTGTCCTTTTCAATTAGGACTAATGGATTTTTTATGTTTTACTGTGATTTTTGTGCTGAAGCAAAAAAAAAAAAAAAAAAAAATCAGAACTAAACTATGGTATTAATAAAGATACGACCTCCTGGATGGTTTAGATGAATATAAGAATAATTAAAGGTTTAGAAGTTGAACGTCACTTCAAAAAAATATTATTGATCCAAATGAAATATAAGTAATGCAAAACTAGTGTAACTTATGTGAGGTTACAAAGGACATGGAAGAACCTTTACGGTGATTAGATTTTCCTCTGTGTTTATCTCAACTAGATATTAGATAACGGGTAGAAGCTTGCAATTAATATTTTAAAATCATTATTTACACATCTACAACCCTGTATGTAGGTCGAGCTTGTTCTTGCTCAGTTCAGAAGGGCCAAAGGCAGGGCCGATGCTCCTGACTCTGAGCTGTTGGATGATATCCTTGCCCTTTATGACACGAGCAATGATTCTTCTATAGATCAAGACCGCCTAAGGAGACTGTCCGAAAAATTACAGTTAATAGGAATATCCGATCTTACACAAGAATCAATAGCTTTGCATGAGATGGTTTCTGCTACTGATGGAGATCCAGGTGCGAGCATTGAGAAGATGGCAGGGCTGCTAAAGAAAATAAAAGATTTCGTGCAAACGGAGAACCTTGAAACAGATACTCCTAGTAGAGAAAAGAGTCCTCCAGCAAGTTGTAGTGGACAAGTATCCAATGATAAAAATAACAAGGCCCCAATTATACCAGATGATTTTCGCTGCCCTATATCCCTGGAGCTGATGAGAGATCCTGTCATTGTCTCAACTGGACAGGTACTTGAGTAGTAGCCTTTCTCGTTGCTAACAAATCATTTTCCATTACGGTCTTTGCCTTCACTTTACTTATCAGTGGCTCTAGTTATTCGCATTACATCCTCATATTTTCAGATACTAATAGATATAGCCTATAGATAAAGGACAATATCAAATTGAGATACTTTAGGTGCATGGCGTCCTGAAGTTGGAGCTGATTACGTTTCAACTTTCATCCTCGTGTTGGAGTAGTTTTAATGCTTAGTTTCAGAAAAGATTACGTACTTCATTGTAAGAGAAAGTGTTGATCTGCTGATTTACCATACTATTCATGCTTATAATATTTTCTGAAACATGTGACATATTTAAGCGTTTTATATCTGTCTGATGCCTTAGCAGCCGCTGCTCTAGTGCTGATTATGTAATTAATGCAAAAACCAAAATTTTCTTTGCTTGTAGACCTATGAACGTTCCTGCATTGAGAAGTGGCTTGAAGCAGGGCATGGGACGTGTCCAAAGACACAACAGAACCTCTCAAGCACTACTCTTACCCCGAATTATGTGTTGCGTAGCCTTATAGCCCAATGGTGCGAGGCTAATGGTATTGAACCACCAAAACGACCCAGCAGTGCTCGACCATGTAGAAGCTCGTCATCTTGCTCACCTGCTGAACGCACGAAGATTGATATTCTTCTTTGCAAACTTGCATCTGGAAATCCTGAAGATCAACGATCTGCAGCTGGTGAGATCCGTCTTCTCGCAAAACGGAATGCAGATAATCGTGTTGCTATTGCTGAGGCTGGTGCTATACCTCTCCTTGTCAGCCTTCTTTCAACTCCAGACTCCCGTGTTCAAGAGCATGCTGTAACAGCACTTCTTAACCTATCTATATGCGAGGACAACAAGGGAAGCATCATTTCCTCTGGGGCAGTTCCTGGTATCGTTCTCGTGCTCAAGAAGGGGAGCATGGAAGCACGGGAGAATGCTGCAGCCACTCTTTTCAGCCTTTCGGTTGTGGATGAAAATAAAGTTAGAATTGGTGCCTCCGGAGCTATCCCGCCGCTCGTTACACTGCTTAGTGAAGGCACACAAAGAGGTAAGAAAGATGCTGCAACTGCACTTTTCAACTTGTGCATCTACCAAGGAAACAAAGGCAAGGCGGTGAGAGCTGGTGTAGTTCCAACCTTAATGCAGCTTCTCACCGAGCCCGGAACCGGAATGGTGGATGAAGCCTTAGCCATCTTAGCAATACTCGCTAGCCATCCCGAAGGGAAAGCTGCCATTGGATCCGCAAAGGCAGTGCCGGTTTTGGTAGATGTTATTGGGACAGGATCTCCCAGAAACAGAGAGAATGCGGCTGCAGTTCTCGTGCACCTCTGTTCGGGAGACGAGCAACACCTAGTAGAGGCTAGGGAACTTGGAGTGATTAGTCCACTGATAGATTTGGCACGCAGTGGCACAGATAGAGGAAAGCGAAAAGCTGCACAGTTGCTTGAACGAATGAACCGACTGTTCGAGCAGGCAGCACATCAGGAGGAGCTTCGGGTGCTTCGATTACAAGCGTCGGAGTCTCAACCTCAAAGCCAACCATCACAATCAACCTCGACAACGGAGGTCGTTGGTAGCTGAGAGTGGACTTTGATCATCTGTTGCTTTACGTAGCTCCGTTTCTTTTGTTCCTTTTTACATGTAATGTAAGAGCCAGCTTTGCTTCACAAGGGGAGGTGGAAGATCACCTGCCTAATCTGTAAGTTATTATCATAATTTATAATTTTATTTTATATCTTTCTTTTTAAAAGGGAAACCATCATTGAACAAAAAGGGAAAGAATCTAAAACCCAATGTATGAATGGATCATTATATATACATCCTCAATTTTTTTGGGAGGAAAATTTCAAAACTTTAAAGTAAATTTCTTGACTTTCATAGCATCGGATCCAACAATCATTGAACAATTTAAAATATTTGTTAACGGTACATACATCCGTTTTTAGTTAGGAAAAATACACATATAAGGCAAAGAAATAAAATTATGAGAGTGAAATATGTATAAACTTACAAGCATTATTGGCTTTGAATTTTCTCTCTTTGTTAAGATGTTAAATCATCTTGAAAATTGATTAGTTGGGTTGGATGTATTATCAATAACAAATTGTATAATAAATGTGTAAGTAGCCATTTTTGTACCCTTGAATTGGTTTTATGTTAAAAGTTCATCTAATTTATATGAGTGTTGCAATTTTCTATTTAAAAATTAGTTGCACCTTAAAGGAATTTTATAAATGAATATATATATATATATATATTTTTGATATTGGTATAAATTGTTTCTATGATATACATATTTTTTAATTTTAAAATTTAGTTAAACATGTTGAAATGTAACAACATATGATTTAATCAGTTGTGTTCAAGTTGTGATTTTGGTATTGATTCTTACAAATATAGTGTGTAAATTCTCAACTATATCGATCAAATTTGTTTCTTTGTCTTGTGTTTTTTAGTAAACGAGAAACCTTATTATATAACTAGACAATTATGTTCTATTAGCACACATGGTGATAACGTTTATGAGATTTTTGTACGGACGACCTAAACATTTTCGAAAAAATAAAATTTGATCGACTTTTCAAAACAAAGCTTTCTAATCTTTTGCTTGCGCCACTAAACTTTTGTTCTCTCTTGTTCTAGTTCTAGCTCACTTTCTCACATTGTTCTTTGCACTTAGTTCGTTTGGCGTCTATCAAATTATCATATGTTTATACATTTACATGTTAATAATGTTCATAGCATTTATAATATATTGACGTAGGTTGGTGACATGTCAATTTTGCTTAATTACTTTGGTAAATAAAGCTGAAAAATTAAAATAAATTCTCCTAGGTCCCCAATAATCCAACCAACAGATCAATGGATACATGGTCACAAAAACTAGCTATGGCACCTCACCTATAACTTGCAGTATGCAACATTCCAGGACTCAAGTTTAGGGCACCTAGGTGGGATTATTAGATAGGAATAGAGATTTAAAAACAAATATATATATATATATATATATATATATATATATATATATATTACCATTTTTTTAATTAAGATGGTTATGATCTTGTTTTTGAAATTCAATTAGTTGGTGGGTTGTTTTAGATTTGTAGTTAAATTGAAAAAAGTAGAAAGATGGTGAATTTTCTAAGTTCAACTTTGTGAGTTGTTTAATTAGGTGGTTGAGATTCGTTGAATATCCTTAATAGAGGTTTAGACTCTCTTGAATGAGTCTATTTATGCAACGCTCAAGTCCACGATTCGAAATTTGGATTCGACACTTGATGGTCCTGGCATTTCTCTGCATCCCTACGTCATGCTTAATTGTTGAGTTTTTATGATTGAGCCACCAAAAAGGAAGGTGCACCTAGATAGTAACTTTCAATTCTTTTAAAATCATACTTTCATGTCTTCAAGATCTCTCTCATTCGGATGTGATCTCGGTTCATTCATGTCCCCTCATGAACTCGGATCGTTACAATTTATCCATTTTATTTTTAAATCTTCGGAGGTATGTCCTTCAATGTCTCTTACTCCTGCATCGATAGCTCTTTCTTTACAGAACAGAATTGCAAGGTCCATCGAAGTAAGAGAATGGTTTGTTTGGTAGGCCTCGGGCACTAGGTTGTCCTTGCATGAAATTATTGATAGATTTTGTAGCAATTATTAGATTTTACGTTCCTCATTATTTGAATGTTGAATTTTTCATTGAAATATAGGCAAGTTAATTATTTAAAGAATTTCATTATTACTTGAAAGAGAGAATATTGATTCTCTAGGATAAGAGCTTGCTAACAAATGAAGAAATAGAAAAATTTAGTAAATAATGAAATAAGAATAGGAGGAGATAACAATGAAATCATTGCTCTAGATTTTCAAGCAACTTAATTAACTCTTTGTCTTTGTTTTTGTGAGTTTTAGATTTTTAAATAGTTTAATTCAAAGAATTTTCTAAATTTCATCCATATGGATTAATAATTGTTAATGAATTTGATAATTATTAGCTTTCATTTCCAAGGAGAATGATATAACAGTACTCAATTAATTTACTATAATATTTATTGCACCAATTCGTACACTTGAAAAATCAAACATCAATACGGACTTTGGTAATTAATAAAACTTTCAATTCTCTTTCTATTATTGTACTACTCATACTTTTGACTATTTCATTTTGTTGTGGAGTATAGGTGCATTTAGGTACATTATCAATTCTTAGATAGATGACTTCATTTTTTTTTTTTTTTTTTGAGGTAGTGGTATTTGTTGTGTCTTGTCACTCCATTTTCTAACTCGAAAACTCTAGTCCATTGTCACTCCATTTTTCTTTTTTATTTTGATTTTAGAATTTTGTGAAATTTTATTAGCTCAAAAACTCTAGTCCATTTTCTAGTCCATATCTTTTTTTATTAGAAAAACTTTTATAGATAAAAAAAAATGTCAAACTATTTACAGAAAATAACAAAAAACACTAATAGACATTGATAGACTTTCTATCAGCATCTATCAGTGATAGACTTTTATGACCCTGATAGACTTCTATCAGCGTCTATCACAACTATCTAAAAATTTTGCTATTTTGTGTAAATAATTTCTCTAATTTTTCTATTTTTAAAAATTTTCCTTTTTATTAAGGATAGAAAATACCAAAAGCCTCCCAATAGAAAATAAGAATAAGTCAGGAAAAAAAAATTCACATTGGTCCGTTTACCTCCAAAACAGAGAGCTATTGCTTGCAAGTGGGTATAAAAAAGAAAAATGACTTGAGGAAGTAGAGAATAAAGTGGAATATAAATTCTAGATTTTATGGTCCATGTGTATATTCTACTACTTTTGTCATTGATGGACCTCTATCAGACTAATATACTATTCTTTTTGTCTAACAAATTATAATTTACAACAATTGGTGATAGACATTTAGCACTGATGAGAAAATTGATGACAATTTTAACATGTCATAGTAAACTTGACAATGACAGTTTATCACCATCAGTAATTCTTCATTGTTGACAATTATTTATAGTCATTAAAAGTTTAATTACAATAATTTTAAAAAACTGTCATTAATGCTCATACCTTTACAGAGGATACCATAACAGAAAATAACTGTCACGAATTTTAATTGTGACAGCTTTTTAAATGTCATGGAATCACAATTTTGTTGTAGTGTCATGATATATACTATTTTCTAGCATTAGTAAGCATAAAAATAGTATATGAGTACGTACGTATGTAATAGACTTCTATAACCAATAGACATGTGCAAACATTTTTATTTTAGGTTGGCTTTAAAATTGTACCATATTGGACAATGATTTGCTATTGTTTGGAGGCTAGAAATGCAACTGTCCTCTTTTATGTTTTTGTTGTGTAAAAAGTAGAAAAAAAGGGAAGAAAGAAAATGTTTGCAAGTAAAATGGTTGGGCAATGGTGCAAGGAAGAAAGATGCTAATTAAGACAGAGCAGAGAGGAGAAGGTGGCAGCTGCTTTACAGTGGTTTGCAGCTTTGTTATGGCTATGACTATGAGTTTTTTTTTTTTTTTTTTTTTCCTTCCAAAGGATCACTATGACCCAATCTGCCACACACATGTGCATTCATTAACAAAATTTCTCCCCACTACATTCCCTTGTCTCTCTCTCATAATTCACTTCCAATCCATTCCTTCTATTTATCAAAGTTTAAGAAGGGTTTGGAATGCTTGGTTGGTTATTATAGTCAACGAGTTATTATAATATATGAGCTATAATAGTTATTATAGTCCGTGATTATTATAGTTGGTAGGTTATAATAGTCTGTGTTTGGGGTGTAGACTATTTTAGTTTGGATAGAAAATAGTAAATACGGTAACAAAAAAAAAAGGAGAGAGAGGATAGATAGAAAATAGTTAACACTGTAACAAAAAGGGAATTCAAATAGTATTATTGTAGTTCATTGTAGATTATAAATAGTTATAAATACCACTATTATATTTGAAGTTCAAACATGAAGTGAGCTATAATAGTCCACTTCACCAACTTCAAGTTGGGGGACCAAACAACCCAAAGATTTGTTTGAATTGACTTTTTAAATTCATATTTAATTTTTTTTTTTTTTTTTTGGATTTTAAAGGGTGGGTTTAGGGAGCAATTGGGTGGGGTGGAGTTAAATGATCTACTCTTCGTTTGGCTAATGAGTTCTTAAACCCATTATGAACCTACAACTAAACATACAACTTCGATCTCTGACTAAATAACTTCACTTCTTGTCCCAAACACCTACTTAAAATTTAAAAAGTCAATCTCAAATAGGTCGCCCTTAAGTTCCATTATTTTATTTCTCCAATTTTTAATACATTATTTTATTTAAGCTCTTAAACGTTTAAGGAGGTGTTTGGGGTAAAGAGTGAAATAGTGAGAAGTAAAGAGTTATGAAGTTTAGGGAGTTGTGAACTCTTGGAGTCCACTGTGTAAGAAGTTGCTAAAATATAAAATTAATGTTTTTTAGTGGTGGGACCCACCAACTCCTTGAACCAAGGAGTGAGTAGAGTTCACAATTACTAGCTACTTTCCAATTCCTTATCTCAACTAGGTTGATACATTTTCATTGTCCCCACAAACTAACACAGGTCCTTTCAAGATGCTTTGTCCTCACTCACATGCATCTTAGGAAAGAGGTCACCTAACATAGGATTGCTCCAAGCTAAGCACGCTTAACTGTGGAGTTCTTATGATTGAGCCACCGAAAAGGAAGGTGCACCTTGTTGGTATAGGTATTAACTTTCATTTCTTTTAAGCCTTTCTTAATCATGCTTTCATGTCCTCAGGATCCCTCTCATTCGGATGTGATCTCAGTTCTTTCATGTCCCCCTCCTGAACGCGGGTCGTTACAAATTGATTAAGGGTCAAGTTTTTTATAAATTATAAAAACTGTGTCATTATATATTTACAGTGACAATTAAATTTGATGAGTTTTTCACCCTATAAGAACTAAATTGTTACAAATTTGAAAGTATAGGAATTAAACTGTTAAAATTTTAAAATACAAAGGCTAAATTCTTACTTATATGTTTGTCATTGTTAGATAATTGTTCTTTTTAAGTTTCATTTTTTTTTCATAATGATTTAGTTTATAAAATTAAACTTTTATGTATATATAAAGGGTTTTTCTTATTAAAATCTTATAAGCTTCCTACACTTCGGAACATAAAAGTAGATTATTTTTAAAATGGCTACTTTTAGTTTAATTTACAATGTTTAGCTAGAATTAATTTTGAAAAAGATAAAATTTCCAAACAAATTACAAAGAGAAAAAATTATATGTTAGTAAGGATATAAATAACTTTAAGATCACTCTTAAAAAAAAAAAAAAATCCTTTTTTATCTCAAAAAAAAAAAAACTTTTTAAGATCACAAAGCCAAAAAAAAAAAAAAAGTTATTAAATGATCATCTCATAGCTTTTCTAGTTTTCTTAAAAGGATAAAGCTTATTTTGTTTTATAATATCTATCTTTTCTATTATAAAACAAAATAAAAAAAAAAAAAAAAACTTTAAAGATGAAATGTCCAAAATTTAAAAACTATAAATAAAAGTCGTTTTTTGAATCTTCTGTAACAAAGGAAATTAAAGGGGAAAAAACCCGAAGACAAAACAAAAATAAAACCAAAGATTTAAAGTTGGAACTTTTGAAATCTATTTTCTTTTAGATAGAAATACCTTTTTTTATTAGTACTTTTCGAAAAAAGAATAATTAAAAATATATATCTGAGTAATTTTGGAGTAATTACTTTTGTTTAAAGGAAATAGAGTAATTACTTTCAGTGATGTGATTTAATTATAAGTACTTTTGTAAAAAGTGTTTAATAATAAATAATTGGGCTGTTTTCAATTATAGCAAAATGAGCCAACTTATCTACAAATATAGCAAGATGTTATTGTCTATCAGTAAGATACATCTATCCGTATTTGTCACTTTCAGTGTTTGTTAATGATAAATACTTATAGATGTCTATCATTATATGTCATTAATAGAAATTGACATTTTGCTATATTTAAAAATATTTATGCCAATTTTACCATTTAAAACAATTACTTTTTATAATTTAGTGTTTCTTTTACACTTTTAAAATTAGTAATATTAATATTTTTAAATAAATAACGCTTGATTTTAAAATGATCAAATTATTATAAAGATATCAAACTTCAAAAGCGATTTCGAAAGTGATTTCCCTCTATAAAAAAACACCTCTTATCCACTCTTCCTAAAACCACTTAGCATTTTGCAAAATGCCTTTCATATATGCTATTGTTGTTTCTAAGTACTTTGAAATGCTCTAAAATTTGTTTAGATGTTCTTTTGACTACATATACACACATAAAATAAAAGACCATAAATGTTTTAATAAATATTCTTAATTAGCTAAAATATTTGTTCAAAATTCCTAGTCATACAAAATGCTTATATCGTATTCCCTTTAGAGATTAAAGCTCCAAAATTTTTATTCTCATTAGCCAAAGGAAAAAAAAAAAATATACCCCACTAAAGGTTAAATTATACGTACATATTGTCCCTCAACATTTAGATTTATATCTATATGGACCTCGAACGTTAAAAAACAGTCTAATCGGTTTGTGAATTTTCAATTTTGTGTCTGATAAGTTTTTCAAATCTTAAAAATTGACCAATTAATAGATATTCTCAAACTTTTGGTTTAATTCTCCCAAGTCGTTGACTTTTAAATTTTATAGGTTAACATATCGTTCTTGACATATTTTGCAATATTTTTTAAAATTCACAAAATTACTAAACGTAAAATCAAAAGTTTCGAGTTTTATTAAATATAAAATTAAAAAATGGAAGATTCATCACTTATTCTTTAGGGGGGTGGGAAAACATAGAATAGATGGATGCATGTGAATATGTAGGGAAAGAAAATTCAAAAGAATCCAAATTGTGAAGTTGACCCCTATTATTTCAATGGAAGGTCCCTTCATGCATTTGTAGTAAATAAAATAAAAAGGTCCTACTATCAGTCTTCACTGAGAAAGAGAGAAAGAAAAGAGGACAATTTAAAGGATGTTAAGGCTGCAAAATTTGCTTTCTTTTTTGCAACTAATTTATCCCTCTCTGCAACAAAAGGCCAAGCTTTTTGCATGAAAATCATCAACACATAAGAAAATAAAAAATTAAAAAAAAAAAGAATAAAAAAAAAAAAGGGTTAATCTGTCCAAAAATTGGATAGGGGAATTAGATTCCCACCCCACCAACTTCACACACCTTTTTCTTTTTTATTATTATTCTTTGAACATTTCCTCTTCTTTCTTCTAACCCTTTAAAATCAACCATTCTCTTATTCAAAAGAATATTGATAGGCTGTGCTCTTCTCATTTTTATCAATGAAATATATATATATATATATATATATATATATATGTGAAAAATTATTATAAATAAAAAAATATCAAACTATTTACCAAGATAGAAAAATTTCATTAATTTTTGTCGCTAATAGACGGTAAAATTATATATATATATATATGGAAAATATGATTTAAAAGAAAAACTATAGAATTTTATCTTTTTTTATATATATAATTTATTCTCTTGCAATTAGTATCAATATGAGTATTGAGTTGCAAATTGCAATGTCATACAATTGTAGATAAAATTGTGTTTTTATTGTTTTTGAAATATATGTCGGTTTATTATTT
Source organism: Lagenaria siceraria (assembly GCA_002890555.2). Classification (NCBI taxonomy): domain Eukaryota; kingdom Viridiplantae; phylum Streptophyta; class Magnoliopsida; order Cucurbitales; family Cucurbitaceae; genus Lagenaria; species Lagenaria siceraria. The sequence goes on from CM016487.1 coordinate 18,521,642, forward strand.
TTTTTATTATAGTTTTTTTTTCATGTTTTAAAACGACATTTGAATTAGGGTTGTTTTCAAATATAGAAAAATGAACTAAAATATTTATAAATATAGCAAAATTTCACTGTCTATCTACAATAGACTGCGATAGACTAGATAGATAGTGAAATTTTACTATATTTGTAAATATTTTCAACATTTTATCATTTAAAATAATTTCCCTTTGAATTATTTGTCAAATTTTAAAAATAAAAATAACTTTTTTAGAAACTAAGAAAAGTAGGTTTTAAAAACTTGTCTTTATTTCTGAAATTTTACTAAGAATAATTCAAATGTTTTCTTAACAAAGATAAAATTCATTGTAATGAAAATGAGAGAAAATAAATTCAATTAATAAAAACTAAATTATTATCAAACGTTTATTTAGTTTTTATATAAAACAAAAGTGAAGAAATCAAAATGACAATTTTTAAAAAAATATAGGAATAAAGTTAAAACTACGCGAGTAAAATAAATATTTAAAAAGTAAAAATAAAAAATAAAAAATCAGAAGGTATCAAAATTGAAAATACAAAAATCAAAGTATATTTAAATTTATGAATTAGTACATTTATATGAGCTGGCGAACTTACGATTTTTTCTTTTAAATGTTAAATATCTACTTTATTCTTGTCTAATTTTATTAATTACATAAATTTTGATTATAAAAGAATGAGAGTAACAAAACTTTCATACGCAACAAAAATATAAATATATATGAACATTTGTTTGGACTTAATTAGGAGAATATTAAAGCGCTGAATATCATCAAATGAGAATCAAATTTCTTGTAGATTTGAAGAAGACTTATATATTAATATGATTCCAAATCTTATCTTATTCTTTTTAAAAGATACAATTTTTTTTAACACAAAAAAAGGGTAAAATCAAGGGATTAAATGCAATTCATTATGGAATATCCTTATTTTGAATGATATCTTTTATAAGGATATTTCTTTCTAAGCCAATGTAGATGCAATTCCAAAATTAAAATAATAATAATAATAATAAATACTTTACCCATTCAATTTGTCAACTTGTATTCATTTTGGACACATCAAAACAAAAATCAAGAATCTCTGACACTTTCCGTATGGTAATCCGACATTTTATATTTTCATTCGTTTGAAAAACAAAGTTGTGAAATCCATTCTTGTTTATGGAATAAAATTAGTTCTATCTATTTATGTAATATCATTTCATTTCGGTCAAAATTTTCAAGTGATAATTAGTAGATAGATTTTAATTAATTTAGACATCTTCATTTGAAAACGATTTTTTTTTTTTTAATTTTATGTTTTTAAAAATTATGTGTTTGTTTTCTTACTGTTATAGGTAATTTTGGATCTATGAGTTTACCTATAAGACTAAGAGAGGAAGTCAAAGTTTGAGGATAAAATCAAGAAAGCTACCTTATCCTAAACAAACTTAAAACAAGTAGGAAACAAACCATGAGAGGCACTCTAAGAGATTGGGTGAGATCACGATCAAGACATTTGACCCAAATTAAAAGATTGCCTCCTAAAGTCGAGGCCAACAAGTTTGCCCCTATTCTGGGGCCTGGCCTTTGCATACCCACAATTGGAGGCAAGTGCCATTCGGCTCAAAAGGCCTGCCTCGACCTCAGAATTAGTCGAGGCCAAGGCTAGCCTACCATGGCTGGTTCTCCTTGTATACGCTCGATCTAGCCTTATGGAGTCCTATTAGTGAAGAGATTGAGGAAACCCTATGTTTAACCCTCATCATATATAGAACATGATAACTTCGTATAAGGTAAGTTCACGTTCTTCCTAAAAAGCTTATTCTGATCCTTTGCTAGAAACTAACTATAAGCATTGCAGTTTTTGTGGCAGGCATCACATTGGTGTTCTTTTCTTGTCGTTTTGCAAGTAATCTCTTCTCCCAAATTACAAATTTACCGTCGACGAATAGCACATGAAGGCTTGGTGTGTTTTCACCTCTTTGAAAGAAATAATTAGATGCTTTTATTAGTTTCCAAAAACAAAAGCCAAGTTCTTAAAAGTTATTTTTTATTATATTTAAAAACTTCTCTGGGATTTTGGCAATATATTTATAGAAGTAGACAACAAAATAAAAAGAAAATTTATAAATTAAAGTAGTATTTAGCCAATGGGGAGAAATTTCTCCCCGCTCCTTCCCCCATTCCTCATGTAATCGGAGATTCTCACCCTGTTCAGGATGAGTCCTCGTGGGACCTTGGTCCCATGAGTTAAATGAAATCTTTACCCTTTATTCACCATATCTTGTATCAAGATTGAACATCTATCTCCAAGGAGTCATCATCTAGAAAGGGCATTCCATACAATCAGTTAGTCGAGAGAAAAAAAAAACGCCCATATGTTGACTTTCTCATTCAACACAACCAAGACATGTTGGAGTAACTTACGTAGAGCTTAATTAAAAATACTTTTTAAATGTTTAAGGAGTTTCTTAATCAAATCATATATTATAAAATCGAAGCGAGTGGCTTTCCCACAACCCTACTCTCTCAAATTCCTAACATCATGTGTCTTAGAGATTTCAATCAAGAATTACTTAAAAAGCAACTCATTTGTTGATCATTCAAGTCGATTGGTTGTACACTTACTCTTTTACTCACTTCTTTTAAATTTTTTCCATCTTTTATAAGTAAATATTTAAATTTTTAGTCAAATTCCAAAGGAAAAAAAAAATTAAGAACTATCTTTTTTATTAATTTCCAAAACTTGGCTTATATTATATATAAACAACCTTCTTAATATGTAGACAATAGAACAAATAAATTAATGGATAAAAATTAATTTTGTAAAATTTAATTTTTAAAAATTAAATATTATCAAACAAAACTTAACTTAATCACCACAATTTTTTTTTAGATAAAAAAAATATTTTTTTGGTATATTTAGAGATGAAATTATTGAGCATCCAAATTAATAGAACAAAACAGACAGAGCATAAGTAACGAGTTGGCCTCCAGATCATCAAAGGGAAAATAATTGTGTGATTATATATATAAAGGTTGGTGGGGCCCAGGGGGAGTGACGTGGCAATAAGAATATCCAACAGGGAGCATCTAAAGGAAAGATGATTGTCCCCCATCGGACGGCTATGGGAGGCCCATCTCCTGCCTTCCCTCCACGCTACCGCGTTTCCTCCACTTCTATATTTAACTCTCTTCCCTCTCATAATATATACAATTTTTCCAAATAGGTATTTTTGAATTTTTATAAATGGCTTTTATATTTCTTTTAAGGAAACATTCTAATTTTTAAACCAATTTCTAAATTTCTATAAATTATTTGGTGTTTGTTTTCAAATTTTGATTTAAATTTTAAAAACATCTCTATAAACAAAAAAAATTTATAGATCGAAGTAGTGTTTATACATTTAATTACCAAAACTAAAAACTAAATACCAAATAGTTGTCAAAGGAACATTTCCCCTCCCACACCAAAAAGATTAAATAAAGCTTTTGTAGCAATATGTTATCTTTTTCCAAGCTAACTTATAAGTGTTTGTATTTAATATGTTATTGAGTTCTAAATAGCTTCTAACAGATATCTAAAGTTTTATTATTGTGTATAATATAAAGTCATGAACTTTAAATTTTCTATTAGACACATAAAATACTATATTGACTGGGTGGCAACGATGACGGAGATTTGGGTGGGGAAATAGATGCAACGGAAAGCGCGAAGGAGGAGGAGAAGAAGAAGAATGAGGCAATTGATGCAACGGGAGGTGGTGGTGACAGTGTTGGAAGAAGAGCCAATGACGGAGATGAATTAGGCACACTGGTGTTGGATTATAATTTTCATATCTTTAGTTGGAAAGAGTTGTTTCAATCATCTTTATATTATCTTCTTGATGTACTCTCTCATTTATTGGGGTATGGCTTGCTCGGTTTGACACTTTGAGAATAAAGTAATCTGTTAAAAATAAGAGGTTCACTTTAGGTTGCATTTGAGATATTTGAGTTTTTCAAACTTAACAATTTATCCTCATGGTTTTCCCTTTGGATTTATGAGTTATCAAACTTAACAATTTTACCCTTGAAATTTGCATTTGGTAACATTCTACATCCCTCAATTAGTGGCAAAAAAGCTAGTGTGATACTTATTTTTAGTAAACAATATTTTCCTTATAACGCTTGAGTTTAGGAGGAGTATATGAATGAGTTGAGATCGCATCTGAATGAGAGAGATTTTGAGGATATGAAAGCATGATTAAGAAATGCTTAAAAAAATTGATAGTTACTACATATACCTATAGTTAAAAGAAAACGAGAGAAAACGAAGAAGCAGATTAGGCATGCAACAAAAATGAAAATCGATGGAAGAGATAGGACTTTTTTAACATGTCAGTCACGACGCTATATAATAGCGTTGGGGGTTACCCTCTTTCCGGACGTCTACTATTCTAGCTAGAAAAAATTTTCCTTGGAAATATACGAGTAAGGATAAAACATGCTAAACATATTGATTTTTGCGGATAGTCTTCACTCTTGGAAGTAATTTAAGACAAGTAAGGATGACTTTACCAGGTCACATGGGATTCAAGGGAATATCGGGACCACATTAACCACACCTATTATCTCCTTTACTGAGCTTGTCGCGTTAGTCGTAAAAAAGTACTACTATGTTATTATACTTATATATACACTCTTGTTCTCTATCAAACAATGAATCACTTATTTCATAATTTATTTCCTTCTAAGTTTGAGGATCATCTCTCTCATTTTGTGATTGCAGATCTCTTTCTCCTAAAAGAACATTTAGGTTAATAGATATATAATATATTGTCTTCTCTAAAGGATCTATTTCAAAGTATGTGAAGAAGTTGTTGACAAATGAATTAAGAAGATATTTCCCTCACTCATTTGGTGATGTTTTCCCTTTTAATATATAGGATGACATGGGTTTATGGGAGTATGTGTTAACTTGCTCCTTGATTCTAGCAATTAAAGTTGCATCTTTTTGGGATTTTGTCATATTGAATTTTTAAAAATTTAGTTTTTTTAATTTTTTTTTTTTTTTTAAATTTAGTTCTACAACAAGGGTTTAAAGTAGGTGGATTTTTTTTTTTTGCCTTAAAAAAAAGGTAGATTTTAAAAGCGAGATAAAAAAAACATATATCTTTTATAGCACGGAGAGTAAGTACTATATTGTTTGAAGCTTAAGTGAGTCTCTAAATTAATCGAGATCAATCGTTTGTTCGAAGATATGTTGATAATATATCAATTCTTTTTCATTCTAGTTATTGACTTTCATAAAGATGAAAAAGATTCGAAAAAATGATAATCTTTTGACTAATCTGCCCCCTTCTAATTCTTTTTTATAGAGTTGGTAGACTTTAGAACAAGAGTTTTTATTTATTTATTTATATTTTTTGAAAGCAAACTTTAGAATAAGTTAGAAAAAAGAAAAAGATTTGTATTTCCCTAACTTGTTAGTTGATAGTTGATAGTATATCTTTTAACCAATTTAGATGGGCAATAAAAATAATATATATTTGGTTTTCTTACGTTAGACATACATCAGGACATCTTTCTAAATATATATTTTAACATAAAATTACAAAAGAATTATTATTGAAGAAAAAAAACCTGAAAAGATTAGAGATTATTATTTTTTTTTTTTTTGGTTAAACACTATTTTAGTCATTCAACTTTCAATTTTAGTTTATTGGTTTATGTAATTTCAAAATGTTCATTTTGCTTTTTTGTATTTTCAACTTTGGTTCATTTTGGTTTCTTAAATATAAAATAAAAATAAAAATGAATAGACAAAAATAGTTACTTTTTAAGAGTACAGTAACCAAAATAAACATTTTGAAAGTATAGAGATTCAAAATGAATCAAAATTAAATGATGAAAATGAACATTATAAAAGATTTAGAATTTTAAGCAAAGTAACCCTAAATAATATTTATGAAAACTATATTTTTAACTATATAAAGACACTTCCTTTGTAATTAAAAGCATTCCAAAAAGCATATGTTTTGAATGGTTTCTTCATAACGAAGAAAAACACTAATTTTGTCACTTCAAAAGCCAACCTAACAAAACTATATACAAAGAATTTCACCAATATATCATCTTCAAGGTGAGATGATGTATTTAAATTTTATTTGATCCAAGTCTCAATCTCAAAAAAGTTAAGGATTTTATTTAAATAAAATAAAATAGTTTATGATAGGAAGGATAATAAAACAAATAACAAACACACATATCAGTCAAAAAGTCTTCAATTCCAAAGTAATATGATTGTAGCATTAAAGTTAAAAAGAGACCAAAGTCCCATATATTTAATAGTGAAAAAGTTACCAAAAAAGAGGTTGAATAATAAAGATATAGCATAATTATGTTGGAATGCATTTGGCTTTTTCTTCATTTTATTTATCTTAGCATCTCAAGCAACAAATATCTAAAGTGAGAAAAAAAAATTGCAATTTTGTCAAAGATTGAAGTAAATAAGACGTAAATGTCCCAAAACTTAAAGAAAAAAAGTTCAACTCATACAATGTGAAACATAACTTCACACGTTTTTGATAATTATATGCTTCTTTTTTATGATGAATATTTGAAAGAAATAAGATGAAGAATAATATCCGTTGGAAAATAAATTAATAATAAACTCTTTAAAGATTTGAATAGCGATTTTAATTTTATTCTTGTTTGATGCTATATTAAATTATCGCTAAATTAAACTTAAAATACACGTATATTTATAGTTATATGAAGAGGATCCAATTTAGTTTAACTTATAAGTTCACCTTATAAATTATATATGTATTTTTTTTCTTTTTCTTTTTCTTTTTCTTTTTTTAGTTTCGTTGCTTTGGAAATTTAAGAAGAGTTTTAATTTATGTATACGCTCATTTGTTTTCTTCGCTTAGTTTTATTAATAATAAATAAATAAAAGCTCAATAATACCAACATAAATTTGACTGAAAATCAATTGGAAGCCCAAAGCTTAGCTTAACAAGTTTTCAGAGAAGATGAAAAGAAGTTGGACAGTGTAAAGCAATCATACTTTGAACTTTTGAAAAAATAAATTTAGTATTTTTACCATAGCAATAAAGCCGTATACATGCAAGTAGGATATTATAACCAAATACTTATTTAGGCTTTATCGCGTGATCTATATATCATATTAGATAAATATGGAAAAAATAATTCTATTTCAAAATTAATTAACGATAGAGGGAACAAGATGGAGGAAACACGTTGAAGGAATTACGTACTCTATATATCATATTACTATTCTCATTGTCAATTAATTTTGAGATAAATCCTATATTTAATCTAATATGGTATTTGAGCTCATGAAGCTCAAATGAGATTCGATAAAAAAAAAAAAAAAAAAAAGAACCGACCCAAAAACGGTGAATTCAAAGAGATACCTTCTTAAGAAAACATGTTGAAGATATCCCACATTGAAAATATGGGGTGAATCTTTGTAACATACCTGTATTATTCTTTTGATTGTTAATTAATTTTGAGATGAAACTCCATGTTAATTTAATAAAATAAAATCATTTTAATATTTTAGAATTTAGAATAATATTTAATGATAACATTAAACGCTATTATAAAAAAACTCCTTTCCCTTAAAAATAAAAACACAACAAGTGTGAGAGGTTCAATTTTTCCACCCATATATTATAAAAAGATTGAAATTTTACTGTCTAAATGCCTTTTAGTAAATTAAACTTATAAGGTTTAAATATAAGGAAAATATCAATTTAAACCCCCTAAATTTTAGAAGTTGTATCAATTTAAACTCTAAACTAATAATGGTATGAATTTAAAACAAAAAAATTTATAAGTATATGAATTTGTATGAGACTTATAATTTTATTAATTAAACATCTAAATTTTTATAAGTGAATCAATTTAGACTCTCAATAAAGATTTTTTTTTTTAAAATTGTTCATGCATCATTCTAACCGTCCATTTATTAATCCAACATTTTAAGAAGTCTATACATATGTAAAATTGAATGTGTGGACAACTTTTAAAAGTAATCTTTATAGAGGGTCTAAATTGAAGCACTCATAACAATTTAGAAGTTTAATTGAAATAATTATGTGTTTCACAAGATATTTTTGAACTGAGTCTGAAGGAGAGCGTTAATAGATACACTTACGAGAGTTACTGTTTAAATTGATACAATGATTATTTCAAGGTTTATATTGATACAACTCCCAAAGTTTAGGGGTGTAAAATGAAAATTTTCCTAAGTACTACTTTGGTCCCGTGACACCTTGTACGTTTGCTTTGTTACATTTTGATTTTTATACTTTCAAAATGTTAATTTTGGTCCCTATACTTTCAATTTTATGGTTTATTTTGGTTCCTATGCTTTCAAAATGTTCATTTTGGTCATTATACTTTCAACTTTGATTGATTCGAGTCTTTGAACCTTAAAAAAGTGACAATTTTGGTCCCCTAAAAATGAAAATGAATAGACCAAAATGACCACTTTTTAAAAGTTAAAGGACCAAAATTGCCACTTTGAAAGTATATATAGAGACCAAAATGAACCAAAGTTAAAACTACACAAAAGAAAATTAAGAGGAAAGTTTATGAACTAGAAAAGTATATAAACCTTTGTATTAACGCTACAAGATTTTGACTTTTCCCACCATAAAAAAAAAAAAAAAAATTCATCACCATATTTGAGTCATTTATTGATCAATGAAATTAGGATGGATTAAATTATTCAAGTATGGAATCATAAAATCTCCGTTAAACAACAGCCCACGTTAACATCAAAACCCTAATAAATAAGAATATTTATAAAATCTCCGTTAATTAATTGCCACGTCAAAATCTTTTTAGAAATGAGATGAAATTAACTACCTAATAAATAAGAATATTTATAAAGACAAAATTATAATATGCAACTAAAAAAACACCATATACTCGTATAGTTCTATAAATTTTTTCAATAATAGATATCAATCTAACTTGTTTTCTATGAATATTTTAAGAAGAGAAAAAGAAAAATATGACACCTTCTTTGTTAAAACAAAACAAAATGTATTGGACGGGTAAAAAGTGAATATCTAATTATGGTTGAATTATACTTACTTTGACGTAATTATAAATTTGTAATTAAGACATTAATTTTAAATCAATCTTTATGAAGTACTGTTTGTTTTTGGCCGTGGCTGTGGTTTAATTTTGACGTACACATGAAACCACAACATCCCAAAAAGATAACCTACCAATGTAAATTAAAAGAAAGAAGAAAAAAAGTATATGGAATTGAATTGTTTATTATTTGGGTTAATAATAAGAATGGGAATATGGTTAATTTTATGTGTGTGTCCCACATAAAATTAAAGCTCTCTGAAACTAATCTGGTCGTATAAAAAGGTAAAGGGTTTTCAGGCAAATGTCTCATTGCCAAAAAGTCCCTCAATTATGTGTTTTTTATTACATATTTATTCAACCCCACACACCAAAACCCTAATAGCTACATATTGGCAATTCCCTTTTACATCACAAATCACAAAACCCCATCTTCATCAATAACATACAGTCTCATTAAAAATTTGATATCTATTTATCTTTTCGAGAGAAAAAAAAAAAAAAAAAATCTAATTTCTTCACATTTGCATTCTTCTATCTGAGATTAAAATATCATTTTGGTTCATGTACTTTGAGACTCATTTTATTTTAGTTCTTTTTACTTTCAAATATCCAAATTTAGTTCTAGATATATCTTTCAAAATTAAAGTCAGATTTTCAATTCAAACAACAGCCCACGTTATAATTACTCAAATGAAGGAGGATGATGTCGCTTTAGTAAATCTCTGGGTTTCTAAAATCAAACCACTTCTCCCAGTTATGATGTTGCTTCTATTGCGTCCTTGCTTTAATCACTTAATATTGTTTCGTCGTTGCTCTCTCTTAACTTTAGCTTGTAATCTCTCACTCTTTCAGTGGTATGTTACTCTTATATCCCTTAATAAAGTATATCTTTTTTTTTCAAATGAAAAAGGAAAAAGGAAAAAGAAAAAAAATAGTTCTCATTGTTAGTTTGACAAAATAACAACAATATAATCTTCATTTTTAAAAAATGCTACTAGCATGAATTCGTTTTCAAAACTTATAAAGGAAATAACTAAGATAATTAACTCATCTATAGAAAAAGTGACTAAAAAAATAAGATTTATTGAAAATACCGAGATTAAAAGTAGAATGACCGATAAAGATATTTATGTACGTTAGAAGCGTAAGATTAATATTAAAATATGCATGAGATGGGAAGCACTTATATTCCTTTTTTGAGCCTCTTAGCCACATAGTGAACAGCTCAAAAGAATAGAAAGAAGCTTATAAGTGAAGGAAGCTCTCTCCCTTCCACTAAAACCCTAAAAATATAATAAAACAAAAAGATAAGGGAAGAGAATAATAAGAGAGCAAAGTTAAACAAAAGCTTCCACACCATAGCTTTAATTCTCTCCTTCTCTTCCCTCTTCTCTTCATCTTTTCTTTAGTGTTTTTGATCCTTTCTTTCTTTCTTTCTTTGCCTTTGCCTTTTCTTTTTCTCTTTTCTTTTCCCTTTCTTTTGTGTGTGTTTTGGCTCTGGTATTCCCTAAGTGCATGCGATTCTCCACCTTGGTTTTTCCTAAAGACACATCCAATTTTTACTTTATAAAAAGATATCAATTCCCCTCTCATGGATTTCTCTTCTGTTCCAATCTATTTAGATCCTCCTCCCAATTGGCACCAGGTAATAATAACCCTTTCCTTCTTCCCTTATGTTCTTCACTTATTTTACAAAGAATTATTCCCTATTCTCTTCTTTTGTAATCTCCCCTTGAATATCCCCTCTTATATCTCTACAATTTTCTTAATTGGGTTTTTTTTTTTTCTCTTTTGGTTTTTGCAGCAATCAAATCATCATCATCATCACCATCCTCAGATAAGTAATAATAATGGATCTCCTCAACAACAACATCACCTTCTTTCATTGCCAACTCAACAACTCTCCTCTGCACCGTCGTCTCATGTCGGTGGTGTTAGCTCGATCCGGCGCGGTTCGATGGCGGACCGAGCTCGGATGGCTAACGTACCACTACCGGAGACGGCGCTAAAGTGTCCTCGATGTGATTCCACCAATACGAAGTTTTGTTACTTTAATAACTATAGTCTCTCTCAGCCTCGCCACTTTTGTAAGAGTTGTCGTCGATATTGGACTCGTGGGGGTGCCCTAAGGAACGTTCCTGTCGGAGGCGGTTGTCGTCGGAATAAGAAGAATAAAACTAGACGCTCGAAGTCTCCAGCTGCAGCTGCTGGGGCTGGAAATGAAACTCAAGTGATGAATAATAATTCAAACTCACCCACCACTACTACAATTCCCTTGCACAGTAGTGCTGAGAATATTATAGGTCATTTACAGCCTACTCAACATCCTCACCTTTCATTCATGGCTTCATTGAATAATTTTTCTCGATACGGGACAACGAGTTTAGGGTTGAATTTTAACGAGATCCAGGCTCAAGCTAGCGATCTCGGTAACGGCGCCCTTTTGAATCATCATCCGTGGCGTAGTTCCCAAAACTTTCCTCTCTCAGGTGGCCTAGAAACCCCGCCTGGGTTGTATCCATTTCAAATTAGCGGCGGTGGCGACGGCGACGACAACGACAACACAACAAATTCAATCCTAACACCAAATTCAAGGGCAACCCATTTGCCTCCAGTGAAGATTGAAGAAACCCAAGTCCTGAATTTGTTGAAATCATCAAATTTGGGTATCAATAATTCTGAAAACAATCAATTTTGGAGCAATGGAAATGGTTGGACAGATCTTTCAGCTATCAGTTCTACTTCAAGCGGCCATATTTCTTGTGACTTCAATCATTAAAAGCCCCAATTTCATCAGATCATCATCTTCAAAAATGGCATCTCTCAGCTCACAGCTTTGTAGTAAGTTTCATTTATATATATATCAACTTAATTACCAAGATTTAAATGGTCAAGTGATTTGATGCAAATTTATTAACTTGATCAAATTAGAAAAAAAAAAAGAAAAAAAGAACTAAAAGGCCATCACTTGATCAGTTAAATCTTTTATAAATTAAGGTACTTAGGCTTTATAGAAATTAATCATATATTATAACAAAAAAATATCCAGGCACTCTTCTAGCTCTCTTCAGCCTCTCTCAAATCTCTTGATCAACACTCAGAAACTGATACAACTTCAATCCTCCATGGTATAGTTGAAGAACTGAGAAAAAAATTATGGCAGTTTGTGCTCTTCTCTTTCTCTTTAATTTCTATTTGATACAAAAAGATTGTGCTTTGTAGAAATATTGTTTTTTTTTCCTTTCATTTTATTTTTGAGAATGTGTGTGACTATGATTTGCTTATGTTTGTTGGATTTAAATGGAAGAATGGTTTTTTGTTTGTGTATAAAATGGAATGTGAAATGGTTTTATTTATAATTTTTATTCATAAGCTTGGAGAGTAATATATCAAAAAGAAAAAGAAAAAAAAGAAAAAAAAGACCCTGTTATTGTCTAATTATATTGATATATTATTCATTTTGTCTTGAATAATTTGCATGGAATGGGCTGCACTTTTGAATCTATATATATGTTAAAAAGTGTTGTATTAATTGAATTCATAATATTTATTTATGTTTCTAACACCAAATTCTCTAAATTGATTGATGTAAAACACATTTGCATTTGATTTAACATTTTAACAATATTTGCATTATTATATATGTACTACATTCAAGCACACTGGCAAGTTGAAAGTTAGTAAGACACATTTTCCGTAGATCTAATTAACTAATTTCTCACACACATATATATTTATATATCTTCTTAAGTTTTAGCCATTAAGTGATAAAATTTTCTATAAACCCTAATTTTTAACATTAAAAATTAGAAATTTTCTCGAGTACATTATAAACAAAGATAGCAATCTCAACAAGAAGAGAGTAAATTATAAGATGCAACGGTGTTCCTACCCACATGCTCAATTTATTTTATTGATTGGTTCATATTTTTCGTCAAAACTTCCAAAGATCTATGTGTGTGCATGTGTGTGTTCATGATAGAGAAAGAAGAAGAAGGAAAAAAAAAAGCACAAAGTTAAAACAATGATATTGTCATAAATAAAAATGATGAATGTGAGAATATGTGTACAGGTACGGATGTTTATGAAGACAACAATCTAAAGAAAACGCCAAGAACCAAACTAAAAAACCAAGCACATAAATTTTTTTTTAGAACATTTTTGTTTCTTGTTTTTTTAGTTGAATTTTGAGTGTAGAAATCCAAACTACTTGGAGTTAGTTACTCCTTTTTTTTTTTTTTTGGATGATTCGAAATTTATGAATTTCGTGTCCATATAATCCTAGATATCAGAGATCAGCAAAATTTTACCTTCTAACTTTTCATACGTATGCGATTTTGAAATTTTAAGAGTTTCATACGTCTTCCTTTTTTTGTTATGTGACATGACTAGGAAGAATAATTATTTTGTGCTATATTTTGTAATAAAAGTTTGAGAGAGAGAGAAGAGGATCCACATAGAACATAATTGCTTTCTTGCCCCTTGGCTATTATCTATTCTTGAGAGAGGAGAAATTTCTAATCTCTTGACAAAATAAGGTCTTCAAATGGTCTTTTCTCGTAAAGCTGAATGAAAAATCATCAATCAACCCAAACGCTTAAAGTTGTAGGTTACGATAAATTTAGTTGTAACAATACTTTAATACTCTTTACATGCAATAAGCTTGAAAATTTATTTGTTAAAGATTCTAAAAGTGAAAGATTAATAATTTTTAAAATATAAAGATCCGGTTTTATTAAGCATGAGCTATATTTTTTTTTAATAATAATTCCACTTCATTACCTGTTAATAAATTATTAATAATTCCAAAAACTTAATCTATGAGTTACGAGAGTAAGTTAATTATATCCTTACTTTTAAACCTACACTTATTTCAAAATTACAAATGCAATGATATATGTATAGATAGATATGAAGCTATATTTTCTTTGAAGCAATAGAATGAATATAGAGAAGAAAGTTCTCTAGCTATCAGTTTATGTTTCTTTATGATGTGTATTAGTTAGTGAAATTCAATGAAAGGCTATAAGAAAACATGGGAAAGATTTTGAAAATAAGGTGATCCAGTAATAATTCATATATATATAACTTTCACACAAATCAAGAAGAAAAAAAAAGAAAGAAAGAAAGAAATATGATTGTAAAGATGTCTGTGAAAATGGGTGACAAAGAGAGAGAGAAAAGAAAGGGAGAAGAGAGAAAGACATAAAAGAGGAGTGGTTGCTGTTGTGGGTACGTACGAATTAGACCAGCAATCAAAGGTGGGCGCAGAATTCCAAGACCCCTCCACACACCCTCCCTTTTCTATGCTCTTTTAATTTCTCTCCCCACCCACATGCACCATTTTTTTCTTTCTTCTTCTTCTTTTCATAGATTGGATTTTAAATCTTCTTTAGGTCGCGTATCAGATACGTATTCGATATTTTATAAAATCATATAGACTTGTTATCTAGTTAGCTAATTAGTTGAAGAAAATTTTTTCATACTATTTCTATTTATTATGTTGGAGTTTTGTGATTGATTGTGTATTTGTTTAAGGCTAGCAAGTTGTGTTTTTTTTTTTTTTTACCGTTTGTGAGTTGTCAGAAAAGTTGCCTTAGTTGTTGGTGTAACAAGTGTCATTCCTGCAGATTATACTTTCCTTATCTGGAAATATTCTGTAGAGTTGATTTTGCTGGATATTTTCCTTCTTTATGAGTTGCATAATTTATTGTAGAGATGTTTTCCTTGTCGAAAGGAATTATTTATTAGAGTTTTTGTGGCCAAGTTAGGGTTGTCGTTTTCATTTAGAACATTCAAAGAATTTGTGTGGTTTTTGTTGTGAGACCGTTCTTTGCTATTGGGACTATCAACTGTATCTTATTATTATGTTGTGCAAAACGTGAAGGAATTGTTCTCAAATCAATGTGTTCATCATTGTCTGAAGGGGAGATTGAGACGTTAATTGAGAGAAGGGATTCTTGGTTTTAAGGGGAGTCTAAAATATTATATTGCCAACTTAGGGAGCCTAAGTTATTCTTGTGAAGGGTCTTCACAAGTGATCAGAAAGATATCTTCAAGAAGAGAGGGAGTCTCTTACACTACGGAGTGCCGAAGTGTCAACCACTAATATTCAACAACTTAGGGAGAGCCTAAGTTCTGTTAGAGAAGAAGTCTCGCATGTAGGGGGAGCCAAGGTGTTTAGCAAGTTGGGCTCTACAAGAGTCACTGTTGAAGTCGTTACTTTACAGATAAGTACTTTGTTGTAAACATTTAACTTATTAATATTAGTGGATTTTATCTTTCTTGGACACACTGCTCTCCCCCCCCCCCCCCCCGACGTAGGTGGTTTATTGCCGAACTAGGCTAACAACCTCTGTGTGTTATCTCTTGCTTTATTGTTTTCTGTTCTTTTGTTGTCACGGAAGGAGTTTGGTCTTTATGCATAACAACTATTTTATGTGTGGGTACCTATCCTTAAAATTTCACATTGTTTATCATCTATGAAGCATAGACACGGATATGGATGTGATAGAATATGACGGTACGTCAATTTGTAAAATATTAGGATAAGGATATGTTGTGGATACTTTTTAGAAAGATAATAATTTCTAAGATATATGTAAATCTAACATGAAGATACTAATTGTAGTCTAATAAAAAGCATAAAATGTTAATGTAATAATAAAAAATACAATACAAAAAGTAACATCAGAGATATTGAAATATAGTAGTCAATAGAATACAATGCACATTAGAGTCAAGTTGATCAAAGAAGAAGAAGATTATTAGAGGGAGAAGTACGAAAAATTTCTTCCTTGAATGGTTGAAGATATTCAAGTAGGTTATTTTTTGTGTGATTTTGTGCAGATTTAGGCGTGAAAATGAAAATTAGATGAATCTAGGGTTTAGTTTTTTATTTTTTTTTCTTTTAGTTCTCAGCTACGACAGTAGACTTTTTAAATAGACTGCTTAGTTTTGGGTTAGAAAATATTAGATGAGCTGCTTTTCTTTCCTAAAAGTTCAACATGTTCCTTCCACGTATCTGGAAGGGAGCATGCGTATCTGATATTTTTTTAAAAAAGGTACGCCAAATCAAGTATCATATATGTTTCTGAGAAGTATTTGAGAGTATCCTTAATTGATACATATCTATACCTATTCTCTCTACCTCACATGAAGTATATGTGCTTTGATAGTTTATCATAATTAAAGGAGCATTTAAAAAATTGAGTGAATGGTCTATGGAGTAAAATAACATATCATTTAATAAAGTCTTAAATGTTGAAGGAAAATAGTATTTATAATTAGACAAACATGGGGTTCTATCTCTATTGAATGAGAAATTTCGGCCAACCAAATTTTGCCACGTCATCACAATGAAAGCTCGAGCCCAATGTGAAAATTATAAATTGGATTGGGCCGAGTATTAAAATCATTCGAGTCCAAAGTCCAATACAATTCAAGCCCATTGTAAAATTTTGGGTCAAATAAGATATTGGGCCCAAGCCCAAGCCCACCTAAAACTCATGAAAATCCTCTATAAATAGAGGTCATTCCCCTTCATTTGAAAAGAGGGTTGGAAGCATTTGGAAACGAAGTGCTGAAGACTTAAAAATTAAAGTTCTGAAGATTTCAAGACTCTGAAGCTCTGGTCGACCTAAAGATAAAAGACTGAAGCTTTCATCGATCTCAAGTTTGCAACTGCCTGAAGATGGGAATAATTGAATGTTGAAGCTCTCAAGTTCCAAAGAACTGAAGATCAAAGCTCTCAAGATCTGAAGACCGAAGCTCCCAAGCTCACAAGTTCTGAAGATTGAAGCTCTCAAGTTCCAAAGAACTGAAGATCAAATCTCTCAAGATTTGAAGACCGAAGCTCCCAAGCTCACAAGTTCTAAAGATTGAAGCTCTCAAGCTCCAAAGAACTGAAGATCAAAGCTTTCAAGATCTGAAAACCGAAGCTCCCAAGCTCACAAGTCCTAAAGATTGAATCTCTCAAGTTCCAAAGAACTGAAGATCAAAGTTCTTAACCTTTAAAATTCTAAAGACCTGAAGACTGAAGACTTAGGAGACTAAAACTCTTGAAAGCTCTTTGAAGTCAGAAACAAGCCAGAGGCCGATCCAAGCTGATCAACAAGCCTAAAGGCCGATCATCCAAAAGATCATCAAGCCTAAAGACCGATCATCCAAGAAGATCAACAAGCCCAAAGGCTGATCATCCAAGAAGATCATCAAGTCCAAAGGCCGATCATCTAAGAAGATCAACAAGCCCATAGGCCGATCATCTAAGTAGATCAACAAGTCTAAGAATCAAAGTTTACTTTTTGAGAGAAAGAATCAAAGGATTATGTACTAGAGATTATACTCACTATCCTATACTTAAATTAATGCAAATATAAAGTTCAAATTCCACGAATCAAATTTCTTCGGAAATCTCGTCGAACAATCTCTCTCTCTGTTTTTTTATATTTTTTATAAATACGAGTTTCTATCTCATAGTTAATTGACAATAAGATAAATAATTCACGTATCTTTTGAAAATCGCAAGGTCTTCATCTCCCCATTTTTCTAATGTTGGATTCTTCACCTGCCTCTTCAAGATATGGTGCCTCTTTGAGTTCACCATTTTAGGATCTAATCCTAATATTTTTTTCTATAGACTGAATAATCATTTGAATTTCATGGTCTCTAATAACATATTTAGATAATATGAGGTTTTATCTCTTAAGATGTGTTTTTCAGCTGACGATGATACTAAAATTTTGTCTAACACCAGCCAATGTATAAGATGTGCCTTTCAGCTAAGGATGATACTAAAATTTGATATTGTATCGTTTTACATTTCTCTTACCTTCTTGTCACAACTTAATTATCATCGATTGGATGAGTTAGCTAGTAAAGAAAATTGTCGATTTATTCTCTAATAAAAGGTTGATGCATTATTTTAGATTGTTTTTTTTCTAAGTAATTGCAAGAATAACAAAAATAAAAAAAAAATCTTTAATTTTCAAATTTAGCAATGGTTTTTTAAAATTTGCAAATATAGCAAAAAAAAATTATTAAAACTAATTTTCCATTTTTTATAATTCCATTTAACCCTTATTGATGTTTCAACATGTATATCACCCGTATATCTAATATACTTTACATTTGGTATATGAGTTTACTAATATACCAAATATAAAGTATATCAGTTATACAGTTGATATACCAAATTTACCTTTCAAAGACTATATTTATCAATCAATAAGTTGCTTGTGCATTTGCTATTATTCGTGGACTTAATTTGAATCTTTACTAATTGGTTTCAATGTATTGTTTTTCTAATACATTATCATCAACTTATAATAGTTAAATCCATCATAATGGTAATAATTCTAAATGAAGGTTGATAAACTATACTTGAAATTGAATTTTGAATGAGTGTTAATATATTACTTAAGTGTTTAATTTTGAAAATAAGTCATGAAAAAAAAATTGAAGTATTTGGCAACTATTCAAAATAGCTTTTAAAAAGGGTTTAAATAAAAAAAAATTAATTTTTTTTTCTCTAGTCAATCTAAATAGGCTCTTACATTGCTGATATACTTGAATTGCATTTTGAATGATTGTAGATATATTATTGATATACCAATATTATACTTGAAAATATATATCGGTCATACAATTGATTTATCAAAATAATGTAGCTTCTATACCATCCAAAATTAATCATATCAAAATTAAAAAAATATAACATATTAACGGATATATTTTTATATTTGGTTCATCAATTGACATAATTTAATGCCATCAAGATATACCATCAAAATCAAATTTGAAAACATAATACAACTAACCCCAAAACCTAAACCAAACCATCAAAATTAAACTAATCAAATAAGAAATAACTTTATATCAAAATAAATAAAAATAATAAAAATAATATTCCCCATAATCGAACAAATAACATCCACCATAACACAATTAAAATCATGATTTATCTGCTATATAAATGATATACTTTACATATAGTATATTGGTTGATTGATATACCACATGCATATAAAGTGTATCAATTGTCTGATATACCAAAATGTTTTATTAGACGATATATCTGTTGATACACATATGAGGGTAAAAATAGAATATTAAAAAAAATCAGATTTGCATGTTTAGAAAACTAATGTTACATTTACAAATATCTTTATATTCTTTGTTACTCATTATAATTTTTCTTATTTTTTAACGACATATATGAACGTCTGAAATATAATGCACTTAAATACTAACCAAAACATACTCGAGAATTTTAAAGAAATGTTATATATTGAATTTGTATTATTTTTTTATAACAAAGAAAGAAAAAATCGAATTTTTATGTTGGAAGTTAATAATACATATTTTATATCAGTAGAGGTTGGTTTATTTTTGTATTGATTGAAACAAGTTGGTGGGTTTTAATGTTATTTTCATGGTGGTTTTTAGCTTTTTGTGAGTTATTCGAAACCTCTCTCTTTCTTTCAATGTAATAAGTTCAATGAGCAAATCAGTGCAAGCTGTTGTGGTCCGACAGAGACACTGTTAAATCTATCAAGACCCACTTAAAGTTATGCCTTTTTTTATTTTATTTTATTTATTTATTTATTTATATTATATGCTTTATATATATATATATATATATATATATATATATATATATATATATATTATTAAACGTAACATTTCACATCTAAGTGGGTATCAATAATGGGCTGCTAAAATATAAAACGAATCTCCACGGGACCTTCTATTTTGGATTCGTGGACATCATCAGAATATTTTCCAAAATTACTTTCCCTTTTCCTTATCCCTAAATTTTGAATCTCGATTTGTATTAATTTACAATTTAATTTATGGGACTTATAATTATATTTTAATTCAAACTTCAATTATTCTTACAAATAAATCCATTTAAATTTTTTATTAAAATTATCTTTCACATCTATGGGGTAGGTTTCTTTAAATGTTGAATTAAAAAATTCGATGATTACAATAGAGATATCAACTATTTTTAAAGAAAATTCTAATTAAATCCAAATTTACTCACTTATGAAGTTTATTAATTTAATTGATAAAATGATAAATCTCATACCATGTTTATCCAAACAAAATATATTATCGAGAGTATAAATTGATAGGCACTTATGAAAGTTGATAGTTTAAATTAATACTAAAAATTTAGGATGGCTTTTAAATATAAAAAAAATGAATCAAATTAATTACAAATATAAAATAATTTTACTGTCTATCAACGATAGACTGCGATAGCGCAATGGTATATATATATTTATTTTATTTTTTTTTTTGTTTATAATAATTTTTCTAAAATATTAGTTGAACGTCTTAATTGTATAAATTGATATTATATCTAATTTTTTATATTCCGGTAAATGCGTGAAAATAATAATAATTCAAATTCCAATAGTGATCCATTCCCGCAGCTTTATTTCTAATTGAAAACTGACGAAGGGAACAAGTTTTTTTTTCTTTTTCAGGGACATTTCAATTCCTTTCTATTCTAGTTTCCTAGTTTCTTTTTCATTTTATTCATGATGTTTGTCTGAAAAAAAAAAAACTTGGAAATGAAAGTTGTTCAAAGTTGTTTTAATTTGTTTGCTTAAGGTTAAATTATATATATATATATATATATATATATAAACCCCGAACTTTATTCTTTATTTTAAAAAATTAATTTATTTTTTTCTAAATTACAATATTATTTTTGACCTTTTATATACGTGTTAAAGCTATCCTTAGAATAGAAATCTTTTAAAATTTTAAATAAAAATTGGGACACTTAAAATTTTGTGATAGTGACTTATACTTAAATTTAGATTGTCATCTATTTTACGTTTTTACCATATTGTTTCAGTTTCTAACTTTTATTCAAAGTTTTAAAAAATTTATACTTCAAAAATGATTTTGAAACGTTTATGAAAGATTAATAGTAATATTGCGTACTTTTAAAAATAAAAGATAACATTTCGAGGTTATCTTTTACAATGTTCAACTCTCTTTTTTTATTATATACACAGTTGTGAGCTTTTCAATTTTACTATGATGAGCCTAATTACTTTTCTGAGGCTGTGGCAGTATCTTACCATAGTGACTTGGTATATAAAGTTATAGATTGAATATGAGTTGCCATTTAAGCTCACATATATTTACCCATTTGTTAGTCACAAAGGGAAAGTAGTGGACCATTTTCACTTCTGAATCCGAAATAATTCGATTTGGAGTCAGGACACTAAGATTTAAAGTCGTCATTTGGAAAACTGCTACTTTTAACCTAAAAAACTTTTCACCTTTAAAAAATAACCTCATTTTAAAAATCTACTTTTTCTAACCTCTTTACAGTCAAATCAGACTTTTAGTGGAGGGCCCCACAACGTGAATATACCATTTTGCCCTCCAAAGCAATAACTCCTCATCATCAATGTGACATCTTCCCGAGACAACCCAACGTTTCCCCTTCCCGAAAGTTTACCCTCTTCCCGGTAAGTTAGGGCTTCCATTTCAATTACCCTTAATTTTTTTCCCCAAATTTTATTCTCGTTAAGTTATTCTCTCCAACAACGAAGTCGCCGGAATCTTCGTGCGTTGTCCATTGATTCGTTTCGATTTTCACCAAGGTACACGAGTACCTTCCATTTTAATGTTTTATTCCAGTTTGACATGCTTGGGGGTGAGTTTGTGTGATTTCTGGTAGTAATGTAATGGAAAAAATGAATTAGTGTCTTGTAAAATGTAAATAAACTGAAAAAAAAAATGTGTTCATAAAAACGGAGAAAGGGGTTTCGCATTCATCTGAGTTAAATTTCACATGGACAGCCTGCCTAAAATGCCTCTGTGTTTTTTTCCGTAAGTCTCGTAAAGTTAGTTTTCTCGTAAAGTTTAGCCTTCTCGTAAAGTTAATATGGTCTCGTAAAGTGTAGTCTTCTCGTAAAGTTAATAGAGTCTCGTAAAGAATGTTGTCTCGTAAAGTTTAGTCTTCTCGTAAAGTTGTTGTCTCGTAAAGTTTAGTCTTCCCGTAAAGTTAATAGGGTCTCGTAAAGTTCTTGTTGTCTTGTAAAGTTAACTTGTCTCGAAAACTTTAAGAGAAAAAAGACAGTGAGTCCACCTTCCAGTTATGTTTCGAACTAATGTGTCTGTCATTCTTCTCGTAAAGTTCGTGTGTCTCGTAAAGTCACGAACTTTACGAGAAGAATGACAGAATGCAAATTTCTTGAAAAATACCTGGAAGACAACCCACTGTCTTATTTCTCGTAAAGTTGGTGACTTTACGAGACAAGTAAACTTTACGGGACAATTTACAGAATATTATTTTTGTACATATTGCAAACTATATACTCTTTGTCTGTTTAATATTGGATCATGATTGTATTTTGGCATGCATAGGTACTTATTATGAAGCCAAGGATTGCACCAGAAGACTACTTCAAGGCACAGTTAACATCCTGTAGCCATCTAGCCAAGACCCGCGCTGTTATCCTAAGTAAGTTAACTAGGGTCCAGTTAGACATGTTTAGGCAAACCATATTTGGCCCCATCTTAGATAGCAACCTCTCGCTCAACGGACAATTGATTCATCACCTATTACTGAGGGAGGTTGTGGATGATAGGTCAGACCACATTAGTTTTAACATGTTTGGGAGAATAGTATCTTTCGGGAAGGAGGAGTTTGACCTGATCACCGGGTTTCGGGTACGAACTAGGACCATTCGTCGAAGTACCAACCCTAGTAGGATTAGAACCCTATACTTCAACAATGCACCCAGACTAAAGCAGACTGAAGCCGAGGCCCAATTCTTGTCATTGGAGTTTAGGTCTGATGAGGATGCGGTGAAGGTAGCTCTCGCGTATTTTATTGAGTTGGTGATGATGGGGAGGGAGAAGAAGCAGCTTTTTGATTTCACCCTCCTCGGAATAGTTGACGACTGAGAGGTGTTCTGCAACTACGATTGGAGTAGTTTGATATTCAATAAGACTATCAGTAGTCT
This sequence comes from Lagenaria siceraria, assembly GCA_002890555.2. NCBI lineage: Eukaryota > Viridiplantae > Streptophyta > Magnoliopsida > Cucurbitales > Cucurbitaceae > Lagenaria > Lagenaria siceraria. The sequence goes on from CM016487.1 coordinate 18,544,766, forward strand.
TAAGAGGGCGCTTACTGGTGCTATAGGTCGGGATGAGCCGAGTTCAATAGCTAGATACAACCTATATGGGTTCCCATTTGCCTTACAGGTTAGTTAAATTATCCATTGCCTATTTCGTATTAGTTGTTGATAACATGTTATATGCCTTTCATGATTAATTTTTTTTCTTGTTGCTTAATGTCACTAGGTTTGGGCATATGAGACGGTTTCGACCCTTCGGAACCGTGTAGCTAAATGGGTGAGCATGGATGCCATCCCACGTGTGTGCAGGTGGGATGCACACTAACCCCGACCTTCCGATCACTGGACAGAGCTATATTCCAGCCTCGACGGGTACGTTTCTATACTTTTGTGATTTCGATGTGAATTACACATTTTTCTATATTTGCTCTAATATTTTAATCTATATGGATTTGACAGACCCAACCCGTAGTTACGGTTTTATTGGTAGCAACCGATCGAGAGATAGCGCACATGCAGCGCACACTGAATTCACCCGTGGCACGTGAAGTCCCACCTGTTCCAGCACGTGTCCCAATGGAGGTGGATGCTGATGATGAGCATGCTGACGATCAGGATGCTGTTGACGATGACGATCAGCATGCGGTTGACGGTGGACGATCAGCATGCTGATGACGAGCAGCTTGCCGATGATTTGGGGGATCGGGAGGCTAATATGGAATGTGATCGACCTCTGAAGCCGGAACCGAAGGCAGATAGTCAAGAAGATGTGGATGCATCATCACACATTATATCAGAGCTGCGGAGGGTTGAGGAAGGCTTACGGTCCGAGATTGCATGTCTTAAGTCAGAGGTCGTCAATATGAAGCAAGACATGTCTGTGATGATGTGGTATCTTCGACAGCTAGTTAAGGTATGTATGGGTTTGTAAGTTACCTACCGAACTTATATGTTTTTATATTTTTTTGTGATTCCAGATACTTATCGATGTTTCGGTGTTGTCAGGGAAAATCTGTTGACCCAGTTGTGTCAGATGACGGGGAAGATAGTTATGACGACGATACCCCACACGGATCACCACATGATGGGGCCGGCCTATCTACAGGTGGCGGAGAGGAAGCCGGTTCTGATCGTGCGCCAGGCTCTCCATCAAATGGCAGAAACAGGCCTGAGTCTCCGTCACCTGTAGAGAAAGAGACAAATCCTGGTCCTATAGATCTGTCCATTGTCGTCTGGGTTGCACCACACGTTGGGGAAGATGTGTCTGCTTCAGGGGCACAAGCTGTTGACGTCATGGATCAGGCCGATGAACAAAAGGTCAGTATATTTAATTATTTCGTCAGTCAACGTATAAGTGTATCTAATGCATGAATGTGTCAACCCGCAGGGCCTGCATACATACGAGGCAGTGGAGGTGCATGATACCCCTACCGCCACCCTGACGCAAGAGCACCCAAATCTCAGACGCAAGCGAAAAGCTGTTGAAGCACCCGATACTATACAAACTGGATTCGTCCAGGATAGTGAGTTAATAGTTATATTATCAAAATGTTGTTTCGTAAATTTCTATTATCATAATGTGAACTGCAATGTAGGGTGATTCCTCCACGAACCCCAGTGTTGACGAGGTGGATGCATTGAGGGAGCTGGCACTGAAGGAGTGAGAACGTGAATGGGAAGCCAACCGTGCGGTTGTGAAGCAGGAGGCAAAAGAATGGGAAGGGCTCCCTGTTACTGCTCCCCCTCAGAGGGTGCAAGCAGCCGGTGGAAGGAAAAAGTGCATCCCATGGAGGCTCCAGAACCCTTACACGGCTGGTGAGCCTAAGCAGAGGAAGGGAAAGGGACAAAAAAAAATATACGATCCAATGGTCTGAATCCCGAGACACTCGGCCCACTACTTCACAAAGTGGATCAACCGACCAAAGCAGGACCAACTCCTTCACAAGTGTGTGTTATCTATGAAGAAACGGGAGTGGTGGACAACTCTGCTTCGGCCGAATGAGTTCACGAGCGACGAGGTACCAATTTAACTTCTTATCAAATTTCTGCGTCTTTTTCTTTCAATCATATCTCATTTTTGTTCCTAAATGTTGTCGTACAGACTGTAGATCTTTTGTTCATTTTCTTGCGGAACAAGATCCTAAGTGATAAGTCACCGGCAGTCATCACGCACAGCTTCACGACAGCTGATCGAGTAGTCACTGTAAGTTTATATTCGTCGGTACGTTTCTCTATTCCACAGTCGATTATTCTCTGATTTGTTTGGAATATTCACAGAACTTCTTCCGTCAATCGAGCAAGCTTTATTCTGAGTGGAAGCGACCAGAGCGAGTCATAATGTATGACTGGGAACACGCGAACACGATCCTGAGGTACGTAAACGGCGAGATGACTGACTATAGCATTCCATGGGCTACAGTTGACGTCGTGTACATGCCTTACAACATAATGGATGTGCACTGGATCCTGGTCAAGATCGACTTGGTTCGAGGAAGGCTTGTTGTGTGGGACTCATACAAGGTCATGTGTACCAGGCTTGAGCTGGAGGGGCATTTAGAGGTAATGCGAACAGTCGTGCCTGCACTACTTCACAAAGCGGGTGTGACAGTGACGCGTCCGAATCTTCGATTGACGCCATGGGAAGTGGAGCGTGTTCAAGATGCACCGCAGCAGTCGGGGAGTGGTGACTGTGGTATTTTTTGTGCCAAGTACTTTGAATATATTGTAACCGAGTCAAGTATGTCCACATTGACCCAAAAGAACATGGCCTTCTTTAGAAAACAATTAGCCATACAAATATATTTGAACAGGGCGATTTATTAGATTAATAAATACATTCTTATAAGAATGATTGTTTCGTTTCAGTTGATGTGACAATAAAATGTATTTAAAAGCATTGGCAATATTTACAAAATAGTGAACATAATAACTATACAATGGAATATGATAATGTCAGTTCCTGTCAGATGTCGTCAACAGTTGTCTGCAAGTCGTGCGATTGTGACCATGCATACCACACCTAGTACACGTGTGGATCTGAATTGCCTCTCCCGCAGACGGAATTCTAACCTCTTGGCGACGCCTTACTTGCGGAACACGTATCGGGGGCAAGATTTCAATATCTTCAAACCCATCCGGACGTCGCCATTCCGAAATTGGTCCAACGGGAAAAATGGGTTCTGCATACGATCCATACAATGCCTGAATGGTATATGCAGGAGAAAAAAGAGTATACGGATCAATATTTCGATACCGGCAGGCTGCAATCGCGTGAGAGCACGGGATCTCGTAATAATCGAAGTCCTTGCAACTGCATGTGCGCCCATTCAAATCCACAATTCCACCAATGTGGCTATCACTAACCTCGAATCTGTGTAGATCGATAGGCTTCACAAAATGTCTTCGAGATTTAATATCGGTCGTCTTGATTATCGCCTCCGCATAATCTGAAAAAGTAGTCTGGCGACTCGATGCATATGTCTGTCTCCGATGAAACCAATCTTGCAACAAACCCCTTATGTGATCAAGAAATTTGGTAATTGGTAAGGTTCTTGCATCCTTTAAAACAGAATTCAAGCTCTCTGCTGCATTAGAGGTCATTTGATCGAACCGTCGTCCACACTGAAATGCCCTAGCCCATCGCTCAAAGCCCACCTCCTCTAGGTATTGGGCTACTCCTCGGAAAGGGGCTAGTTTGGCCCAGTGGTGTCGAAATGTTGACTCGTGGGATGCCTTAGCAGCTAAGAAAAATTCGGGGAGGGCAGCTTGTTTCTTGAAGTGTTTCATCAAGTTCAGACTTATATGGTGGATGCAATAACAATGGAATGCAGAAGGAAATACTGTACGGAGTGCCTTGCCAATACTTGCCTTACGGTCTGACACAATGACAAGTTCTGTTATAGTCCCAATGGACTGTTTAACCCACTCAAAAAACCAAGCCCACGCATCATCGGTCTCACTATCCACAATCGCGAAGGCAGTTGGATATATTTGTCCGTTGCCGTCAATTAAATTTGCACTTAACATTACACCTTTAAACTTGCCCCGTAAGTGTGTGCCATCAACTACTAACACACGGCGAATGTAGTATAAAAAACCCCGAATTGAAGAACCTAAAGCCATGAAGACGTATTTGAAGTACTTGTTGTCGTCCAGCTTTAGTTCATACACAGTTTCGGGATTCATAATCTTCAATGCCTCCCCATATGCATGTAAATGACCAAATGAGTCTTCGGGCCTACCTCTGACCATTATTAACGCTTGTTCTTTACACCGCCAAGCCTTCCCGTAACTAATACTGACACCAAAATCTTCCCGCATATCCTGTATGATATCTTTTGGTCTGTAGGTTCTACTAACATTTGCGAACTTCGACTTAATTAGATGACCTACAATTTTGCTTCTAGCTTGCCGGTGGTCATGATCCATTAGTTGTTGAGAACATGTGTGGACATTTTCATACCTTGATATTTTAAACAAGGTGGAATCCTTAAGCTTCCGAGCTCGAATCCTCCAACGACAGGCATCGTGCTTACACTTGACTGTCAACAGTGACTTCGTTGATTTCTCAACTCTATGCTCAAAATTTCGACGGATAGCAAAAAGTGATAAGGCGAATGAAAGTTCTTCCTTTGAAGTGTAAATCTTGCCTAGCTCAATATCGAGGTCATCGTTCCCAAACATCTCACCTGACACGGTCATTGGCACATCATTGATTGCATTATGCGGCCCTACGTCAACCATTCCAACGTCATGCTCGATAGTATCATGTTGAGCCTCATCAAAATCATCTTCTGCAACATCCTCTGTGTCATACTCCTCAATAGACTCATCAAATTCCTCTGGTAATTCCCATTCGTAATCTGAATCATCTTCGTCGTTGTTTTCATTCTCATCCACATTAACATCTTCTCCGCCATTCTGCCAAACTCCTCCACCAACACCTACGATTTCCTCAACCCCGGACGTTGATGAGGTTGAAACATTCAACTCGTTGTATGGATAAGCAAAGAAATTGTCATCAGAAAGGTTGTATGGGGCCACATTGTTGGTTAAGGGACTTAGGGATGCAACATAATCTGATGGGTAAGTTTTTTCGAAAGAAGGTTGTTCAGGGTAATATGGCGGTGGCCATGGTGGATAATCTTGGGCACAGTTATAGGGAAAACTTGGTTGGTATGAGCAAATGTCAGTACCACGATATGTGGGTTTGGGTGTAGTTGATACATATATAGGGGGCCTACATGCATCATCGCCAGATAAGAAGAAGCTAAGTTCTTGATCACTCCGTATCAAATAAGTGGGAACCTTTGACCCAAAATTATATAAACATTGAAGAATCAGATCGTATTGTGTTGGGTTAATCCCACTTAGCTTGTACAACTCTAACAAGAAGTCATCATAACGGATGTCACTTCTTACATCCAAGCCCCCAAGATTACCGCCTATGTACTCTTGTTCGTCGTCGTTCCAAAAACCACCGTACCAAACAAACACGTGAGACATCCTGCAAATGAAGAGGAAAAAAATATAAATAAGAAAAATTATAGAACTGACATTTATCCCGTAATGTTGGCCAAGTCAACTTTACGAGAAAATTGACTTTACGAGAAAGTTGACTTGGCCAACATTACGGGATGAATGAGATAACTTAATGAGACATACTTTACAAGAATAGCTAACTTTACGAGATGACCCTAACTTTACGAGACATACGAGACATTCCTTACTTGACGAGACATAACTAACTTTACGAGACATAACTAACTTTACGAGACATAACTAACTTTACGAGACATTCTTAACTTTACGAGACATAACTAACTTTACGAGACAAACTTTACGAGACGTTCCTAACTTTACGAGACATAACTAACTTTACGAGACATGACTAACTTTACGAGACACCCCTACCTTTACGAGACATACTTTACGAGAGACCTTTACGAGACATATATAAGTTTACGAGACATAACTACTTTATGAGACATAACTTTACGGGAGATCTTGGTAAGTCATACATGTCTCATAAAGTTAAGTTTACGGGAAAAGTCACAGAATGCGTATTCGAAATTTTTTTCCTCCTAACCTTTTTCCCATTCATCTCACATATGATCTGTAAGGTAGAAATCTAAAAATGGAGTATTTAAGAATTTTTTGGTACATGTTTTACAACGAAATAATGATTTGGAATAATTTTAAAACTATCTGGAGAAAAAAGGCATTTCTTATTCATTTGAATAATGACAAACACAAAAGTATAACAAACAAACTGTAAATACCTGATCATTTTGGGAAAGAAAGAGTTTTCCACAGAAGTTGGGACCCTAAAAAAGAAAGAAATTCTCCCCAATGAAGAAGGGACCAAAGGGAGTTCTGCTCTCAGACGTTGGAACCCTTCCTTTTCAGTGAAAACAATTTGTAAAAGTCAAGTTTGATTTTTTTAACTTCAGTTATATATGTCTGATGGGTTCAGTTAGGTAAGTTAGGTAAGTTAGGTTAGAGTAAGTTCAATTGGCATTGATGAGGAGTTATTGCTTTGGAGGGCAAAATGGTATATTCACGTTGTGGGGCTCTCCACTAAAAGTCTGATTTGACTGTGAAGAGGTTAGAAAAAGTAGATTTTTAAAATGAGGTTATTTTTTAAAGGTGAAAAATTTTTTAGGTTAAAAGTAGCAATTTCCCTTCAATTTGCTCTCCATTTTCTAAGTTTATATAGCCTTCGTAGTAGCTTCATCAATGTTACCTACCAAATAAAAGGCTTGTTCGGAAAGACCATCTAATTCTCCGGAAAGAATTTTAGTTTGAAAGAGTTGTGAAGGAGAGAAGTGAAAGAGAAAATACCATACAATAATTAAGGTGTTAATACAAAATGAAATCACACACTAAACTTAGCATGGTTTAATTGGTTTAGGCATATGTCAATTGTGTTAAGCTTCTTTTTTTTTTTTAACGAAAACATTTTTAAATTACTATTCTTTAGTTGTCATAGTGTTTGGCTAAAATTCTGAAAATGTTTTTGAAAGATAAATGAAAAAGTTATTTACGTGACAAATTAGTATCTATAAAGTTAATTTTTAAAGATTGAAAAATAAAAACAAAATGGTTATAAAGTCACCTTAGTTTTTCAAAATTAGTGTGCATTTAAATTTACATTTTGAAATTTGGAATTAAACGTTTCTCTCAAAATAAAGTAATTCTCAAACTCATTTTTAAAAAATTCATTTTGAGTGGTTGGTTAAACCTTAAAAAAATTATGAAAATGATTTTTTTTCAAATTAAAAAAAATTCAAATGCACCCTTAATTTTCTTTTCTTTTTTCTTTTGTAAACTCTATCACCTTAATAGTCCGTCATCTTATACCATGTATTACTATTTTTTAGAAGTTCTTCCTCCCATGCTTTTTAGTTAAATTAATATTAATAATAACTTAGTGCCAGTTTAAATGTTTTGTTTGTTATTTATTTATTATTTTAAGAATTAAGCTTATAAAGAGCAGCCCTTTCACATATATCTATATGTGTTTCTTGGTTGATTATGTGTTCTAAAAACTCTCTCAAAATTTAAGGGTTGGTTTGGTAACTATTTTGATGGTTTTTGTTTTTGAAAATTAAACCTATAAACACTACTTTTCCCACTAAATTTCTTCCTTTGTTGTCTAGTTTTTACTAATGGTTTAAAAAATCAAGCCAAATTTTGAAAACTAAAAAAAATAGTTTTTAAAAATTTGTTTTTGTTTTTAGAATTTGACTAGAATTCAACCATTGTACCTAATAAAGATGTAAATCATGGTAAGAAATATGAAGGAAATAGGCTTAATTTTCAAAAACTAAAAATAAAAAATAAAATGGATATGAAACGGGGCTTAAACTAAACTTTAAAAGTTTTTTTTAAAAAAAAAATCTATTTTTAAAATTTGGTAAAAATTTCAAATTTGAAAACATATCAAAAGAAAATGATAAAAATATGGCTGGGATATATGAGCGAAAAATTATAGAAAAAATACCTCAAATAATTTGTATTTAGTTATTTAGTGGTTATTAGGAAGTATATATATATATATATATTAAAGATTATTCGTTATCTTGGTCAGCTTTGCATTAGGGAAAGACACTAAATAAGAATTATTCTTGTTTAGCAAGCTGGCAAAATCTTTTTATTAGCTATAAAAATTGTAATTAAATAAAGATGCCCCAACCTTATATGTATTCATCTTTTTGGAAGGCTAAATTCAACCTTTAGTAAGAAATTTGGGATTTGAAGTTGGGTTTGAGGATGGTTTTGAGGATCCTAAGCCCAATCCATGTGATGTCTGAGTGGAAGAGTAGCAAATATCAACAACCAAATAGACATCAACCAAATAAGAAGAAGAATAGAAGTTGAAAAGACATCTTTCTAGACTGAAGAACACTCCAGAGAGGATGCCCAAAAAGTTAAATTGTCTGTAGCTTTATTCTCCTCCCGAGAGACTTTACAAAACATAGAAATATTTATAGAAGTTGGGAGACTAAGAACCTCTTTCATAAAAAAATCAACTTCGGAGAAATCAGAGTCCAAAAGGTTCTAAAGAATCAAACTCGACAACCACCGGAGAATTCTGACTGTGCCAATGCCTCTCGATTTCAACAAGGCTTTCAACCACAGCTTTAGCTTTCAAAACTTTAACCCCCTCAATCATGGATCATAAACTTGCAACCGCCCATGATAGGCTTTCCAAGGGTTTTTTTTTTTTAATAAAGGCATCCAAAAGAAAGAGGGATACTTAAATAGAAATTGTTGAATGAGAAATTTTGGATAAATCACAAATTGTCACGTCATTTATCAAATTAATGGCGAAATTAGAAATAATTGAATTTGGGACTAATTAAAAGTTACACGTGTCCCAAATTGAAATTGATGATGTAAATTGGCAAATTCTGATGGTGGCACGTGTTTTCGTTTTCATGGTTGGATCAAAATAATTATTTTTGGTTCAATTAATTGCTAATGTTTGGGCTACAATCCGAATGAGTCTAAAAATAGGCTTAATTTGGCCCAAATGTCAGCAAAGGCTCAAATTCAATTAGTTGGGCCCAAAAGGCCAGGTCCATAAACCAACCAAGCCCAAGCCCATAAAGTCCACTTGAAAACTCCATAAATAGATGAGTTCTCCTTCATTTAAAAGGTTCAGAAAATTTACACAGCCTAGAGCCTAGAGAGAATTCTCCCAACAACTAGTTGAATCACACTGAAGTTTCTTAGAATACACAACCTTCCAGAACTCCAAGAACATCTACTCCACCCCTCCACATCAAATCTATATAAACACAAATTCAACTCTACGAAATACGTTTTCTCGAAAACCTCATGTGAACAGAAATAAAAATGCTTTAAACCAAATAAAAAAAAATTAATAATTAAAATGATAAAATCTTGATTTATAAATTTAAAAGAATCTGTAAACAAATCTCCACACAAATATATCTCAATATTTCATTTTTTCTTGGAAGAAAAGACCTAAAACTAAGGATTTAGTACACGTACGCCCTCTGTGGATCACGCACAATGGGGAGTCTAAAGCTCAAGGGTAATTTTGGAAACTCAAATTTAGTGGTGGGGCCTCCAAACCAACTGATTGGCCATATGTCATTGAGATATTTAGATATTAAACCTATTTAAAAACTCATTTTCAATGATGTCTAATTTTATTATTATTTTCAAAAGTAACATTTTTAGGGAAAATACCTTTTTGGTCAGGTGCGTTTAGTCCTACATATCTTAAATTAACTAATTTAGTCCTAAGTTTTTAAAAACAAGTTTAAGAGGTCCTTCTAATAAAAAAATAATTAAATTTGAACAAAAAAAAATTGACTAGTGCTAAAGTAGCAAGATGAGTTAAAGAATAAAATAATATATTTTTTAAAATTTTCTCTTTCTTCTTTTTGTCTCCCCCATCTTCGTCCTCCCCCTCTCCCGTTCTCTCTTCTCATTCTCCATGGCTAAACTTAAAAGAAAAAAATTGAAAATATTTCATTCTCTTCTCTCTTCTATCTCATCCGTCACCATGGCTCTCTCTATTGAAAAAAAAAAAAAAAAAAAAAAACCTCTCACTTCTACGGTAGGAATAAGTAGAAAAATAATAGAGAAATTTAGAGAAAAATCCACTATGTGAAAAATTGTTACAATCACACGGAATAATCTCTTTCCCGATCCCAATTACAAGGGCACTCTCTCAAAGCTTTTATACTACTCACACTCTTTCCCACTCTCAAATTAGAAAGAAAATACATAAAGGGAATTTAACTAGAGTTAGTACACTAAGCTTAAAGTATTTCTAATTGGGACATCTTGAAACTAGAGGCATAGGCTTCTTTTATAGGCTTGGAGTTCATCCTCATTCTTCAGTTTAACCGATATGGGACAACTGCATTTCTAATATTTTGCCAAAAACCTAACAAATTCCACTTTGGCAACATATTTGAAGAATCCACAACTTCTGCAACATCCATTGTCTTCACCGACAATCATAATTTTCAACTTAGAGAACTATAACCTACTCCATCATAAAGAGTAAACTACTTGGAATGCTACCTTCCAAGATTTACCTTTTTCGTCACATGCCGATAAACATTGCTGATATTTATGGTGCAACTTCCACCTACTTAGCTCACCTGGAAGTTCTTCAACCATCGACATAACTTACACCACACACCTTGCATAATCGCCAAGTCAATGCTCGTGTGCAAACTTGTGGAACCGCAAACATCACATCATCTATCATGGTAAAGCGGACATACCACGAGGATGAATTTTATCTTCTTTAGAGGAAGTCACTGTCTCCCCTAGCGAGAAAGACAACGTCAGCATCTGATCTAGAGCCCTTTGACGAACCTACTCTGTTTTCCATGTGCTCAAATTGTTTGCATCTCCCGCAGTCTATTGTCAGCTCAAAGACTCTCCTTTTTTAACCTTGGTTGGAATCACTGAACTGCACTAGAATACCATCACCGCTTAACTTGCACTTGTGTAACCCATATTGTATTAACACGTTCTTGACTTGCATTTTCCATAAGTCGAAGTTGATCCTTCTATCAAATTTCTCCACATAAAACTTTACTGAACTCATAAAGCTTGACATATCTGCTTCTCTTCCTAGCAAACTCATAAAACTTGTCATATCTACTTCTCTTCCTAGCAAAACAACAAATAGTGAACAACTCACACTATTCACAATATCGTAGCTTGTTTTAAGAATTCTTTTATGATGTGGAAGGTCAGACAATGCTGCAACTATAGAACATACTCAGAAATTCAAGAAACTCTAAACCAAAAGCTCTGATACCACTTGTTGGAAAAAAGAAAAAAGAAAAAAAAAACTTTTACTTCTACAGTAGGAATAAGCAGAAAAATAATAAAGAAATTTGGAGAAAAATCACGGACCAGAAAAATCCAATATGTGAAAAACTATTACAATCACACAAGATAATTCTCTCTCCTGATCCCAATTACAAGAGCACTCTCTCAAAGCTTTTATACTACTCACACTCTTTCCCACTCCCAAATAAGAAAATACATAAAGGAAATTTAACTAGAATTAGTACACTAAGCTTAAAATATTTCTAATTGGAACATCTTGAAACTAGAGGCATAGACTACTTTTAATATTTTGCCAAAAACCCAACACTCTCGCCATGGCTAAACTTCCATAAAAAACTGAAGGAAAAAAAGAAATAAAGAATCAGAGCCATCGAATCAATGGGTAAAGGAGCCGAAGGAGATGTCATCGATGCCAATTTTGCTGACAGCAAATGAGAAGATTAACATTGGTTTCCCCCTGTTGATTAAATAGAAAATTTTGCTCTCATCGGATTTGGATTTGTATTTCGAGGATTTCTGCGGGGCAAATCGGATTGGGGTGTTGATTTCAGAATTTGTTGGTAGCCACTGTCCAATGATAATAGCTTTATTAATTAGGTGATCTTTGTAAAAAAAAAAAAAAAAAGAAATGATTTACATGGACACTATCAACTAAAATTTGAGCCTGTAACTTCCAAAATTTGTCCTATACGGTTGTGTTTTATGTTTACTGCTATCCCATATAATATGCTAGTTATTTAAAATAGTTAAAAGTTCAAAAATGGTTAATTATTTTAAATTAGCTTAACGTTCAAAGTTCTCAAATATGATATTTTTAATTTTTGTTTTTCAGTATTTGTGGAAGTTTAGCCATGATGGGTGAGAAGAGAGAAGAAAGAAGAGAAGGAAATATTTTCAATTTTTTTCCTTCAGTTTTTTTTTTTTTTTTTTTTTTAGTTTAGCCATAGAGAGAGAGGAGGGAGAAGATAATGAGAGAGAGAGAGGGAGGACACAAAAGATAGGGGAAGATAATTTAAAATAACAATTTTTTCCCAGCAAATCTTGCCACTTAAGCATTAGTCAAATTTTAATAATTTTTTATTAAAGAGAATTTTTAAACTTATTCTAAAAAACGCGAACTAAATTTGTCATTTAAAACATGAGAAATTAAAAAAGTTTTTTCTTAATATTTTATTTTATTTTATTTTATTTTATTTATTTATTTTTGTAGAAAATATCTTTTCATGGGTAAATTATTATTTTTTTTCTCATATTTACGAGATATTATTAGTGCTGGAGAGAGAAAACATTTATGTGAGAGAATTTATTTCTTTAGTTTTTTAAACCATTTGAAAAAGGAGAGAGAATGCATATTTAATTAATTTTTTAAAATGGATTAATATTGGAGAGAAGGTTCAATATCATTAATTATGTGAGAGAATCACTTTGTTGCGATTTTTAATGGAATTTCTATACTTTCGTTAGTTTTGGAGAGAGAATGTGTTCAATGTCCTTAATTTATTTTTCACCCATGTCACAATTTTTTTTTTTTTTTTACTTACGAGTTTATAGTTATTTTTAAATATACCTTAAAAAAATATTGTATTAGATATTTAAAAATGTTCTAACTAATATATGAAATATAGTAAATATATATGATATGTATTCAAATAGAACTCATTTGCAACTTGTTGGTTTTGATTTATTAGAACATCTTTGCAAATATTCTATCTAATATATAAAATATATTAATTGTACCATAATTATATAGTACAATATATAAATTACGAGTATATATTGTTTAATCGAATTTTTTTAACAGTTATACTATAGTATATAAATCACAAACTGATTCAATGTTCAACCTAAATCACATTATATATCATAAATTTCATTTATATCACAATACATATCATAAATTTAAAATAGTCGAAAATAAACAAAAATATCTACCACAGTCTATAAATCGCATATGGACTAAATGTTCAACCTAAAGCATATATATGACAGGGTATATACCACAAAACCCGATCATATGACAAGGTATATAAAACCTAAAGCCTAAATCCTAAACCATCTTAATACCTTAATACCCGAATGTATGTTATTACATCTTAAAGACTCATGTTGCTCCTTTTTTCTATCTTTGTTGTCTCTTGCATTTGTGAATAGTTCTTTCCTATCTCGAGATCTAGCTCAAAGTTGCAAGGTACTTTGTCCATACCAAACCTATCATGCAAAAGAGACCGTGACATTGTGATCTAAACATTTCCTACAAAATAAAATTTTGTTAAGAATATCGTTCCTCAACAATGACGTTAAAAACTTGATCGACTGAAAAACATGTTGCCTTAATTGAAAACTGTTAGAAATGAAAAAGACCCAATACAAGTGCACACTATTTACAAGTATTATTGTTTCGCAACGAAAAAGTTCTAAACTAAATTTTCAAAAAACAATAATGATTTTTCTAAAAATTGCAACTTGTTAACTGATGTAAAAATAAATTTAAGAAAGTTGATGGTTTCAAAAAGAAACTAATAATGAGAAAGAACAGATTGAAACATGCTCATGCCTCTCTCCTTGAGGGTAGTATAGCCTGATATGATAGAAACTGAGAATACTTTATTAGATTAACTGCTGCAAAATGACATAGAATTACAAGAAGAACTAATATGATAGAAAAATTAAACTTGAAACTAACACAGTTGAATAAGTAAAAGTTCTGAAAAAATTGAAAAATATATACAAGCCAAGAAAAAGGGAAACTTGAAGAGGAAAATTGTGAATCTAACTTATCTTATCTAACCCAATTCAACCTTTTTCAAGGAGAATCGAATAATTTAAAGTCAAAGACTTTAGAATGGAACTAGATTGGTAAAAGAACAGCAGCTAAAAACATCAAGAAATGGCTAAACAGTGAACTAAAAATGCAGATTTTTCTTGTGTGTTATACGGTAGAATGATGTGTTTGGAGAGCTCTTTGGTGCCTTTTTATAGACTTCAAGTGGCTAGCTATGGCTGCTGCGGCCAAGGATGATATGAAGAAGGAATTGCCCTAATTTTCATGAGTAAAGGAGTAGAAATATCTTTAAATTGGGCATTCCATATTTTCAAATTTTCCTTTTCTCCCGTAAAATTGTTGCTATTAGAATTGCAATTGCAATCTACCTTGAAGAATGCTGCATCAATCTAGCATATAAACGGTTGGATATTTATAGTGATAGAAAAAATGAGATTTATACCATTGTCCCCCAAAATAAACAATTTCTTGCACAAAAATTAAATAAAATATGAATCTAACCACTCTAAACTGTAATGCCACACACCCAAATTTTGGATTAGGATTTGAATCTGGATTGGGCACCTCATGGCCTTGGTATCCATGCAACTTGGCAACATCATGATTTCAAATTACTCAAAAAAAATAAACTAAAAAAGAAAAAAAATTATACAAGTTAATTATTTTAGTAACAAACTATAATGGATAGAATTAAGTTTCATTTGTGATAGCCTATCAGTTATAGATTGGTGTTAAGTTATGATAGTCTTTTAGTGATAGACTTTATTCATATATTGTATTCTATCAATTATTATTGATGGAATGATATTTGAAGGAATGTCATCCTATCACTAATAGAGTATATCCATATATTGTTTTCTATCAAGTCTAACAAGTATAGTGAATAGAAGTCTATCAATGATATAATGATATTCTTGTATAAAATGACAAAGGAATATTATAGTTTACCAGTGATAAACTTTAATGTTTGCCTAAAGTCTATCACGGATAGACTAAGATAAGGGTAAAATTGGAATTTAAGAAAAATTTAAATGTAAAGGAAAAGAAGCTTTGCCATGTCTTTAATATTTTTTTAATATATATAGGATATTTGTATGAATATTTTGGTTGGTTATGTCATTTACTCTAAATACTCTTTCTTTAATATCTTTTTTTATTATAACTTAATTTTGAAAAGTATTTGGTGGAGGAAAGATATATATATATATATATATATATATATATATATATATATATATATATATATATTATGCCCTTTTCTTGGCCATATGATTCAAATCCACAATGAATGTAACTTGTGGGGATAGAACCTACTCAATCACTGCCAAATAAACCAAGCTCATCCATCCCTTTCACAAGAAAACAACAATAATATAAAATAAATAATAAATAATTAACTTTTAGCAAAATTAAACAGAAAAAGAAAATAATTAACTAATCAATTTGATGTTTGCACATTGAAAGTCTCAAGTTGAAAAATAATTTCTCAATAATTTATTGGCTAAATTATATATATATATATATTGAATTTTGTCCATTGTTTCAAAAATACCTCAAGCTTCTAAAGTTTTAATTCCCTTAAACTTTTAAAAAAAAGTTTAAAAATATCATTACCGTTAAATTTTTTTCTTTCAAAAATGCCTCTAAACTTTCAAAGTTTCATTAATATATACCTTTCAAACTTTATGTATATGTATATAGTATTCAAGAATACTCATACTGTTTAGAATATATACAAAAATAATTAGCATCTCATTTTGAAAATATTGTTAAATTTTATAAAAACCGTAGATATCAACGAAAATGTGATTGAAAATATTAACAAAATATAGATTGTTTTCAAATATAGCAAAATAAACCAAAATATTTACAAATATAACAAAATATCAGTGTCTATCGTCACTGATAGACAATATTTATCACTATTTATGACTGATAGATAGTGACATTTTGCTATGGTCGAAAATAATTCCGATAGTTTTGTTATTTAAAACAATTTTCCATAAAATATTGTTGCTATAAAGTTTTTGAAAAAGAATTATAAAACAATAAGTTCAAAAACTTTTCAAATTAATAAATAAATAAATTATACTTTCAGAATAAGTTAAATAGTTATTATTTAGGACTCTTTTCAAATATAGAAAAATGAATAAAACTATTTACAAACGATAGAATTCTATCGCGGTCTATCGTTGATAGACAGTGAAAATTTTCTATATTTGTAAATAGTTTGATTTTTTTTTTGTTTTTAGTAATTTTCCTATTATTTATATTATATTTACATTAGTTACATTTCATTCTTTTTTTTATTGTTCATCAATTATTTTTACAATATAACGAAAATATTTATTCATTTTCTATGTCAATGTCGAATTTAGGAATATATGAATCAATTTAAAAATAAAAAATAATTAAAAAGAAAAAAAGGGAAATCAAATTTCTCCAAAATGTTATTTGGGTTTGAGGGTTGATTTTCCTCAGATCCTTGTATCGGTTTGGAATCCATTTGGTCAAAAAGATCAATCTGAACAGACCAATCTACATCTCTTTGTGGTTTGGAATCCAAAATGTCCTCTTTTTTTTTTCTTTCTATTTTGAGTTTAACTATAGTAGAGTATGTATTAAATTATCGATCTTTGAAATGAGATATATAACTAATAATGTATTAGCGATTATTATAGTAGAGTATGTATTAAATTATCGATCTTTGAAATGAGATATATAACTAATAATGTATTAGCGATTATAAATTTTGTGGTTCGAATCCCTCATGCACCAATAAGATTTGAGACTTACAATATAAACAATAAATTGTATTTAAATACAATAACTTAGAATATTAACTATAACACACAACAAACCTGAACATAATTCAGTAAGTGTATGAAAGGGTTTGAATCACGAAATTTATCGTTGCTAACATATTATTAGATGATATAATTAAATTTGTCTTTACCTACAACTCACAAGCTTAAGCAGATTGGTTCAGAATGTCTTGGGCATTAGAATTTAACCGTTTGCAGTTTGTTCGTAGTAATTTAGGTTTGTGCAATCTACAATAATATAACAAATAGTGGAGGTGTATTACAGAGTTTAATTGCAACAATTTCATAAGTTCACACATAACTAAACCTTGAAGAAAAGTAAAATTTTTAGAACAATAAACCAAATTAAATCTAAATCTAAATCATACGGACTAAATTTGTAATTTAACCAAAAATGTTATATGATGCTTTTATTTTGCAAAGTTACATGTTACATATAGTTTATCATGATGAAAATATTTTTTTTTGTTAGTTCAACCAGTTGAGATTTGAACTTTTAACTTATTAATAAAAATTACATATATTATATTATTCAAGCTATGCTCGTGTTGTTGGCTATTAAAATGGAATAGAATGTCACCACTAAAAGGTAGCCTAGCCTAGTTTAAAATTCCTCTCTAGAAGAGAATGAAACCAACCTTGTGTTTTGAATTCAAATTTGATCTATAAAGACTTTGTGTAGGGCCATAGGCTTTTTCTTTTTTCTAATTTGAAACAAAAAAAAATTTAATGGCCATTTACTTTAGAATTTTTGTGCTTTTTTTTTTTTTTTTTCAAATAGGGTTCTTCTCTCTCCAGCTAGTTTTTCAACTCTTCAAGGTCAGTCATGAAGTTGAATTTGTCTCATATGTATTGTGAAATGGCTTTTTAAGTTTCTACCAATAAAAAAAAATATCAAATTATTTATAGGAAATAGCAAAAAAAATACTAATAGATATTGATAGACTTCTATCAGCATATATCAGTGATAGACCTTGATAGATTTTTATCAGTATTTATCACAACTATCTAAAAATTTTGCTATTTTCTGTAAATAGTTTCTCTTATTTTTCTATTTTTAAAAATTTCTCTTTTTTATATTTGATTTTTCTTATCTAAACTATGTACTCAAACTTTAAAACAAATTAAAGCGACACTTAGTTTAGACATATTTCATCAATTTAGAGATAATGTAAATTTAGAAAGGTGATAGATTGTGAAATTTGAAATTTCTTTTAAGTAATTTATTGTTAGTATATTAGTATTTTTTACATATGAGTCTAATTTTTACAATAAAAAACTCATTTGAAGTTAATAAGTTAAATATTAATGCGAGCATAGTTCAACTGCAAATTGTTGACTCTTATTCTGCTACCAAAAAGTTAGGCCACATATATTTCAATTTTATGGATAAATGTGCCTATTTTTTAGTTCTTTCTTTTTTCTTTTTTCTTTTTCATTTGTTTTTTTTTTTTTTGGGCTTTTTAGTTCTTTCATTAACAGCACCATCAAAGCATCCATCATTTCAATTTTAAATAGTAAAAGTAATTTTTCGTTACATCAACATTTTGTTAATAAATTTAAATTTTATTATATATTTATTAATTCACAAATTGATTAAAATTAACATATATATTTGAATTGACTAATAAATTTATTAAATGAAAGTAATATTAAAAATCTAAATCATTAAATTTTGATTTAGTAATAATTGGTAAAATATCACTATTAAATAATTAATCAGTACACATTAATTTTACAAATAGATATATTCTATTGGTTCAGATTGATCCAAATGATTTTTTTTTTTTTTTTTTTAAGTTCTGGAATCATATTTTATAGCAACTTTTTTCTCCTTTTTTTCCCCAAAGAAAATGAAATGGTTTTATCCAGTTCTTTTTACATGTCTTTTTTTAAAAATTATATCCAAAAATTTATTTCTATAGCTTATAATTTCTTTTTTTTAAAAAATAAAAAAAAGCAAAAAAGCTTTTGCCATAAATAGGTGCACAAACATATTTTGACGTATCATTGATTTAAATAAAGGAAAACAAAGCTAAAGTGGGACCTTTTATTTATTTTTATTTAATGATATATAAATTAATTAATTAACACCCGATATTTTAGAAAAAAAAAATATGAGGCTATGGGCTCAAGAAGTCTTGTATTTGTTAAGACACATATATAAGATCAAGAAATAGTATATTAGGATATTCAAATTTTTATATGTTGTTGAATGCTATATTTTTTAAAAAAATATATTGTGTTTTAATTCTAAAGTTATCGACAAAAATATTTATCTCATATTAGTGTTTTATTTTTATTAACTTAAAATATAATATCTTAAATTCAATTCATAAATATACCTTTTTTTCACTTCAATAACATGTAAAAGTAGAAATTTTAAATATCTGATTTTTTTTAATAAGAATATTATAAGAAAATTATTATAAATAGAAAATATATCAAACTAAAAAATTCCACTATTTTATCCGCGATAGATCATGATAGACTGCGATAGATTTCTATCGCTCATTTTTCAATATTTGAAAACCACACAATATTATATCTTGGCTCACGTTGGTAAATGACAATGACAATTAATAGTTTAGTTCCTAAAGAATTACTTTGAAGGAAAAAAGTAATAAAATATTTTTATAATTTTTTTTTCTGAACCAAAATGTTTGTTTTTTACAAAAATAAGATACGAAATTAATGATCCAATAAAGATAATCTCTATAAAAAGAAAATTAATATTTTTATTCTATACTTAATGTAGTAAAAGCAAATTAACCTTAATCTTAACTTGAAATTTACTTTTTTAAGATCATTTACAATAGTTTTTAAGAACTACTTTAAGGATAGAATAAACCTTCATTAAAACTAAGTAAGAACATAGTCTATAAATTAAACAAAACAAAAATCATACAAAAAGAATTTCAAAATCCAATTATCTCAAAAAAAAAAAATTAAAATCCAATTGTGACAAGATGTTCGAATTCATCCACAAAAGCGTTCATTTCTCATGCCTTTTGAAAATATTTTCCAAGTGAAAATCTTACTATAAAAATACGTTTAGAGAAAAATCTTCTCTAAAAATATACATTTAATTAGAAGAAAATTAGTTGAATGATTCCACATACAACATTGAAGTGCTTGTTAATAACTTTTAGAACTTTTCAAACCACTTTTGATTATTAAAGCGTTTAAGAACTTTTAATTGGTCAAAAATACTTTCAAACATTATTTAAAATTTTAAGCAAATACTAGAAATTAAAAAAAAAAAAAAAAACTTTTAAGACCTTTAATTTAAAAACTTTACATGAAAATAAGTCTTAAAAATTAAATATAAAAAATTATGTTAGGTATATTTTTAGATATTTATTATGCGTCTAAAAAAATAATTACACAATAATATTGTTATTATGTTTTCATAAAAAATATAGAAAAACATAAAAAAAAAATAGTATAGTTTAACTAATATAGTGTTTGTACTATCAACATCGAGCTTAGAGGTTCGATTCCTCCACCTCATGCATTTAATCTAATAATACTTTTGCACAAAAATGAAAATAGAAACAAGAACTCCATTGTTTTTTGTTTCAAATTTTTAAACAATTTTAGAAATGTTTTTGAAAAATGAGAAACAAAAAAACAAGAAAGTAAGAATAAACATCTAAGACCTCATTTTATAATGTGTACGTTTCTTATTATATTATTTAAAAATTATGTAAGAAATACATCAATGTATATTCCTAATCTATGAAGTTGTATCAATTAAAGGTCGATAGAAATATATTAAGATTAAATTGCAAATTTAGTCCTTATGAAATTTGGAGAAAGTTAGAATTTAGTATTATAGTTTGATAAAACTTCATAAATGGTCTCTTTAGTTTGATAAAATCTTCATAAACAAACCCTAATCGTAAGAACTAAATTCTAACTTTTTTCAAAATATAAAGACCAAATTTACAATTTAACCAAATATTAAATTTAATACTATGATGATAGAGATTACTTTTGAGATTGTACTTGATCATATGGATAAAATTCTAACTTTTAAAACTACAAGAATTAAATTCTAATTTTTTTTAAAACAAATTAAATTTATTATTTTAAAAAAAAAAAAAAAAAAAAGAATTATTGTGGGAGGAAAAAAGGGTAAATATTAAATAATGGTTGGAGGGCAACCAACTTTCGGCGGCCGAATCGCGTGATAATAACAATGACATTTCTTGTTGTTTGGGTAAGTGATGAATTGAAACTTTCACAACCAATTTTTTTTCTTTTTTTTCTTTTTTCTTTTTTTTTTCCTTTAAACCCTTTTCTCACTTTTTCTTTTTCTTTTTGTCCTTTTAATTTTTCAAAATTTGAGTCATGACATGAACTTTTCAAGTATCAAATTATTAACTGCTTCTTTCCAAATGTCAAAAATTTGTCCCAAAATTTTTTAACCAAAATTTACGTTTCTCATGTTGAAAATATGTGCGAATATTGACTTTAATTTTTATGATGAGAAAAATCTCAAGTGTCCTTTGTTAATTATATTCTATATTTAGGAAATAATTTTTTAACCCATTTGTGGTGTTTTTTTAAATGTTGACAAAATCAAATTCAAATCCATGAAAAAAAAAATCTTTTTTATTATTTTTATTTTTAATACTAAATATAGTGAAGAATATACAATTCCAATATCAAATCTCAATATTGAAATTGTGGTAATATGAATCCTTGAACAACTTTAAGTTGAATTTCTATTTGATAACATCAATGAAACTTAAATAAAAATAAATAAAAAAAAATCATTCATAGTGTTCATTTAGATTGATTAGAAAAAAAAAATATTTTTTGAAAAACTCATTTTTATTTAAACTCTTTTGATAAAAACTGTTTAAAATACACTTCAAAAGTTATTTTGAGTGGTTGCCAAACACTCAATTTTTTTCAAAAATGACTTATTTTTTAAATTAAAAACTTGTAAATGTATTCGAAGCACCTCCTTAGTTTAGCAACAATTTTGTTTATGGTTTTCTATTATCTAAAATTATATGTATTTTTTTTTCACAATTCTTTAGTAAGCTTCACGCTCTAATTCTAAGCTAAATTTTAAAAGAAATCAACTTTTTCAAAACTATTTTTGTTTAGTTTTTTAATTTTTTAAATTTTTTTTTTTTTTGTAAAATGTTGTTAAAAAGTAGGTAAATAAAAAGAAGAAAAGTATAAGTTAAATAATGTTTATAAGCTTAATTTTAAAAATTAAAAGAAAAAAAGGGTACGACATGTGGTAGCATTTTCTTTTAATTGTAACATTTTTAATGTTAATTAATTAAACTATCTCACCCACCTTTACTCAATTTAACAATTCAAACAACTCAACTAATTTTCAATTAAATTAAACCAAGTTAATATTATTGGACACGCACGTGCTTTGTTATTCAATTCTAAACGCATTATTGAGTAGAGATTTATTACTTAAAAAAAAACTCAGAAATCAAAATGAAAATGAAAATATTATAACATTAAGGGTAATTTTTAAAAATAGAAAAATAAAGAAAACTATTTACACAAAATAGCAAAATTTTTAGATAGTTACTATAGACGCTGAAAGAAGTTTATCGAGTCTATTAGTGATAGAAATGAAGTGATAGATGCTGATAGAAGTCTATCAATGTCTATCAATATTTTTTTTTGCTATTTTCTGTAAATAGTTTGACATTTTTCTATCTGTGAAGATTTCCCTAACATTAAGAATGAAATTACAAGGTCGATCTATACCAATTGATATATTTAGCTTTTTATAAAATAATTTGATTAAGAGTTGTATAGCATTATTAAAAATAAAAATAATAATAAAGAAATTATAAAGGAAGAAGCTCACTTTTTAATTAAAAACAAAAACAATGAATGAAAACACTATTTATAAAAACCTAAAGTATTTTAAGAACAAGTAGTCTTAGTCTATTAATATAGGTGCAATGCACGTAAGAGGTTTAGATTTATTAAATAAAATATATACTCATGTAATATTATATTTCCTCTGGCAATAAATTTAATACAATTTAAATTGTATTGATATAGTTTTAAAAATCATTTTTTTAAATAATAATTTTAAGTGATTTGATCCAAAATTTAACAAAGTAATAGAATATAGAATAAAATAAATACACGTACACATCTCGTAATCTAAATGTTGATTTTAAGAACCTAAAAGTAATATTAAAAGGGAAATTTTCATAAACACAAAAATGGTCAAACTATTTATAGAAAATAACAAAAAAAATATTGATAAACATTTATAGACTTCTATAGCATCTATCAGTCATAGACTGCTATCATTTCTATCACTGACCCTAATAGATTTCTATCAGCGTCTATCACAACTATCTAAAAATTTTGTTATTTTGTGTAAATAGTTTTCCTTATTTTTCTATTTTTAAAAATTTTCCATATTAAAACTATTTTTTTTTTTGAAAAATACTTTTTTTATTTACCTAGGTCTAGTTTTCATTTAGTCTCTTGGTTTTAAAATGTTACACATTTAGTATTAATTTTTTTAGTTTGGTTTCAATTAGTCTATAGGTTTCAAAATGTTACAATTTTACCTTTAAAATTTGAGTTTTTGCTTCAATTTGGTATGTTTCAAGACTTACACTTTTAATCTGAATTTTAAATTAAATACTCACTTTTTGTCTTTAACGTTAATGTCTATTAATTTGGACTATTTTCAAATATGGAAAAATGAGCATAACTATTTACAAATTTAAAAAGTTTTATTGTCTATTAGCGATAGACCGCGATAGAAGTCTATCGTGGTCAGTCACTGATAGACAATAAAATTTTTCTATATTCGTAAATAATTTGATGTTTTTTCTGTTTATAGTAATTTTTCTTAATTTTAAAAAATTATAAATTTTTTACTATTTTCATCATTATTAAGTTTAAATTTAAAATTTCACTTCATAGTTATTTTAAGGTAATTAAAAAACATTAAAATCAAATACTTAAAGTGATTATTTAGTGAAAATTTGAAATTAAAAGTGTAGATTTTGAAATTTATAGACCAAATTGAAACAAATCTCAAGAGTATAATTGTAACATTTTGAAATTTAAAAACTAAATTGAAATCGAACTCAAAATTTAAGAATTAAAAGTGTAATATTTTGTAACCTAGAGACCAAATAGTAACTAGACTCACAATCTATCGACTAAAATGTATTTTTTTCATAATTAAATAAATAAATAATAAATAATAACTTAAAGTCCTCCTCTATAGTGTAGACATAATTATAAAAAATAAATGCATAGACTTATTATTTTTTTTTCTTTTTTGAAAATAGAAGCATAGACTTCTTGGTAGAGTAGAAATCAAGTTTTGAAAACAACTCAACTGTTTAGTGGGTTAAATTACAAGCCAAAGTCCATAAATTTTGAGTTTGTCTATTTTGTCTAAAAGTTTTTTTTTCCTCTTTGAAACAAAGGAAATTTCAAAAGTGTTTGATTGTTCCTAA
Organism: Lagenaria siceraria; assembly: GCA_002890555.2. Classification (NCBI taxonomy): domain Eukaryota; kingdom Viridiplantae; phylum Streptophyta; class Magnoliopsida; order Cucurbitales; family Cucurbitaceae; genus Lagenaria; species Lagenaria siceraria. The sequence goes on from CM016487.1 coordinate 18,569,176, forward strand.
AATTTTAAATCTGTGTTTAATAAATTCTTATACTTTTAATTTTGTATTTAATAGTTCCATGTAATATTTATAATTCTTGAAACTTAATTGCTATACTTCCTATAAATTTTAATTTGATGTCTAAGGAATCCCAAAATTTTAATTTTGTGATTATTATCAAAAATTTTAAAAACCTTAAAAGTTTAGGCATCGTTTGGTAACTATTTGGTCTTTAAATTTTTATTTTTTAAAATTAAGTCTATTTTCTCTCAATTTTTTATAATGATTTTCATCTTTCTTAAACAAAAAAGTTAAATTATTAGCCAAATTCTAAAAACAAAATCTAATTATTTTAGTTTTCAAAACTTTGCTTGGTTTTAAAAATATTTGGTAAAAAGTAGATAACAAATAAAAAAAATTAGAGATGAAATGAGTATTCATAAGCTTACTTTTCAAAAACTAAAACCAATAAAAGATTTTAGAGACTAAATTTAAAATTTTAAAAGTTTAAGGACCAAATAGATGTAAAGGTGAAAGGTTAGAAACTAAATCTACATTACACACTTTAGTAGGTGAAGCACAAATCAATTTACACTTTAGTAAAAGCTTAGTCAGGTAATTAACAAATCTATTTGACTTTCAGAAAAAGAAAAAAAAAAAAAGAATTTTCAAAAATAGAAAATAAAAGAAACTATTTACACAAAATAATAAAATTTTTAGATAGTTGTGATAGACACTCATAAAAGTCTATCATAGTCTATCAGGAATAGAAATGATAAAAGTCATTTATCAGAATTTTTTTTTCTATTTTTTTTTAAATAATTTGATATTTTTTCTATTTTTTTTTTTTTTTTTTTTTAAAAAAAGAAACCTTATTAATTGTAGGCAAGAGCAATGCTTGAAGAAACAGGGAACAGTATTATCATCCAAAACTGAAAACTATATATTTACAAAACAATTTACCTATACAAGAAAAAATATATAAATAAAAACACCTTATTAATGGGAGCAAATCTTGAAGAAACAGGGAACAAGATCATCATCCAAAACTTAGAACAATATATTTACAAACAATTTACCTTTAAAAAACAAAAAAAATAAAAACCCTTTCTTTTTGCCTGTAATTTTAAGATTGAAACTGAATTTAAATTAAGAGAAGGCCTCAGGAGGAGAAGAAATGAGAGGAAGAACCTGAGAAGAGCTTGAGGAATAATGAAACCTTTGATTATTATTATTATTATTAATTGCCTTTCTCTGTTCATTTTTAGTAACCTCTGTTTTTCTTTGAGCTTCTTCCATTAGCCTTCTGTACAGTTTCTCCTCTGCATCTCTAAGAAATTTGAACTTTGGAGGAGGTGAAGATCTCAACCTCTTCAAATTCTGCTCCAATTCTTCTGATGATTCAAACAAAGGATTGAATCCATGGAGTTTGTAATTGTAAGACTCTAAAGAACCCATAGGAGAAGCCTTCAATGGCGGAGAAGCCATGGGAGTGAAAAAAGGAGTTTCAATTGCTGTAATTATATCACTTAAACTTCTATTTCTTGACCCTTTTCTCGATTTCCCATCTTCTGATTCCAAATCTTCCTTCGTTTCCTCATTGATTGTGAATAAAAATCTCGGTTGCCCTGCAAGATTGTAAATCCCCTGCAACTCTAAATCTTCCTCTGTTTCTTCTTCATCTTCTTCTTCCTCTGCCTCCGTCGTCTTCAGCAACAAATCCTCACCGGAGCCGAGCTCCAGGTCGAATCCATGGTGATTCTCAGATGGGTTTGTGGTTTCAGAGGGAATTAGATGAAGGGAAGGTTGTTTAGTATAGTGGTTGTCTTCAACCTCTGGAGTGTTGTTGATTCTTTTTTTCTTCTGCCATAGAAGATAGTAAAGCTCAGCAAGTATGCCTAAGAAGAGGAACCCTAAAATTATGCCTAACCCAATATACAACCAACTGGTAGAAGCCATTTGGAGTTGGAATTTTGCATCACCTCAAATGGAAAAGTTTTGTAAAAAAAAAATTGTTGAGATGATGGAAGAATTCAGAGGCTGAGGAAAGGGAAGAAAGGAAAGACTTGAATCCAACTACCCACAATGAAAATTTTGAAATGAATGGAGAAAGGGACTTGACGTTTGTTTATAAAAACGAAGCAGTTGGGGGATTAAAGAAAAGGGGGAAAAATATCGTTTGGTTCTTTGGTTCTCACTGTAATTTCAATTTCATTTGTTTTAAAATGTTATATTTGACGAGCCTTCCGAGTGGAGTTGTCAACCATTCGAGTTTATGCCGTAAAGAATTAATAAGACTATATATATATATTAGTTGTGGGATTTACAAACTTTCATACCGTAAAGAATTAATAAGACTATATATATATATATATATATTAGTTGTGGGATTTACAAATTTTCTAGGCCAAACAAAGAATGAAGTTTACAAGTTTCCTCTACCTAGCTTCGATTCTCTCAACCTTTGCCTATGGAGTTTTATATTTTGTTTTAAGGTATTAATTTAAATCGTAAGGGTCTGTATGGTAGAGAATTTGAAAACAGAAATATAAAAATAAGAGATTTAATGAAAACAATGTTGTATTTCATGTTTTCACATATGTGCTTGGTAATAGATTTAGAAATTGGATTTTAATTTCAGCATTGTTTAAGGTGTGTTTGATACAATATATTTATAAATCATAAAATCAGTTGTAATCACCCACTAATAGTTAGTTGATTATTATTAATTTATTTATGAATATAGTTTATGTTAAAAAAATGTATATAATTATTATTTTGTAATACTATATAATTTATAATACAATATATAATAATATGGGTTGTTTTCAAATATAGAAAAATAAGCTAAACTATTTATAAATATAGAAAAATTTTACTGTCTATCAACGATAGATAACAAAGTCTATCGCTAAAGTGATAGAATTCTATCGCGGTCTATCATTGATAAACAGTGAAATTTTTCTATATTTGTAAATAGTTTGATATTTTTTCTGTTTATAGTAATTTTCTTAATAATATTACATTTTTTTAGAAAAAAAGAATTAAGTTTATAGCATAATATATTGTATTTCTAAATGTTTTTATTATTATTTAACATAATTATGCATTTTAAAATTTAAAATTTAAAATTTAAAATTTGGATATAGTTTAAATATAAAATTGTTGTTTTTAGAATTTGCACTATTTGATTAACAAAATTCGAAAACAATTTTCAAAAATAGAATTCAGGTGGTTGTAAAACAACACGTATTTGCTGAACTCAGTAAATCTGAGAAACATAAAACAGAATCCAGATTCTCTACCAAATAGATCCTAAACTTTCATAAGTATATCGATTTAATTACACCCTCATTCAAATTTAGTTCGAAAAATATCGTGTGAAACCTTTAATTTTTTTCGATTAAATTTATAATTTGTTATAAGTGAATCAATTTAAAACATTTATTAGAATTATATTTGAAATTTGTTAATACAATCAACTCTTGATTCACACATGAAAATTTTAGGTTTTAATTGATAAAATTATAAATCTCACATGCTGTTTATCCAAATATGAAAGGTTTAAATTGACACACTAATGAAAGTTTCACGCTTCAATTGATACAATTATTAGTTTAGGGTTTAAATTGATGTAATTATTTGTTTAGAGTTTAAATGGATACAACTCTAAAGTTTGAGTTAATAAGTTGATATTTTTCCTTAGTTTTAATTTGTTAAATTCGTTCTAAAATGTTACATTTTTATTTTAAGTGACGAGGTTTATTCATTTCTATTCAGTCTCCTCATGTTTCTAGATTTATACTTTTACCTTTTATTTTCTTATTAAATATTCATTTTTGACCTTGGTTGTTAATTTCTATTAATTAATTTAAAAAATTAATTAATTATCATTATATTAGTTTTCATTAAAATTTTGTTCACTATTTAAATTAATTAAACATTTTTGCATGACAATTGTTTTAAATTATTAACTGACAAAAAAAAAAATGGACTTTAATAAAAATTCGAGAGTAAAAATGTAAAATATTAAAGCATGGAGATCAAATGAAAACTAAGTTCAAAATTCAAGGGTAAAAGTGTAACATTTAAAATTTAAGGACTAAATGAAAATTAAACTCAAAACTCAATAATAAAATGTAATATTCTAAAATCTTAAGACCAAATATAGAAATCAAATTCAAAATCTAAAAACTAGAATAATATAATATATATACCATTTTTCTTGTACTTATGTTGATTGATTGTCACATTCGTATAATTTAAGAATGAGCTAAAATTTAGCTGTAAAGAAAAGAATTTCTTGTGTGAACATGAAGAGCAAGGTACTCCAAATTTTCTCGAAATATGGGAAATTGAGTATGAGAAGAGACGAGATTTTTGACATAGGGGCCGGTTCGGCCGGTTTATGATTATTATTATTATTTGTGAAATTTTGTGCGAGAGAACCAAAGTATGTGATTTTGATTTAAGTGAGATTTATTTGTTTGTTTTTAGTGAGGCCACGGGAAAATTTTCTAGTATGATAAAAAAATTTATATTACTTCTACTTATTATTTGTCGTGTATATTTATGACTATAAAATTATAGTATGAACATAATAAGTATGGTACTACGAGAGTATTAGAAATTTTTTCGGTAAACGGTGAACTCACATGAATTAGATTTTGGGAGGTTGGAAAAATGTGATTGCTCTAATAATTCTAAGTTGAATGTTGCTACTAAATCTTATTTGGTTTCAATTATTTGATTGATCCTTCAACTATTCTGAAATTAACAATCAGTTTTAATTTTTAATAATTTAGTCATTATATTTTGTAATAATTTAGTACTCGAATTCTTGTTTTTTAGTATAATAACTGTGGATGTAGGAAATCAAACTTCCAACTTCTAGAGTGGAAGATATGCTAATTATCATTGAGCTAAGTTCGTTTTCACCGAACTTTAGTGTCTAACAACTAACAATTTAGTTCTTTACTTTAAAACTTCAGAATTTTTTTTTTAAAAAAAAAATTGTTACATTTTAGTCTCAAATAAGAAATTTTTAGTTTTTTTAGTAAATTATTGAAAAAACATAGAGAATACCTACTCAAGATAGACATTGTTACTAACAATATCACAACATATCACAGGACATAAAATCAGTAATAACAACAAGCCAAAGAACACACAAGATTGGTAACTCGGTTCGATGCAAAATCACCTAGGTCTGGGGGGTAAGATGCCCAAGAAAGATAACTTCACTAATATAAATGATAAGCAATTACAACGAAATACTTTACTATAACTAGAGCTTGATTATACTGACTCTCATAGAGCTTAAACACTCAATCCTTCACTTAGGCTCCCCCTAGATGTGTCGGTGACTTAGGCTCCCCCCTAAGTTGTAATATCAGTGAAGAACGTCGTAGGCTCCCGCTAACATCGAGACTCTCTCTCGGTTAGAACTTTATCTTTCTCACTCGAGCAAAGACCACTTCACTCGTCTTGCTTAGGCTCTCCTTAAGCCTGAGAAACCCTTCTCAAGAAGTCTACTAATGAAGCACACAAATGCTTGGAGTATGTCTCCAACCTTACAGCAATATAATCTTTCACATCTTCAAAGATTGAGACAACACTTGTGATAGAACCACAACACAACGACACTCAAAATCTTTTTGTGAAAACGGCCAACCCGAACAAAAGACTAAGAGTCTTTAAATATGCATAGGGAAGACGTAGACGGGCAACCCTAACTTCCAAAAATAGTCGCGCACAGAAAAGACAAAAGATATGCCATTATACTATGGAAAAGATTTTTCAAATAAGGAAAATATATTGCAGGATCCGCATTTCCAGAGACAAGAGGCAACCAGGAAAAAAACACATACAGTGACTTTGAATAACATCTCACTCTTAAACAAATATGGTCAATCAATAACTCTAACAATTATGATTTTTTTTTGTTAAGAACAAATAGAATCGTTTACCAATTTTAGAATATAATGACTAAATTATTAATAAAGACCCTTATTTTGGATGGAATGCGATGTAATAAAGATTGAATCATTTACCAATTTTAGAATATAATGACTAAATTATTACGTACTAAAGTTTAAATGTTAAATTATTACAAAATTGAAAGTACAGAAAATAAATTATTATATACTAAAGTTGATGGACAAAAATATTACTTTTCATGAAAATTCAAGGATCCATTAAAAGTGTTTTTCAACATTTTCTTAAGGAAAAAAAATTAAATTGTATTCTAAAACTTTGGGGTTGTATTAATTAAAATATCAAATAAAAAGTTGTGTATCAATTTAAACTCTACATTTTGAATCAATTTAGAACATTCCACAGTGATTTATTGTTATACTTGGTCCCCTGTACTTTCGGTTTGATTCTATTTTAGTCAATATACTTTTAAATTTAGCCCCTAAAATTTTCAATAAATCTTAAATTTAGTCATTTAAAATTATTTACTATCGAAATTGGTTAAATAATAACAATTTTCAAGTAGTAAAAGACACTATGTTAATTTATTAAGGGAATGCTAATAGAGAATGTTATGGGTGAGTACTGGGCTAGAGAATAAAAGTGACATAGCGAAGAAGAGGAAGCTACCGGGCCAAGAAAACAATAGTAAACATACAAGCAACTGGTTTAAGAGGATGAAGTGGGATTAAAGAAAATGGCTAATTTGGTTTTGAGCCAAAGTGGCCCGGTCTGTTTAACGAATGGAGAGTACTACCACTTATTTGGGCCTTGAGAAGGGGGAAGATTGGGCTAAGAGCCCAAACTAACCTCCTCAACCAAGGATGAGGCTAAAGTCAAGCCTCCAAATTTGATAAACAAAGCATATTAAATGCATACACTGACCCATTTGACTTGGGAGTTAACCTAATATGACTCAAAAACTCTAAAATGGATGCCCTAGGTCAAGATTCCACTATAAATACATCACGATGACTTTAGAAGAAGTAAGTCCATTCTAATACTCAAACTCTCTACTTGCTATACAGTTATACTTTGGCCTAAGCATTAGAGCCTGTAAGGCAAGCACCACACTGGTGTTCAGATTTTTTCATCTTGCAGGTCACGCTCTTCCTCAAATTACAAATTTGCCATTGTTGTTACGTAAAAGTCAAATGTGTTCTCTCTGTCCAGAATTTGGCATCAACAAAGACTAATTTTTTTTTTAAATAAAATTACTTTTTTTTTTTGTCTCTGAGGTTTAGTTTATGTTGCATTTGGATCCTTGAGTTTTCAAACTAATAATTTTACCCCTTAGTTTGCTTTTGGTAGCACCATCGGTCCCTCTCTTATCTTAGTTCTTCTGTTAATTCTTAACAAAAAGCAGACGTAAAAATACACTTTTAGTCCATGAGTTTTGAGTTTGGTTCCATTTGAGTCCCTTAGTGACATTTTAGTTTCTCTCCCCCTCCTCTTTCCTTCTTTTCCATTTTTCTCCCATATTCAAAATTTAATAATAATAATAATAATAAATTAGAGGCTCGTTCCAAATCTAAAATGCAGTGCCTCATTTTTTGTGTGTGTATTTCGAATATGGCAAAGAAGGAGAAAGAAAAGAAAGGGAAAAGGAATGAAGGACGAGGAGGGAAAAAAAGGTCTCCAACGGCCGCCGTCGGTGAGTGAAGAGTAATGAGGAGGAAGTTGAGTAAGAGGAGAGAAAGAAGAAGAGGAAGAAAGAGATTTAAGAAAAAATTAAAAAGAAAAAATTTTATTTTATTTTAAAACAAACAATAAAATATATTTTATGTTAAACATTAAATATATATAAATATATATATAATAATGTATTATGTAATTAAAAGAAAATGTAATATAAAGACCAAAATGAAATAAAGTATAATTTTTTTTTATGATACATGAGACCCGCGACCCACAACATTGCATCCTTAATACCAAATCATTTTTTATTGGGAATGAAAGGAGAGAAGGAGAGGGGTGATGTACGCAAGCACATGTATCCAGTGTAATATAGTAAAACAGTCGATCAAATTTACGAATTTAGTTTAGTTATTCTTAAATTATATGTTGATTTTATCTAAAGATTGGACATATGATGAAGATTTGATTTTAAAATAAAAGAAAGCAAAAATAAAGTAAGGATTGAAATTCAAGAGAAAAATGCGTTCAAGGGTATTAATTTCCTTATTTACTTCTGTAAGTCATGCAAAGGTACTATGAAATCTTGTGTTATTAATATGTTTAAGTCTAGAAACTATTTTCTGAATTATTTTCTTTTAAAAACAACATTTTCTCATGGAAACTCAATTGATTACTAATCACTTGAAAACAAGTTAAGAAGCATGGCATTCAGCATAGTCATGATCAACTTTCATTGTTAACCTAACTATTTCCATGATAGCTTAACAACAATCTAATGTCATAGATCCAATTAAACATACAATCTTTCTAATTGCACATTTAACCTAACATGCATTGAGGATCCATCAATGTAAAATAAGCACAATAACATTAGAAAATAATCAATAATACAATAACCAAAGATAAAATCTAAGCATTATTTCAAATCCATATACAAGTTCATCAACACCCTAGAACTAAGAAGTTTAGTCACTCATTGTCGTCACAAACATACTCTCATACATTCTGAACAATCACTCAAAGAATAAAGAAAATAATTGAGGAAAGGGAAACACTACTATCATCGTGAATTCCTTTGATGAAGAACGTCATAAACTCCTTGATTTGCATGCACCCCAGAATCAACGAACGACCTTCAAACAATTCCTCTCACTCTCTCAACTCTATTCTGTAGCAAAACTCACTCTAATGCTATGTAATTTTGCGTGGACTAAATAGAAAAAGTTTTCTTACAATACAATTTTTTTCCTTCAATAGACTGGCATAGTGGGGCCTTGTTGATTTTTCGCAGCACGGGTTGTTGTCACAATGCCACCCTTAGATGTGCACTTGGTGCCCCTTTTTGGGCAAAATAGTCTTCTTTTCCTCTCTACTTTGTAGAATATGCCTTGTCTTGTCGTGATTATACAAAAATAGATTGTTTTCACTCTCTTGAACACCAAATATCGTTCTCTTGCTAAAATCATAGAAATCACTAGCAAACGACATCAAATATAACAAAATAAAGTAAAAATAATTCTAAATAAAAAACAATTAAAGCATTTTTCAAGTGTTTTTTAAGAGAAAAACGGAAAAAATGATGGGGACAAAGTTTGGAGGAAGGAGGGGAGAAAGAAGAGAAGAAAGAAGAAGATTTTTTAGTTTGAATCTTCAAGGATCTAAATACAACCTAAACAAAACCTTAAAGGACCAAAAATATATCTGGTTCCATAAAAAAAAATCAATAGTAAACTAATTGTTGTGATACATGTGTGTTTACTCAAAATTGTTTGGAGCTGATTGTGTGATTATTTGTTTGTATGTTGATAATATGTTTAATTATATCTTTGCTACCAACATAGATGTAATTAATGATACTAAGTTATTTCTGTCGTCATACTTTGAAATGAAAATTTTAGGTGAGGCTAATGTGATACTTGGTGTTAAGATAAGGAAAATTGAAAATAGATTTACTTTATATCAATCAAACTACATTGAAAAACTGCCAAAGAAGATTATTTTGATGATATTCCAATAAAAACACATTACAATGCTAGTATGAGTCTTAAGAAAAATATGGAAGATATTGTTTCTCAATCTAAATATGCCAAAATTTATAGATATTGTCATGTTTCATATGAGTTATGCTAGACCCAATATTGCATATGTTGGCAGTAGATTGAGTAGATATACACCTAATCTGATAAAGACCATTGGACAACTCTTTGATGACTACTAAGGAACCTTAGAGGTACAATGGATCTTTGTTTGCCTTTTAATAAGTTTCCTGCAATGTTAGAAGGATATTATAATGCAAATTGGGTAACAAATAACGAGGTAAGCTCTGGTAGAAGATATGTGTTTATACTAGGTGAAGGAGCTATTTCATGAAAATGAGCAAAACAGACCTGCATATGGATTCTGAGTTTATAGCTCTCAAGCTAGTAAGACAAGAAGCATAATGGCTAAGAAGCCTAAAGGAGGCATATACATCTTAGACATAGAGATGTGTATGTAAGAATTGTTGAAATATGAAATTATCACCTTTGAGTATGTGAGTTCTAAGAAAAACTTAGATCAGGATCATCTAGACTTAACAAGGAGAGTAATTCAAAAGACATCAATATGTATGGGTCTCAAACCCTCAAAGTGAATCCATATTCCTTTATTTGGGTAAGTTCAATTATGGACTTGATAGAAAATTATGTCTTCATAACTCAGTTTTTTAATGGTTTGTTTCTGACATACTTGATGAAGCACTTAATGTGATTGAAAAGGTGTGACCGCCTTTTATGAAAGGGTTTAAAGGTCTCATTCTAAAGCTTTCATGGTCACCCGAAGTTTTATGGACTTTATTATAGTATTGGGGAATCAAGATAAATATAAGGATTGAAACGTGTTATGGGGATCCCAACTATAACTATTGAGTTAAGAGGTAACTCACTTTCTTTAATTAGATCATTGCTCTAAATCACTATGCATCAATTCAAATTGAAATATATTGATGTTTAAGTTTATTCTCCTTTCTTTGCTTAGATAACTTTTTAATTGTCAATCATTTGTGAGGGATTGTTGGGTATGACTTGTCGATGTTTAGAATGATTTGTCAGAAATTGACTTTTGCTTTTGTCTCATTTAATGTATTAATCTTTTCAAAATATTTTATTACCATTTTGTTCATTTTATGTGTCAATGGTTTTTCTGATAGCTGATTTTATGATTTGAAAACAGTTTTCAAACGGATCTTCGTAGAGATTTCTTTTGTTTCTGCTTCTTCTTTTCGTTGATGTATTCTTCTGAGCAAGGTTTTTTTTTATTCCAACTATTTTTCGACGAGGGCTCATTTATTAAGAGTGATGTGTTAACTTTTGGGGAGCAATCAGTATGAGGCGATAAGCACCGAGGTCATGGCACAATTACTTTCAAGGCAGTGTTCATTCCACAACACAACAATAAATTTGTTAGACACTCCGTTTTACACTAATTGCGTGGACTAGCTTTAAAATTTATTAAAAACATAGATTAAAATTAAACATTTGAAAGTATAGAAACTAAAATAAAACGAAACATAAAATATGAGAATAAAATGGTATTTAATTTGGGAGCAACACAAATATTACTGAAATCCTTACGTTTTAGTTAAATTTCAGAAAATTTGTTTCTCGTTAGTCAATGTTATTAATAGCTCTCTTACTTTTAACAAATACTTTTTTTGTTTCGTTTGTTAGTAAGTTACCATTGATCTACATAATAATAATTTAAAAGAAAAGGAGAAAGGTGTCCTTAATATCCTACAGATAAGTCGATAGCCCGACTGTTGTAAGGTCGAGTGGGTTATCCCGTGAAATTAGTCGATGTGCGCGTAAGCTGATCCGGACACTCACGGATATTAAAAAATAAATAAAAAGAAATAAAAAAATCCAAGTACTCGCAATATTTGTTTCCCCCTCATACCAAACCCCATTGTCGTATTTGTTGAATGTTGCCTCCTCTCCATTCTTCAATGTTCACTTCTTAAAGTTCTTTGAAAAAAAAAACATTTTTTAGAACAAGTAGTTTAAAATATCTAATCAAAGTCTAATGGATTTCATAAATTTTCATTAAACAAGAGAATTGTTCTTCGATTTCAATTTGATTTAACCTGTCATGAAATAGTAAATTGGGATATGTTTGGTTTAACTTTTCAATTAGTGTTTAATTTTAGAAAAAGTTGAAGTGTTTGACAACCACCCAAAATAGTTTTTTTAGAAAATGAGTTTATGAAATAAGTTGGTTTGGGAGAAACGTTTGAAATCAGCTTTTAGAAATATAATTTTTTTAATGTTTCTTGGTTAATATCTCCATAATTTATTTAATACATAAAATTACCAAAATACTCTTACTAGTCCTCTATCTCACTTCCATCATGGTTGTTGTGGACTGCCACTGCTCTTTGCTGGCCACCTTCGACGAAACTTTCGACAACCACCTCTGTCGACCAACTACAACGACAACCACCATGTGACCTCCTCTAACAACCACCACCTAAGACACCCCTGGTGGCCAGACCCACTTGGGCAACAAAATTCAGCAATAACCACTTTCGACGACCAATTCTAGTGACCAACTTCGTCGATCAACTACATCGATTATCTCTAACGGCCAACTCCTAATAACTAACTCTAATGACCAATTAAATCGATCATATGCTAAAGAAACATAATAAACTTGGCCAATTAAAGTGTTCTTAGTTTATTAATTTATAATGTTTAATAGTGTAAGCTTTAATTGATAATGATTTAGCTCCTATTCTTCCAATTTTCTTATAATTTAGTCCTCAAACTTTAATGTGTTACAAGTAACAATTGAATCATTTACTTTTATATATATATATATATATATATATATATATATATATGGTAATTGTTATAAATGACAAAATTGCTGAAAATATTTTCAAATATAGCAAAATGTCACAATAGAAAGTGATAGACACTGATAGAAGATAGTAGTCTATTACTGTCTAATAACTGACTAGATGTGATTAGACAATGATATTTTACTATATTTAAAAACAACCCAATATATATATATATATATATATAATAATAAGTGCAAGTCGTTACACAAGAAAGCCACACCTTAAATTTTGATAGGATTTCTTGTAATAAGGATTAAATCATTTACAAATTTCTATTGTTAAAAAAAATCATCTACAAAATATAAAGTATAAAGACTAGGCTAAATTGTTGCAAGGTTGATAAACTATATGAATTAAATCATTACAAAATAAAATTAATAGACAATTCATTGTCACTTTTCATGAACGTTTTAGGGATATCAAAGGTGTTTTTAACCTTTTTAAAGTTTTAGAAAAAAATAATTGATTTATATATTCTTAAACTTTGGAAGTTATATCAAATTAAAATCTCAAACTAATAACTTAAACCCTAAATTTTATAAATGAATCAATTTAGATCAAATTTATAACTACATCAATTGATTCCATTGAGAGTAAGTTCAAAAAATTATTTGAATAAAATTATTCTTTCCTCGTAGCAATAAATCACTAATATGTTTGTTTCCCTTCTATTTGATACAATTAGTTAATTTGATCATTATGAACGCACCATAAAATCATAAAATTACAAGTTTAATTTTTGAATTTTATAGTTGTGTCGATTATATTTTAAAAATTATGTAATAGATCTATATTCTTTTTAATTTTATGTCCAAAGAGATTAATATATTTTAAAAGATGTCTAACAATAAGTCTTTAAACTTTCAATTTCATTTTCGATATATCACTTAATTTTTAATTTTATGTCTAATAAGTCATTGATCTATTTCACATTTTTAAAAATTTATAAGTAGACTGACATTAAAGATCCGTTTTAAGAAACCGACATTATACATCCGATTTAGATATCTCCAACTGACATTAAAGGCCAAATTTCTTGTAATGTCTATTAGACACAATAGTAAAAGTTTAGAGTCTCACTAGACATAAAAGCTCAATTATATATCTAATAGATCAATTAATTTTTTAGAAAACCTCAATTTATTCCCTTAAATTTTGGTTGTTGTATCAATTTAAACTCTGAACTAATAATTGTATCAATTCAAACCCCAAACTTTCGTAATCGTATTCAATTTACACCCTCCTTAAGATATTGTTTGAAAGACATATGTGAGACTTATAATTGTATTAAATTAAGCTCCTCAATTATCATAAGTGAACCAACTTAAACCCTGTTTTAAAATTACTTTTGAAAATCGTTCATGCATCAATTCTTACCACGTGTGTAGATTTCTTCAATGTTGGATTAACAAAATAGACATTTAGAATTGATGTATGGACAACAATTTCAAAAAGAAATCTTAATTGATTACACCTGCAAGATTTGAATTGATCTCTCAAAAATTTGAATTTCAATACTCAAATATATGGAATAACTGTTGTTTTGATAACATAATCCATAAAAATTATTCAACAAACTTTGGAAGGTGTTGATGTCAAATGTTGGTCAAAGAAAAACGCACATGATCTTCACGTGACAACAACGATAAATTTATAATTTAGGTTAGAGAGGACCTACAAAACAAAACAAAAAGGGCTTAGATGTCTTTCCCTGTATGAGAACTATAGAATGAAAAGGAAGTCAGAAGTTAGATAACTCATACGGAACCATATTGATGGTTTTATCTTAACTCTATTAAGATTAAGATATGAATTTTCTAATCTCTAACAAGCTGGGATCAAATCTCATATTATCTTGTTTTTTCTTATATTTTTGTTAGGCAAAAATCCATTCCTTTAACGGAAGGAATTCGAGTAACAAAAGGTCAAGGAAGGTTGTGATCTGATGACAAGGAAGACGGTGACCCAATAGTACCTATTTTTGGAAAGTTCCAGTGCAAAGGAAATTATGGGTTTTAATTGATAGATTTGAAAGACAAAAGCCTAAAACTTTAGGAATTAAACTTTTTAGTTTAACTCTATATAATAAAAAGTTCATGACTATCTCGAGAAATTTTTTTGTTTAGTTCAACACATAGAATAGGGAGATTTGAAATATTTGACTTCTAAATCGATAGTACATGCCTCAACGAGTTATCCTCATACTGTCAAAGTAGACTTTTTGATTATTAACTAATGAAATTAACTCAATTACATTTTTTTTTCTTTTGAGTTTAACATATAAGAAAATGGAGATTCAAAACTTAAACTCTTAGTCAATTGATATATGTCCCAATCCAATTGTTGAGTATTCAGATTGGCAACTAATTAACATTCATGCATACCATATATTGGATATTAGACCTGTCATCCCTTAAGCAAATTGCTATTTGGTTAATGATAGAAATATATTCTAAAAGATTAAATAAAACAAAAGAGACCCTGTATAGATCCAACTTAATTACCAATTTATTTGATTTGTTGTACATTTTTTTATGGTAGTATTTCATCTCAAGAAGATTTGTTGTTGATTAGCTATAATTAGCAATTACATTAATTACGTATTTTGTTTGCTTTCCATTTTTTACTTCTTCACGACCGATTCCACTGTGTTGGTATAGTGTGATCTTTTCTACCAAATTATATTGCAGAATTTTGTATAAGGACCATCGTAAATATAGCAATCAGATTCAAAATATTAGCATATATGGCAACATTTTAAAAAAATTGTAAATATAGCAAAATATATATATGAAAAATTATTATAAATAGAAAAAAATCAAACTATTTACAAACATAGAAAAATTTCACTATCTATCAGCAATAGACTATGATAGACTTTTATCACTCAAGCGATAGAAGTCTATCGCAGTCTATCGTTTTGTCTTATTTTGGGTGCCCTGTTACACCCTCTAATTCAAGACTGGTGGCGACTCCATTTTTCTCATCTTGGAAACAAAGTCGATCGCTCCGCATCGCAAATATATAGCGATAATGTCAGTTCTAAACTATCATCTATTCTATAAATTGTCGGTTAGTAATGAGCATTGTTTCAATCCGACATCGTACATGTATGATGACATGGGTATGATGTCGGTTTTTAATTGATATCATAGGAAACTGTCGGTGTACCATCATCGTATAGCGACAATGACACTTGATTTGATGTAAGCAAGCAGCCATCGAAAATAACCATCATCGTATATGTTACAATGCCAGATTTTTTAAATAGTTGTTTTAAACTGCCATCATAGTCCAACTGTCATTATACCCTACAATGACACCTAAGAAAATGGAAATTTAGAATCTGTCATTATACATATATGAAACTGACATCATAGGCAAAAATTTTGTTGTAGTGATCATGGTATTAAATTTTCATAGATATTTCTACATTTCTGTGGGACATTTGGCATCGATATGAAAGTGAATCAACATTTTTATTATATCATAAAAATACTATGAAATAATGTAACTAATATAAATAAAAAAATATATATATTTTTAACTTGTTTAAAACACATGCCTATAATGTTTGTTTACTAATTTTAATGTTTTTTTTATCTTTTAATTTCATAAATTTTACAAAAATACACATCAATATATTTCCATCTTCATTTTTATATAAGTTGTGACCTCAATATTTTTGTTGAAATGGACACGTTAAACCTTGTTGTGATACAAAAGTTGCTTATAGATGTATAGCTGACATGCTCATAATGGGAACCGACATTGAAGTAGTGTGTATTCATCAAACTCACTTGCCCAATTTTAAGTTTTCCATGGTTTATATTAAAACGCTCTAGAGATTACTCCAAGTTCGATCCTTAAAATGACCTAAATTAAAATATGTGTAGTGTGATTGGAGTAAATTAAAGTTCTAACCTTTTGATTGAAGATATATGTTTTAACCAATCAATTGAGTTAGGCTCGTGTTAACGACCTAATATATATGTGTGTGTTGTGATGTAATAATTGAAGACTTTTCTAGAATAATTATAAATGTTGTAATATTTAGGTAAAAAAAACTATAATGTTTAATTTTTAAATTTCAACTCTTAGAAATTATGGAAATTTAACCATTAAATTAAGGGTCGAGTTGAGGAATAGCAAAATTTAAAGATTCACTTGTAAATTTAAAAAATGGAAAATTCATTTTTTAATAATTAATTAGTAATTATGGAAAGATGGAAAGACCCCAATCCTAAAATACATGTTTACTCGAGATCCAAACATTAAAAAAAAAAAATAAATTAATAAATTACAACGCTACATTCAAAAATCAGGCAGATCCACATTCCCTTAAAATGTAAAGCTACAGACTTCTAAGTACATCATACTTATACCAGAAGATGGCTCATCTACCTATTAACCTTAGCAAACACATCACCCAATAACCCTAGTTGGATTAGATGTAAAACACTTTATCCAACTAAAAAATCCAGAAATCAACTCACCCAAAAAACTTAGAAATCAATCGAAAATCAAAAGGAAAAAAGAAAAAAAAAAAAACTCTAAAACTCCCATCCATTCATTCCTAATCCTTCATCCCCTACCAAATCAACCATTTTCCCTTTTTCCCTTTCAATCTGACCTGTGAAAATGAGAAGCTTCTTTCTCTTCACTTTGAACTATCTAACTGAGGAGCGCATTCAAACAACCACAAGCTTTGACTGAAGTTTGAGACCAGAAGAGCGTGCTTGCCGACGTGGATTCGTAGAGTTGCCAGAGACAGAGAAGCTAAGATTGAGTTTGTGAAAGTTCCGCCAATCTCAAACACAAAATTGTGGGTCTAAACTCGTTAAGAAGTAAATGAGTCACAAAGAAGAATAATCGACATCCATTTACGTGGGTTTTGTCGTCGCCTGAGGCTCGTCGGTTATCGTTCGTGATATGTGGTCATCCAAGAAGAGGTCAAACAAGGGGGGTCTACGGCTATGAGGGAGAGGGGAAGAAGATGACCTCCTAAATCAAAAAAATAAAGAAAATAAAATCATATTTAAAAAAAAAAAAAAAAACGATAATCTAAGTAATTAAAATATCTATCAAAATAAAATAAACTGATACACATATAGGTAAACTCGAAAAACGAAGGAAAAAAATTAGATTTTTTTTAAAAATTATAATCTAAACAATTAAATGATCTATCAAAATAAGATAAATTGACTTTTTAAATTGAAAATTCAAATAAAAATGAAGATAAATGCTCAAAATCCAAACCGCCACGAAATATATGTAAAGATTATGTTTTTTGAAAATTTAAATCTGACCCTCAAAATATAGTAATCAGAAATGTACAATACTATAATTACACCGTATTAATAAAATTGTAGGAAATATAGTTATTTGACCATCTAAAAAATAGTTAGATCCTATCTGAAACGGTTGCGGTAGATTACCCGAGGGAAAAAACTTATTTTGGACATATATCCACAAATTATTGAAATGTTGAATTTGAAGGAATAGAAACCTCAAGAACCCAAAAATCATGATAATAGAATTCTTTTTTTAGTCCACGTTTGGTTCTTAAGTTTTAAAATTGTCTCTTTTTAGTCTTTATTTTTAAGAATATGTTTAAGAAGTCCCTAAAGTTTTTTATTTAAAATAATTATATTGCATTTTAGATTAAAAAATTAATCGATTGACAAATTTTATTTACTTATTTTTTCAATTTAAAATATCATATAATTATTTAAAATGATAATAAAAAAAACTACTTTAGAGGTCTTTTTAATTTATTCTTAAACACTCAAAAGATTAATAAAGTATACTTCAAAAATTCATGAACCAAATGCAGATTCTTAAAAATTCGAAGACGTAAAAAATTATATTTTTGAAAACTCGAGATGAAACACACCTTCTTCAAAACTTGAGGACTAACATGGTAATCTTCTCCATTTTTAAAATGCACTTATAAAAATTGATTTTATTTCCCTCATTTTTTTTACAATATATTTAATAATGCAAATATTAACAAACTCTTTTATATTCCAACATCCTAACATTCTTGCATCATAATTTCAATTGGATATTTATTGAGACCGCAAAATATACCCTTATATATATATTAAAACAAAAATCTAGAAAAAGTTTATCAATTGATTGAAAATTCCTTCTCATTACATAAACAAAAAAAAAAGAACCTCACAAAATATAACCCCTCCTTTTCCTTAACACAAGATTTTTCCTACATAAAAAATTCAAAGTACGGTCGACAGCCGCCAGCAGAATCGTCGGTAGAGTATTCAGAAGAGGCTGAACCGGGCGCCATCGGCTGCGGCGGTGACAGTGACAGTGGGGCAGCTTGTAAATCCCCAGTTGGGTGCGTGGGAAAGAGAGAGAGAGTTTCGGTACTCTGAAAGCTAAGGTTATTATTAATGGCGGATTCCTCATTAATATTATTATTATTATTATTACAATTTCTTCTCTCACTCTTTGATCTTCTCTTCACAATCCCACTGCTTTGAATCACCATCGAATTGTTTTGGTACTGTGGATATAATCCGACGTCGTTTTGATGTACGTAGTATGGGCTGCAAACCACTGATCATTCATAGTAATAAACAAAAACAATAAAATTTTATATTAATAAATAATTCCATTACAATTGTACATAAAAAAAAGTTTAAGATAATCAATAAGAAGTAAACTTCATTTCATTTAAACACTATATAGGCTTAGTGATTATCATCAACAAATAACATTACAATATTCAAACATTTACATTTAATTTTCAATTTTTTAAAATAAAGCTCCTTCTAAACATATTTTCAAAATTCCTACCAAAATCGTAAAAACTAAAAATCTTTACTAAGAAATCAAATAAAGGAGAAAATAAACATAAATCTAAAAGAAAACCAAATAATGTAATAGGATGACCTTTAGATTTTGGAAATTAGAATTAGACCCAACAAAATTAACCTAATGGGTTAGGGTTGAATTTATTAATATTTTTTCTCGAGTATAATTGGGATAGCTAGAGAGATTCAAATGATAGACCTTGTGGTTTCTAGCATACTAATCATATGCCAATTGAGTTGAAAAAACAAAGTAGTATTCAAAAGAAAAGATTGTTAAAACATTTTACCATAATAAAAAGCGAACATAGTTAAACTAACGTACATACCGTTTGGAGGAGAGAAAGGAGAGTTGTGATTGAAGTGAAGAAAGTGATTAAAAAAAGGGAAAGTGGAATGTTGTTTTTGCTTCTGCCTTTGTCTAGCTTTATGATTCTGAAACCAATAGAACACATTTTTGCCTTCAATATGACCATAAGCTTTAAGCCTACTCGTTATCTGTTGTATTTGGTCAGCACTCGGAGTTCTCACTCCTTGTCTGTACAAATTCTCCAATATACTTATTTGCTCTTTTGTCGGATTCCACCGTGAACTCACCGGTGGACCACCGCCCCCGCCGCCCGTCTCCGCCGCCGTCTTTTCCATTAATAATAAATTATTTTATATATAGGTGAATATTGAATAATAATAATATATGTGCATGCCCATGGGCAGCCTTATATATATATATATATTATATATAATTTTAAAAAAAATTTAAAAAATGATATTTTGACGAATGGAAAGAGAGGGAAGGACATGCGTATCGTTTTTGGCGCTGCAAATCTCTGAAAACATGGTGGGTAGAGCAAGGGTCGACCACCACTAGGGTTTAAAGATGGAGAGAGAGATGGGAATCCGAAAAGACCAAACTACCCTCCTAATCTAACAATGGATTTTAAAACTTTTCTAAGGAATAAATATATTTTTGGGTCTATTTTTCATTTAGACTCCGATTCTAAGTTTCAAAATTTTATAGTTTTGAGTTTGATTTCAATTTAGTCTCTAAGTTTTAAAATGTTACAATTTTACCCTTGAAGAATTGAGTTTTGTTTTAATCTAGTTCCTTCAATTGATTTTTCGGTGAATGCTCACTTTTCTATCTTTAGTGGTAATGTGCCTATTCATTATTTTAAAAGAATTATAATTAATTTTCATTATTTTCATCACTATTAAAATTAAATTTAAATTTTTACTATACAAATATTTTGAATTAGTCAAAGACTAAAGTGAGTATTTAGTGACAAATCAAGATTAAAAGTGTAAATCTTGAAACCTAGAGACCAAATTATTGAAATAAAACTCAAATCTCAAGGGTAAAATTGAAATATTTTGAAACTTGGGGCTAAATTGGAACCAAACTCAAAACTTAAAGACTAAGAGTGTAACATTTTGAAACCTATGAACCAAATAGAAACAAAATCCAAAACCTGTATAAAAAAGATATTGTTTCCCTTAAATTTAAGTTATATTACAAATTTAGTTTTTAGATTTTGAGGTTTATTTGTCCTATATATATAGGTATTTGTCCTATATATATTTGGTCCTTAAAGCTTCCAAATTTTTAAAAATTCAAGAATCAAATAAGATCAATATTGAAAAATTAGGGTTTTGATTAGACGGCATTTAAAATTTAAAGTTATATTTAATAGATCAATTAATTTTTTTAAAAAGATAATTTTGTATGGACTTAAACACAAACTTAAAAGTTTAGAGACTTATGATTAGAGACTTTTTGGTCCTGGGGCGTGATGAGGGTGCTAGAGGAGTGTCAATCTAGTTAAGATACCTCGGTGCACCTATTGATCCCTCATGCCTTATGAATATTATTATAAAAAAAAATGATTAGACACAAAATTAAAAGTTTATAGGGAACTACTAGACACTTCTAAATATTCAGAGATCCAAATAGATTTATAAACTTCAAATTCAGGGACTAAACTCATAATTAAATGTAACTTATCAATTTAAGATTTTGGAGTTACGTTAAACCCTAATTTATACAATTAAATCATGAGTTGAGTTAGTTAAGTTTCATAGAGTTTTAATAAAAATCCACACCTCACATATAGTTATTAATAGCGCCACTTAACTTTCAAATATGTCTTAATCAAAACCAAGAACCGTTGCATATATCCAAACTCAATTCATAAGATAAGGCTAAAATATATAGACATAGAATTTATGGCTATGTTATTATTGTATGTATAGGGTTATTGTATGATGAATCTAGCTAGGTATAAAAGATCCAAAAAACCAAACCAACTCTCAATTGGATTAACAAGAAAAGATGAACACACAAATAATGAATATTATTGTTTTGGTTTTTGTGTGTGTTTGAAAAAGAGTTGTAAGAATAATGGGAAGGGGATTGGTTGGTGAGATGAGTAATAATATTGATTGATATAAAATCTTGGGAATGACAAAGAGAGGAGGAAAGGCCAAGTAGGATACGCCATTGAAGAAGATAAGAGGGTAAAGGAAAAAGCTTTTTTTGAAAGACAGTCTGTTTGGGGTTTTGTAGGTAAGGCCTAGGCCTTGGGAATTGAAGTGTTTAGGCAATAGAGATGGATCTATAGCTTTAGATTTTTAGATACGCTACACACAATTTTATATTTACCAAAAATATTGGATAATTTTTTCTTTTTAGTCCCTCGATTTTAAGTCTAGTTTCAATTCTGTCATTAAATTTTAAAATGTTATACTTTTAGTCTTTAAATTTTGAGTTTAGTTTCTAGGGTTCAAAATAGTACAATCTTACGCTGGAGATTTGAGTTTAGTTTCAATTTCATCTTTCGATTTTAAGATTTACACTTTTAACCTTGATTTTTTACTAATTACTCACTTTTCAATCATTAGTTGTTAATGTTTATTAACTTGTTTAAAAGAATTATAATTAATTAATGAATTTTTTTAAAAACATAAGGAAACTATTTACACAAAATAGCAAAATTTTTAAATAGTTGTGATAGATGCTAATAGAAGTCTATAAGGATCTATAAGTGATAGAAATGATATAAGTCTATCAATATCTATCAGTGTCTTTTTTTGCTATTTTCTGTAAATAGTTTGACGTTTTTTCTATCTGTGAAAATTTTCCTTAATTAAATTTCACTCTTTTTTCATCACTATTAAAATTAATTTTAAAATTTTACGCCATAACTATTTTTAATTAATTATTAATGCTAAAGACTTGAGTGAGTATTCAGTGAAAAATTGATGTTAATAGACCCAAATTGAAAGTGTAAATAGAGGTGAAATTGAAACAAGACTCAAATCTCAAGGATAAAATTGTAGCTTTAATTTGAAAACTAAAAACTAAATTGAAATCAAATTCAAAACTTACGAACGAAAAATGTAACATTTTTAAAGCTAGGGACTAAATGAAAACTAGACCCAAAACCTAGGGACCAAAAAGGATATTTTACCCATATAAATATAGATACATATCTTTTCTTTCCCTAGGTTTTTAAGTCTACTTTTCTTTTGGTCTTTAGGTTTCAAAATGTTACGATTTTATCTCTAAATTTTGAGTTTGAATTTATATTTGGTCGTTCTTATGATTCAAAATGTTACATTTTTACTCTTGCATTTTGAATTATGATTTCATTGGTTAAAAAATTTACACTTTTAACCTTGATTTTACATTGAATACTCACTTCTAGGTCCTTGGTGTTAATTTTTGTTAGTTCATTCTTAAAAAAATGAATTAATAATAATAACATTAAGGTAAATTGTAAAATTAGTTCCTATGATTTAGAGAAAGTTAAAACTTAGTCCCTATAGTTTATAATTAGAATTTAATCCTTATGCTATGGACTATTTGTGAGGTTTTATCAAATCATATGGATTAAATTCTAACTTTTAAAATCATAGGAACTAAATTTTAGATTTCTCCAAACTATAGAGAACCATTTGTAATTTAACCTAAAATTAATTTTCACTAATTTTTCATCAGTATTAAAATTAGTTAAAAAAATTTACATCATAATTAATTTTTAATTAATTAACTCAAAGGTAATGTTAAAGACTAAAGTGGGCATTTGTGAAAACTCGAGGGTATAAAAGTGTAAAATATTGAAGTAATGGAACCAAATGAAAACTAAACTCAAAAGTAAAAATGTAACACATTTTGAAACTCATGGACTAAATGAAAATTAAACTCAAAACTCATACGTAAAAGTATAACATTATAAAACTTAGAGACTAAAGGAAACTAAATCCAAAATGTAGGCATTTTTCCCTTTATATTATAATAATATGGGTAATTATAATGAGTAGCAATTTTAAGTATAATAACAAAGTGTATAGCAACATTTTAAAAAAATTGCAACTATAGCAAAGTCTATCATTGATAAACTTTTATCGCTGATAAACTTTTATGGTCTAGGTGGTCTATTACTGATAGACCATAAAAGTCTATTTATGATTAGACTCTATCGATAATTTTTTTTAAAATATTGTTATATATATATTAATACTTTAAATTCGATTGCTATATTTGCAATTTTCCTTTATAACATCGCAACTTCAAATGTTTTTAGGTACTTCATAGCCTTAGCCTCACCTTGAGTTTGTGTGTGCAAGCCAAGCAAACCTTTTCGTTTCTTCTCTCTCTCCTAGCTATAATACAGCTCAGCTCTTTTATTTTCAATATTATAATTTAATAGGTTCTTGAATTTTATAATTATATAATAGATATTTGTTTAATATTTATTTGGTTTTCGATTTAAAATTTCTAAAAATTAAATTTATAAATACTACGATTAAAAAATTTAATCTACTTTTTAAAGATGTTTTTAAAATCAAAGAATTAGTTTTAAAGAAAAAAAAAACTTATTTCTATTTTTATAATTTAATTAAGAACTTTAAAAAAAGTAATACTACAAGTGCATCATACTCATTTTCCTTTTCCTCACACAGTAGTTTTGTCTTTATAAATATTTGTTTATTGCTTTGTTGAAATTTGAAAAAAAAAATTAGTACTACCATAGTGTTAAAAAAATGTCCATAATACTTCCATTCACTTTTTACTAACATAAGAAGTATTTCATAATAGTAAATTCTAGTACTATAGTAATGTTTTTTTTGCTACTATTTATTGCTTACCTTAATACTAGCATTTTAAGAATAATTTAGAATCTATAAAATGAATTAAATATACCATTAATAAAAGGTCAAAATATTAATGAAAGGGCTGAAGTAGAGATGTTCACGGAGTGAGGCGGGGACCGCAAAGATTTTCCAATCTCCTATTTCAATTTTCATCCCCGTGAAATTTTCCTTTGGTTTCTTAGGGGAATAGGGCGGGGCACGAAAAATTCGTGGAAATCAGATTTCCTGTAGAAAAAATTATGTGTTTATTTTTTTTCCATAATTTATTCATTGTTTAACAAAATTTTAAATTTATTCCCAACCATATAAAAATTTTAGAATTTTTAATATTAAATAATAGATCATTTTCAATGCATTTTTTATACATGGTCTTAAAAGTAAGAAAATTTTAAATATTAAAACATCTATATCTTAAATATGCATTATAGTATGAAAAAATTATTATAAGAATGAGGAGAAGGCTAATTGATGTGTGTATATATATGGGGCGGGGCTAGAGTCGGGAACTGGGATCCATCCCCATTTAGCTTATAAGGAGAAAGTTCTCTTCGCTCCCTCTTTTATTCCTCGTCTAATCGAAAATTTTCCATCTTGTTTCAGGTCGGTCCCCGCAGGGTAAATGTACATCTTTAGGCCAAAGCAAGCATAACTCAGGATGTGTTAACGACGAAGAGGTATGTGGGACGAATCCCTTAAAGAAATGCCCACTTTCCCTACCTGGACGGGGCTTCCCCTTTAGGCGGGGAATGGGAGAGGGAGTGAGGGGAAAAATTCTCCGAAAGGGAATGAGGGAGGGAGTGAGGGAATGGGGGAGGGATTCCTCGCCCGTTAGACATTTTTCTTATATTTATTATAATAATTTAATGTAATGTTATTTATTTTTATTATATAAATATTATATTTAATTCTTAAGATTTATTGTTTAATGGTTAAAATAATGGATATATTTGAGTTAGTGTAAAATAATGAAAAACATTCCCTACAGGGAACCCAATCCCCGCGAATTTCCAGTGGGGAATCCCTACTCCAATCCTGTAGAGAATTTGGCGGAGACGTGGAATGACATGGAGAGCGGGGAAGCCATCCCCGACCCTGCCCCGCCTCATGAACATCTCTAATCCCTTAACCCTTATTGTATTATATATATATACACATATATATATATATATATACACACTACAATAATACTAGAAATTTTCTCATATTCATACTTTCGCAGTACTTGATATTTTTCTCCTCTTGTAGTACTTGAAAGTTTTTCTATGAATTCGAATAGGTTTATGTCTATTTGGTCCCTTAACTTTCAAAAGCGTCTAATTGATCCTCAAACTTTCAATTTTGTGTCCAATAGATCCTTGAACATTAAACATGTCAAATATATTCTTTACTTTTAATTTTACGTCCATTAAATTCCTAAACTTTAAAAATTGTCTAATAAATCCTTAAAAATTTAAATTTATGTTCAATAGATCTCTAAAATTTGTATATAATAGGTCTTTACATATACAACATAATTTTGTAAGATCAAATTACAAGTTTAAACCTTGAACGACTTTTAAGTTTATTTCTATTTAGTCTCTGAACTCTTAATTTTGTGTCAAATAAATCCATGAATTTTAAAAGTGTCTAATAGATTTTAACTTTCAAGTTTATATCTATCTATTAAAATCTCTAAGATTTAAAAAGTGTCTAATAAATCTTTAAACTTTCGATTTGGCGTCGAATAATAGATTTATATTTTTTTTTAATTTTGTATCTAATAGGTGTCATTGACCTATTATACATATATTTTTTTCTTATTTTCACATATCTACTAAATATAAAATTGAAATGTTAGACATAAAATTCAATTTTATATCCAAATAGATCGATAATCAATTACTTTTTTTAAAAAAAAACATTAAACATATCAATGACATACTAGATACAAAATTGAAAGTTTAAAAACCTACTAGACACAAAATTTAAAATTTTGAAACTTAGCAAACACAAAAATTGAAAGCTCAAACACTAAACTCGTAATTTAACCTACTTCTTTTAAAAGATACGAAAAATTATGAGAAGTAGACAAACACTGTTTTAAAAGACGATAAAAATTAAAAACGAAATGATTATCCGAAAAATGAGATTAGTTATAGTTTTGAAATGAGAGGTGGCGCCGCCTCGTTAACCGAAACTGAGGCACAGCCACAGCCACAGCCAGGTGCTGCTCTATATTTTCTGCGCCACTCTCAACAGCACCGAATACGATGCAGATTGAACTTTGAAGCCAAACCAAGCTTCCTTCTTCCTTACTTTTTCTTCTTTCTTTTCTCTCCTTCTGCATGTCCATTCTCTCTCTTTCTCTTTCTCTCTCTCTCTCTTAACTTCTTCTATTTGGCTCTTTTTAACTCTCTCTCATGCAAAGCTGGTTTTATCATTCATCACATATCTTAATTTTTTAAACCAAAATATAAAGTTGATTGAGATGATTGAAACTGACTCTATTCTTTTTTCTTTTACCATTAGAGGGTTTTTGTAAAAATTGTCAAAACAAAATGAGTTTAATATTACAAATCAAACTTAAAACACTCGATCTAAATATGAATTTTTTTATTACATTACAATCTAAATTTATTTCATTACGATCTTCAAACAATCCCCTATAGTTGAATAGAGTCTTAACTCCGACATAAAAGATGTATCAAGTTTTTTTAGTAGTCAATTTGGATTGTGTTTTGAGAATAATGTACAAATTCAGAAAACTAACAATTCTTTTTTGTTTTTAATTTCTTTAATGTATCTATATTTTGAATTTTAAATTTTAATATATAGAGTCATATTTCAAAAAATAAAAATGTTACGAAAATATTACACTTTTAGTAACTTAAATTTAACTTGGTCTAAACTCAAACATTTATTAACTTTGAATAATCTCAATTTTTTATCCCTACCGTCACCCACTTCTCTTTTCTCTCTCTTCCTTTCTCCCCCAACCAGTAAGAGTTTCCGTTTTGCCCCAAACTTTTAATGGATGTTTAAAGAAATAAAAACCTAAACTTTAATTGTAATTTCTGTTGAAATTCAACCCCAAATTAAAAAATTGAGTGAGATTTCTTTTTCAAAAATAGTAATAATAAATTAAAAAAAAAAATTGGAGGCAGCATTGAAACATATTGCACATGTTAAAATATTTTATATAATTTATTACAAAAATATATATATATACCCTAAATTTGAGGATAGTATTAATTAAAACTCCAAATTAATAATTGTACTAAATTAAACCCTAAACTTTTATAAGTGAATCAATTTAGATCACTTTTTAAAATTTCATATTAAAATCGTTAATGCATAACTTTCACAACGGTACAATGCAAGAATTCTAAATTAAAAAGACATACAATATTTCATCTTCTTTGTCTTCCTCTATTTTTTAAAAAACTTATTTAGAATAAATTATATGATAAATTTTCTTGCTATTTTGGTAGAATTTTTAAGAACAATAATTTTATTTAAGTGACTTTTTAATAAAGTTAAACCGATGTTTAAAAATTAAATTGATAAAATTATTAGGTTGGAATTTTAATTAAACTAACATTTCCAACGTACTTCGTTTCAATCTTGCCTTTTAATATTTTAGAAGTTTCAATTATAATTTAAACTATTAGTGTACCATTTTATAAAGGCATAGTTGTAAATATAACAATCAAATTCAAAGTAATAGCATATATAGCAACATTTTTAAAAAAAAACTTTACTATATTTACAATTTTTTTAAAATATTATTATATACTTGGTTATTTTTTCTAAAATTGCTACTCATTATAATTATCCTTATATAAAATATTACAAGATTGAGGATAAATTTTAAATTTGTAGAACATGAAGAGCAAAATTGAGTCACCAAGTGTATTTTGTATAATATAGCCTAGAAAACAAAAGAAACTTTATTGCCTTGTTTGAACATGTTTTTCTTTTCTTTCCTTTTTTCCTTTTTTGTTTTTAAGAATTAAGTTGGTTGACAATACATAATAAGTTTTTCACTAGAAGA
The DNA here is from genome assembly GCA_002890555.2 of Lagenaria siceraria. Lineage (NCBI taxonomy): Eukaryota > Viridiplantae > Streptophyta > Magnoliopsida > Cucurbitales > Cucurbitaceae > Lagenaria > Lagenaria siceraria. Next base: position 18,597,671 of record CM016487.1, read on the forward strand.
ACTCTTCAAAATCTTAGCCAAAAAAACTCATTAAATGTAGACAGTAGATTACAATGGAAACTATTGGTAAAGAAACATAATTTTTAGAATCAAAAGACCCAAAAGTAAAATAATAGTAATAATAATAATAATAAATCATGAACTAGCTTTCTATTGAATCCAACATAACATCTTCATAAGGCATGGGGAGTGTACTAGGCAGCAGTGCCACATTGTTTAGGAGAGATAATTCATGATTAGTGTTACACCAAAAACTAACTCAACATATTCCTTTGAAGATACATCAGATGTATCTACACAAAAATCAAACTAATTTGGTAGGGACAATGTGAACAATTGAGTAAAAAATGAAGTATTGAAATCATAGCTCCCATACCTCAAACTTTCATCTTGCATCGTTCCTTTAATCACGAAACGGCGTCAAGTCAATATTAAAACGCTGTTTACCCTTGCTCGCCCGCTGAGGAAAGAAAAACAATCCTGGTAAATTTTCATACTTTATTACATACAATAAACATGCATGAGAAAATTAGTCTTGATCCAGTAGCAACGAACATTAAGACGACAACGCGTCCTATTCGGTCAACTTCAGTTCAATCTAAGGTCATGTTTCATCAGAAATGGCTCAGCAAAAAGATTCAAGAAATCTAAACGAACTTACTGCAATTGCCACAAGCTCTTCCAGCAATTCCTCCAAATGACGCAAAGGCTAATCAGAAAAGGGAATATTCATTGAAAGGTTCAGCAAATAATCTCTTAAAAGATCTAATTTTACTGATGAAATTTTCACAGCCTATTTAAGTAAAACTCACCCACTGTGTTGGACCATCAACTGGAGCGTTCAGAGGGTCATCATGCACCTTCAAACCATAAGGAAACTCTTGAGACAGTAAAATTACCCATATAAATATCCACAACTTCAAAGCAAAGTTACAATACAAATACACAATGAAGGTTTAAATATTTTTTCTTTTTCTTTTTCTTTTTCTGTCTCAACTTTTCACAATTACTTCCTCTGACACCCAATAAACTTCATCTACTGTGGATTCAAACACGTATTCCTACATTTACTGATCAAAATGAAAGATGTATTGATTAAGATTTCTATTAAATAATTTTTTCAGAATTACTGGCCAAGAATAAGTTGGTTTTTTATGTGAGGTCCTGCCCTTCAGGGAGTAAAACTAATATTCGAGGCCCACTTTTATAACAACTTCGTTTTTAGCTTTCTATATTTGAAATTTATGCTTGTTTCCTCCCAATTTTTTAATTATGGTTTTCACCTTTCTTAAAGGAACACTTGAATTCCTAGTCAAATTCTAAAAAGGAAAACTACTTTTTTCAATTGAAAATGATAACAAAACATTTTATGGGTGGAAGTAGTATTTATAAGTTTAATTTTCAAAATTCAAAAACCAAAGACTAAATAGTTACCAAACATAGCCTAAAAGTTCAAAGACTCAAATAGAACAAACACAAAAGTTCGAAAGAGAAAGCTATGATGCAAATTGTAAACCAATACCAAAGAGAACACACAAACTAGTTGAACACAGGGAACTATGCTCCAGAAAGTTCTTTCAAACCAAAATAAATAAATTCCAGGAGTAGAAAATGCAGCAGGTAATTCGAGAAATTACCTTCAATTATTGTTTATCCAATTTCTTTTTACAGATTTTCTTAAACCTCTTTTGTTTTTCCCAGTAGATAATAGGATATGTGGCTGATATGAAACTTGACTAGTATCAGAAAAATTTGAATACCTCCATGAATATCCCATCTACTCCAACAGCCACTGCTGTCCTCGCAATGCATGGTATTAATTCACGTAAGCCACCACTAGCAACACCTCCATCACCCAACTTCAAAGAGATAAAAATACTTACATTTAACCTTCTAAATTCAAAGATCCACTGAAGAAATGTTATCGGGAGACAGAGTAATAAACAACTTAGAAAACAAGTCAGACGCGTTACACATCTATCTTGTTTTGTTCTATGCATTTATGAAACTAATTGACAAAGATTTCAAACCTACGATAAATATTATCATTGCACTCTTAATGGAGTTCGCATCCAACTGTCCAGTTCATAAAACATAAATACAATACTATACTATACGTACCTGTCTCCCGGCAGGTTGTTGCAATGAATGTGTAATGTCGGCAACCTGAATTGAAAGCATTTATCAGATTACTTTGGCCTGGATTAGAATGAAGCATGTCCATTACCTCATCTAATAGTAAAACAAAATGGATTACAGACGACCATAGCGACAAAAACTATGAAATTATAATGGCGGAAAAAGGGTGGATGATCAAGATACAAAAGCTTCACACCAATTCAACCCCCCAGCACCCCAAATTTTATCCATAATAAATTGGAATATTTTTAAAATGGAGATGCCTTTTCGTGCTCCTGAACAACAAAGTCTTGAAAAAAACCCAATATAAAAAAGCAAAAGTTGCAGGGTCAAACAACTTACAATAGGGCAGTTTGCCTCTCTCATCCACTCCAGGTTCCGAGGATCAACAATTAAATCATCTACAAACCAAAACATACGTATTACAAGACAAACTAAATGGGACAAGAAATAAGTTAACACTCAACAGTGAGGAATAAGTCAAAACTCAGGAAACCCAACCCAGACTATGACTAAATGAATGACTGGAGGAAACAAACTACATGCATCAGAAGTCAGATAAAGTTGTATTCTGTTACACATGGGGTTGGTCACATAAAAGGTGAAATTAAAATACAAATGCATGCACTAGAGAATGAAGTTATAAGAACCTACAACTCAGATATTTTATTATTATTATTATTGATATTTGAAAAGCTACCAGGAGACAATCGTATGATGAACCTAACAAGGGAATACCCCAGTGCAAACTACATACAGTCTAGAAATATTAAGAAATTTCATAACAAGGAAGCTCCCACCCCTACCCACCCAATACTTAAACAAAGCATTACTACCTACTCTACTTTACAGAAAAAGAAAAACAAAAACAAAACATTCTAATCATAAATAATTTCATGGATCTAATAATTTCAAAAAGCCTCGGAAAGACCACACCAAGAAGCCATGTGAAGCTAGATAAGTCAAAAAGTTTTCTTCCCAAGAAGAATCTTTGTTATCAAAGATCCTCTTGTACTTTTCATACCATATTCCTAAAATAGTAGACTTAACAAATTAGTTAAGAGATGTGTGCATAAGCACTTGCTCCACAAATTAATCAATCAATCAATACAAATTAAGAAAAAATTAATGTTTGATAAAAACTCCAAAATGGTAATCTTTCAATTGAGAAAATTGGTTTTCTTAAAAAAAAATGAAAAGCTCAAGATGAACCAAGTTACCCAATCTCGTGTTTGATACAAATTAAGAAAATTTTAAGTATACATGCAATAATTTGAAGCAAATGCAAGCTTCTCTTCAACCAAACAACCACAACAAACAATGTTAAACAGGAACTTCAGGGAGAAAATCCAGTAACTTACTATATCCAAACATAGTTCCTCTCTCACAAACCATCACATTTGAATTTCCAGCCATTCTAATCTTTTCAGCAGAATTTTTCATTACCTGAAGAAACGGATATTTGGAAAATGAAAAATGATACTACATTGCGAAAAATATAGATTTGGAAAAAAATGAAAGAACTGAGAAAACATTCTAATTTTTCAAGTTATCAGAATTCACTCACAGAAGGAGCACAAAACTGGCCTTTCTTAATATTTATAATTCTTCCGGTCTTGGCCGCTGCAACTAGAAGATCAGTCTGTTACGATATGAGGTGAAAAATGAGATGAGTAATTAAGACTCTAACTTCTAATAAGCTTAACTCATGGACACATTGATTTCATCAACAAACACTAAATTACCTGTCGACACAAAAATGCCGGAATCTGAATAATATCGGCAACTTTGCCAACCGGTTCACACTGTAAAAGATGATGTGTTAAAAATTGCTCTCTGAAAGACTTAGAAGTTCCATATTCACGCACTATTCTTAATTCATACTTACAACAGAAGTTCAATTTCTACTTGCAGAAATGGCAGTAACTTGAAGGAACATCAATCGGAAAATTATGTAAGAATTCAGATCTTAGACTGTGCCAGACATGGTTGGATCTAACAAGACATTTTTCAAACTTTAAACAAACGACCACACATACATAGTGTGTTGGTGTGTCTTAAGTAAACAAAATAAAATACCTGTATGGTTTCGTGCACGTCCGTCACTATGGGTATATCATATGCTAATTTAACCTTTTCAAGTATCTGCAACGATGGAAAAAACAAAAGATTTTGTAAATACCCAAATTGTCTCGCTAAGTTGCACAAAACAGTAACACAATAAACACAAGGAATAAACAAATGCCACATCAAACACACAAGTATGGGATGTAACTTTGAGACAGTACAAAAGATATCTGATGATTTTGCGAAACACTAACAAATAAATATATGAATTACTATCTTGAATCCCCCCCTCCAAATAAATAAATAAGTAAGTCTTAAAGCAGAGGATTAGCAAATTCTTGCAGCAAAAGAACAGTGGAGCCTCCTTTGGTGCAATGCCTGGAGGCTGGAACATACCATATTGGTCCAATACACAAAAAGTGACAACAACTTAAATCAACAATCACATGAAATCTGTAATGGGGGATTAGCTAGATTTGAATTTAAATTCCCACTTATTATTATCTATTTCCTATGCTATAATTGTATCAAACGTCCTTTCTACATGAGGTTATACTTCAATTATATTAAAATCATAGAGAAATTAAAAAAAAAAAAGTTGCACAAAAATAATCATCAGACACATATGGCGTTCTTGAATGTAACCATGCCTATGCATGGCCGTGCAATTCAAACAAGTAAACCATAAGTAACCTTCAAGCCTTCAACCATGCCTGGACCACGAAAGGATTTTGCAGATGTACGGTTAGCTTTATCAAAGCTAGACTTGAAAACCAGTGGCAAACCAAACCTGCAAGATAACATATAAAATCTTTACTAAAGAGAAAAAAGACAGCCAAACTACGAGGGCAATGTGAATCCATGGTCACCTACAAATCAGGGATACCATGAAATTATTGGCTCTATAAACTTACCTTCTGCATCAAACTACTTGAAATCTAATATTTTCTCTCATCGCTTAATGACTTAATGTCATATAGAAGAGTGAATACAATTTTTTGCATAATCTTATTCAGCAATCTGGAATAAAGGACCTAAGACTCAAGGAACCTGAATACATACTTTGTTGATATATTCTTGATGTGCTTGGCCATCCTAAATATATGCTCCTCCGATTCAATCACATTTGGACCAGCCAATAGGAAAAAGGGCTCAGCAGCCTGTCCAAATTAATGCAATCATCATGTAAAGTGCATACAGATGATTAATGGCTGATGACAAATGATCAAAGAATCAAAAGGAAGGGAAGTAGTTAAAAAAGAAAATGTACAAACATGGAGCTGGTTGAAAAGCAGCGAAGATTCCATGGCGTTTACTTATGTGCAATTAAAGACTTCAGACAATTACTTCTAACCAATTCAACGGAAACAGGAAGTCTGGACCTGAAACAAATGGCCATCCAGTTACGACATTGCAAAAGTGAAGTTAAGCGTACATAGAATGGCAAAATGAGAGAAATGAGAAGTCTTAAACAAACCACAGACAAAATAAGAGGCAGATTCAGTATGCATCAGAACTTCATGCTAATCCAATAGATCTTCAATTTTTCAATCACTATTTTCAATTTCCGAACAACATTAAATCAGATGACAACAAACAAAAAAAGAATAGATCCAACATTACAGTTGCCAGACTTGAGAATGTCATACAAAAACGGCTGAGACAGTAGCCGTAATCTGCAGGAGACAAGGAGAAGGTGATTTGATTTTCGCTTGCTATGTTATTGAATTGTTGTCTGTTTCTTAGGAAAATGCCTTCGAAATCCCAGTTAACAACTGTATATGTTTTCCAAGAAAAAGATCTAAAAACATGTTCGTCTTCAGGAAACTATTGGCGTTCTGAACCCCAAAAAGAAAACCCAGTAATCATTTTAGTCAAGAAGAAGAACCCAAAAGAAAATTTAGTGAAAAGAAGAACAAAACCGCATGAACTGAACAAACCAAACCCGTTGATTGTTAAAAGAAAACACAAAAACCATTACAAATTTAGAGAAGAAGAACTACATTACATATGCTTCTGTGAGTTTTCGACCAGGATCAATACCTGGAAAAGTATGAACCTTAATTCTACCTTTTCACATGGGATCAAGTGAACGATTTATAGGAGAGATTCGGAATACGAAAATAAGCAAAAAGACAAAGAAAAAAACTAAAATTCGAGACTAGTAAACATGAAAAAGAGGAATAATTCCAATCGTTAATGAGAGGCCAATGGGTTGGGGAAGTTGAGAAGAATGAAGAGTTGGTCATTTACCTTGGAAGATGGACTGTAATGGCGATTAGGCAGTGAGAGAGCTGGGAGAAACAGTAGGAAAAAGGGGAAATTGTTTTCAAGTTTTGCAAGAATGAAAGAACGATTAGAATCCAAGCGTAAAACACAAGATCAGGGAACGAAAACACCCGCGAACTGGCCGCCTGGACGAGAGTTGCCGGTGGAGAAAGAGGGAGCCGGAGAGTGTGAGACGGAAGAACAGAGGGAAATCACGAGAGTCAGATGAAATAATTGTATAGAAAGCCTAAAATAAGGGGGTCAAATGAAATTTGACCTAAGTTTTAAAAATAAATGTTTTTTTTGGCCTTTTGCTTAAGTGAAATTACCCAAATCTCTATTCTTCCTTTTCTCGGAGAAAATCATATTGATAGCCTCTTTTGAGAGAGTCGAATGAAAAATGGTCTAGAGTTTAAAAACGCTCGAGAAATGGCCTTTTGCTGATGTCAGCCACGCATGAAAATACCGATTTATCTCCCGATTGGCTCTATAACGCTCGCCACCACGAAATCTCGCTCATTCCTCTCGCTTCTCGCTTCTCCCTCTCGATCTTCGTCAACACAAAATCAGACATTTTTCCCTCTATTTTCCCTCTCGCTCTCGCTTCGTGAATCTCACTCTCGTTTCTCGCTTCGTGAATCTCGCTCTCGTTTCTCGCTTCGTGAATCTTGCTCTCGCTCTTGTATCCGCTTCGTCGATACAAAATCAGACATTTTTCCCTCTCACTCTTGTTCGCTTCGTGAATCTCGCTCTCGCTCTTGTATTCGCTTCGTCGATCTCCAGCACAGTAGGAGAAGATTAGAAGAAGAAGGAGAATATCTCGCTAAAAATCAAAGATTTAAAAAAAAAATTGCAGAACGAGAAGAAGAAAGAGAAGATTGTCGAAGATTTAAGAAACGAAAAGAAAAAAACATAGAAGTGAGAGAAAAATGAGGAGAAGATCCCACAATAATGAGAAAGATTTAAAAAAAAAATCTGAGACTATTGAGAAAAGGGAAAAATGTCTGATTTTGTGTTGATGAAGATCGAGAGGGAGAAGCGAGAATTAAGAAATGAGAAGCGAAAGGAATGAGCGAGATTTCGTGGTGGCGAGTGTTATAGAGCCAATCGGGGGACAAATCGGTATTTTTCATGTGTGGCTAACATTAGCAAAAGGCCATTTCTCGAGCATTTTTAAACTCTGGACCATTTTTCGTTCGACTCTCTCAAAAAAGGCCATCCGTACGATTTTCCCAGTGGAGATGCGTAAGCTTGACGGCTAGTTTAATTTATTTAAAATATCAAAAAATCGTCCATCTATTCAATATTAGAAAAATATCAAAATTGTCGGATTACTTTTAAATATAATCTTAATAAATGGTTTAACTTGATTTATTTATAATAATAATTTAAAAGTTTAATTAAAATAATAGTAATATTTATAACTATTTACAACCTACAAGTAACTAGTGTTACTATTTTAAATATCTATTTATTACCATGTTTATTGTTTTTTACGTATTTTTTTTTTCTTTTTTTATTACAATTTTTACTATTTTTTACTTAGGCAAAAATAGTTTATATCTATTATAATTCAGACTAAAATGATTTGTATCTCAAATAAAGATTATTGTAACCTATATATTATTATAATCACTGATTATAATAATCAATTCAACATCCTAAACGTCCTCTAACAGTAACATTTTTAAAAAAAATAGAAATTTAAATTAAACTCAAAACTAAATAAAAGTGATAATTTGAAACATAGAGATTAAGTTGAAACATAGAGATTAAGTTGAAACTAAATTCAAACGTAGGGATATTTAAAGATAAAATTGAAACTAAATTTTGCCAATCAAAATGAATATGTAATTAAAATGCATTTTTTTTTATTTGAAGTTAAAAATTCAAAAATTCATATTTCCATTTTGTACTAAAAGATTAAAAAAACGATGTATTTTGCCCATCTTTCTACTACCTCTTTACACGTGGAATCACATGGTATATATGTTTTACTGCCAATGCGACATGCGATCAAAATCGTTTTTTCATCTTGTCCAAGGAGAAATAATTTGGAAAAAGCAGGTCATGTTTATGAGTAATTTTAAAATTTATAAAAAATTTATTTTTAAAATTATTTAAAAATATATTTTAATTACTCAAAATTAATTTAATTTTTAATTTTATATTTTTAAATATAATTTTTAATTATCAAAATTAATTTTGAAGGATTAAAATATATTTTACGGTAATTTTGAAAATGATAAAAGTAATTCTAGTTATTTTAAAATCACTCTAAACATGTTTTTAAACTTGTTCATGGTATCAATTTCAATCCTAACATTTTTTATTTAATCAAATTTGATGAATTGTTATTCTCAATTCAAATTTTACTAATCTACCCACTAATTTTAACATAAAACAGTATATATTATTAAACATAAAACAATATAAAAATATTCATAAACTCATTAATTTTATTAAAATTAAGTTATGCACCAAAATAAATTTAATCGATGCTTGAATTAATTATTAAATAATTTTGTCAAAATTTATTAAAGTTAAATTTTACTGTGGTCCTTATAATTTTAATTTTGGTCATTCTACTTTCAAAATATTAATTTTGGTTATTGTACCTTCAACATTGGTTCATTTTGGTCCTTATATTTTTAAAATATTTATTTTGATTCCTATACTTTTCAACATTGGTTCATTTTGATCCTTATATTTTTAAAATATTTATTTTGATTCCTATCCTCTTAAATATTAACCATCTTGGCCCCTTATTTTAATTTTTATTTCAGTATAAGAAGACTAAAATATCTATTTTTTAAAATTGCATATACTAAAATGAATAAAAGTTGAAACTACACCAGAAAAAATCAAAATAAACAAAAATAAAAAGGAGAGAGTGGTATTTAAACCATTTATGAATTTCAACGAAAAAAATAGCTTTAGTGTCAATTTTTTCTTCTTCTAGAATTTTATTAATTACCGATATTTCGTTTGGCTCGCACGTGTGGAAAAGTACAGCGTGGCAGTCTCCCTTTGCCATCTCGATAGGAAAAAGGATAATTCCATTTAATTTCCGGACCTTCTTCCTCCTCCACTGGACTGTCAGCCCCTTTCATCTTCAACAATTTCCTCTCTTTCTCTCATGAGAAGCTGAATTTCTTCCTTGATTCCTTCCAGAATCAAAACTCTCCCATGGCGAAAATCCTAATTTCATCTTCACCCTTCGTCGGTTCTTCTCTCCCATCTCTCTCTCGCCATGTTCGTCTCCACAATCTTCCTCACCGGAGACACGTCGCCACCAGAGTCAATTTCAGCTTCCATGAACTTCCCCCCATCCATACTTTTGATTCTGCCTTCAATTTTGAAGCAAGTGTTAGCAGAGCCGAAGGCCTGCTCTATACACTTGCTGACGCAGCGGTTGCAGTGGATTCCACTGTTTCAGGTGGCGCCGCATCGACTTCCGCTGATACCGTGGTGCAGAAGAATGGCGGATGGTTTGGATTTATCTCCGAGGCCATGGAAGTGGTTCTTAAAGTAAGCTTTCGCCTAATTAAACTCCCCTTGTTTAACTGATTATTCATTTCATCTCAGCACTTGTTAATTACTCTACTGAGGATAAGAGGAAACAGTGTATTGAGTGTTGGAAATGGTAGAATGTCTTTACAAGTCGGATGATTAAAGATTCTCATATGTAATCATTAGAATTTCTGTATTTTGGGGATTCTTGGGGGTATGGATGATATCAAGCACCACAAAAGTGAAATTTTCATATATGCATAGAGGAACAAATATGCTGGACCTTTTTTGGCATTTCCTGAAATGCATCTGTTCTTCGATGTTGCTCTGTGCTGAATGGTGAAACGAAATTTTGACGTGACAATTCAATTATATCAGGTGTTGAAGGATGGACTTGCGGCTGTGCACGTCCCATATTCATATGGATTTGCAATTATTTTACTTACTGTTATCGTTAAAGTTGCAACTTTTCCTCTCACTAAGCAGCAGGTTAGTTGATTCTGCCATGACAGTTGAAAAAGGAATTCTCATAATCTGATGACATATACTTCTCTTCTGACGAGTGCCTTCCCGCATCGGTATAGGATAACTAACGAGTCAATGCTCGTGTGATGTGTAGGTTGAGTCAACATTGGCTATGCAAAATCTTCAACCGAAGATTAAAGCCATCCAACAAAGATATGCAGGCAATCAGGTGGGGATTTCTGTCCATTATGGAAGCTAGCAAACTTTTGAGCTTGATTGAGGGGATTTTCCTCTCTTGTTTCAATTATAAAGTAATTCCTTCCTTCTATCGTATTATTTTCTCTATTTTTAAGGAAAGAATACAACTTGAGACATCACGGCTTTATAGACAAGCAGGAGTTAATCCTTTGGCAGGTAAAAAACACTCAGGAGTCTTTTTTCCCCCCTTGTTTTTTCATGTGCTCTTACCTTCGTTGTTTCTGTAGGTTGTTTACCAACTTTAGCCACCATACCTGTCTGGATTGGCCTATATCAGGCCCTTTCTAATGTGGCAAATGAGGTAACTAAACTGTTGATTTTGTATGGTCATTGACGTTTTTATAGGCCACTTGAAATATAACTAATTTGTTCTTTCTGATGTTGCTAATTCTTGAAGGGATTATTCACTGAAGGTTTCTTTTGGATCCCCTCTCTTGGTGGACCAACTACTATTGCTGCTCGACAAAGTGGATCTGGAATCTCTTGGTTGTTTCCTTTTGTGGTAAATTGAATTCCACATTTTTATGACTCATGTTGCTTGAATTTTGATTGCTGCCCGTTTTTAGATTTTTTTTTTTTTTTTTTTTTTTGATAGTTGTCATCTCACTTCCATGATACCAGAACTTGATTTCAATGCTGATTATTGAACATTTAAATCTGAAGTGAATATTATCTGTTTTTAAGGATGTTTGCATCGTTTGTTGCTTTCATGCTTTTGAAAAATTGTGGATATAAAGTTTTGAGAAGCTTCATCTTTTCACTCTTTCTTTGCAAATAAATACCCATAAGTGGCTGCTTTGTTCATTCTCTTCTTGATAAGGTACACAAAGGCATTCTCCTCTTGATAGAAAATTAATTTTCCATTAGATTACAATAGAAAAAGTTGTCAAATGCCCCCATTCTCTCCCACAATCCAATCTAATTTGGATTTTCTATTACTCAATTGTTAGATACCTCTTATTTTTTTTAGAAATCCGATTATAAGACTCGGAAAGTATATTGAAGGATCAATAAGAAAATACCACAAATAATTTGAGATTCTTGGACCCGCTCCTTGAATTCTTAAGAAGACTAAACTACCACAATATTTGCCTACCTCTGGCAAAGCCTGACCCTTCTATTTATCAAAAATTGTCTCTAGTAGCTCCTAACGAACTACCTTGCTACTTCATATATCAATGAACAATAAAACTCTTTTCATTAATCTGGTTTTGTTACTCAATAATCCTGCAATAATGCACATTCTAAATTTAAGTTATTGATACCTGTGCTTAATAATATTTTATAACTTAAATAAGTCAAGCTTAAAGTTTCATCAAGAAATTCATTACAAATTTCTATAAATGTTCATAATATCTGTAAATTGTTTTTCAAATTTTATAATAATTGAGTATTCATTGATGTATACGTAAATGAATTTTTTTTTTCTTTAAAAAGAAGCAACTTCTCATTGATATAATGAAAATGAATAAAAATTTTAGGATACAAACTCCTAAAGGGCGTGAAAAAGAAAAAAAATACAAAATAAGAAACACCCATATAGAGAACAACCATTAACATAAACTTCTCATAGACCTAACAAAACACACCCGCTATCGAAAATGACTCTTTTACTACTTTTGCTACCATCTTGAGAAACTTGAGAATGTTGGGAAGGGCCTTCCAAATCTGCTGCTATAGATTTGTCTTTGTACTTCTTAGAAATGACTGAGTAACTATCATTTAACTCTTGTTTGTATTGGAGCCTGGAGGAGGATTTCTAACTTCTTTTGAACATATTCTATTCTACAAAGAAACATTTCGTGACGAGTAAATACCAGGTCCCATCAAGTTGTGCAATCCAAGCTATAAAAAAAAAAAAAGATTATCCATAAAAACTGATTTGACTCCATAAAGAAGCTTCAATACGCATAGCACTATACATAAATTTGAATAATTAACATCAACATGGAGTTCAATGTTTTCATCTTCGGCCTGGGGGGTGTTCTACTTTGTTCTATTCTTCAGCGGTAGAGGGGGTCCTCTTCCATAGATGATCCAGCATCCAGAACATAAGAACAACTCCTTTTGTTTTTTTTTTTTTTTGGGGGGGGGGGGGGGGGGGGGGACGGGACAATGATAATGAGATCAATGTTTCATTTATATATATATTCAAATCACTCCTTAGTAGCTTTAAAAACGTATAGAAAATAATTTGTTCAAAAAAGTTAGATCTCTTTCATGGTTAGAGCCCTTTAGATAGTTCGTCTCATTTTTCTGGGCTTTATTTTTGTATAGCCTCATCTTCTTTCATTCAATGAAAGTTTGGTACTTCATACAAAAAAGAAAAGTTAGTCTCTGCCAAAAAATAATACTAATGACAATATAGAAAATTCAACCTGAATTTTGTAATTATATGTTTGCAGGATGGCCATCCACCATTGGGCTGGTATGACACTGCAGCATACCTTGTATTACCTGTTCTCCTCGTCATATCTCAGTATGTATCGATGGAACTCATGAAGCCTCCCCAGGTGAAAGCACATCCCAAGTTTGTCTGCTGTTTAATTGACCATTTCAAGTCTCTTTAAGCATTCTGAATCTGATTTGCTTTATTCAGACTGATGATCCGGCACAAAAGAACACACTCCTTATTTTCAAGTTTCTTCCTCTCATGATCGGTTACTTCTCCTTGTCTGTTCCGTCGGGATTATCAATTTACTGGTTGGTTTCTTATGATGGTTTTAATTTTTCTAAATTGTTGCCATATATCTTCCTCTATTGTGCTCTTATTGACATCTATTTGCTGAGACATCACAAGTGCCCTGTTTTGTGGATTTGACTCCTATTACATGTATTATTCTTACAAAAATGGTCTGCGTTAGCTAAGAAATTATGTCATATATTAGGTTCACAAACAATGTTCTCAGCACGGCTCAGCAAGTATGGTTACGCAAATTAGGAGGTGCAAAGCCTGTTGTAAGTGAGGATGCTGCTGGAATCATAACAGCTGGACGAGCCAAACGAACGTCTGAATCAGAAAGAACGGGTGACAGGTAATTTTTATACCAAAGAGGCTTATTAAATGCTTTTTTACTTCCTTTAATGACCACAAAAAGGTTAAAATAGGTTTAGGCAGTTAAGGGAAAATGACAAGAAGAATAAGTTAAGCAAGGCGGCTCGATCAGAAGAGATTCAAACTTTGGCTTCTGAGTCTGATAATGAGGATGGGTATGATGGGGAGACAACTGAGAAGGTAAACTCAATGTTGAATGTTTTTACTTGAAAGTATAAATCCCAAATGGAATTTACTTTACTGTCGATCTATCACTGCGGAATGCAACATTTAGCTAAAAATGTTCTGGGAGAAAATAGTTGATTTTCTGAAATTAAATACAGCCGCATTGTTGTATAGGAACAACTATTCTAAGGTGCCACAGAATAATAGACCCTCAGAAAAATATATAAACGAACTTTGTGTATATAGGAAAATGTTTTGTGTAATAGTAATGCTGTTATGATAATGAAAATTTAAAGAAACTATAGCTCTTTGTTAAGATATTTATTTCAAGGAATGAAACTCTGGAACAGATTTATTAATTTCTTTATAACCGCAAACTTTAGTGAGGGTGAGAGGCAAGGCACCCTAAATGGGTTTTTTTTGGTGTGCTTGTCATACTGATAGAACCTACTTCTATTCTGTCAGAGTATGGACTGTGATTAATTATGTGACATTCTTGACTTGCATTGTTGTCGAGTCTATCAAATGATGTTCATAGTGTACTTGCTCTGCACTCTGCAGCAAGCTAATTAGTTCTATGATGGTAATCTTAACCATTAATCTTTTTCGCGATAAATTCTAGTATACTCAGACCTAATTAGTTGTCAAGTGTTAACAAAGATTACTTTCGTTAACAAAGATTACTTTCTCTACTGCATTATTGAATTGCACATACGATGAATTTTCTAGGGTATGAAATGATGGTATGACAATCATATGATGAATTTTCTAGTGCATGAAATGTGGTATGACAATTCTAGTGCAAGATTATCATCAAATTTTTCTCCTATGTTATTACTCATTATGTTGGTAAAGATAAATTTTCTCCTATTTAAGATCAAATTGGCTTGAAGCCTGATAGATTATAGTAAATGAAACTATATGGATGCTAGCTTCTTCTCTGACTTCTCTGTTTTATCTATTTACTTATTATTGTTGTCCTTATTTTTTAATTCTCGGTCTCTTTGTAGTATGCATGGATCATTTATTTTTATGTTAACTGATGGCTTGCTGTTATGATATATCTCTTTATGCTGATTGATCAGGGTTTCATCAAAAACTAATTTGAAGTGTTTAACAGGGTGAGGACAGTCTAGAAGAGGCATATGCATCTAGTGCAGACAAAGACGTCCCAGCTTATAATCGACAAAAGAGAAGCAAGCGATCAAAGAGGAAACGTGCAGTATGAAAGATTATATACTGATATATTTGTAGGTAATTTTGAGCCGTGTATATCTCAACACATTGCGAAGTAGTCAAAATAGTGACCACCAATTTTATGGTTAATTCATTTTTGGATATAGTGCAAATAAATTCAATTAGTCTTCTTACTAGTTAAACATAAACTATCCTGCAACCTTTTGATAAGTCCAAATTAGCAATGAGAGATCATGGCATTTAACCGAGAAAAAGGTTGAATGAAAGCAGTAGGAACTAGTGATTGATTTCCATGACATTTAGGGAGGCTACGACTAGTCATTTGGATTTATTTGTTGGCCTGCTCATCTTTTGTTAAGCATCCAACTGCAGATACATATGTGAGGAATGGTAAAAAGGGAAACTAGGGTAGGTTGTTAGGAAGCTGCCTTCGCTGGTTGGGCCTTTTTGTTGTCTTCTTTGTCGGAAGGCGGAGGAAGACTTGAACCATATTCTTGCACTGTGACTTTGTAATTGGTGACTGAGACTCTTTTTTCCAAACATTTGGTTATCTAGAGATGTCAGGGCTATGAAGAGTTCCTACTCAACCCACCTTTTGGGGAGAAAGGCAGTTTCTTTGGCTTGCTAGTGTCTGTGCGGTTTTATGGGCTTGGGTGAACGAAATAGTAGGGTGTTTAGGATTGTGGAGAGGGATCCTAGGGAGTTATGGCCCCTTATTCGCTTTCATGTTTCCTAGTGAGCTTCGATTTTGAAGATTTTTTTGCAATTATTCTATAGGAACGATTTCGTATAGCTGGAGTGTCTTCTTGTAAAGGGAGTCTCTTCTTTTTTGTGGGCTTGGTGTTTTGTATGTCTGTGTATTCTTTCATTTTTTTCTCAATAAAAGTTGTTGTTTTCATTAAAACTAGGAGTCAGTAGTTGGTTAGTGAACACGTTCCTCATTTGATAGGGGGGACTATAGGGGGAATCACTCATCTTGTGTTACTTTTTATTTTGGTAAGTGTAATGTTTGGTAGGGAGGCTTAGCCTCTTCTTTAACTGTTCTGTTGAGAAGTACATATCAATATCTAACGTCTTTCTGATTTGTTGTGGTTTTGAGACGCCTTAACGGTCACAATGTTTCTGAATTTAGAATTTACCGATGCAGCTTACTTGTCTAAGAAGGTGAGAAATATGGTGCATGAAAGGGTATGAGTTTTCAGTCATTCTTTAATCCTAAATATGTGAATATATTGCCAAAGGGAAGAAGGAAGAGAAGAGTCTTCACATGCTCCCATATTCTACAAATGATGACAGAAAAACCAGTTTTAATAGCCTCGAGCAATACAGAAAGAGATGGACAGCCAAAACGCCTGATTTGATCATTTCCTTGATGGAGGCTGATGATTTCCCTCTGGATTTGGCACTGATGGCTTTTTATAAACTCTCTTCTCTATTCCCTGCTTTCAATCATCATGGCAATGAACACAGTTTCAGGTATGAATTCTGTGCATGTTATTAAAATCAATCTGTGGAAAAGAAATAAAAATGTTTTGTAGGATTTTTTAGTTTAACAATGGTAAGGTCGGGATTCAACCATTGATTTGTAGGATAGTAATTGGTGGTGCTATGCTTGAATTGACAATTGTTTTTAGGTTTCATTTGATGGGTAGCATGTATTTTTATAAAAATGAAATAGGTTTTTTTCTTAGGAAACTTTTAAAAATAGAAAAATAAGGGAAACTATTTACACAAATTAGCAAAATTTTTAGATAGTTGTGATAGATGTTGATAGAAGTCTATCAAGGTCTATAAGTGATAGAAATGATAGAAGTCTATCACTAATAAATGTTGATAAAAGCCTATCAATGTCTATTAGTTAGTGTTTTTTTTTTTTTTTTGTATTTTTTTAAATAGTTTAACATTTTTTTTATCTATGAAAATTTCTTTTTTTCTTTATATATATATATTCATAAATTCAACAATTAGGTAAAATAAAGTTTTTGCACAAAAAAAAAAGTACGACCGGTGTACAAATTAACCATTGAATAAGATTCTTAAACTAGAGGGGAAAAGGCTCAAATGTTGCTTCTTTAAAAAAATTTGTCACTTTGTATAGGTGTTTTATAATTTAATAAATGCATAACGACAGAGGGTTAAAATTGCAAATACAACTTGACAATTTTATAAAAGTGAAAATAAGAGAAGGAAGGGGAAAGAGAAAAAGACCATAACCATCAAAGAAGATGGAAGAGTTTCGAGAAGGGGAGGGAGGGAGAAAAGAATATAAAGAGCAAAATAATAATTAAAAAAAAATCATGTAACCTAAAAAATAATATAAGATTACCAAAGCTAGATATCTCATTTAAAATAGGAAAATTTTTACATATAGAAAAAATGTCAAACTATTTACAGAAAATAACAAAAAAAAAAAACATTGATAGATATTAATAGATTTTTATCATCATCTATCAATGACAGACTTCTATCATTTCTATTATTAATAGACCCTGATAGATTTCTATTAGCCTCTATCATACCTATCTTAAAATTTTGCTATTTTGTGTAAATAGTTTCCTTTATTTTTTTATTTTTAAAAAATTTTCCTTTAAAATATCACCTTAATCAGTCACGTTAAATTTCGTTAATCATTGTCAAATTAATTAATAGACCATTTAAAATCATTTTCTAAACTTTAGAAATTAAATTATATCTTTTGAAACTTGACCAAATAGACTGTAACTCCAAACCAACCAAAACTGAGGGGAAAAAAACAATCATATATATTTTTTCTTCGAGCAAATGTCTCTGTCTTCACATTTCTTTATCTAAGAAAATTTTGCTTTCTTCTTTTTTGCTCCCTTGAAAAGAGCTCTTCCTCTCTTTTTAGCGAGGGATTCTATACTAATTTTCCATAAAATTTTGGGACTAATTTTAACAGCACCCTCTTATAGAACGTTGTGATTATGTTGTTTGTTACCATAAGAAAGAAAGAAAGAGAAGGAATATAAATATAAAATTTTACCTATATTCATTTCATGTTTTTCTCGATCCAAATGAAGTAAAAGATGTAAAATTATTTTTCGGATTTCAAATCACAATATTTCAAATCATCTCTTTGAACTTTCTTAGTTCCTAATGGAAGGTTCTTGAGTTGAATGACAAAAATTAAGTTTGTGTGAAGAAAATGATAACTTGTGTAAAAACGATGATGGATTTTATAATCATATTTCTAATTGACAATAAAAGAAAATAATAACACATATGAGTTCATATTACCTTTGAAACTAGTGCAACATGGATGTGCTTTGAATTCGAGCTCCAATGATGAACAGATCTTAGCTCTACGTAAAATCAAGAAACAGTAGTTGAGCAACTACTTTAGAACTCCTTTTTCATATTAGAATAAAGAGTAATATAACCTAAAAAAGTTAAGAAAAATACTTGTAAAAATAAAATAAAATAAAATAAAAGGGGTCTGTTTGTGTATACTTCTTATATATATATATATTTTGTTAGTTAAGTGTTTGGAATATTTTCTACTTTCTTAAAAGGGTAGTCGCGAGTATAGGAATTCATGCCCAAAATATGAATAGATATAGTACAATGCAAAACAATTTACAGTTATAGCAAAATTTAGATCTAACTCTCGGAGTCTATTAGTGATAAACCGTATCGCTAGTAGGAGTCTATCAATAATAGAGCCTATCACTAATAGATTTTGTCGTATTTACAATTCTTTAAAATGTTACTATACACTTGATTATTATTCTTTACAGTGCTACCTGTTCCAATGCAATTACCTATCTTAAAACTATTTTTAATAATTGTATTTTTGTATCTTACAGTTTTTTTTAAAACTGCTTTATACATCATTTTTGCACTATATTTAAAAGTGATTCTATTAGATAAAAAAAAAATTCTGAACATTTCTTTAATCTATAAATATATTTTTTTTCTTACTATATTTGAATTTTTTTATTAATCTCTTTAAAATCATTTTTAGATAATTTATCCTTTAAGTATTTCTTGAAAATAAAGTGTAAGTAAATCCAATTTTTTATTTATCAAGATTTAAAAAAAAATATTATCTAAAATCACTGAAAAAATGCTTATAGAAAAATTTGATTTGTTTTATTTTTTTTAAAAAAAAGACAATTACAAACCTCGCAATCAGGTTCAAAGTATTTGCAGATATAGCACAATTTAAAAGAATTTGTGGATATAACAAAATTTAAATTCTGCCTTCGAAGTCTATCAATGATAGACCATATCACTGGTAGGAGTCTATCAATGATAGATTTTGCTATATTTGTAATTTTTTTAAATGTTGCTATACACTTAATTATTCTCCCTAAAATTATTACCCAATGCAATTACCCCAAAAAAATATTTCAAAACACCCATAACTTTTTTTTTTGGAAAAAATTACATTTTTGAAATTGAGGTTTTGGTTTGATACCATGTTGGCTTTCTAAGTTTTCAAACTCACATGTTAACATATGGGAGCATTTTTCCCATGTTAATTTTCATTAATATAGATAACGAAACTAACGAGACATTTTTTTAAAATATATATATATATATCTTAACTTCTTTGAAGTAAAAAATATTTATATATTCTCTCTTCTGATTATTAGAAATATAATTTAATTTTCACTTTTAACTATTTTATTAAAAAATTTCTTAATTGTATTTACCTTTCATTTTAATATTGATATATACTTTTAGAAATATTATCTACTTTCTTTAATATATTTATATATAGTTATGTTTAGTATTTTATAGAAATATATATATTCTACCTAATAAATGAAAAGAATGAAATTATTTCATGTTTAAATTATAATATTTTAAAGTTCTAAAATTGATTTATACTTTACTTGTTTTCTTTTATACTTGTTCTTCGAAGTAAAAAATATTTATATATTCTCTCTTCTTTTCTCTCCTCCCAACCTTCTCCCTCTTTCATTCATGGCTGCCACCACTGTCGCTGCCGTTTATTGATGTTGTCGCCTCCTTGTCAACTCTTCCTTTTCTTTTCCTCTTTCCCTTCTCTCTTTTTTTTTTTTTTTTTTTTTTTTTTTTTTTTTTTTTTTTTTTACATTAAAAACAAAATTGAAATGGGAGAGGAAGTTTGTTTGTTTGTAATTTTTTTTTTGATTTATTTTAACGTGAACAAATGAAGTGAAGAAAGGAAGAAAGAAAAAAAAGATCAGCTATGGCAGCCATGATGAAGGAGGGTAGAAGGTTGGGAGAGGGAGAAAGAGGAGAGAAATAAATAAATGACATATTTAATATTAAAAAAATGTGCCATGTCAACTTTGTCAGCGAAAATAATTTTTAGATAATATAAAATTAAATTTGTCTTATCTATTGGCTTAATCTTATGGTTAAATTAATTTAACATGGTATTAGAGTAAATTAGTTTAGGAAGTCCCCATTTAATATTGATTTCCACTTATTGAATCTTCCTCATATTTCAAGCCATAAGTAATGAGGAGTGTTAGTAGATATAAAATTAAATTTGTCTTTATCCACTACCAAAAAAATTTCAAACTCAAACCCCAATTGTTAAAGTGTCAAATACAAAAATTTGGGGACTAACACAGAAATCAGAACCAAAAGTTCAATTTTTCCTTTTTTAATTTTTTTTAAAACCAGTATTCTTGTATACATTTTTTTTAATGATTAGATTCACGTGCTATTTAAGATTGAATCAAAATTTTAGTCTCTAAATTTTGATAGTTGTATCAATTCTCGAAATTAAAAAAAAAAACTTTAAATTTTGATTATGATTAATGTTTGTGATAACTTCATTATTACTTAAAAATGGGATTTGCAATTCAATTACTGAGTGAGAAATTAACATAATGTGACTCGATCTTAATAAGTATGAATATGGTACCAATTTTGATCATAGCTTACAACAAAAGTCAAGACACATAACCCGTAATGGCCTCAACTAAGAAACCGAGGTTCGAATCTTCCCACTTCTATATGATGTTGAACTAAAAAAATATTAATATGTAAAAGAAAGAAAATTTTAATTAAAATGTATAGTAGACACACCTGTCGTCCCATCAAAACTTTTGACATATTCATCCTTATTTATATCTAGCTTAATCTATTCTCATAATTATGTCTGCATCTTGCCACTATTATCACTAGTTAATTCAATTAGGCATATCAAAAGCTTACACTTTGTTAGAATTACATATAGAAAATTGCAAAATTTGTTTTATAGGAAGTGATCATTAGAAATTAATTGAAAAGCAACACAGTGATGAAATTTACCTGTGTTGGTGATAGCTCCAAAAACCACCATTGGAGGAAGATAGGCAGTTGGTTGTAAAGCTGCAAGCACAAGCAATGACAATAGAAGACGAAAGAGTGTAATTGTTTTCATTATATTGAGAGTAAATAAGAAAAACACTTTAATTTGGGCACTTTGTTTAAAGGAAAAAGGAAGAACACATAAAATAGGGTTTTGTGTAAGGAACATTCTATGGTAATTATGGGTTTTCTTTGAAAAGGAATGGTTGACAATTGAGAGGGGAATCCAATGCCAACTTGATGATTTGATTTTTTTTTTGTTTTTTCTTTTTTAATAATTCTTTCCGGTGACTCGTCTATCCAAATCTTAAAAGTTTAAGTTGGTCTATAACGTTTTGATTTTTGAAAATTTAACTTATAAACACTAATTTCGTCTATTGGTTTCTTTCTTTTTATCTACTTTTTAGGAGTATTTTAAAAAAACCAAATTAAATTTTAAAAACTAATAGAAAAAATAGGTCTTATTTGATAGTTATCATTTGGTTATTAAACCTAAGCTCATAAACATTATCACTATGTTTTGAAAAAGAAAAAAATTAATAATTTTTATTAATGCTTTGGTGTTGACTGTATTTTTTTGGTGTGACTTTTGTTTGGATGTTGGTAAATATGTTTCTCACTTGTTACCCGTGATGTTTTATAGAATGTCTTACCCAGTGTATTTTCTTCTTGTTAAGGAAATTCTGCATGATTGTGTTTAAGGATTTTTTCCTTCTCGGGGTGTTGGTCGGTTGTTGATGGCAGTTCAAAACCGCCATCAAAGTTAAACCGCCATCATATCTAAGATGACACTGGATACAATGGTGGTTTGTAATCCGCCATCATATATATATAATGACAATGCAAAACTGACATCTAACACTAAAATTGTTGTAGTAAATCCAAATATTTTGCTAGAAAAGATGAAAACAAAGTTAAAGGAGTTGTAAATAAACAAGCATAATTTTTAAAAAACTAAAAATTAAATGATTATCAAACTAGACTATAGTTTATTTATTTATCAAAATGTAGATATTGAGTCATGTCCTTTGTATTTTGGTTGTAGAAAAAGAAAAAAAAAAAAAGAATGATGAAGGACTTAGGGATAATGATGTGATGTTGTCTAATTAAGAAACTTTGGAATTAAGTTAAATGAATATTGTAAAAAAAGAAAAAAAAAAGAAAAAGAAATAAGTTAAATGAACTCTCTCTAGGTTGTAGCAAAAGAGTATATAGTTTATGTTTTCCCAACTCCACTAAGGACATACTTTTGGAGGTCGGATTTAGAAATAATGATTTGAGTGTTATTTTGTTTACAAGTGATTTATTTTATATTAAAAAATGATTTACATATAATTAGTTTTACGACCTCTTCATAAACACGATTTTTATGCAATAATCAAAATTGATTTTGAATGATTAATAACATGTTTGAGAATAATTTTGATCAAACATGCTCTAAGAGCTTACTATTGACTTATGTATGAGTGATAAACATTAGAAAAAAGTAGATCCGGTGACCAGCCTCATCTTTGGGACCCCAAGTGCCCACTAATAAAAGTTAGGCAGTTGTGCCAAATTTTCTCTTTAATATATAGAGTGTACGATGCAGTTGTGCCAAATTTTCTCTTTAATACATAGAGTGTACGATACCATAATTCATCAATTTGTAGAGATGAGAATATTTCACATAGTTGGTCATTTAATAAAGAGAATATCCACAAACTAATAACTTTTAACAACATATTTGATTCTAGGTAACGATCTTTGTGCCACTAAATATTAATAATTTTTAGCAACATATTATAGCATGGCTTATAGTTGATAAATTAAATTTCTAAAATAGGGCAAATTTTCATAACCTTACATGCTTGGGTATTTTTAATTCAATACATGGGAATAATTAACTTTGATGAAAAGACTAGGTTTTGAATTTAGAAATCTTGGATGATGAATATAGCATAATTCATTGTTGTTCTTCACTAATTAAATTCATATTTATTGGTGAGACCAATTCCCTTGATTTTCTCTGATTGTAGTTATATATATATATTGATAAAAATTGGTAGTCTTTTGAATTAGAAAACCAATTTTATGACAATAATATAGAATACATTAAAAACCTTGATCCGTACAATTATAGTAACAAATTTTGCAACAAAACAGACAATGTTATATTTGGCTAAATCATCACTCTTTTGTCCACTACTAATATCATATCAATATTTAAATAATGATGTTAACAACACATTCTTGTAATTATTAGATTAAATTTTTATAAATACAGTCAAAATTATAAATTTTAGAGACTCAAAATATACCATTCAAAAATTAAATTTGTAGTTTAAGTTTGAACTTTAAATTAAATTTTTACATAATGAAACCATGGTGTGGTTCTCATTGAAGATTGGACTTTTAATGGGTGAATCATTAACCACCCATCATGAAAACTTGCAACCACTGCATTTTTTCCTTTTTCTTTTCTTTATCATCACTTTTCTCATTTCCAACCTTATGTAATTGAGAAATTTTTAAAAATAAAAAATGAGGGAAACTATTTATACAAAATAGCAAATTTTTTAGATAGTTGTGATAGACGTTGATAGAAGTCTATCAGGGTCTATTAGTGATAGAAATGATAGAAGTTTATCACTGATAGATGCTGATAGAAGTCTATCAATGTCTATCAGTTTTTTTTTTTTTTTTTGTTATTTTCTGTAAATAGTTTGATATTTTTCTATATGTGAAAATTTCTCTCTAATATCAACAATATTTTAAAAAAAAAAATCTTGTTTAACCATCTTATTTATAAATCTATTCAATTCCATTATGTTATAGTCAATTCATATTAATTTCATTTTGTTAAATTATAAAAAATACTCTTATTCTTTGAATAGTTGTAATATTACCGCATTTTGACCTATTATTATAAACGTTTCGAACTTATACTTGGAATAAAAATATTTTAGAATATCAGACGAAAATTGAGACATGAAACGGTGCAACAGTGATCTCGAATTGAAATTTGAAATCGAAATTTGGATTTGATTGGGTCGGACATCGAGCCTTCCTGATTTACCTTAACAAAACAAAACTTGTCTATTGAACATCCAAGGAGTATCTCTTTTGCTCTATAACTTATATGTGACAGAGATATGTACATTGAACGCACCTTATTATAAAGGCTATTTTACCTATTTGTTTTAGTTAAGATATTATTATTTTTAGGAAAAATTACATTTTTAGTCTCCAAGTTTTGAACAATATGTGTGTTTGGTCTCTGAGTTTTTTTAGTCTAAGTTACGGCTGCTCCGGATGAAAGGAGAATAGGGGTATTAAGAAAAGGGATTTCCCGAGGATCTAAAACCCCAATCCCTAAGTTTCTTAAAATAAGTTTAAAGAGGTCCCTCAAATAATTGTTTGAAACTTAGAGACTAAATAAACCTATTCTAATACTCGAGGACTAGAACGATTCATTTTTAAAATTCAGAGACCAAACATACATATATTCAAAATTTGGGACTAAAAAAGTAATTTTTTTTTTCATTATTATAATTATTATTTTTTTAAAAAAAAGTTTCCAGCCTGTGGGAATATGTCATTATAGTTATTATTTTGTCCAGACTTAAAATTAGGTAAGAAGGGCTCCAGCCTGTTTAAAGGCAAATTGGCTGTGGGCTATTGTCTATGGCAAAATTAGTCATATTGGAAACATAGCTGAGCTCAGCTGTTTTTAAAACTTAGCCCTAATTGGCTTAAGTTTCAAAGACCATTTTTCAAATTTAATCAAATTAACTGTCTTTTTCTTGTTTGAGAGTGAATAAAATAAGGTTAAATTATTACTCAGGTTGTTTTAAGAGTTTCAATTTTATTGTTATGGTCGAGCTGAGTTCATTCTCTATGTTATTACCATGTTAACAAATCATTTCAATACGACCATTTAGATAATTATGGAGCTGTTTGATAATCAATTGATTTTTAACTTTTAGTTTTTAGTTTTTGAAAAACGGATAGGTTCACCTACTAATTACATTTTTTGTTTTTTCAATTTTAAAAAATATTTTTAAATTTGCTTAAGAAATTTTGAAAATGTGAAGAAAAAAAAGTTTTAAAAAAATCGTTTATGTTTTTCACAATAAAACGTGCTCATACTCCAGAGTTATTAACAGCCTATGTCATCCCTCATTGCTTGGGTTCAAACTTTTTTTTTTTTTTTTTTTTTTTTTTTTTTGTTATACACTTCATTAGCACATCAATTATAATTTTTTTTATTTTAACAAGAATATTTTAAAGAGTTTTTTCAAAACTATTTCAAAATTTGATAAGATCAAGTGTTTTTTTTTTTTTTTTTTTGTGAATGACACAATCTTGGAAGAGTAGGTCCTTCCTAAAAAAAATTACTTCTAATAGTTCTTAAATATGTGACTTTTTTATCAGTTTAAAAACATGCAAAAACATAAAAATTTGTTACCCCAATTCTTATCTCTTTTATATACAATTACTATCATTACTTACACATACGAGTCAATTGTTCATGATACATTGAGTATCATATAGAAAACAAAATTGTCTTAAGGAAACAATGTAAATTTATTGGATTTAGATTAATTGTTTTAATTGTTGTATTCCAATGGAAAGTTTATAAATAGGAGAGCACTTCTTCATTTTGGGAGTTTAGAAATTTAAGACTTCAAAGAGATATATTAGAGAGAATTCTCCAACTATGAGAAGACTCCTTAAACTATTGAACACTAAACACTCCTGAAAGACCAAAGTCTCTCGAAGACACAAAAAAAAAAAAAAAAAAAAAAAAAAAAATTCTTTGAAGACTTTAACTTCAAGAACGTTCAAACACTACACTCTCCAACTGAAGTGAACGAATTCAAGAAATCAACAAGTCAAAGGCCGATTCCAGCATACAAGATCAACAAAGCTGAAAGTCGATCTAACATTCAAGAGATCAACAAGCCAAAGGTCAATCTAGCATACAAGATCAACAAACCAAATGTCAATCTAACGTACAAGATCCACAAGCCAAAGATCGATCCAACATACAAGATCAACAAACCAAGTTTTCTCGGGCATCAACACTTTAACCCTTGTACAAGAGAGAAAATCAAATGATAAATTCTAGAGAATGTATGCACACCCACAAAAATCAATAAAACTAGAATTCATTACATGTATCAAATTTCATTTGTTGAAATATCATGTGAATAGAGTAAAACATACTCTAGAAACTATTAATGGAGTTTAATCAAACCATATATAGAAACTAAATTGAAAGAATAAAAAGTAAATAAAATAAAAATTCTAAATTTCTAAAACTAATTAATTTGTGATAAAATTATAAAATTACAAGCACATTTTTAGATAAATTATATAAAATACTCATGAATTTTGGAATAGATTTCAAATATGCTTCTAAATCTCTCTACCTTTGAACTTTGAAATGTGTTTCCAAAAAAGATAAAATAAAAAATAAAAATTAACATGATAGTTTATAAGTAAAAATTAGAATATAATATATGTGATATTATTATTTACAACTATAACTATTTATTTCATCTAAACAATATTGTTAGATAATATATGTTCTCTATCTTTACACTTTAGTCATCTCGTTAATTTTCATCTCATTCGAATGAAGAAAAAAAACGCTCAAAGTCTAAAAAATATTTTAAACTCATTTCAATTATATATTAAACTCATGCAGACATAACTTAAACGTGTTCCCAAAAATATATATTAATATCTTGTTCAGATTAAAAAAAAAATTGTATAATGTGTTGTTGGGTTTTTTTTTAGCAAAAAGAAAAAAAAGAAAAAGAAAAATAAATTGGAGACAGCTAGGTAGGGGGCAGTAAATCACGTGACAAGTTATTAAAAATAAAACATTTTTTTAATTTTAAGGACAAGGCGGGAAGGTTTGTGATTGGCGGAAGTTTGACTGACATCCCACTCTGCTTTCCGTAAAGCAGCGCTGATCTCCGTGCTCTTCGCCACTTCGTCGGATTCCCTCTCTATTTAGCTTCTCAAAATTAATTTTCCCTCCATTTTCCTTATTTCTAACTTATATTTTTCTTTTTTCATTTTCCTATTAACTTTATTAAAGAATTTAATTCGTTAAATTTTAATAACTCTAACCAATAATTATTTATTTAACTTTTTAACCACATTTCTAATTTAAAAAATATTTGGGTATATTCTGAGTTGTTCTATATTTGTGCAGCTCAGTCAAATGTCAATTATCAAAATAACTACGTGGAAACTTTTTTTTTCTTTTAAAAAAAGATATTTTTTTAAATATATTTTTTCCTTTGTGATTAAAGAAAATGTATGTTGATGGGTGTAGTCTAGAATGCACTTGTATTACCCTTTTAATTTTATGAAACTACACTTTTTTTTAATATCCGTGAGTGTTTGAAGTAGCTTACACGCACCTCAATTGATCTCACGAGATACCTCTCCTAACTCTATAACATTTAGGTGTCAAAAAATCATATAGAGATTTAGGATTGGTTAACTTAAACTTACTCAAAGTTGAGATTTTTAAAAAAAATTGGTTTGGTTTTTTTTTTTTTTTTTTTTTCTAAAAGCTTATTGGAATTCTTCTAGTAACTAATTTAAGAAAAGAAAAGAAAGCTTTACTGGAATTTCTGGTAAGGATGCTTAGGGAATTCTTCCAGAAAGTTTTTTTTTTATTTATTTATTTAATTAGGAATTTCACGTAAGATTTAAGTTTTTTTTTTACCATAGTTTCAAAAAACAAATCTTAGTAAATTTCCCATAAAGTTCGAAAATTTGGGAAACTACTAATTTTCCAATCTTTACGGGAAATTCCCGTAAGACTTGTTTTTTTTTTTCCAACTAAAAACTAACAATTTATCAACTTACCACACACATAATCTATGTAATTTATATAAAATAATCTTCAAATTTACAGTAGGTTTTAATTTTCATATATATATTTTAATTTACCCTTTCTAGTTTAAAAAAAACGGAAATTCCATAAAAATTGAAAAAGACAAGGTTTTTTTTTTTTTTTTTTAATTTACCCATTCGAATTTGCCAAAAAAAACACAAAAAAAAAAACTTCTAGGAAATTCCATAATAATTGTAAAAAGTAAGTTTTACTTTTATTTTAATTTAACCATTCGAATTTACATTAAAATAAAACAAAAATGTTATGTATCTCGCTTAATTGAATTGGAACTTGTCTAAACTAAGACAAAATGAACTTTTCGCTTTATGGACCCTCCGATCAAAATCTAAAGAAAAATAAATAAAAATAATAATTTTTAGCAAAGAGGTTAGTTTTGTAAAAGGGAAAAAGTTTTTGGATTAAAAATGACAATTTTCCACTTATCGTCCACAAATTATAACCAAATGCCGAGAAAAAAAGAGAGACATTTATAAAATACATTTTCAAATTTTAAGGCATAAACCGTGGCATGCATGGATAGAATTACTTTTTCAAAAGCAAAAGAGTAATGATTTAATAATAAACAATCATTTCATTTCCTTTATTTAATTAAAAAGTAACGGATACTACATATGCATAGAGACACAGGTCGAAAACATCCTAAATTTTCAAACCATTAGAAAAATCTACATAACATACAACAACAATAGCGACACGTCAACGAAGTTAAACAGCAGGAATACTGACGTGGCAGCTCCACGTAAGCAAAGTCAAGCTAAATTTAATGGCAGAAAATAACTTTAAGCTCACGTGGCGCAGCGCACTCGTGCATGAGCGAGGGAGTATCGTGAGCGTAAGTGAATGTGGAAGGACAAGCGTGTTTAAAGAAGAGTGAAAACGACGACGGTTTGCAAGTCTGTGGGCTATTGTAATGTCCTCTGCAGCAGAGCACGTCGTTGTTGAAGGCTTCGCAGCCGCTCTTACAGGCTATGACTTGGCCGTAGCGGTGCGGCGCGTGGACTTGGAGCTCGCGTGGGCAAGTCTGGAGGAGGTTGGCTTTGCAGCCGACTACAGGGCACACACCTTGGCCTTCGTGTGGGGTTATGGTTAGTGGGATGTTGAAGCCGTCGACGAGGCTAACGCCGTATGAGGAGAAATCTTTGTGGCCGTGGTGGAGGCTAAACTGGGCGAGAGTGGCGGGGGTTTTGCCTCCGGCGCCGTTGCATTCGAGTTTTCCACCGCAGTCACCGGTTTCGCAGGTTAAATGGCTGTGGTCACCGACGCAGCCGGTTCGAGCCCAGACGCGGCCGGACCAGTGCTGGTAGGGAGCAGGGAAGGAGCGGTGGGAGAGAGAAGGGAGGAAGAAGCCGCCGCGTTCGGGGACGGGGTGGCCGGCGTTGGGCTGTATGGCGGGCCAGATCGGGTAGGGGCAGTTGTTGACGAGGGTCAGGATGAGGCCGCTGCCCGGATATGTGGCTTCAGAGAGAGAGGAAAGAGAGAGTAAAGCGAGAAGGAGAGAGAGAGAGGAAGAGAGGAAGGCGATCGCCATTGATGGGGAAATGGGAGGTCTGAAAGTTGAGTTGAGGTGGAGGAAGGGAGGAGGGTTTGGTTAGGGTTTTATAGGGGGAAGAGAAGAAGTGTAGGGTAATGAGTAAAGACGATATTGCCCTTCGAATCTGGGGGTGTGACGTGGATGGATTGGATTGGATATGTTCTTTGTGGGTTGGAATGAGAAAATTGTATTTGACAACAGGTTCAAAATAAACGACTAACCTAACCATGATGAATAGAAATACGGGTGAAACACAACGTGTACAAAAATACTTGGGTATGCACATAAATATTTTTTTTTATATTTATTACTCATCGTGATTAAAGGAGATGTCGAGGATGTGTATAGTCTTATCTACATTTACCCCTAGATATGAGTAATTATCATAGGTAGCAATTTCAGATATAATAATTTAGTGGTTGTACACACATCTTTAAAGAATTGTAAATACAACAAAATCTATCAGTAATATACTCTTATCAGTGATATTAGTGAAAGACTCTATTGGTGATAGAGTCCTACCAGCGATATGGTCCATTACTAATAGACTCCAAGAGTTTGATCTAAATTTTGTTATATCTTTTTTTTGTATTGTGTTATATCTGCTAATATTTTGGGCTCGATTGTTATATCTGCACCTGTCCTTTTAAATATTAAATGTAGTAATGTTGATCTTATGAAGGGCTTTTAAATGAAAAAAAAATAACCGCCGTAGTTTTTTTTCCCATTTTCTTTTAAATCGATTGAAAAATTGAAACAAATCCTAAGATATTGATTACAAAATTTAAATTTATATCTAACAGAATTCTCTCTCTCTCAAAATTTGTAGGACTAAATTCTTTATTAAACTCATTGTTCTTACTAATGAGTATCAATAAGTCAATCTATGATAGTTCTAATAAATTAATTAGACCAAAAATATATTTGAAAAGTCGAATTTAAATAATATAATTTAAGTTTGAGGAATTATGAGGAAAATATAATCAAAATTATTGGCGATAGAAATGTGTGAACTATATATATATATATATATATATATATATATATATATATATATATATATATATATATATATATATATATAAATTTCAAAAGAATAAACCCACACAAAGTCCTTTAGTATATAGGAATATCAATACTCTCTTAAAGTATAGTGTCATAGAGCTAATCCAACAACTTACCGTAGTAAATAGTGTTAAGACTTAATTTGTCTTCATTTATTTGTCTCACTGTTCGTGTTGTACTTAGTAAGAGTTGGTCTAGGTTTGGTTCTATCTTCACCTAATCTCCATTATTTTCCTCTTGCTTAGTCTTGTCCAATCCTTTATTCTTGTGAGTTGTATTCTACTAATTCTTTGCTTATTTAAAGCTTGTATCTCTCGAGTGTTAATCAACTGAGTAAATTAAGGGCAATATTCAAATTACAAACTCTCTGTGTTTTCTCTCTTTTGTTCTATTATTCAAACTTTTTCTTATAGTTCATTCTTTAACTAGCTATACAACACGATTATTTGTAGTTAAAGAAAGAATTTTTAACTATTAACTCGTCCACATGACACGAGTTAAACAAATTAAGTCTCTACTCGACATATTTAACTAGAAATTTCATTCTGAAATATATATATATATATATATATACCATATTCTAATATTACCCTCAAACTAAAGCATGCAATACATGATCCTCAACAAAGCACAAACCAGATGGCAAAGCTCCCAATCATGAATTACCTATATGACACCAAACATCTTTGGACATCAACAAGCATGCTCTAACTCATGCTTTTATGTCCAAGTCTCCACCTCAACCTTGATGCAAATTTGATTTGATGCATACTTCTCATCGCTAAATTTGGATGTACAATTTTTAATTCTGTCGAAGTAAATTTAGTAGATCAAAATAAGAAAACAATGAAATCAATTCATCCGAGCATAATATAAATGTTGTTTTTCAAGACAATTTATTCCCTCTATAATGCTCAATATGTCATGAAAAAATGTTTTTCATAATAAGATGAATTGCTAATTTGTAAATGCAATGCTTCAACCATATGATACTTCTATATTTTTTTTTAGCAATCGTGCACAATAGAGAAGATAATTGGAGGAAATATTTTTTGTGTTTAGTAAAAAACATCTTTATCCAATGAAAGAAGAATGTCTTCGTCTTCTTTTCAAATTTGAAACTAGCTTATATAAAGATTAGCTAAAAAGATCCTCTTCAAAAAATAATGAATGAGGAACCAAACCTCAACCAAATCTGTTTGGGGCGCTGAGTTGAGATAAGATGTCTGGAGTTAATATGCCAGTGGGTTCATATATATATATGTGTGTGAAAATCATATGTATGTACATGTGTTTGGGGTGTAGAATTATTTGATCTGGTTCATATGTCTCTTTTTTGGAGCAGAGTTGAGTTCATATATCTTGGGTATCTGGTACAGTTTTTTAAAATCTAAATAATTTACTTATAATTACTATTTTTGTTTTGAAACTTTTTTATCCAATAATTTTAAACATCTTTGTTTGAATAAAATATGAGTTTCAATTTTTTTTCTTTATTTTTTTTTTAGTAATGAATAACAATTAACCCACTGCATTTCTTGCAAAAATATTGTTAAATAAAATGAGAAACCAAAGAAAAATTAAAACTTTTGATTCCTAATTTTTCTCCATGAATTTCATTATTTTCTTCTCTTTCTTTTTCTTCCCGGTGTTGCTCTGTATTTTTACTTTGTCATGAATTTTTTTTTTTAATTGAATTTCCCCTATCATTTTACCAGCCAATGGAATGCTACCACAATTCTTCAACAGTTGTACTTTCAATTCCTCCAAATTTGGAGGATCATCAAAGAACAAATCTCCATTTTCCACTAATTCTTACTAGAAAATATTCTAGAAAAAAAAACTCCATTTTATGGTTTTTCTTGTTATATGTTACATACTTTTCAACTACAAAAATACTGTTCCAAATATTTTTAACACTCATTTGATATGTAAATTCAATTAAATAAAAATATATTTTACAAATTTATACGTATAAATATTGTACTTAATGTAGACAAAATACTATTATTTATAAAATCAACACCCTACAATATACTTTAACAGTCATCAGTCTTATAATAGTCGAAAGTGGTTGTCGAAGTTGATTATCGAAAATGATTTTCACTAGAGTTTGTTGTTGGAGGCGGCTGTCAGAGCCTGAATTTGGTCGCATGAAGGTGGTATTAGAGTTGCTTGTCAGAGCTTGTCATCGAAGGTGATTGTCGGAGCCTGAAGTTGGTTCTCAAAGTGTGACAATGACAGTCACTGACAGTGGCTACAGCTGGAGTCATTGAAAATATTTGAATAAGGGAGAGTTGGGTGTGAGTTACCAACTCAACAACACCAACATTTAAAGTTGGTGGGCCAAACATTAAGTTGATATATTACATCAATTTAGAGGGTTCACTTTTAAAATTTAAAAAGCCAAATAAACACCAAATTTAAAGTTAAAGGGAACCAAAAATTTATTCTATTTAGAATATGTTTTTTATCTCACCTCTATACTTCTTCCAAACACGTTTTAGAAACTTCGATAATAATGCTTTTAAGCATGATCATAATATAATACACACTCATACGTTTCACTAATTTCAGATTAATAATTAGTCTTCTTCAAAAAGGAAAATAAATATTAATATTATAATTAGTCATGATTAATGTTGTAGGTTGAGTACTACTTTTCAAATACATATCTTTATCCACATGCGATCATATAATAACATTTTCCAATCTTTTGTCACAATGTATTCAAAGGCAAATACTAAAATGAACATCTACTTTAAAAAGCGACACAGAAAAGAAAAAGGTGGACATCAACTTTCTACATGGCGCACACATACGAGTACACATAGCATGAAATAATAGTGAAATTTTCAAAAGCATAATTAATAAAAAAAAAAAAAAAAAAATAGGATTGAATTTTATAATTTAATTAAATTTTAGTTTTGCATGAGGATAGCTTAACTAAAATAAATTTATATTATTAACTTTGAGGTCAAAGTTCGATCCCTTAAACTATGTGTTGTCAAAAAAAGAAAAAAAATTATTTGATTTTGAAAATCTTAAGCTCGTTGGATTTCGTTTCCATTTATTTCTTATTTCATGTTCCTCATTTCTTGTTTTTCAAGAATTAAGAACCTAAACTATTTATGTTTCCTGTTTCTTGAAAAATGAAACAAAACATAAACTTATTTGATAATTATTTCTTATTTTTCGTTTCTTTCATTATCCTCTTCACTTTTTTCTCTTATTGTTTTATAGTTTAAATATAATTTAGTTATATAATATAAAAAATTACCTATATCTACAAAGAGAAATTACTTTTAGTACTTTTGAAATTCAACCACAATGTTAGACAAGTTCTTCAAATTTTAGAAACAAAAAACAAGATTGATTATCACGCAAATTTATTTTTCAAATATGAGAAGCAAACCCTTCACAAAATATATACACATACACGAATGAGAAGTAAAAAAAAAAAAAAAAAAGAATACACTATGTCAGATAGACCCTCGACCAAAAGGGTATTAATTGAGAAAATTGTACAGAGGTCATTTCAAGGGGCCCAAAATGATTTTTGCCTCACTTTTTAAAAATTAAGTTGTTGCCCTCCTGCTTACATCATCCTCAAGCAATTTTACAAAATTACCTCCAATTTCTTTTTCTCTCTTCCTTCATCGTCCTCCGTCGTTGTTGTTCTCTTCTCCTTCGTCGTCGTTGTCTTCTTCTTCTCCTTCTCCTTCGTCGTCGTCGTCTCCTCCTCCTCCTCCAACATGGTCGTTAGGTGCAATATTGCAGAACGAGACCGAGTGTCAGAGAGCGAGAAAGAAGAGAGGAGAGCAAGAGGATGAGAGAGCCAATTCACTTTCTCGAAGGTTTCGTTTTGGTAATTTCACCTAAATTTGACGTGAGTAAATGATAAAACTTCATTTTTAAAAAAGCGAGACAAATGTTTTTTTTATCTCCACAATTTGGGTCATCCGTGCAAAAATTCGTGTATAAATTAGAAAAATGGTCAAACTTAGATATTTGAAAAGAGATGTCCAATGTCCAATGGGTTTAATGTTTTATTAACATGGCGAATGATGAAGTGGCAAAAGAAGAAGGATTCAAATGGACTTTTACTTTCAGGTTAGGTGCTGAGTCAGCAACTAATGACGAGGAGAGTGTCGCGACAAAAACATTGGGCGAAGAAGGGTAATATAATCGGCTTATATTTTCTGTACAAAGTTTCAAATTAAATTCTCAATTTTTTAAAAGAAAATTATATCAATTTTAAAACAATATGATAATAATTTTGACCACAATGCCAATGCCTCGTCAAAATAAAAAATTAAATATTATTTTCTCAAAACTTTTTTTAATTTTTTATTGATACATTTTTTGAAAACCATTTGATACAATTTCTGGGGTGTTTTTTTTTCTTTTACCATTGTATTTTTCTAAAACTTCCTATTGAAATATAATAACTCTCAAACAATATTATAGTTGGAAGAGTTCAAACATTTATTAGGGACGATTTAGGACGTTGAATTAAGTTATGAAATATGAAGTTAATATGTCTGTAGAGTTAGTAACTCTTTGTTTGAGATACAGAGTTGAATTATTAAGTTAGGAATATCGGGTGCAATTTTAACATTCAATTAAGATGTCAACTTAAAACGTCCACATATAATTTATTTTTGTCTCTAAAATATTTATTTTTCTCTATAAAATTTTGTGTCTATTGGACTCAACAGATACATCTAACTCCTATAAGTGAAAGAATACACTCGTTTGATATATAACCACCTCGACTTGAACAATCCTAACTCATTGCTATCAATTATATATCTATTGGACTCAACCGATACATATATTTAAATGAATCATATATCTCATTTTAAATAGTTGCATCCCACCAACATCAATTGCATCTATTAGACTCAACAGATATCTACACTCAAAGATTTGTGTCCCATCTGAAAAGAGTAAAACATGAATTTATATATAAAAAAAGTAGGGACAACAAAGGAAACAAAAGATTCTTCTACACTGCCCCATTTATATATACTATTTCGAAGACACGTGTAATGTACGTGACTTAAAATGTTTATGTCTTATTTTTTATGACAAAATTTAAATTTTGATTGAATTTATTTTACATTGAGTTTAATTAGTAAATATTTATTATGAAATTAAGTAATTAAAGAAAATAGTATCTAAAGCTATGTATTTCTTGTTCTAAGTTAATTTACAACGTAAAGAAATGTGTTGGATGTGGAAAAAAACTTTGAAACATAAATTTTAATGGAGAAATAACATTTTTGGTTAATTATATTAAGTCAATTTAGAATGTAAATAAAATGTATTGGATGTGGTAGAAAACTTTGAGATATAGTTTTTAATGAGATTTTTTTTTTTTTTTATAAACCTACTTATAACTAAGTTTAAATTTTAAATATTTGACATAAAATTTAAATGTATAAAAAGATAGAAAAAAACTAATATATATATATATATATGAAAGAATAAAATTAAAGTAGATATGATATAATTGAAATAAAATTTTAAATTTGAAGATAAAATGCTATCTTTTTATAGACAGAAAATAAGTTTATAAATCCTCAAAACTCTATTTTGACATGAATGAATGTTTCATTTATAAATAACGAAAACCTTTCATTTCTATTTTTCTTAAAAAAAAAGCTTTAATATATCATGCAAGAAAAACAATCTCTTTGACATTTTAAAAATGAAATTTGGGCCAAGAAAAAATAAAATGATTTATATTTTATTTATTCTATGAAATGATTTGTATAATTTCTATAAAATGGTGTGCATTAGTTCAAAATTGGAAAACTAATCTATACTATATATAAAAGGGGCTATAAGGGAAGAATATTTTATTTCATTTTTTGCCCCTATAATATTAATAAATGTCTATTTTGTCATTTATTTAATAAAGGAAAAACTCTTTAGAGAGAAAAACAAAATTAGAGATAGATAACAATTTTAGAGAAAAAAAAAAGTTTACACTGATACAAAAATTTTAAAAAACAAATTTTAGGAGAGTAGCATCAAGAATTTGAAATAATAAAAAAAAGAAATTAAGCAAAGAAGAAAGTTAGAGATAAGCACAAAATTTTATGATAGACGAAAAATAGATACATACATATATAGGATCAATTTTTATTTTAAAGTTGTTTCTTATAATAAAATATGTTGGCGTCTACCTTCTTCTATATAGTTAAAATAATTTTGTTAACTGTTATTAAAAGTTTATTAGCATAAAACTAAGTGTAGATATTATTTATTTATTATATATATATATATAAATTGTATATAAAATTAAATTTTATTTTTAAACTATAAATTAAAATTTCAACATTCTGTAATATATTTGTTACTAGTAGTCAAAAAAGGATAAAAAAATCAAAATAAAAAGGGGTCTTTTCAAAAATAGAAAAATAGAAAAAAAACAGTGGGAAATAGAAAAACATGGATTGTACTTTTTTCTATATGTATAATTAGTTTTGTTTTTTTCTATACCCAACAATTTTCATAAAAAAATAAAACAAAAAATTAAAATTTACAAATTTTTGTTTTGGTCATTGTATTTGTGGAAGAAATATAAAATTGGAAAAGAAAAGTTAAAATGATGACAAAAAAAAAAAAAAAAAAAAAAAACCAAGTGATACAAATAAAATTATTTTTAATTTCAAACGTGTGTGAATGCAATTTGTAGTTATTTTTTTTTTTCCTTTCACCTCTTCTCTTTATATAACACCTTTTAAATAGACTAGTTAGGGAGGCTTAAAATCTTTATAATGTTTATGACTTAATTTCTATGATAAAATTTAAATTTTGATTGAGAATTTATTTTTCTTTTTAAGTTCATTTAGTAAGTAATTGTCATCAAATGAAGTAAAAAAGAAAGTACTTAAAACTATATATTTATTGTGAATGTGAAACTATGTATTTATTGTATAATGTACAATATATTTATTAAAAATTATAAAATGTAATTTTGGATTTTTCAATAATTTTATTTTAACTTAAAAATGAAATAATTTTGAATAATTGGTTCAATAAAACTAAAAGGTAAAAAACAACCAAAATAATTGTATAACAACAGTGATTTGATAATGATTCTACTTTTTAAAATAAAGATTAAAATTGTGAAAATTAAATATATATATTTATTTTTTCTTCATTCAAACCAAAATATAAATAACAAAATTTGGACATAATTTTTTTATGCAGAAATAATATTTTTGAATGAACATACCTATAATTGAGTTTAAATTTTAAATATTTGACGTGAATAAAAGTAAAGAAAAGAAAAAAGATTATAAAGTAGATGAGATGGATAAAATTGAAAATACATGAGATATAATTGAAATGAAATTTGTAAAATAAAATTGATAAGAAAAATAGACAAAATAAGATAACTTATTATTTGATCTTATTATGTCATGGATAATTATTTGACGCACTTCTCGAAATAGAGAGATTTCTAGAGACATAAAAAGAAAGAAAGAAAAATGAAATATATTTTATAAAATTAATTAAAAATTGTGTTAAGATTCAATTGTGTACGACTCACATACGCAACCCATATGTTTACTCACTATGCAAATAGGACGGTTGAAGAAAACTTTGATCTTCTTGATTTAAAACAAGCAAAAGCTGGATTGGCGAAATATAATCATTTTGTGTTGAACAAGACTATTGCTGAAACGTATGAGGCTGTTGTTGATGTGTTGCGGGCAAATGGCCTAATGGTCATCGCTGACAATCACGTTGGCCAACCAAGATGGTGTTGCTCTCTTGACGATGGCAATGGCTTCTTTGGAAACCGCAATTTTGACCCTAAAAAATGGCTACAAGGTCTTAGCTTAGTTGCTCGATGCTTTCGCAACAAATCTACGGTATGTAACATCAAGAGATTTTCTTAAATTCTTAAAATTAAATTTAAGCTTTTAAAAACTTTTATAACATTTCATTAACAAATAACAGTTTCAATCTTAACTTGATTGCCACAATTAAATTTACTATTTTGGAAGAAAAAAATACAATATTTTACCATGTTTACCAGAAAGGTCTAAAATTAAAAAAATAATAATAAAAATGAAAAGGTACGCATGAATTCTTCTACAAAACGAAAAGATACACATACAATTATTTTTAATTATACATGGGTGTGGTTGTACCTGGATTTTTTTTTCTCCTCTACCTGCTACCCAACAGTGTCCCTTTCGTTCTTTTTTCTTCTTAAGAGAAGATATGTGATATGAAAACCCTAGCAATCTGAAAAATTAGGAACCCAATTGTTGAACCCTTAATATTAAATCCTAAAACTCCAAATCAATAAACGTCAATCGGAAAAAATTAGAATTGGATTACCTTTTGATTGAAGACCATGAAGCAAAGAAGAATTACCTCTCTAATTACAGTTTGAACACTTCTCAAGCAAGTTGATCAATCTTACCTGAGTGCTCAAACATGCAACATTAGATCAAAAATTGCAAAATGGCTGGTGATGAATCTTCGTCATCAACACAGACGAAAATTATCATTCCAAATTTAAAATCCAAAAACTATTTTTTAAACAACTTAAAGAAAGCTTTAAATAGCCTCCAAATAAAACCCTAATACAATACAGTAAAATGACAAAATTATCCCTACTTAAATGTCATAAAAAAAGATAAAATCGGAAGATACTAAAATTACATCTAAATTATTAAATAAAATTTAATTAATAATTTGATGCATGGACAGTTCATATCAACATGTTAAAAAAAAGTAAAGTAACTACATAAATGGAAAGAAAAGGTACAAACAATTAAAATTGAGGATATAATAGATATTTATTTTAAAATGAAGGACAAAATAGGAAGATATAGATCATTCTCTCTTATAACCCATTTTATATTAGTATATCAATAAAAATAAATAAAAAACAGTAGAAATTTCTTTTAATCCCTCAACCCCACGTAGCTTATCAATCTAAAATAAATGTTAAACCATAGCATTAAAGTTACTTTCTTACTCTTTTTCATGGTTAATTATGTACTATTTGATTTTTTTTTTTTTTTTTTTGTTAATTTTGATGGAATAATATACAAAAAGTTTCTGCTCGAATCTCTCAATCTTTTCAATCATTTTTACTTAACATCCTTTGTTCTCTTTCTTTAAAAGAAAAAAAAAGAAGTTTAGAGAGAAGAAACTTACCCGATTTCTATTACGAATGGAAGAGTCCCAGAGATTCCCTTAGAGACTTCACCGTCTAGTAAGGGCCTTGGGTGACGGTGGCAAATATCAAATTTTGCAATACACATGGTTATATGTTATTTTAATTTTAATTTTTTTTATTTTTATTACATTTGAAACCGGCTAGAAGTTTACAATATATAAATTTTGTTCACTAAAAGGTTCACTTAGCATCACTTTAATATTTTACAATCAAAACATTTACATAATAATATAACTGGGTTTGATTTGAGTCAACATCATTTAAGACAAATGACTTGAATGAAAAATAATATTACAAATCAAATTTGAGCAACATATGAATGATTAAACAATTATATTATTATTGTTAATTTTTCATCAACATTTGTTTGTATCTGATAATATAAATGTTTTATAATTATCTTTATATTTTAATGCATGTTATATATTTTTTATTTTACATAATTAAATTATATTTAAACTATAAAATAAGAAGAAAAAAAATACAAGAAACTAGAAACAAGAAATAGTTATCAAATAAGTTTTGGTTTTTGTTTCTTTTTTCAAGAAACACAAAACAAATATAGTTACCAAATATATTCTTATTTCTAGTTCTTAAAAAACAAGAAACATGAAACATGATACAAGAAACAAGAAACAAGAAACGGGAAACATAAATGAAATTTTAGGAAGGGTTGTTACATAGAATATAGTTGTCTCAAGGAACGTCCTGACACAAATAGAAATAACGTGTAGGATCACTACTCTTATTGTGTATGTTGATGACATGGTGCTCACAGGAAATGGCATCAAAGAAATGAAGTCACTACAAGACTACTTACTAAGGAATTTGAAATGAAAGATCTCAGTTTTGTAAAATATTTCCTTGGGATTGAAGTATCTCGATAAAAAAATGGAATATTTCTATATAGTGGATATATCCCAAAGAAAGTATACACTTGACTTGTTAAACGAGACATGTATGTATGCTCGACCGATTGATACACCAATGGAAGAGGGATTGAATTTGTGTGTCAAATCAAATCAAATACCGATTGATAAAGGGAGATATCATAGACTCTTGTGAAGATTGATGTACTTAGTACACACGAGACCAGATCTTGCTTATACATTAAGTGTTGTAAGCCAGTTTATACATAATCCAAGAGAAAAACATATGAATGCAGTCATTAAATTCTACGATACTTGAAGTCTGCTCCAGCCTCCAGGCAAAGGGAAATGTTCACTAAGAATGAGGATTGGCAACATATAAGTCTTTTTGCAGATGTTGGTTGGGCTGAAGTAATAAATTATAGAAGATCCACTTCTATTACTTCACTTTTGTAGGAGGCAATCTTGTTTCGTGGAGGAGTAAGAAGCAGAATGTTGTTGCTTGATCAAATGTCGAGGCTGAATTTAGAGGAATGACACTTGGACTTTGTGAAGCCTTACGACTAAAATTTTTGTTGCGGGATTTAGGCTACTATCGTATAAACATCCAATTCAATTGTTTTGTGATAATAAAGCAACATGTGATATTGCTCACAATCATGTCCAACACGATCGAATGAAACATGATGAAGTCGATAAATTCTTCATCAAAGAGAAGCTAGACGACAAGGTTATTGAGCTACCAAAGATTTGCTTAGAAGATCAGCTACCTAATATTCTTACCAAGGTTGTATCAAGACAAATTTTTACTTCGATTTTTAGCCGTGTGACACTTGGCAAGTTGGGCATGAATGACATCTACACACCAACTTGAGAAGGAGTGTTGAGATTTGTTTACTAACTTATTTCCATAATCTTCGAGACTATATTGTTGATTTAATTAGATTTTACATAATTAATAGTTTCATTGATTGTAATATTTGATTCCTTAATTATGGAAAAAGTCCATAATTGTATTTTAGTATTGCTCTATATATTTGTACAAAATTATTCCTTATATCCCTCCGTGAATAAAGTCAAAGAAGGTGTTTATTACTTTCGGCCATTGGTGTTAATTTATATTAAGTAATTAATTTTTAGCCAAATTCCAAATTCCAAAAATAACTTTTAAAAACTATTTTGTTTAGTTTTTAACATAGAATGATTTTTGAAAATATTGGTAGAAAGTATATAACCAAATAAGAAATTTAAAGATAGAAATGATGTTCATATACTTAAATTTTAAAAATTAAAAACAAAAAACCAAATGTTTATTTGACTTAAATTAATTGCAATCAAATTAGCTTTTACTATTTTTTTATCATTATTAAAATTAATTAAAAATGTTCCCATCATATTTAGTTAATGTGATATTAGTAAAAACTAAGTAAAAACATAAGATATTGAAATTTAGAATTAAACTCCAAACACTCGGCGTTAAAAAATAGAACAATTTGAAATTAGGAAGCAAAAAATACTTTTTCCTTTTTAAAAAAATTTTATGGATTAAAACAACTAGATTTTATTTCTTAAAAAAGGAAAAAAAAAACTAGATTTTATTTCTTAAAAAAGGAAAAAAAAATCTAGATTTTTATGAAGATGAACGAGATTCGAGATGAACTACTAATTCAATCCTGTGATATTTTAATTTTCTATTAATAAATCAAAATCAAAAGCCTACGCTCTAATATATATAATTTTATTTTTTTTAACAACATTTTAAAGAAAAACTATTTACTATTTACAATTATAAAAAAAAATTAAGTAAATTTTTTTATAATGGTAAATAGTTTGACACATATTTCTATATTTAAAAACAATCATAATTTAAATAAAAAAAAATTTAATTCAATTATTTTTCAATCTTATAGGTCCCAAACTATATAACTAATTTGAAACAAATTTTCAAATTTCAGATCACACCAATTAAACTCATTTCTCGTCAAATATTATTATTATTATTATATTATTATTATTATTATTATTATTATTATTTATTTGACGTCAATATGTTCTTATTAAAGGGTTGTAATAAAGTTATTTTTATACTAATCTAAACATATTTCTCAAAAACATTCTTATCTTTTTCTATAGTCAAAAGTTGAATCCACCACCTGGTAGTATTGCCCTCAAAAGATTATTAAAGTTATTATTGTATATAATATCAAGAGAATCTAATATATATGCATGTGAAATTGAATTGACTAATTTTACAATATCCAATAAATTAAACTAATTTTCAAAAAGAAAAACTTAAATACGATAATTCCCATTTCTTTCCTTCCAAAATAAAAGGCCAAAGTCAATTAATTATTTTCATGGACCTGATTTTCTACTATGTAATCTCTCTTCTATTAACTGTGTGCATTATATTTTTCTCTCTAATCATATTTAATCAATGATTCAAAAATAAATTAAAAGAAAAGTAATTACAATAAATTACAACTTAAAGCATAAAATAACGAGAAAATAAGTATTAATCATACCACATAACCTTATAATGATCAATGTCTAAATTATCCCTACCAATTTCTACAAATGATACACATGTATCTTGTTTTAGCTTTGGATTAACTATTTAAATATCTTTCAATTTGTCTTAATATAACTCCTATCCAATGTCTACACGTTTTCAAAGGTGCTTGTTATAAGAAAAAGAAAAAGAAAATGCTTGTCAAATTTATGAATGGATATTTTTTTTTTGGTGCGAAGCATATGTTAGGTGGAAACAAGCTTTCACCTTAGCTCGAAAAGAAGACATTTACGATATACACGTTGGGAGAAATGGTTAACACTGTATACAAATTGAAATAATATATATTAGAAACGTTACTAGGTAACTGAGGTACACACTTTTGACAAGCATTGTTCTGAAGACAATTATTCACTCTGTGTATGCACAACAAACAAACTACAATGGTCGTCTCAGCCTGATACAACAATTTATTTCGATAAAACTGCAATCTTGAACTACTTGGATTTAGCTCTCAATTCAACTAAACTGGAAGAAAAAAAAAACTCTTCAATTTGGAATGATATCTAACCAGACACAAAAGAAAATCAATAGACCCGCAACCTAGCAATTCTCTAGAACACAAAATAAAATCAAATAAATATAAAAATTGAACCCCTATCATATTATAAAACTCCAGCTTTTTTTTTTCTTTTTTAATTTATAATAAAAATGTATCTTATTTAGTTATTCTTAGATTTTTTCCCCTTGTTTTTTTAAGGTTATTGGTATTTTTTCATCTTTTTGTTTTAAACGAGAAAAAGAGCGGCATTTTGTTTAGATTCTATTAGAGTCTGTTAATCCTAATGAATTCACAATCAAGAAAATGATTTAGGCTCGTTTGAGCACCGATTAGATATAATAATTGTGTATATAA
Organism: Lagenaria siceraria; assembly: GCA_002890555.2. Taxonomy (NCBI): domain Eukaryota; kingdom Viridiplantae; phylum Streptophyta; class Magnoliopsida; order Cucurbitales; family Cucurbitaceae; genus Lagenaria; species Lagenaria siceraria. The sequence continues at coordinate 18,642,151 of CM016487.1, forward strand.
CTATTTATAACCCATAATTAAGAATAGTAAATACTCTTTCATAATCCTCTTTACTAAAATATTTACTATTTTTTACTCCTTCTTTGCTGCCGTGTCTATTATTTACTACCTAAAAAAAATAGTTTACACTCCAAACACAAACTATGGTAACTCAGATTAAAATAGTTTGCACCAACATAGCGCCCCAAACTCTCCCTTAGGAGTTGGTTGACTTAAGATTTTATAGATGTCTAGGAATAAAAAAAGTCTAAGAATAAGATGCGTGTGAGAATAATATGAGTAGGAATCAAAGTTTATTGTGTTTGGTTGTGCATATAAATGCTATAAAAATGTGTGAAAAAAATTATATTGTATTTAATTTATAAAACTAAGTATGATAATTTTATATAAATATAAGGAGATTTTTAAAAATAGAAAAATAAGGAAAACTATTTATACAAAATAGCAAGTTTTTTAGATGGTAGTGATAAACGCCGATAGAAGTCTATCAAGGTCTATCGGTGATAGAAATGATAGAAGTCTATGAAGTCTATCAACGTCTATCAGTATTTTTTGTTGTTGCTATTTTCGATAAATAGATTCACATTTTTTCTATCGGTAAAAATTTCCCTAAATATAATAGATTAATTAATTAAATAATAAATATCATTCAATATATGGATAAAAATGAATTAATTTAGAATCAACCATGATTTTAATTATAAATATTTGAAAATGGAGTAATTTATCATTAAAATCAACCAATTAATATATTTAATATGAATACCATATTAATTGTAATCTAACACTTTATAATTTTTAATTAATTAAATTCAACCTTATTAATTTCAATATTAATTAAATAATAAAAGAATATGTATTTTAATAAACAATATATTTTATATAAAAGTGAAAAAATGAGTTAAAATATGATATGGTAATAGAGATATTAATAAATAATACTATTTTTTTTTTTTATAAATGTGATATGTTGATAGTGAAAGAAGTAATAAAAATTAATGATAATAAATAATCAACAATTATCATATATTCAAAGGAATGATCTAATTGAGATTAAATTAATCTCAATAAATAATTATTTGATTATAAAAATAATAAGTAATTAATTATTATTATTAAAAATAAATTTTCGTACTAACTAATTTTAAATAGTCTTAGTTGACTAATTAAATATATTTAAGATATTATTAGCAAATTAATTAATAATTTAGGTAAATAAGTAATAGTTGTTTTTAAAAAATGAGCCAAAATATTTACAAATATGGAAACATTTAACTATTTATATGTGATAGTCTTCTATTAACAAAAGTTTGATATTTTTTTTTTCATTTATAATAATTTCCAAATAAGTAATTGTAATTAATTAATAAATTTTTATTGTAAAAATAAATCAAGTAAATATTTTAATAAATTATCATTTATTTATTAAAACAAATATTTATATTAATTTTATTAAATTAATATTAGGAGTCTTTTCACAAATAGAAAAAAAACAAAACTAATTACACATATTGAAAAAAAGTGGGAAATACAAAAGCATGGAGTGCATTTTTTTTATATGTGTAATTAGTTTTGTTTTTTTTTCTATACACAACAATTTCCCTTAATATTAACTAACTAGTTAATTATATATATTCAAATGAAATTATATAAAATGAAAAAGAGGAAGATGAGAATAAGAGAAAACCCACAATTTTGCTTTGTCTATCAGAGAAGATAATGCTTGAGAATCGCTTATTCGGTTGAAAACGGTGAAACAAACATGAATTTTAAATGTCTGTATCAATTCTCATACAGAAAGCCCTCCAATCAAACTACCTTAGAGTTTAAGTCTAGTTTTGATTTGGTTGGTAAGTTTTAATACCATTAAATTTTGAGTTTTATTTTTATTAGCACCGCAAGTTTCAAGATTTGCACTCTTACCTAATTGAAGTTAATTTATATTAATTAATTTACAATAACCATACTAATTATAATTAAATCAGCTAATTAGACCAAAGGTGAACTTTAAGTAAAATTTCAAAAGTAAAAAGGTAGAATATTGAAACTTAATATTAAATTGAAAACACTCGGGTAAAAGTAAAACTAAAACATTTTTAAATTAGGAAGTGAAGAGATATTTTTTTCCTAAAAAAAAGCTTTTATTAAAACAACTAGATTTTATAGAAGCTCACAAGATTTGAGATAAACTACTCATTAAATTCAGTGATATTTTAATTTTCTATTAATAAATCAAAATAAAAAAACCCTACCCTTCCGATGTATATATATATTTTCTTTTCTCTCTTTAGCAATAATTTAAACACAAAAATTTAATTAAATTAATTTCAAACCTTTAATGTACCATATGGTATAATAACTAAATTGAAATAAATTTTCAAATTTCAAATCTCACGAATTAAACTGGTTTCTCATCAAATTTTGAATTTTATTGATTGTTCATACTTTATGTCATATTGGCTCTCATCTAAATTTATTAAATTTCAAATAAGGGATCCTATTAAAGCTGTTTTTTATAACAATTCAAACATAGTTTATAAAAATACTCTTATCTTTTATCTATAGTCAAAAGTTCAGTTCACCTCGATATAAAAAGATTATTAAAGTTATTATTATTATATCAAAAGAGAATCTAATACACCATACATATATGAATTGACTAATTTTGCAATATCCAAAAAATTAAACTAATTTTCAAAACGCAACATTTAAATATTAAAATTCCCATTTGTTCTCTTCAAAAATAAAAGACCAAAGTCGCTCCTTTACCCTCTCAACTGGCCCCTCAGAACAAATATGGGAATCACCTCGATTAAAAATCCACTGCGGTACTCAGACCGTTAAGATAGTAAATAAATTCCCCCCCTTTCACATACGTGGCATCCTGCTATTTGTTGTAATTACCAAGTCTCCATGCATTTACCCGTGTGTGATTTATTTATTTATTTTTCCATTTTTGTTTAATCAACAGTAGCATCTCAAGCGAAAAGTCCACATTCCGTAAACTCATCGTCTATATAAATAGCGTAAAGTGACAGCTTCTTTAGACTCTCTTATTATTTTCCTTTTCCTCTTCATCTTCTGCCCTCGGCAATCGAGGAGCTCGAAGGGCTCGCCGAATCGAACGATTTTTGCAATCTTCCATGGCTGTTTCTCAAGCAAGTCTTCTCCTTCAGAAGCAGCTTAAAGGTCAATTTTGATTTTTCTTTAACTTTTTTGTTATCCGATTCTGTTCAATCATCGACTCGTAGGGTTTTATTTTGATGTTTCTTCTTTTTGAACTGCCGCCTCAACCATTCGCCTTTTCTTCCTTTCAGATCTCTGCAAGAATCCTGTCGATGGATTCTCCGCCGGTCTAGTGGATGAGAGCAATATATTTGAATGGAGCGTTACGATTATTGGTCCCCCTGATACGCTTTAGTATGTGTACACTGCTTCAATTTTTTTATTTAGGGTTTATACTATTTTTTTATGACCTGATTATATTAGGTTGTTCTTCAATTAAATTAAGCTAAGGTGAGGGACTTCCTATGTATTGTTCGGTTTTTGATAAAATTTGGGAGATTTACTATGTTTATTTTATTACTCTTCCTTTGCGTCCTTCATGGCCACTTTATTCTTCGTCTTCTGTCATTGTGGAAAGGGAACTCCCCCCAAATTTTCACTTTGTGAATTTTGGTTATTGTAGTATTTTGTCAGTCTGGATCACCTGAAGTTAGTTTGGTTGTTTTTGTATTGGTTGATATCTGAATATGTATCTAATGAGAACTGTTGTTATAATAATCTAATTGCAGTGAGGGGGGTTTCTTTAATGCCATTATGAGTTTTCCATCAAATTATCCAAATAGTCCTCCTTCCGTGAAGTTTACTTCTGAGATTTGGCATCCTAATGGTCTGTTACTCTTGTAATTATGTTATTTGGTATTCTCTTTCTTCTCATTGAAGTATTTGAGATTTATGTTATTTCTTGAATTGTAGTTTATCCTGATGGCCGTGTTTGTATTTCAATCCTTCATCCTCCTGGTGATGATCCTAACGGCTATGAGCTTGCTAGTGAGCGTTGGACCCCTGTTCATACGGTATTTATTATTTTTTTTAATCATTTTTTTAATATTTGAAAATATTTTGTTATTTTCATCTTGTTGTAAAAATTGATTTAAAAATTGAAATTTTAAGTTATGGATGTCCATTATTCTCTATTTACTTTATACGAGTTACCTTGAAAATCAAATGTAGTATAGTCAAGTGGTTGTCCTGTGAGGTGAGTGCAGGCTGGTTTGGGTAACAACATGATGTAAAAAAGTGTACCTTGAGACTGAGAACGCTATAAATTTATCTGGCACTTATATTTCAATATCTTGTATGGTTTAATTTATGAAAGAAAAAGAATGACTTTTATAGTTTTATTGTGCAATTATCAGATTGCTTTATCTTATTAGAGATGTTCTGCATCCTTAACGAGCCATTTTTTTGTACGGAGACATCCCCTCCATGGTTTAAAAACTGTACCATTTATCATATCTGTCTCAGCACATAACCAGATGAGAATGAGACATGGTATGCATAGAAAAACCTATGTGATTGGGCCTTACTTAGACAGTATAGGATCAACTCCAATTTGGACTTTGGTGGTTCATCTGTGGATTGTCTTTCATGATTTTCAATTAGATGGTTGAATATGCTCTCAGTATGTTGCAATCCTTCATGAATAAGTTAACAGTATCCACTTTTTTAGCTCTAATTTCACCCTTTTTGTCTTCCTGTGTTGTCCACAATTTTCCCGTTCTTTGATGTTCACTCTTGCTCCCCTAATAATCTTCCTGGATAATTCGAACTTCAAGCCTTCAGTTTTCTGGCTTTGGGTGTGTAACATGGTCTTGATTAGATGTGGGATTTGCACTAAGCTTTAGTGGTTCTAAACAATAATAATCAATAACGTTACTACAGTATTTTGACGCCTTGTTAAGGAATGGCCTTTCTTTTGTTTAATCTTGCTTAGAACTACTAACTATGCGCATGCGGCATATCATTTTTAGGAAGCTCCTGGGACATTATTTTCTCAGGCAGTTGCTTCCTTCCAACAGGGAGAAGGGGAAGTCCTTTTATCTTTAGAGTGATTGCACGGCCATATTATCTTAATCAAGGCTGTGTCGTAATAAGCTCAGTCCTCAAGTTATGAAGTGAATGGGCCATTAAATAGCAAGAATGACTAGAATTGATATTTACACTAAATAGTTCTTGTTGTACAGGTTTCTTAGACTAAAATTTAACGTAGCTCTGAAATATATTTATGGGTCTCAGAATTGTTTATTTAACTAGATCAGTCTTAAAAATTATATATTCTAGAGGTAGCATCCCTTAATTGTTTCTTATTCTTGCCTGCAATGTTCATTAATCTTCGTTTTGAGCCTCTTGAAAGTTATAGCATCAATTCAATGATGTGGTTTAGAGACTCTCTTTTCCTTGGCTTTTTGCAAATATTAATGAAGACTCTGTTGTTCTCGGTGTAGGTTGAAAGCATAGTTTTGAGTATTATATCAATGCTATCGAGCCCAAATGATGAATCACCTGCAAATGTTGAAGCTGCTGTAAGTGATTGTTCCTACTCTTTTACTAACTTCTGTTCTAACTTCTATCTACGCTTCTTATACGGCAACATGTACTTGATATTGTTTAAGTACTTTACATGTGAATGGATTGTCATTTGTCGATTTATATTAGCCAAATCAAAGAAACGACCAGGAACATCGACATATGAATTTTACTATTCTTTTTTCCTTGATTCATGTGTCCTTCCTCATTCTTGTTTCTGCACCTCTTCTTTGTTCTCTTTGTACATTTCTACTTTTTGATACCCTTAATAGTTTATCACTCTTTCTTTCCACCACCAATTTGGTCAGTGTTTTCTATCACATCCTTTTTGTCTCGATGTTCTTGTCTTATAATCTTATCTCGTACTTTGCACATTTCGTGGGTTCATCAATGCTTAATGAGTAGAGGGAATGGCAAAGCTGGAGATTATGGAGTTGGAGGGTAATGAAGGAAGGGGATGGCAAGAGTGCAGGTAGGTTGGTAGAAGATGAAAATCTAGAAACTATTATGCTAAGAAGCATGATTACGGATTTGGTGACGCATCGTTTTCTTAAAATCTAGGACACGAACACGACACATTCATCAAAATACACACTCTAATATATATATATATATATATATATATATATATATATATATATATATATATATTTTATACGTGAAGGAAATTCAAAGTTAATGAATTTATGCACTCATATATGTAGACACGAACACGACACATTCATCAAAATACACTCTAATATATATATATATATATATATATATATATATTTTATACCTGAAGGAAATTCAAAGTTAATGAATTTATGCACTCATATATGTAGGAATTAGAATTAAAAAGTTTAGTTTGTTGTATTTACGCTCTTAAATTCATGTGTCTATTTAATATATTTTGCAAGTGTTTGAGGCATGTCTAACAAATCTTGGACTTACCTTGGCTTGGACAATCATTGTCTAACACACATCTATTGCACTAACAAATGTTCGATACATATCCAAGTGTTGTAGTGTCGGACACTTGTCATACACAGACATGTTAGCCAAGCTAAAGTATTCGTGCTTCTTAGCTATTATGTTTTTATTTGGGAGTAGAAGGCTTTTTGTTGCTCCAATGGGTCAAAAAGAGATGACCGATGGGGGTTGAGAAGAATTTCAAATGTTTCTTTTGAGGAGATTGTAAATGACACAAGCACTATGAAAAATTCCTTGTCTTCATTAATCATTATGGTGATGGAATATCTTGGTTAGTTTGGGATGTCGGTTGCTCAACTTACAAAGGTACCTGCCTAATCTATAGGAGTTTTATGAATGGATTAGAATGTGAGATGTTATAGGTTGTGGGCCTTATCCAAAATAGGATGTGGCCTTGACAATTGGAGAGACTTCAATCCAAATTAGAGAGAATTGGAGGTGAAGCACTACAAGGTTCATCATTTTAGCTCTAACCTAAAGCCCACCCTTTATGACGAAAGGACATTAGGGGAAAATGAGGATCAGCATTTTGAGCTTAAGGTTCTGAGAGTGAACCACTAGCTATAAGTGTAGGGGTTGTGCTTTTGATGTTTTGTATACATGGTGAGTGAGATGCGGGTGCAAAACGCAAGAACTTCATGTGATCGTGGTCCATGATTGTGTGGATGAAGTTTAAGGTCAGGTGAGGAGGCTCCAACGGACAATTTTGAAGAAGAGTTTCTTGGGGACAATTGTGGAGTGGGCAAGGGCTTCTAAGTGTGGCAGATTTTTGTTTTAGTGGGAACAAATTTTCCTAGGAGGATGATAATTAAAGGGTAAATTGCAATTTGCACTGTGGCAATGAATCTCGATGAGAGGTATTGATGCAATTCTGCAAAGGAGGTATTGTATTCTAGAAGATATCTTCCAACGGTCTTAGGAATTTTAGATGTCATCTTGGGAGACTTCAATGGTTATTAAGGCTATATGGGATCTGTATGTGGTCTGGAAACTTCTTATGAAAAAGGTGATAGTTTGGCTGCTGTTTTTTTTAAGGGAAAGCCAAACTACCAAGCTAGTGTTTTCAAGGTGCACTTGGTCTTGCCTGAGGGTGCCTCCTAGTAGTTTTAGTGCCACTCAAGGTGAGAACTTTAATTAAGTTTTTGCTATCTTAACCTTTTCATCGCCAAACCCCAGGTCACCTAGCCTCTCACCTTAGGCGTGCGCCTGGGTTTGCCTTAATAACTCTAAATTCACCCTATTTCTGAGTGGATGCAATTGTTTATGGCAACCCCTTAGTCAATCAAGTATATAAATCCTGTAGTTGGAGGTTTTGAATGTGTTGTGCTTGTTCAACCCCAGTTTTTCCTTGTCCTAGTTTGTTAAATGCTTCATAGAGGATGGGCTTGGATACATATTTTGGGAAGATTATTGAGTTTGTGGAGAAACCCTTCGGTTGTTGGATAATAAGTTACAATTTGTGGCCTCTGTTTTGCTGTCCTTGGGGTTGGTCTTCTTTTGTTTTGGGTTTTGTTGCCCCTCATTGATTGGGAGTTGTTGAAGGTTTCTACTTTTGCTTTCAAGGGACTGCCATATTATGGGGGAGGAGGGACTCTTGTATCTGGACCCTTTCCCTTCATAGCTTAAGTGTTTCCTCACTTCCTTCTGTCACCCTTCCGTTTTCCTCGCTTTGTGGGTTAAGGTCTCCAAGAAGGTAAAGTCCTTTGTCTAGTAAGTCTTGTAAGGGGAAGTTATGACTTTAGACCATGTGTAGAGAAACTTGTCCTTATTGGAGCCTCGGTGATGCTCTCCCTTTGGAAAGGTGCGCTGGAGGGCCTTGACTATATCCTTGGAAGTAGGTAGTTTGCTTCATTGATTTGGTCTAAAGATTCTTGGATGCTTTTGGGGTTTCAATGGTGCAGAGCAGGCATTGCTGGTGTATGATGGAGGTTTTGCTGGATCCTCTTTCTAGAAGGGGTGAGAGAACTAAGGAGGAGTGGTTGGAGATTATTAGGTTTAGTGCCTCAGTTTTAGGTATTGGTGGCTTAGGCCTCTAACAATTTTTAGTTAGGTTTTATTCTTTTAGATTGAGTTCTTGTTTGGAGCTTATTGACTTGCTTTTGTTTGCCTTGTATATTCTTTTTTTAAATATTTATTTTTGATTAAAGCTCGGTCCTAATATGACTCATTGTTCTTATTGAGTCATGTGGCATGTTTGGACTGAACTTGATTCAAAGAATTGTTTGACTAACCACACTAGGGTTATCCGTACTGTGTTTATTATATGTTTGTTTTGCCCAATACAACTTGAAGTATATAGTCAATGATAATTTGGAAGAAAGAATTTATGGGTGTACAAGTTTATAAGATGAAGCTTGTGTGTTGGTGCAGAAGGAATGGCGGGACAGGAGGGAAGATTTCAAGAAAAAGGTAAGCCGCTGCGTGAGAAAGTCACAGGAAATGTTATGAGGAAGGCGCGGCAGGCAAGTGCAGCTTTTGGTTTGTCTCTTCTGCTTTTTGTGGGCAGTGGGTGTTTAAATTTTTACCTTTGCTAAGAGGACTTCACCTGTTCACTTGGTGCCAGTGGGGGTCTTGTAGAACGTCAATGGAGCTGTCACCCATATATTTTACTCTCTTGTTTTTTCTTTCTTTCTTTCTTTCTTTCTTTAGTTATAATTTTTATTTTTATTTTTATTTTGTTCTCTCCTCTCTCTGCATTTTTAAAGTAACTATTAGGATGATTTGTATAACAAAAGCATTTTGTTTAATGCTTTTTCGTCTTTGTTAAAAGAAAAAGAAAAAAAAAAAGGGAAACCTTGTCTGCTTGGTGACAGATTCAGCTTTCCGATACTGATATGGTGCCTTATACTACTAAGTCTAAACTCTAAAGCCTAAGCCTCCTTTTGAGAAGATAAAAAGTCCTCTGGTTGATATGATTTCGTTTATTCTGTTAACTTTGGTGGGTTATGATTGAAGATTTCCAAATGTAATAATAATGAAAAATCTTGATGTGTTGTTTTATAAGCTTTTTAATTCCTTTTATCAAGGGTTTTGGATTTGAACCTTCCAATGAATTATTAATTATATTAATTATATATATATATATATATATTTTATTTTAACATGTTCAAGCTGTTATGTTCATAATATTTGGTTAGATTACGACTCTTGTACCATTTAGGGTAGGGTGTGTTTGGTTTATGGAAGTTCCAGTACATTTGAGCTTTTAACCCTTTTTGTTGATAATACAATATCTTAATTAGTTAGATTAGATTAGTTAGCGGAACCTTGGTTAGGAGTTAAGTTTAGTTATTCTTTAGTACATTCTTAAAGTTGTAATTAATAAATGATTAATTTATAGGCTCACGAATTTATTATTTACTATAAATAGGTGAAAATTGAAATTGAAAAAATTGGTTATTTATACCTTGGTTTCATACTGGTTGGAGATTAGTTTATAGATCTGCTAATGGAAGCCTTCCCAAATAATTAGGCAGAACCCAGCCTACTGGACCTTTCTTACGGAGGGAACCAACTCATTGCAGCATGCTCCTAGGGTATCATGAGTTGGGTTGTGTCTATTTAGGGGTATCTTTTCAACCAATATCTGAGATCTGATTTTGGGTTGGTTGGTTTCTCAACTTGAGCAACCTAGTTATGGTCAAACTCATATATTTTAGTCTATTGGTGAAAAAGATTGAAACTAGAAAGGCAATGGTTGAGACAGATACGACCCTTCGTTCTATTAAATTATTGCATGAAAATGGTTGTCAAATGCAGTGGTCAATGGAGTGGAAGGAGTGAGTGAGAAGTTATGAGCATTCGACTTAGGTCTGGTAGTGGTGAAATTTGGAGGCTAAAAATGAAGAGAGATAAAAAAAAAATATTCTAAAATGAAAATAACGAGGGAAGGAAAAAAAAACTCTAAACTTAAGTAAAAGAATTGGTTTGGTTCGAGCTGAACTGAATTTTTCTTCTTCTGAATCTGCTAATGGCACTAAACTGGTCGGTTCTTGAAAAATACAACTCAATTCTACTCAAGTTGAAAATTTTAGTTTTTTTATCAGATTTTTTGAGTTTTGCAAGCACTAGGTTTGCTTGGTTTTGAGGAATCAAAGTCAACGATACGCAAGTATAGCGTTTCGAGTAAGAGGTGAAGTTGTGAACTCCATGAAGTTATGAAGTTTGAGGAGTTGGGAACTCTTGGAGCTCACATTGTAAGTAGTTAATAAGGTATAAAAATGATTTTTTTTTAATAGTGGGACCTACAAACTTCTTGGGTCAAACAAGGAGTAGAGTTCACAACTTTCTACTAATTTCTTACCTCTCAACTCCTTGCTTCAAACGCCGTTAATAGTCTCCATCCACTATTGTTCCTTAACTTTTTTTTTTGAGTCCGTGCTTTCCAGATTTGCCTAGTAATCCCAATGGCCTTCTTGTCTATGTGGGTTATATATATATAGTATTTTTTTAAAAAAATAATATATTTTTTTTGTCACACCAACTGGAAAAAAAAACAAAATTATCACATTTTACTCACGTTAGTGTAAAAGTAATAATAATAAATTGTCCAATTAGACCTATATACACAAGGTTAACAGGACTAAGATTGTTAGCGAGATTTTATCCCAAACTTCTGTGATTAAAATGAAAATTTAAGGATTCAAATGCAATCTAAGTCAAATCTTAAGAATCAAAACTGTCCTTCGTTTTAAAAACACAATGATAATTAATAGAACTGATCATAAGGTAAGTATAATATTATTGAATCATATCTTTTTCTTTCTTTAAATTAATGTTTTTACATTTTTACTTCATACCCTTTTGTACAGCATGAATCTTAGATGTAATTTCATTGAAATCAACATGACTAGAAGGATTCTCCCGTTGAATCAACTCTCTAGTTGCCTTCCCAATTTCTTCAATTTCTTTCATCAAACTACTTAAACAGAAAGCCAAAGCACCGAAACTCAGAAGTGCTTCTCTTTTACCTTCTTCACTTTCACTACTTTGCTCAATAACTTCCACATAATGTTGCATAAATGAACAAACCAACTTTTCCTTCTCCATTTCCTCCATTTCAATTACCCTTTTTCCCTCTCCCATTTCAACATCCCCAAAACCATCCTCCCCCTTCTTCTTCTCTGCTTCTTTCTCAAGCACTTTCAATGATTTCAAAGAACTCACATCCACACAACATCTCACCAACCCACTCACCATTTCCTTAAAATCCTCAACATCCTCCTCTAAATTTTCACCAATTTTCTCCCACGATGAATCTTCCAGTACTACTACTGGAAGATCCCGTCGTATCCCTTTAACCGAACAACTAACAAAAGCAAACAAATCAACCGTTTTCGACAACGACTTAAACAACTTCCCATAACAACCATTTTGAAATGGCAAAAACCAAAAATTGGGTTCTATCTCAGCCTCATCAATCAGCTTCTTCAGCTCACCAACATGCCCTCCCAATTCTTTTAAACTTCCCTCCAAATCATCCCCACGAAAACTCGTTGAGTCGATGCATTTTTGAAGCACTCTTAAAGTGGAAGTGAGTTGAAATTTGGCCAGTTTAGAAGCTCTTGTTGGATGTAAAATGATATCAACCATAATGGAAGATGAAACTCCAATAATAGTCTCCACAATTCTAGCCAAAGCAAGTTCTTTTGGAGAACCATAATTTGTTCTTCCCAATATGATGACAGCTCCAATAATGGCTGAAACTCCTCCAGCTGGGCCATACATTTTGCTTCTTTGAAGAAAGCTGGTGAAGACAAAGCAGGGGAGAAGACAGAGAAGTCTTCCTAATAAAAACTTTTCAAATATAACAAAGCACAAAACTCCATAAACTGATCCAATAACTGTTCCTTGAAGCTTAACATTTGCTACTCTGAAAGTGGCCTCTCTAGTACAAGCAATGCTAACAGCCACTCCTAAACTTGCCCAAAATCCATTCTCTTTGCTGTAAATCAATCCCAAATAAACAGCAATTCCCAATGAAACTGCTGATTTTAGAGCTCCCATTACTCTTTTGCTGCTCCAAATTGCACTTGGAATTGCCCATTTTGTTTGATTTGTTTGATCTGTTTTTTCTTCTTGTTGTTCTGATTTCTTGGGGTTTGGTAATTTGTTGTTGTTTTGGGATTTTTCTTGAAGGAGTTTCATGCAGAATAGGAAGAAAAGGGAGGGAAGATCTTTGTGGTTTGTTGGGTTGATGGATTGGATGGTGTTGATTGGATCTTCATCTGGGTTTGACTCAGGGAAAGTATGTGAATCGGACGGTGAATAAGCAATGCCTTGGTTTAAAGCTTGAGTGATGTGATTCTCTAAGACATTTATACCCTTTTGAAGTGCTTCATTTTGAAGTGATTCTATTGGATATGAAGGAATGTTTGATAAAGCTAATTCCATTCCTCTTATGGGCCTTTCCAAATCTTGCAACTTTTGGCTGCTGCTTAACCATCCCAATCTGCACATTTTCAATGGAATCCACTCCCATTTCATGCTTTCCTGTCATTGTAATTATAGAGCCATGTTATTTTTCAACTTAACTTGGAATGAGGTAAACTATGTTAAATGACATGTTTCTATGCATGTTTGAGAGTGATTTTGAAAGGACTAAAATCACTTTTGTTCAGTTCAGAATTCAATTCGAAATACACCTTTAATTACACGAAATCAATTCAATATATAATTTTACATTTTTAATCGCATTTTCGTACTATAAAAATTAATTTTGAATGATTTAAATTAGCATTTTTCAAGTGATTTTGAAATATTTCAAAATCACTTCCAAACGTGTTATTAGTCCCTCACAAAGTTTCTATTAGGATCATAAACTTTAAAAAGTTTATATAATATACTTATGAATTTTTGATTTTATGTCTAATTAATTATTTAACTTTAAAAGATGCCTAATAAGGTAATTAACTTATTTGATCATGTTTAAGATTCATGAATTTTGTTCTCAGAATTTAAAAGTTTAGTGATTCATAAAATAAAATGAACAAATCTATTAATTTTAGTGGCATTCTTAGATGCATTTGAGATTTATGAATTTTATTGGAATCGAATTTGAAAGTTTAGTAGTTCATCAGACATAAAAATTAATTTTTTGTATAATAGATTTGTTAATTAAAAAAAATTTCTGAATTTTTTTAATAAAACTAAAACGTACCTAAAGTGGTTTTAGGAGAATGCACTTAATTAGTGCTTCTTCCCTATTAGGAAAAAAAAAATGCTTCCACTTAAAAGAATTTATTATTATTTTTTTCAATGGCCATCTTCAACTAAAATGTTGAACCTTACATATAAGTGGTTTTTGCTGATGTAAGATTAAACAAAAAAAAAAAAAAGTTTGTACGGAAATATTTTTGGATAGACAATTTTGTCTTGTAGGTAAAATCTTCAAAGAAGATATCAATTTCAAGATATATTATCTTTATTTCTTAAATAAGAAAGTATATATTTTTTTTTCACAAAAAAAAAAAAACTAGGCTCAAGGTGGTATAAAAAAATGAAAATTTTGCTAATTAATTAACTAAAATAATCTTAAGGCAATGCATAGACTTTCAGTACTATGTATTTGTCATTTAGATTCTTATATTTATAAGGTTAAATTACTAATTTAATCTAAAAATTTTAAGGTTTGTGTCTACTTATGATGCCTAAACTTGATTTCAAATATATTTAATAGGTTTTTAAATTTTCAATTTTGTATCTAATAGATCTTTCATAAACTTTTAATTTTGTGTTTAAGTGGATCTATTTTAAAAAACTTCAAAAGAGAATAAATTTACAATTTGAAAAGTTCATTAAGCAAATAAATACCTACGTCAAAATTCAAGGACTAAAATTGTAATATAACTGATATAATAATATAATTGTTTTAATTGTTATTCTAGTCCAAGTTCTTAGCTTTGCAAAAGTCACTTGAAAAAACCAATATTTATTTATTTATTTATTATTTTTTAATGCTTACTTGGTATTGTTTTATGGGTTGGAGGATTTTGGTTGCTGACGTGGACAATAGTGAAGCTTTAGAGAGGGACCCAACAGCCTCTGTGTCATTGTCAGCAAGAAATGCTTTCACCAACAGCCTTAACCGCTCTGCCACGTTGTCCACCATTGCTTTGCTCTTCTCTTTCACCTTCACAAATAAAATATTTTTTTAATTATTTTTTTTAACTTATTATAGATTTTTCTAAAAGAAAAAAAAAGAAATCATTATTTATTATTATATTGCAAAATGACATCATTCAACGAAACTAGCTTTGGTTTCCAATGATAAGTTATATATTGTGTGTATATTTATAGCTTATAGTTGATATACTAAAGTCGCTATTCCCTTTGAGTCAATTCTCATGTACATCTAATAACAAGTTTTATTTTATTACTATTTAATTTGAGAATTCATAACGACTACTTTTTTTAGTATAAGAAACAAATATAGAGATTTAGAGATTTGAACTTGATTTTTAAAGAAAAAATACATGTTAATTACTCAAAATATTCTAGCATAATTTCTTTTCATCTTTGAGTATCTTTTTCTCTTTCTATAATTACTATTGTACATAGTTCTCCATTTTATTATTTTTTAATTTCTATGTAAGTAACATGCATTAATGTATCATACCATTATTCTCTATGCATGAAGAATTTTTTTAAATTAAAAATTATGTAGAGTACCTAATTTTTTTTTTTTTATTGAAGTTACATATTTTATATCAATTGAATTATACTCAGTTTAACGTATTAATAGTTAGTTATTATATCTTTGATAGTATATAAATGAAAAATAATAAAATTGTGCCATTGTTACTCATAGTACATGTCTCTTATTAAAAATTAATTAACTACAAGGTGTAAACAGTAAACAGTAAAAATTTAGTTTATTTTTTAAATCTAGGTAAAAAATAAAAGACAAAAGTCAACTTTGGAAATCAAAAAGTAAATTAAGTGTACATATTGCTTATTTATTTTTTAATGATGTTATTTTTGACAATAAAAAGAGAAATGTCTAACGAAGAGACTCAAAAAAATCAAAATGTAGTCAAATTTTTACGGTGGTCAATGGTAAGATTACTAGTACATCCTCTCTTGCACCATTTTTTTCCCGTCCACCTAAATGCCCCATCATAAGTTATTATATATTATTTTTTATTTATTTTTTATAATTAATTGATCAAAGGAATGCATAAAAATAAATACAGTTTGGTCTTATCCAATAAAAATAATACTTTAGACGATACTTATCTTAGTGCATCTTATTTTTAATCATAATTCGTCAAAATTCTTCTTTTTTATATAAATATTTTAATTTTTTGAAGTGTTTGATAAGAGTGGAATGCATAAAAATGAGTATATCAATATTTACGGATCTAATAATAAATTAAAAAATACGAACATAACTCAACTAGCATAAAACACATACTATCCCGTGAGAGTTTTGATGTTTGAATCTCTACTCAGCATTTCTTGTTGAAGATCGTGCAAAAAAAAAAAAAAAAGCTGACCTCAAGAGATGCAAGGCGCGGAAAGGGAAGCAGGGTGGCAAGGAGGCTGGCGGCGACGCCCATTGCGGTCGTAGCAGCGACATGAACAGGGTGCATAATAGGCTCAGTGTGAACGCCGCCGATGAAACCCACCACATAAATAATCACAATCTGACCCAAAGCAATCCGTTTAGCCAACACATGGCTAGACCTCGGCAGAACCACCACAACCGACGCCAGCGCCACTGTCAAAGCAATCGTTTCGTAAGAGAATTTCGTCGGTCCGATAAACCAAAACACCGCCATGGCCGGACACACAGTCTGCAGCGTGGCGTAGAGTGCCAGCCAGCAGCCGCGCACGGCGTCGCCAAGAGTTGCGTTCGTCACTATCAAAATGGCGGTGACGTAAGAAAATGCCGGAAATGTCACTTGCCGTCGTAAAAAAACCGGGCTGTACACGGTGGCTGCAGCGATTATAGAGCATGCCACCGCCGTGCGGCAACCGGCGGCCAAGCACGTGAGCCACAACGACGCCATTAGGAAGATAGTGGCAAAAATGTAATTTTGGAGTTTAAGGTTGTGGTCGAATATGGAAAGGGTTTAGAGAGGTTTAAGTAATGAATTGGAAAGATTGTGGTTTCGTTATTGGAACCCATGTGGCCCTACATTTTATTATTTATTATTAGCTTAAAATATTATTTTGAGTGTTTGCTCAATTTTAGTCCATATACTTTTGAATTGTTCGTATTTTTAATAAAGAAAAAAAGAATCTTTTTTGGTCGGTAGATTTTAAGTTTAGTTTTCATTTCGCTCGTAGGTTTCAAAATGTTACCTATTTAGTTCTTAAGTTTTGAGTTTGGTTTTCAATTTAATCTCTAGATTTTAAAATATTACAATTTACCTTGAGATTTTGAGCTTTGTTTCAATTTTGTCACTAATTTTCTAGATTTACACTTTTAACCTCATTTTTATTTAGATATTCACTATTAGTCCGTCAATAACATTAATGACTATTGATTTATTTAAAATAATTATGCAGTAAAAAATTAAATTAAATTTAAATAAGGATGAAAAATAGTGAAACTTAATTAATTATAATTAATTTAATTCTTTTAAAATTAATTAATAGATATTAACACTGAAGACGTAAAGTGAGTATTTAATTAAACATCGAGGTTAACACTATAAAATTTTGGAACCCAATGATCAAATTCAAACAACACTCAAATCTCAAGCACAAAATTATTACATTTTGAAACCTAGGGACTAAATTGAAATCAAATTCAAAATTTAAGGACTAAAAGTGTAACATTTTGAAACCTAGGGACTAAATATAAACTAGACCAAAAAACTAGGGACCAAAAATGTATTTTTTCTTTAATAAATTTTAAATTTAATCCCTTAAAGTTAAATCGAAATTGGCTAAATAATAATACTAAATTCTATGCAAATAAAATATAATATGTGAATACATTTTGAAAATTTATAGTGAAAACTGCTAATGAATAACAAATTATTATTATTTTTTTAAAAAAAATCAACAATAAACGGACATAGTGACTAAATATTAAGATTTATTGAAAGTACAAAAAGATTAAAATTAAACATTTAAGAGTACAAATACTAAAATTGAACCAACTTCGAATTACAAAGACAAAAATGGTAATTTATCCTTATTATTATTATCATTATCATTACTATTACTATTATTATAATTGTGGTGGCTCTCAATCTTGCTGGCCATTAATTTAACAAAAATTCCAATCTCTTTCTTATGTACTTCTTTATCGTCCTTTGTAATCCTATTTTTTGTGCTATTTGCACTTGATTGAAACAAAGAAACCATCAACAAATTGCTTTCATCTCTCTCTGTCTCTCTCTCCTCTTGCAAGATATGTTATATTATATTATGTTTATATGTTTATGCATAATGCTTTACCTAACTAATACCATGGACAATAATAGGTTATAATTAATATATGGTTTTATTTTGATTACGACAATGGAAACTTTCTTTAGATCATGTTTGAATTAATTCCTTGTTTGTTCTGAGCTTTTATATATATATATATATATATATATATATATATATATATATATATATTGATAATGGTTTTTAGCTGTTTTTTTTCTATAATAATTATGATATATATAATTAAGTACCCCATTGAACGAGTGTTGTCCTTTGGGTAAATGAGTGGTTGCATACTTTCTCTCTCAACTTGTTATGGATTTTTTTTAATAGTGTAAATAAGATGCTATCTAATTAGAGTTTTAAAAAATAAAATTGAAAAGTTCTAGAAATATATATATATATATATATATATATATATTTTTTTTTTTTTAAACTTTTGAAGGAGGCATATGTTATGTATAATGCTTTTAAAGAAAGCACATGGTTAGGACTAAATTAAAAGTGTGTTTTAAATTAAAAATCACTATTAAAAAAATTTCCAAATTCACACACATTAATTAAGTACTATTTCAAAAGCTATTTATTTAGGATTAAATTAACTTTATTTACAAAATATATATATATAGATTAAATTAACTAATAAAATGAAGATATTCTCAAAATTGAGTGTAATATTATGTGTTTTTAATTTAATGCATCCTGGTAGAGTCTTGAATCCAAATATATTACCAACAATGGAAGTAAACATGTTAGTAATAGAACATTATTCAAAAAAGTCTAGGGATAAAGTTACACAAACAATATATTGATTTTCTTCTCTAAGAACAGGCTTGATTCCATAACATATCATTATTTGTCATGATCAAGACGGGTAAGCCCATCTGTCCACACAATTGTCCATGTATTACCAATAGAAGGTTTAGAAGCTTCAACGCCCCTACTTTCCAGGAAGAACTCCCAGTTAAGTAGTTACTCAGAATCAAAATCCTTGCTAAGATATCAGAATTTTTGGTTTTATATTCAAAGTACAATAAGTCAATTTATAATATTTTTTAACTCCATGTAATAACTTAGACTTTGATTGACTCTGAAATTTGTTGATTGATAAAAACTGATTCACTAAAAATGTTAGAGTATATAACAATCGACAACCTCACAAAAAAATTGTTCTTTTAATTTTTTTTAACACAATTTTTAAGGTGGAACGATTGAACTTCACACCAGAAATTGGTAATACAAATTCATGCGAGTTGAACTATGCTCATGTTGGCTACTATTAGAAAAGAAAGTTTAATATATAAAGTTAGAAACACATTTAAAATATTAATAGCCAAAATTGAAAAAAAGACCTAAATGTTAGAGGCTAATAAATAATATATCCACCCAATATTTTATGTATTAAGTTTATGCTTTCATGTTAAACACACTATACTTTGATTCTTCTTAATATTTCTCATGACAGACACTTTTTCTCCTACTAATTACTACCTATAAACTTTTTCTCCTAAAAATTCTCTCTCTATTCACTTTCTCCCTAACTTTTTTCACACATTTTTCCCATTAAATTTCTCTATTTATGTATATTTTCTTACCAATTCCCTCACAACACTCTAATCTCAACTTAAATTATATATTGCATATACCCAATAAAATAATGCATTGGAGATGACTACAAGTTAGGAATTCATATTTAATAAACTAATTTTAAATTATAAAGAATTCGAGACATGAACCCTAAAAAGCCTTGGCATATATATCTTAAAATTTTTGAAAAGTTCCATAGTTATCATGATTTTAATTACCTCTAGATAAGCTCATAGTACATAATCCTATTTAAAATAAGATTAGTGATATTAAAAAGCACTCACCTATCAATGAAACCCTTCCTATGGGTGTGAGGTATGCATCTTTTATGTAATTATTGAGTATTTATTGCATTTCTCTTCTATATGTTTAATTGAGATAATCTTTAAACTTACTTTAAAATGACGTTGATAAATATTACATTAATATTCACGAAACTTTCTTGAATATTTTTTTCATTATAGGTCATAAGTTAGATTGGAGTAATTTTAAAAAATCTTCTATATGTTCTATTGTGATAATCTTAACTTACTTTAAATTGACGTTAAGTTCAAATTTTTAGATGGTAGTGATACATAATAAAATTGGAACGATACGGAGAAGATTAGCATGACTCCTGCGCAAGGATGACACGCACAAATCGAGAAATGGTCTAATTATTTTTTTTTAAAAACGTTCAATTTTTGTAGAGTGAATTTGATAAACTTTGATTTATGATTCTAGTGATATTAGGACTTATGATAGAAATCTCTTTCATGAAGGAAAAATGGGATTCTCTAAGCTCAAATTGTAGTGTGGGGATTCTAAGGGAAAAAAAATGTTGATGTGAAGAAAAAGACCCTTACAAGTCTAGAATCTCTATAACAAATTATAAGATAGGAGAGGGCTTTGTAAATGCCCACTTCTTTAATTAACTTATGTTGTTTTCCATATGTATATCTTATTACAAAAAAGAAGGCCCTATAAAATTTTATTTTTAATGAGATTACTTAAATTAGGGAAATTATTATTTTTAACATAAATTTTTTTTTTTATTTTTCAAAACTAATCTTTTTATTTTTTTTATTTTAAAAAAACAACTGTTCTAATCTCTTTCTTAGCTTTTTCAGATTTTAAGTAGAGGGTCTCATATAATGATAATACCATTTTATCTCTCACTCAAGTGCCTTCAATTTTTCTTTTACCTTACACTACTTTTTAGACCAAACTTCAATTTTTTATTTTGTTTGTCTCCATATTTTTAGCAAGTTTGAATTATCACCTTTGTGGTAGATTTGTTATATTTTTAAAGGAAAAAAATTTGGAAAAAAAGTTTCGTTGAAATTTCTCGTAAAGATTGAAAAATTTCTTGTGAAAAAAATTATCACGTGAAATTTCCTATAAGAATTAGAAAATTCAAAAAAATTTCGTAAATTTTCATTCTTATGAAAAATTCGTGAGAGTTTTTGTTTTCAACTCAAAATTAAGAAGGCTAAATAAAAATTTAAAAAATATAAAAAAACATAAACTATCCTCTTACATGAATTCTTGTAAGCTCAATTTAAAAAAAAAAACTTACGTGAAATTCATTTGCCACAAGCATCTTAGGTTCTTAACCTTTTTTTTTTAATTAAATTAAATTAGAAAAAAACTTACGGGGAAATTCCAATTCCCGTAAGTATCTCAAGTTTTTTTTTCTTTCTTATTTTTTATTCAATTAAACTTAATTTAATTAATTTAGGTTAATCAATTCTAATTTGTTTTAACGGATGTGAATTCAACCATTGAACCATTGCATGTACCAGAGGGAGCAATTACAAGAAGCAAGACAAAGAAGATTCAAGAAGAATTCACACTACATCTTCAAAAGCTAGCAAATTCACGAGAAGCGACAAATAATTTTGAACCCAAATTTATATACAATGTTAGCTCAATGAGTCAAGAAGAGAATGACATGAAGATGGCATGGGAAAAGTCTTATAGTTTGGAAAATGGCACGGTAAACAAAAAAAGTGTGCAGATTTTGTGAAGTAAATGCTGTCAAATGTGCACTACTTGAGAAAACGTGATGTCAAATCTTGTCAAACGTGCACCTCAACTTTGCCGCCTTCTAGAGGAGATATTTAAGAGAATTTGGAGACTTTCTATCTTTTTAGTTTTGCATTTTGACTTATTAAATAGTATGCAATTAAGTTTTAAGTTCCTAGGTAGAAATTTCTACAATTTGCATTTAATGGTGTTTGAATGACTTTTGGGTTCTTGGTCATATCTACGACCATTTGACTTTTAAAATGGCTTGTAACACTCTTCAAAACTCAGATTAATGATATTAAAAAGCTTGTGCTTATTCAACTCCTTTGGTGTTGTCTATTTCTTTCAAATTTTGTTTTAGGTTTGATGTTTAAATCAATTCATTGGATTAGTCTTATCAAACTAATTATGGAGTGAATTGTCTTAGGATCTAAGAGTGACCATCATAGATTTTAAGTTTGATCTAAGTTAGCTTTCTTTGTGAGTGTTTGCAAGGAAACTTGTGCTTATTCAACTCCTTTGGTGTTGTCTATTTCTTTCAAATCTTGCTTTAGGTTTGATGTTTAAATCAATTCATTGGATTAGTCTTATCAAACTAATTATGGAGTGAATTGTCTTAGGATCTAAGAGTGACCATCATAGTTTTTAAGTTTGATCTAAGTTAGCTTTCTTTGTGAGTGTTTGCAAGGATCCTAGAAGGACCTCTAGCTTTGCATCCAACAAACATCGCGGGCGATTATCATTAACTAATTCCAATTACAAGTTTTTCTCCTAAGTTTAAGTTTTTTTACTACTTAAACTTACGAAAATTTCTCTAATGGGTTTAAGTTTTATTTTTACTTGCCATTCTTAATTTTGAGTTGAAAAAAAAATTCTCACAAATTTTCAGTAAAGATTTTTTTTTTTACAGGAAACTCTTGAATCCTAACAGAAAATCCCAGCTAAACTTTTTTTTTTTTTTTTCAAATATTTTTCTTTAAAAATAACAACAAATATAAATTTACCATAAATATTGGTTGAAACTTGTCAAAATTTTTTTTTGAGACAAACAAAATGAAAAATTGATATTTAAGTTTTAAAATTGAAGTTGGGTCTGAAAAGTTGTGTTAGGTAAAGATAAAATTGAAAGCACTTGAATGAGAGACAAAATGACATTTTTTTTAATGTGAAACTCTCCACTTAAAATTTGAAAAAGTAAGAAAAATGTTAGAAAAAAAATAATTTTTAAAAAAGAAGTTAGTTTTGAAAGATAAATTTTTTTTAAGTTAAACATAACAATTTTCAATTAAATTACACGGTTTATTCATTAACTTTTGTGGTTGATTTTGTATGGAATAAGTACCTAAGCTTAGAAAATATTAGATGAGTCTCTAAATTTTTAAGTCATTGCCGTATTCAATATTTATTTTTTAAATTAATGAATCTACTAGATATAAAATTAAATTTTGTGTTTAATAGGAGATTCAACTTTAGTTTTGTATCTAATGAGTTCTTAAATTTTAGAAAAGGTCGAATAGGTCAAAACATTATTAGACACAAAATTAAAAACTAGAAGACTTATTAAACACAAATTAAAAGATTTTAGATTTATTAGACACCTTTTATATAAGATTCAAAGGCATATTAAGCACAAAATTGAAAGTTATAATTACAACCACTTTTAAAATTCATGAATCATATTTGACACAAAATTGTCATTATAGTTAGGAATTGAAATACTCAGAGTCGATGACTTTCTTGTACATTTTCGATGTGGAATTGCTTCTTAGTTATAATATTATATGTTGCCAAGACGTAACAAATTTTACCTTGGCAAGATATATATTTGTAGCATAAACATAGAAGTAAGTTAGAAATTGAAATAAAATAACAAAAATAAGGAAACACAAGAATTTACGTGGAAATTCACACTCAGAGAAAAATCACGACCCACCAGAAAGTAATCTAATATGTGAAAAATTATTACCAACACACAATTCTCGGGTAAGACAACTATCGCCTGATCCTACAACATTTAGGTGTTAAGGAAACTCATAGGATATTAAATTAAATTCTAGATAGGTGGTTATCATAGATTAAACGCATGAGCTCTTAATCTTTTATTAAGATCATGCCCCTTTTACTTACTATTAGGCCAACCCATCATGGTTGCCTCTTTTTAGAATACTTGAAATCTATGACTTTCTCGTACACTTTTAATGTATGATTATTTCTAATATTTTGCTAAAACTCTAACGGAAACTCCCCTTGATTATTGTATATTAATTTGAAAGTACCATTTTATTTTGGTAGACTCACGTAAAATTTTTCATTTTAGATTCAATTAAAAAGACTCCATGTGTGAAAGATGAGAGATAATTCTCTCATGGTCAATTGATATTGAGTTATAACCTAATATTTATCCAATATTTCCATATTGATAGAGATAATGTTACTTTTACTTGTATTTACACAAGCATGCCTAATTAATTTCTAACATATATGTGAGAGACTATGTTTGAATTGCTATTAAAAGTATAGGTTAAAAATATTTTTGGTGGTCAAATTATTTACACGAAAAGCAATAATTGTCTTTAAATTTTAGTTTGTAACGATTTAATAATATACTTTCAAAATTGTAACAATTTATTTAGTCTCTGAATTTTAATAAGTAACATTTTGGTGTCTATATCGTGCAAAATATTATTAAGATTTAATAAAATTTTCTAATGTGTGGATTGATAAATTGGTTTGGGAGATCAAATATATTTTAAGTTATAAAGACTAAGTCCTTATATGTAATAAAAATTGACATTTAAATTCGATGATATTTATCTTGGTAGGGACTAAAAATTGGTACATGCCAAAGTTTAAACACTTAAATGCATGTTTCAGAGTGATTTTAAAATGTTAAAATCACTTTGATTATGTTCAAAATCACTTCGAAACACACCTTTAAGGTATGTTTGGGAGTAACTCTAAATCGACTATAATCACTGTCACTTTTAAAATAATTATGAAACATATTTTTAATCATTGAAAACATTTTGATGATATAAAAGTTGCATTTAAAAATGTAAAATTAAATATTAAATTAATTTTAAGTGATTAAAGGCAAGTTTTTAGAATAATTTTAAACTTAACAAAAACGGTTTTAACAATTTAAAAATCACTCTCAAAACATTCACACTTGATGACTCAAAATCTATTTATTATTAAATTTATACTTTTAAATGTAATTTCCATATTATCAAAATTGGTTTTTGAATGATTAAATGTATGTTTTAGAGTGATTTTGAAAATGACAAAAATGATTTTAGTAATTTCAAAATCACTCCTAAGAATGGTTTTAGACTATTATAAATTTAGAAATATAAATTACAAATTAAAATTCAAGAATTAGTTAAAGTTTTAGGAAATTACGATAAATAGAAAAAGTATCAAACTATTTACAAATATAGAAAAATTTCACTATCTATCAGTCTATCGCAGTTTATGACATACTGTAAAATTTTTCTATATTTGTAAATAGTTTGACTCGTTTTTTTATATTTAAAAATAACCCAACTTTTTTTTTTTCTTTTCTTTCTTTCTTATTTTTTGGCATGAAAGTTGAAAAGACCTAGTGTTTTTTTAGCCCAAATGGTTTGAAACTTTTTAACTATTTTATTTACTCTCAAAGTAGTTTCATGAAAATCTCAGTATTTGGTTGAATAAATAAACTCACCCTTTTATTGCTATGTTACAAGGAACCCATTTCTTATCCTTTGACACATACATACTCCTAATTTCCTAATAAAACTTAAAGATTTTTAGTGTTTTATTTTAAATTTCTATTTATTAATTAATCATAATTTGCATATATTATTACTTGCTTATAACATCTTAATCAGGTGGGTAACATAAATACTATATTTCATGTACAACATCAGCTTATAATTAGTGAAAAAGGTAATCAATTTTTAATTAGAAAGCGACCTGTTCTATTGGTATTTGATATTTGTTTTAGCCATGAAATAGTATAATAATTAAGGGACAGGTCAATTAATTAGTTTTCATTGAACTTTTTTCTTCGATTTTTCTATTTAGTATTTTTCAAATAAATAAATAAAATTTATTAATTAAAGCCTCTTCCACAATGGGTTGGTGGATTAAAATAGTAATATGTACACTGTAAAATCCATTACCTTTCTTTATGACTTTAGTGCCATTCAACTTTCTCTTTAATTCTAGAAAATTAGGTCAACATTATCATTCTTTTCGCCAATTTTCAAGTTTGTTGTTTTGTTTTGTTTTTAATTTTTAATTTTTAATTCTTTTTTTTTTTTTTTTTTTTTTTTTGTCGTTTGATTTTAAAATTTTCAGCCACTAAAGATATAATGGCTGTCATATGAGAGGATGCTGACATACATCAACTTTCTTAAGTTGTTTTAGATAATATGTCATATGTCATATGGTGGATTATTTGCCTAATGTCTCACACACACACATATAGTGACAGAGAGAAAGAAAGGGGTCGTCCAATGGCAGAGCCAAAATTTTAAGTTAGAAAGCACAATTTTATATAAGGTTAAAATTTTGGCCCAACTTCTAAAATTGTATCTATATACAGTTCTTGATCTTTTTTAAAAAATACATATAATAGGTTACTAAATTCTCAATTTGTGTGTCTAATACCGTACTTAACATTTTTTTTAAAAAAATAATGTATTTATTGGTTACAAAATTAAAAAAAAATTAAATATTTAATTAGAAACAATTTTTTTTCTAATAAAACGATTGATTTTTAAATATTTTTAATATTTTACGAAACTTATTAGATATAAAATCGAAAGTTATATATCTATTAGACATTTTTAAGGTACTTATTAGAGTTAGATTTGAGAGTTCAGAACTTATTAGAGTTAAACTTGTAATTTAACTTGAATGTAATTTTAGATACATTGATATATGATATCTAGATTAAATAATACTAATTAAAAAATTATTATAAACTTTTATAGAATTATTTACCTGAATATATAAGTACAAAATGAAATCTAAATATTTATAAAAAAAATTAAAAATAAAACTAAGTTTTTATCTACAATCAACCTTTGTAAAAATAATTTACTAAAATTTCAAAAATATGTGTATATAAATATGTATACAAAAATGAAATTAAGTTTTTCAAATCACAAGTATACTAAAAATAAAAATTTTATGTGTATTTTTAAAAATTAGAAATATGAAATATGTTATAATGTTAAAAATTAAAATGATATATAAATATATTTTGAAATTTTTAAACAATAAAAATTAACTAAAAATGATACAAGTCACCGCTACTTGCCAGACTTAATCCCTGAACCACACATATAATTTTAGCTGTCTTTTTAAAGGGGTAATATTATATATATGTAAATTATAACTATAATTTTTTATATTAAAAAAACAAACTATATATATATATAACGTCGCGATGTGAGGGGCACGTGTCCCTGATCCCTTCATAGATCCACCCTTGGAGTCGTCTAATAGGTTAAATTACAAGGTTACTTCTGTAACTTCGAGATTTGTGTCTACTTAGTTTCTAAACAATAAAAAATGCCTAATAAATTTCTGAAATTTTAATTTTGTAACTAATAAGTTATTGATCTTTTAATTTGTGTTTAATACATTCTTGAAAAAGTCAAAATTTAAAGAAATTAATTGCTTTATTAGAAAATTTAGACTTAGTTTGGTAACTATTTAGTTTTTAAAAATTAAGCCCATAAACACCACTTCTACCCCTAAATTTCTTGTTTTGTTATCTACTTTCTACCAATGTTTTCAAAAACCAAGCTAAGGTTTGAAAACTAATTAAAAAAAAATAGTTTTTAAAAACTTGTATTTGTTTTTAGAATATGACTAAAAATTTAAATTTTTAACTTAAAAATGATAAAAATCATGATAAAAAATTGAGAGGAAACATACTTAATTTTCAAAAACCAAAAACCAAAAATAAAATGGTTATCAAATGGGGCCTAAAATTTCAATTTGATGTTTAGTCAATCTGTGAACTTCAAAAAGAAATTTGAAAGTACATGATCTAATTTTGTATTTTATAAAGTTAAGAAACCAATAAACACAAACCACAAAGTTTATTTGATCTATAAATATTCTTTTAGCATAATTATTATGTCATTCATTTTCGACTATAGTGCTTCTCTCTCTATATATATAAGCAAATAAATTTATCACATTAATTACATTATGAATATTTTTAAGAGAAAATTTAGTTATTTTAAAAAATAACAAAATAAGTCAAAATATTTACAAATATAATAAAATATCATTATCGATCAGTGATAGACACGGATAAACATAGTGATATATAAACAAATAAATTTATCACATGAATTTTGTCATAATGATTAATATTTATAGGGAAAATTCAACTTTTTTAAAAAATAACAAAATAAGCTAAAATATTTATAAATATAGTAAAATATCATTATCTATTAGTGATAAACACGGATAAACATAGTGCATGATAGATGTTGATACATGTCTATCAATATTTATCACTTATATAGTAACATTTTACTATATTTAAAAATATTTATAACAATTTTTCCATTTAAAACAATTTTCTTATTTCTTAGTCTTAATAAAAACTTGAAGAATAACTAATTAATTAGGTCTTTTATTTTCCATAGATTATTTTATACTTCAAATTAACAAAGAAAGAGTCGGAGCTAATATAAGCTAGAGATATCACATGTGCCAAATTGGAAAAAAAAAATGAAAAGAGAAAAAGAACACGTGGGATACTACTTTTATTAAATGAAAAAAAAATAATGTATAGATTTAAAAACCTATTTTAGTATATATACTTCACGTATTTTTATTAATTTGAGCTATTGTTCTTTTGACGTATCCATTATTTATCTTAGCCTTTGTATTTTTGTGCAAAAATTATGAATATAAATTTCATACAAAATGAAGAAAAATTTAAATTGATATTTCAAGAGTGAAACAACCTAAATGAATGAAAGCTAAAAAGTTTATGACTATCTAAAACTAATACAAAAAAGTTACATGATCGTATTATTATTATTTATTCTGAATTTTGTTTATAAAGTATTTTTAACACGTTAAAAGTAAAAAAAAATAAATAAATAAAAGAAAAATAGGTAGAAATAGTGGAATGAGATGTTAATTATCAAAGTTTGTTAAAAGATAAATAGTCTCTTGTTAGTTCTTAATATACTAATCCATAATCTTTGGACTTTGATACTGTATTATATTGCAAAAATGGATTTAAGAAATGGCCAAAAAGATCAAATAAAGATAAATTTAAGGACGAAAAAGTAAACAAAGAACCCTAAAATAGCAATATGTACAACAAATGCATAGAAAAACTACAAAGTGCATGCGTAATTTAAGTGGTTCAAGAAAGGACAATTATTTAAAAATTAATGTAATAATAATAATAATAATTATGATTATGATTATTAGGTTGAAGGAGAGTAAAAAAAAAAAAAAAAAAGAAAAAAGTGCGATGCATGGGGGAAGGGCTAAGTTGAAATTAAAGGCAATGGAAGTCCTTGTTGGAATTTGTTGAAATGGAATCCCTTTAGATTTCCACTAAAATCCTTACTTTTTGGGCTGTTTTGTTGCTCTTTCGAGACATCTTTGGGTCAAATTATGTACGCGGAGGATCAAAATTGTACTACACACAAAATATTGATATTTTTCTTTCGTTAAATTATAAAAAATGTCTATAAATTTGGAAAAAATTTTAAAAATAGAAAAACAAGAAATTATTTACACAAAATAACAAAAATTTTAGATAGTTGTGATAGACGCTGATAGAAGTCTATCAGGGTCTATCGATGATAGAAATGATAAAAGTCTAGTATTGATAGATGCTGCTAGAAGTTTATTAATGTCTATCAATGTTTTTTTTTTTTGCTATTTTCTGTAAATAGTTTGATATTTTTTCTATTTATGAAAATTTTCCTATAAATTGTGCCATTTATTTAAAAAATATCTTTGTACTTTCAAAAGTTGTAATATTACCCTTGAACTTTCATAAACATTTTAAAAATACTCTTGGAGTAGAAATTCTTTTAAAATTTGAACAAAAATTTAAATACCAAATGGCGTGACAATGACTCTGAATGAAAATAATCATCACAACATTTTAGATTATTACCACAGTTCTAAGTCTCAATTTCTGTTTAGAATTCCAAAAGATTCCTATTCCAAGAGTACTGTTGAAATTTTTATGAAAGTTAAAAGAGTAATATTGCAACTTTTGAGACAATGATGGTTGGAAACTACCTATTTTATGAAGGAAGTTCATCTTCTTGTGATTATGAAAATATTGCAACTTTTGAAGGTATAAAGGTATTTTTGAAACAAATGTCAAAGTTCAAGGGTATTTGTTATAATTTAGTCCTTTTTTTTTATTTGGACTCAAAATTAATAATTGTATAAACTTAAACTTAAACTTTTGTATTGTGTGAGACTCTTAAAATCTTATCAATTAATTTAAATTATTCTTAGTTAGGTTACTTTAAAAAAACCATCAATGCAACCATTTTAATCACATTTATTTTGTTAATGTCATATTTGAAGAAGCTACACATGCATAAGAATGGATGTTTTTGACAATTTTCAAATGTAATTCTAATAAAAAATCTATATTAATTTCACTTAAGAAAATTTGGGAGTTTAATTGAAATAATCATAAATCTCATACGATATTTGTAAAATGAAATCTAAAAGAGAGAATATAAATTAATGTACTTACACAAAATTTTGAATTTAAATTGATACAACCCCAAAAATTTAGAGATATAAATTGATATTTTTTTCCATTTAAATTTATTCTTTCTTTTTTTCTTTTAAGAAAAAAACTTATTTAGTACCTAACGTTTCAAGTTGTTCAGTAAGTTTCTAAAGATTCAATTTTCTGTTTAATAGGTCCTAAGCTTTAAAAATAGGTCTCCATGAACTTTAAATGTTGTGTCTAATACATACCTAGCATATTAAAAAAAATTTAAAAGCTAAATGTTATAGTAGATATATAAAATTTAATTTTATGATTAATGGGACAAAAATTTTCAAATTTGTGTCTAAGTATATGTTAATTATGATATAGACATAAAATTAATTAAAAAATTTAGAGATTTATTCGACATATAAAATTGAAAGTATAATGATCTTTTATGACAAATTTATTAGAAAATCTTTAAGTGTTTAGGTTTAATTATCTTCTCTAGTCCTTCAATTTTGAAAATGGGTAAAGCTTTGTCTTAATATGTAGTCTAAATTAAGAAAAAAAAGACATGTTATTTATTGTTGTTATATTATCATCTTTAATTATTTAATAAATATATAGTGCGATTTTAAATATGTGCATCGGCTTGACATAGAAAAGAACTACTCAAGTCAAATTACTAGAGATAAATATTAAGAGAGTGTGGATATTTGACCAGAGAAATAATTACGAAGACCAAGAGAATTATTATTTGAACTATTAATTAAAAAAAAAAAATTTAAATACAAAGATAAAGACGGTGAACGTTTATAAAATTAGACCTAAAATTTAAAAATAAAATGTGATCTAAACCTTTAAGAAAATATCTAACATTCAAGCTATAGTTAAAGCTAAACTTTAAAACATAAAAAATGATATATATATAGATACATTATATCTTTTTGTAAGATTTTACGCATAATTGTAAAGTGGTTTCTGAACAAAGTTGAAATATAAAACTAAAAAAATATATGAATAAAAGAAATCTCTTTTTTTAATTGAAGATTAGAAGATAAATAAGTATGAAATGAGAGAGTTAGGCCTTAAATTATAAAATTATTCCTTTTGTTCTAATATATGACATCAACTAATTCTTATTTTATTTTTCTTATTTTGACGTTATAATAAAGTTACAGTGAATGAAAATGGCAAACATTATTTAGAATGCAAGATATTTGCTTAAGTAGTTTTGGGCCACTATCTCGTGCTCTCTATCTTCTTTATTAAGTAAATAGTATTTGAGAAAAGGCAATTTCCAAAATAATAATAATAATAATAATAATAATAAATAAATAATAATAAAGACATAGAAACATTCACACAAACCCACAAAGCACTTTTGAGAAAGCTGACATCCAAAAACAATAACTAAAAAAAAAAAAAGAAAAAATTGATGAAAGTGATTTGTTGGGAAATGGTGTGCAGACCAAAGATGGGTTGCTTAGCCAAACAAGGTGAGATCTTATGTAATAATAAAAGCTCAATAAATTAGGTATTTCCACTATTAATTAATAATATCATCACATTTTCTTAAGTCTTCTCTTCTTAGATTGCATTAATGTATTCAACGCCCTAATTGTTGACCTTTTATGCTATGGTTTGGCCTTTCAGTTTTCTTTTAATTTTTACATAAATTAGGTTTTGTTCTTCTAAAGGACGTTGTGTTGGAAAGTGTTTTAAACATGATCAAAACTACGTTTTCCACCTTAAAAAAATGCTTTATGACAAAGTAATTTATTGTAGAGTGGTTTTTTCTTAATCTTAAAAAAAAAAAAAAAAAAGAAAGAATGAAAAAAAGAGGAAAGGCTAAACAACATTTTTGTTCCCTAAACTTTCATAAAAACAATAATTTAGTCTATAAACGTTAGGTTATAACAATTTAGTTATTGAACTTTAATAAGTAACAATTTATTTTCTTTACTTTACCATTTGTAACGATTTAATCTTTTATGTGAAAAATATTATTAAAATTTAATAAATTTTCTTGCACATTTAGATGGATAAACTGATTATAAATCAATTTTTTTTTAATAAACTATAAAAACTTATGTGATTTTATAATCAAAGTTGTTCTTCAATTTGAAGAGTAAATTGTTACAAATTTCAAGGTAAATATAGGGATTAAATTGTTGCTTATATTATATTAGTTTAGGGACTAACTTATTATAAATTTAAAATTATAAAAAATAAATCGTTACCGACTAAAGTTTAAGAACTAAATTATTATTTCTACAGTGCTTCAGCTAAAATGTTTGACTTAGAAAAAACTTTAATGACACTCTAAAATGTTTAACGTTTGTTTCATGAGTTTAAAAGGCAAACATTAGGTCTGTTTGGTACGCTATATGTAAATGAAAATTTGAAAAAAGAAATTCAATAAAAATTGAGCTGTATTTTATATGTTTTTTGATATGTGTTTTAGGTAAATTTAGAATTTGGATCACAATTTAGACCATAGTCAAAATGTATTTGTTAATATATTTTATATAAATTAATAAAAAATTACTATAAACAGAAAAGATATCAAACTATTTACAAATATAGAAAAATTTTACTATCTATCAGCGCTATTGCTGATAGATAGTAAAATTTTTCTATATTTATAAATAGTTTTGCTCATTTTTCTATATTTGAAAAGAGTCCTGAAACTAATTGTAATTACTTACTTAAAAAATGTAATTACCCACTAAATATTAGATTGAGTATAAATTATTATTAATTAATTTATAGACATATTTAACACTTACAACTTTATATAATTATTATTTTGCAATATCACATAGTGCATAATATATTATATTATACATATTTTAATTTTTTAAAAAATGAATTGAATTCATAACATGAAATACAATATTTATTACAATTTTATAATTTATATTATTCAAAATGTAGATACACAAAAAAAACATTAAACATTTGTTTTCAGAATTTGTATTACTTGAACCGCATAATCTAAAAATAGTTTTTAAAAAGAGAAATTTTTATAAATAGAAAAAATATCAAACTATTTACAGAAAATAGCAAAAAACAATATTGATAGACATTGATAGACTTCTATCAGCATCTATCACAACTATCTAAATTTTTTTGTTATTTTATGTAAATAGTTTCCCTTATTTTTCTATTTTTAAAAATTCCCCTTTTAAAAACACACATATGCTAAATACATAATAACTTAGGGAATCCGAAAATATATAAAAAAAATCTAGATTACCTACCGAAAAATTTTCACATATGAAAAAAATATCAAACTATTTACATAAAATAGCAAAAAAGACACTGATAGACATTGATAGACTTCTATCAGTATCTATCAGTGATAGAATTCTATCATTTCTATTACTGATAGACCCTGATAGACTTCTATCAGCGTCTATCACAACTGTTTAGAAATTTTGCTATTTTGTGTAAATAGTTTCCCTTATTTTTCTATTTTTAAAAACTCCCCTTACCTACCTAACATATCCTAAATATTCACACTTGTTTTACAAATTTTCATTTATTTATAAAACATAAGTTTTTCTTTTTTTTTTTTTTTTTTACAAGTACAACACACTACACAACTAAAAATTGACATCGAGGTAAAATCCACCTCGACCAAACGACATAACCAACTAAGAAAATTATTTCACGGATTGAGACTCACCAACAACCCAACTAACTAATCCATTAACTGCCATATTCTTAAAATATCGAATATGTCTAAACTGAATCTCTCGTTGTGCCCTCATGTCCAAAATAACAACTACCACCAATTTAACTGGAGTTAAAACTTCATCCTCCCCATTCAACAATTGTACGATTGACAGAAAATCCGTTTCCACCACTAATAAATGACTGTCTAGCAGAAATCATAGCTTGAACTCCATCTACAATCACACTTACCTCCAAAAACAACACATCATATATTCCCCTTACACGGACCTCTTACCAGTAGTAATAAGTGTACCCTCGTGTCGCTCAGTATCCAACCAATATCGCTTCTACAAGTGCTAGCTTCCTAAGCAGCATTACAAGACGTGCCAACCATCGCTCATGGGGACCAATCCATACAGCTTGGTCAGCACCACTATGTACCATACTGCCTCCATCACACCACCTCGCTTAACATCTACCCCAGACCCCATTACACCCAATCCCCCATTACACCCAATCCCTCAAACTCTGAGAGAAACCCCCAAATTGAATCAACCAAGGCCTCCACAAAGCCATCTCCCCTTTGAAAGACCATCCGATAACGGAACTTCTAAATGCGCTACAACACCACGATAAACACGATTACTTCTTCTTCTTTGCCATGCTTTCTCATCCAATAGAAGTGATTCACGATCACCCATCTGTTCCTACCACATAAAAAAAACACAACATTAGTTGGAAAACAAATGTTGCCAAATGCCTTTGGTCACACACGACATTTTCAGAAAAGATGGATCGTCGTCTTCAGCTCGTCATGACACAAAGAGCATTTAACATTCAACCCAACACCCTTATCAACTAAATTCACTCTCGTAGGAATAATATCATTAAGAATACTCCATCCTGAGATCTTGATTTTGGGAGGCAACTGATATTGTCATAAACATTTCCAGAGAGAGACACCAAAAGCTCGACATATGTGTGGAGCCAAGTCTCTCATTGAAAGATTATTTTGGAGGCTATTCCTCTAAACTTCTGTTGGGTTATTTTCTTGTATTTTTCTATTAGTTTTTCTGTTATTCTTTGGCCTATACAGTGGTGACACATGGCCTGTCATTCCTTATTTAGTTTTGGCTTTCCTTTTGTATTTCCTCAGTGAGGAATATTCTCTGTTTTTCACTCTCAATGAATTGATGAACATATACCAAAAGCAATAATCCTTTATGGCATCAGAGCCAAGGATCTAGTGATTGTTGTCCATGGCGATAGGTGAAGGATCGACGTCCTCATCAGAGCAGCCCATTACTCCGGTATCCACTCTGTCTACACCAGTGATTGCAACAGTGGCGTTTTCTAGTCCGGTCGTTCCGGTTCAGACAACTGCTACAACGGTCACTACTTCTCCGGTTACTACTCCGTATTACAGACCTCGACCGTCAGAAGCCCAACAGCCTTTTCGACCACCGCTGCCACCTTATCTGCAGAATTACTATCAGTCTCCTTTCGAAGCTCCAGGGTTTATTCCCACCAAAACATATCCAGGTAATCAAAACCACTACTATTCCCAAAATTTTCCTACTCAACCGCAACATTTTTATCCTTAAACCTATCCCACGTTTTCTCCCAGACCTAATTTTCCCAATCTTCCACAGATATCTTCAACTTTCCCTCCCAATTTCTCACCTAATCCCTACCCTACTTTACCTTAGCCTCTTGCCGTCAAACTAAATGACAATAACTTCCTTCTGTAGAAGAACCAGCTGTTGAATGCAGTTCTTGCGAATGGACTTGAGGGTGTTTTGTATGGTACGGTGACTGCTCCTCCTAAATTCTTGGATGCGCATTAGCTATAACCAAATCCTGATTTTCAGGTATGGGAGAGATATAATAGATTTATTATGTGTTGGATTTATTCTTCTTTGTCTGAAGAAAAGATGGGTGAAATTGTGAGTTTAGATACGGTTGCGGCCATTTCGGAGTCTTTAAAACGAACATATGACTCTAATACTACTGCAAGAATAATGGCTTTAAAAACTTAGCTCCAACGTATTCGTAAAGATGGCTTGTTTGTTAGTCAGTATTTGTCTCATATTAAGGAAGTAGCTGATAAATTCTCTGCTATTGGGGAGCCTATATCTTATCGAGATCATCTTGCTCATATTTTGGATGGATTAGGAAGTGAGTACAATGCCTTTGTTACATCTATACAAAACAGGTTAGATAGACCTTCTCTTGAGGATGTTCGAAGTCTTCTTGTTGCTTATGAGACAAGGCTGGAAAAACAGAACACTATTGATCAACTAAATGTTGCTCAAGCAAATCTTGCCAATCTCTTTTTTCAACACAACAGTAGATGTCCTCCTCCTAAACCATTTCCATTCCCTCCCAGACAAACTTCCAATCCTTTCCAAAATCCAGCTCAGTCGTCTATACCACCAACCAACTATGGAAAATCCCAGTCCAAATGGCCTTCCAAACAGAACTCCAAAATTGAGTGTCAAATATGCAATAAATTTAGCCATTCTGCCTTTACTTGTCATCAGCGACCCAATCTCAATTTTCAACCTTCTCCTCATCCGATCCAAGCCAACATGACCACTGTTCAACCCTCTTCTATTCAATCTATACAAGATTTTTCTGCTTTGCCCGAGTACCAACATCCCGATGAAGGATGATTCTTGGATTCTGGTGCCACACATCATTTAACTCCGGATTCTACTTCTCTATGCAATCCCCTTCCTTATCATGGTGGTGAGCAAGTTATGGTTGGCAATGGTAAGCATATATCTATTTCTAATATCGGTTTTGTTTCTTTTCTTAATTCTGTTAAGCCTATTGTTCTTCAGCATGTTCTTCATACTCTTGATATTTCCAAACGTCTTATTAGTATCTCTCGGCTTTGTAAAGACAATCAGGCTTATGTTGAGTTTTATGCTTCTTGTTTCCTTGTAAAGGATCTCAAATCCATGAAGATCCTCCTCCAGGGCAAACTTGATGATGGCTTATATCGCCTCTCCTCTGTTAGTCTTTCACTTTCAAATGTCACTAAGTCTTCCGCTGCTGCTTTTCTCACATCTGTTTCAGCTTCATCTACTTGGCATCTTCGATTGGGACATTCTGTTTCCCCTGTTTTGAAGTAAGTTTTGTCTTCTTGCAATATTTCTTCTTCTGCTGTTCATGACTTTTGTAATGCTTGTCAATTTGCAAAGAGTCATCGTCTTCCTTTTCCTTTGTCCCAAAGTTGTGCTACTGCACCTTTTGTTCTTGTGCATTCTGATGTATGGGGTACTTCCCCAACGCTTTCAATAAATGGAGCTCGTTATTTCTCATTGTTTGTTGATGATTTTACTCGTTTCTCTTGGCTTTATTTACTTCGTTCTAAAGATGAAGTGTTTCCTTGCTTCATAAATTTTAAAGCCTTGTCAAAAATCAGTTTAATATGAGTATAAAGAGTCTTCAAACCGATAGGGGAAGTGAATTTCGCAATTTATCCTCCTGCTTTTCATCTCATGGGATTCTTCATCGTATATCTTGCCCTTACACTCCTCAACAAAATGGAAGAGTTGAACGAAAGAATCGTCATGTGGTTGAAATGGGGCTAGCTTTGTTGGCTCATTCTAAACTTCCTTTATTTTTCTGGAGCTTTGCCTTTCAAACTTCCATCTATCTCATTAATCGATTACCAACCTCAATCCTTGGTAACAAGTCCCCTTATCAAGTGTTATATCATCAAGCTCCTGACTACTCTTTTCTTCGTGCTTTTGTGTGTTCTTGTTTTCCTTTTCTTCGCCCATATAACTCTCATAAAGTACTTTTTCGCTCTACAGAATGTCTATTTCTCGGTTACAGTTTCAATCACAAAGGATATCTTTGTCTCGACCCTCTGTCCGGTCGTTTATACATTTCTAGACATGTTGTTTTTAATGAGTCTGTTTTTCCCTGTTCTAAATCTTCCTTTTTCTTTTGGTCCTGTGAAATCTCCTTCTATTGATCATTCCTTTCCCAATTCTTCCATGTTTGATATGAGTTCCTCTTTGTCTTTTCATTCCAGTTAGTCCCCTTTAATTCCTCTTGGTTTTACTCCAAGTATCATGTCTTCACCACATCTTGCTCACCATGGACACATATTCTCCACTACTCCCTCACATTTATCACATTCTTCTTCTGCTATATCCACTTATACTACATCTCTTCCAAATTCTTCACCTGCACCCTCACCTACTTCTACTCAACCTCAGATTGTATCTTCTCCTACCTCTACACCCTTATCTAACCACCCTCTTACTCATTCACCTTCAACCACTTCTGTTTCATCATCTTTGACTCATATACCTAGCACTAACCTTCACTCCTTACCTCAATCAGTTCAGTGTCCTCCTCCTCCATCTACATCTAATATCCACCCTCTGGTGACTCGATCCAAAGATGGCATTTTTAAACCAAAAGCTTGGACCATTCAATCCCCTTTTCCGTCTGCCCTTCCTAGTGAACCAACCTCTTTTAAGTCTGCTGTTAAGTGTGTTGAATGGAGAGAGGCAATGTAGCATGAGTACAATGCCTTGTTGAAAAACAATACTTGGGTGCTTGTTCCACCTTCTCCGGCCTTCAAAGTCATTAGTTGCAAATGGGTCTACAAGCTCAAGTTGAAATCCAATGGTGATATTGAACGCTAGACTAGTTGCTCGTGGATATGATCAAGCTTATGGTATATATTATTTTGAAACTTTCAGTCCAGTTGTCAAACGTGCTACAATTTGTATTGTGTTAAGTCTGGCTGTTCAGTTTAATTGGCATATTTGTCAACTAGATGTTCATAATGCCTTTTTGAATGGGGATCTTCATGAGGATGTCTATATGGTTCAACCTCCAGGTTTTGTTGATAAGGATAAGCCTTCGTATGTGTGTAAGCTACAAAAGGCCTTATACGGTTTGAAGCAAAGTCCTCGTGAATGGTTTATGAAGTTGAGTACTTGTTTATTGGATTGGAATTTTACTACCTCAAAGTCAGATTTGTCTCTGTTTATATTTCGACAGCAAGATGTATTAATTCTTATTCTGGTATATGTGGATGATATTTTAGTTGTTGGCAATAATATGCAGCTCATTAATCACTTCATTCGCTCACTCAACTCTTTGTTTGCTCTAAAGGATCTTGGAAATGTGTCTTATTTCTTGGGGATTGAAGTTCATCGCACTGATGACTCAATTTTTCTGTCTCAAACAAAATATTTTTGGGACCTTCTAACAGGGCTGAGATGGCTTTGGTAAAGCCCTTGAACACTCCAATGGTGGCTGGATCTTCTCTATCTCTCAATGACAACTCCCTCTTATATAGGAGCATAGTTGGGGCAGTTCAATACTGTACTTTGACTCGGCTAGAATTAAGTTTTGCTGTAAACAAAGTTTGTCAATTTCTTCACGCTCCTACTGTCAATCATTGGACTGCAGTTAAGAGGATATTACGTTATGTGCAGGCTACTCGTCCACTTGGTTTGTCCTTTACTAAATCTTCGGATCTCGCTTTGACATGTTACACGGATGCTGATTGGGCTAATTGTCCTGATGATAGACGAAGCATGAGTGGATACTGTGTTTTCTTTGGCTCTAATTTGATCTCCTGGTCATCTACTAAACAGAAAGTGGTTTC
Organism: Lagenaria siceraria; assembly: GCA_002890555.2. Classification (NCBI taxonomy): domain Eukaryota; kingdom Viridiplantae; phylum Streptophyta; class Magnoliopsida; order Cucurbitales; family Cucurbitaceae; genus Lagenaria; species Lagenaria siceraria. Next base: position 18,681,756 of record CM016487.1, read on the forward strand.
TCGATCAAGTGCAGAGTCCGAATATAGGGGTATGTCTAATGCCACAACAGAGATCATTTGGATTCAATCCTTGCTTTCTGAGATAGGCAACTTTTCTTCTATTGTACCCCTGATGTTGTGCGACAACATTAGTGCTATTCACTTGGCAGCAAATCCTGTCTTCCATAATCGATCGAAGCACATCGAAATTGATCACCACTTCATTCGCGAACGGGTAGCTCGACGACAGCTTATTATTCGCTTCAAACCTTCGGAGGATTAGTTAGCTGATATAATGACAAAGCCTCTACCCAGCACTCGTTTATGTTGTTTGCGAAACAAGCTCTCTGTCCAACATTGCCCAGATTTGCTTGAGGGGGGATGAAAGATTATATTGGAGGCTATTTCTCTAAACTTCTGTTGGGTTATTTTCTTGTATTTTTCTATTAGTTTTTCTGTTATTCTTTGGCCTATACAGTGGTGACACATGGCCTTTCATTCCCTATTTAGTTTTGGCTTTCCTTTTGTATTTCCTCAGTGAGGAATATTCTCTATTTTTCACTCTCAATGAATTGATGAACATATACCAAAAGCAATAATACTTTACTCATTAGCCAATGAAAATCCCAATTTCTAAGCACTCTTCTTTGTGAAAATTTCCTTCTTCTTAAAGGGCTAGTACACCTGATCATCCTTCCTCAATCTATTAATAAGGATGTCCAAAATCAACTTCACATTCTCATCCAAGAATTTCTTATCCGTCAAGAGACATCAAAGATGCCACCAACTCCCTTTGGAGAGACTCATGCACCCACAACAACTTACCCTTCTGCACCCTAGAAATCCATGGATCGTCTTGAATAAGTTATTTTTAAAAATAGGTGTTTTTGGTCCTTGAATTTTCAATTTGGCTATTTTAGTCCCTCAGTATTGTAAAACAGGTTTAAAAAGTCCCTATTCCCGTTGTTGAATAAGAAATTTTAGACCAATCACAAACGCTACGTCAATTCTCAAATTAATGAAAAAAATTACAAATTATCACATTTCGGGACAAATTAAAAGCTGACATGTGTCACAAATTAAAATTGTAGACAAGAACTGGCAAATCTCGTTGATGCCATGTGTTTTTGTCTTGACCGTTGGATCAAATTAATTATTAATATTTGGACCTAATCCAATGGAGTCCAAAAATAGGCTTAATTTGGCCCAAAAGCCAACTAAGGTCCAAATCCAATTAGTTGGGTCGAAGGGCGTGTCTATAGACCAATCAAGCTTAAGTTTATGAAGCCTACCTAAGAATTCTATGAATAGAGAATTTCAATTCATTTGAGGGGTTTAGAAATTTTGCTCTCCAAAGAACCTAGAGAGAATTCTCCCAACACTCAAAAAAGTCCTTAACTTCTAAAGCTCAATCACACTTGAATTCAAGAACATTCACGCGCTTTCATACATGAAGCGTACGCATTCAACTGAGAGAATTAGAGGATCAAATACTAGATATCGAAATACATCCCTCATTTTATTGCATTGGGAAAAGTAGAAATTATTGTAGTGAAATCTACATAAACTCAAGTTTAACTCCACGAAACACGTTTCTCCAAAAACCTCGTATGAACACCCATTTTATATGTTAGCTAGATTTTTAAATTATTATTCAAAGATTTACATGAAATTTTAAAATTTAAAAAATAAAAATAAAAAATTTCTCAATCCTCTCTCTCCTCCTCTCTCCCCAGTTTTCTCATGACCAAACCACTCGTTCGCCTTCACAGAAGAATTTTATCATCAAATCCCTAACTTCTCAATTTAATTAGAAACTAAAATTCACCTTCCCACCAATACAACAAGGGGTTTAGACTCTGATTATGGCTTCCTCAACTCATAAAACTAATTAACAAACCAGTTTGTCTTTGTTGGTATCCTTCTTCATCCCTCACCGGCTTCCAAATTATGGGTGTGTTTGATTTAACTTTTTAAGTATTTAATTTTGAAAATAATAATTTTGGAAATAGTTGAAATGTGTGGCAACCATTCAAAATAGCTTTTGATGCACTTTCAAGATATATTTTAAATATTTTTTATCAAAAGAATTTAAATAAAAATGACTTTTTTTAAGAACATTTTTTTTTGTTTAATCAATCCAAATAAGACCTAAAATTAAAATATTTTCAGTTATCTTCTGAGTCATTGAAATCAAAGAATAACTGACGTGTTAGGTGGAGATTTATGCTCCATGGTGTGGCCATTGCTAGGTGTCACCGCTGCGACCATTAAGTGCATATTTGTAAGTGATTTTAAAATCGCCAACTCATTTTAAGACACACTTTTAATCACTCAAAATTAATTACTTTTAAATGCAAATTTTCATTATTAGTATAATTACTTTAAATCTATATTGTATAGATTAACCCTAGGATCATTCATGCCATATTGTTAAGAATAAATAACCTACCGGATTCCATTGAGAGATTGAAGATAACTTTATGATGATGATAGACTATTGTCTTCCTCAACCAAAACTTCGAAGGCCCTTAGTGGGATCTCTCTCTAGATGGGATTCAAGAAAGACTGAGTGCTTGTTGTTTTAGTGTGTTGGGGACCATAGCCCTAAGGTCTCTTTATATACTAGTTCAATTAGGGTTCCCATTAAACCCTAATCAATCTAGGAATAGGTTTCTACCCATTAAGTCCATACTCAATTAGGATTCTTAGGGCCTTAATTAATTAGATCACATAATAGGGCCCAATCTAATAAAATAACCCAATGTGATAAAATAATAATTCACATACATAGCCCACATATTAATTATACATATTTTACTTTTAAAAATATGTCTAACAATCTCCCACTTGGGCTATGTTTGTGTATATGATGTAATTAAATCACATAAACCTTAAGCGCGCATAAACATGTTATTTTAATAATAGAATTCCCCTTTAGTTCAATCTGGTTCATCTCCTGTATTAACACAGAATCAAGGCGGCTTTTGTCACTACCCTCGTAACTAAACCTTCCTTGATTACCAATTTCAATACATTCAATGACATAGATCAAGTATGGATGGATAGCATGGAAACTACATGCAAAGTGATCTAGATCATGTCTGTTTCCAACTGGTCCAAATTCCTTAGTGAGATCATTCTAAAAAACTTTATGCTAAACCGCATGTATGATAAACAAGTTCAGATAATAAACATAAACCATCAACTTTATTCTAGAAAATAAACAAAATAAGGTCAAAGAACATCCTTAATAACAAACTCCCACTAAACCATGGAATTAGAAAAGTGACTAACACCCATGTGAACAACATGCTCATGAAAAACTTTAGGTGGTAAACCTTTAGTCAATGGATCTGCCACCATAGAGTTTGTTCCTATATGTTCTATTAAATTTGACCATTCTGAACTCTTTCTTTCACAACCAGAAACTTCACGTCTACATGCTTTGACTTTGTATTGCTTCTGTTGTTCTTGGAATACATAACTGTCGACTTATTGTCACAATATAATTTTAGTGGTCTTTCTATGCCAACCACTATCCGCAGCCCAGTGGCAAAATTTCGCAACCATATTCCATGATTGGATGCCTCATAACATGTTATAAACTCCGCAGCCATGGTAGAAGAAGCCATAAGTGTTTGTTTAACACTTTTCCAGGATACAGCTCCTCCAGCCATCATGAAGATATAGCCTGAAGTGGATCGCAAAGTGTCTTTGCATCCAGCATAATCGGAATCAGAATACCCAATGATCTCTAAAACTTCTGATCTCCGATAAGTGAGCATATAATCTTTTGTTCTTTGCAAATACCTCATAACCCGTTTGGCTGCTTTCCAATGATCCATCCCTGGGTTGCTCAAATATCTGCCTAATATTCCAACTATGAACGCAATATCTAGACGCGTACATACTTGAGCGTACATTAGACTTCCAACAGCCGATGCATAAGGAATCTTCTGCATCTCTTTAGTCCCGAGTATGATCTTGGGGCATTGACCTAAATGAAATTTATCACCTTTAGTGATAGGGGTATCTCCTGGTGCACAATCTTTCATGCCAAATCTACTCAAAATCTTTTCAATGTAGTTCCTTTGTGACAATCTCAAAATACCTTGAGAACGATCTCGCAGTATTTCAATTCCTAATACAAAAGATGCATCACCAAGATCCTTCATCTCAAAATTCCTTTTGAGAAACTTCTTAGTGTCATGCAATGAGTATGTCATCGACATATAACACAAGAAAGATAGATTTACTCCCACTGAACTTGTGATATACATAATTTGCCACTATATTCATTTCAAAACCAAAGGAGATTATTACTTCATGGAATTTGTGATACCATTGACGAGAGGCTTGCTTGAAACCATAAATGGATTTCTTCAATTTGCACACCATAGACTTTGAATTACCAGACACAAAGTTTTCTGGTTGCACCATATAAATCGTCTCATCGATGTTTTCATTGAGAAACGCAATTTTTACATCCATCTGATGTAGCTCTAAATCAAAGTGAGCTACAAGTGCCACAATTACCCTGAAAGAGTTTTTCGAAGAAACTGGAGAGAAAGTCTCTTTGTAATCAATGCCTTCCTTTTGAGTAAAACTCTTTGCAACAAGACGAGCCTTATACCTTTCGATTTTTCCTTGCGAATCCCTTTTGGCTTTAAATATCCATTTACAACCAATGGGTTTCACTCCTGATGGCAATTCAACAAGTTCCCAAATGTCACTGTCTTTCATGGATTTTATTTCCTCTTCCATAGCATTTATACACTTATGAGAGTTAGAACTGTGTAGAGCTTGTTGGAAGTTGATTGGATCATCTTCCATTACACCCATATCATCCTGATGTTCTTGAAAAAACACAATATAATCATCTGGAATTGCATTTCTTCTCTCTCTAGTAGATCTCCTTAGTGGCACTTCTTGAGGTTGTTGAGTTTGAACTTTAGGTTCAACAATGGGGACTTCAATGTTGTCTTGTTCTATAATTGGTTCAATAGTGACGTTAGGAATTTGAGCCTGAACATCATCTATAACCACATTAGAAAAAGAAACTAATTACTCTTCAAAGACAACTTTCTTTATATTATCTTTCCCTCCAAACTCAACATCCTCTAGAAATCTGGCATTTTCTGTCTCAAACAGTGATCTAGAAGTGGGATCATAAAACTTAAAACCCCGAGAGCGCTCGGAATACCCAACAAAATAGCAGCGAATAGTTCTTGAGTCCAATTTTCTTTCGTAAGGCCTATAAGGCCTGGCCTCAGCTGGACATCCCCAGATGTGAAGATGCCTAATACTAGGCTTCTTTCCTGTCCACAAGTCATAAGAGGTTTTAATTACCGCTTTACTAGGTACCCTATTAAGGATATATGTTGCAGTCTTTAGTGCCTCACCCCATAGAGATTCTGGTAAAGAAGAATGACTAATCATGCTTCTCACCATGTCCTTAAGTGTTCTATTTCACCTTTCCACCACACCATTCATGTTGGGTTTGCCCGACATAGTGTATTGCGGAACGATTCCACATTCCTCTAGGTATTTGGCAAAGGGCCCTGGACGTTGTTCTCCTGATCCATCATATCTGCCGTAGTATTCACCACCACGATCAGACTTGACAGCCTTAATTTTCTTTCCAAGTTGAAGTTCAACTTCAGCTCTGAAAGACTTGAAAACATCCAAAGGTTGAGACTTCTCATGAATTAAATATAGGTACCCATATCTTGAATAGTCATTTATGAACGTAATAAAATATTGTTGTCCATTCCAAGAAGTTGTAGGGAATGGACCACAAATGTCTATATGTATTAGTTTTAAGACATCTGAGCATCTGTTGGCACCTAATTTTCTTATGTTTGTCTGTTTTCCCTTTATACATTCCACACAAACTTCAAAGTTATTTAAATCAAACGAGTCAAGAATTCCATCTGACACAAGTCTCTGAATTCTCTGTTTAGAGATGTGGCCTAAACGCTTGTGCCATAACACAACAAAATTCTCATTTAATTTACGCTTTGTACCACATGAATTAGATAACAGGATCTTATTAAATGAAGCAAGAGAATCAAGCATATATAGATTATCAATTAAGGAACCGGTTCCAACAAGCTTGGAATTTTGAAACAGACTAACTTTATTATTTCCAAAGGAACAAGAAAAACCAAACTTGTCCAAACTAGAAATAGAAACTAAATTCCGTCTAAATGACGGTACAACAAAAGTCTCATTCAAATCTAAATAGCAACTAGTTTTTAAAAGTAATCTAAAATTCCCAATAGCTTCAACTTGAACTGCTTTTCCATCACTCACATAGATGAATCTTTCAGCATCACTTGGCGGTCGGCTCCACAGGCAACCCTGCATAGATATACTTATGTGAGTAGTAGCACTAAAATCTACCCACCAAGTATCTGTAGGTACAGAAGCTAAATTAACTTTAGAACAAACTAGAGTAAGAAGTTTACCCTTCTTTACATGCCATTTGGCATATTTGGGACAATCTTTCTTGAAGTGACCTTCCTTTTTGCAGAAAAAACAAGGATGTTCAGTAGCCTGTTTCTTACTTTTATTCTGCTGAGATGTCCCTTCTGCAGCACCCATAGATTTCCTTTTCTTCTTATCACGAGAGTCAGTTGTCAAATGAGCACTTTATGTCCTTTCTCTCTTAATCCTATCTTCTTCTTGCACACATTGTGAGATAAACTCATTAATACTCCACTTATCCTTCTGAGTATTATAACTTATCTTAAACTGAGTGAATTGTGTAGGAAGAGAGATAAGTACTAGATGTACGAGTAAATTTTCATTTATCTCGATATCTAGTGCCTTTAATTTACCTGCGAGATTGGACATTTCCATAATGTACTCTCTTATATTCCCATTTCCCTTATACCTCATGGAAGTTAAAGAAGTCAAAAGACTACTTGCTTCCCTTTTTCATTCTTAGCAAAGTATTTCTCAATTTGGGCAAGAAACTTATTGGCATTTTCACTTTCCGTGATAGAACCCCGAAAAGACTCCGGAATGGAGTGCCTAATGATCATCAAACATATGTGATTTGACCGTTCCCGCACTTCTCAATATTAGCCATATTCGGTTGTTCCTCAGTAGAAGTAGGTTTATTGGTCCTTAATGCAAGGTCCAGATCCATACACCCGAGAAGTATCTCTAGGCTTTTCTTCCAAATCTTGAAGTTCGATCCATTCAACTTAGGGATTGAACTCAGATTTCCAGATATTTGAGAAAGACCAACTGTAACAAGGAACAAGTAAATAAATAGAGCATATACTCACAACTAATACGATCTGTCATAAAATAAAATATGAAAAAATAATTTCACATATATGGTGGGCCCCTTTAACGAGATACCTAGCACAACATTGATGTCTAGCCTTTGGGCAAAAACATCAACTGTAAATTATACTCTCAACGTAGTAATCAAAGTACTGATAATAAAATCTGTCAAAAAATAGCCTTTCTGTGGACCGACTACTTTTCACATGAGCAATCATTATAATTGTCACATACTCATTACCACATGCATACCCATAATTTGGCCAATTCAATTTATGAATATGCACATCTTATATTTTAGAATTAAACTAGTCTAGATCACATAGGCTATTTGGTAACATATTATTTTGACCAATTCAATCCAAAATATAAGACAATAATATAATAATTTTAAATATATTATTGTACATAATGGAAGAAAGATCACCAAAATTTATCAATTAATTTTAAATTTAGATCTCCAAATTATCGATAAAATTTAAATTCAAATCACCAAATTATCAATATAAAATATCAATCAAATTTATATGTAAATCCACAACAAGATCAATTAAACTTGAAACCACAATATGATCAATTAAATTTAAACTTTAAATTGGATTCATAGATTAATCCATAAACAAATTTGGATTCAATAATTATAAAGATGATTTCAAAAACCACCATTATAATTCAATTAAACCTTAACCATTGAATTCAAGAACTAATACCACTTAAAAGCATCAACATGAAATCGGCAAATTCAGTTTTATCTTCAAATGACATGGACAACACAACAAACGAAATTCACCACAATTTCCATTTTTTTTATTTTTATTTTAAAGACAGAATCCCATAAAATTGAGAAAAAAAAAATTAGCACATTAAAGAAGAAATTGATGAATCCTCTACCGACAACCAGATTCGTGCGCAACATATATAAACTTTAAATTCTTTAACCAAATTGATTTTGCCGCACAAATTTTAATTTCATGCTTTAATCAAATTGAATCACAATACTAATGGAAAAACGAATATAAACCAACAATCTAACATGAAATTCATGCTCTGATACCACTTATTAGCATAATTACTTTAAATCTATATTGTATAGATTAACCCTAGGATCATTCATGCCAAATTGTTAAGAATAAATAACCCACCGGATTCCATTGAGAGATTGAAGATAACTTTATGATGATGATAGACTATTGTCTTTCTCAACCAAAACTCTGAAGGCCCTTAGTGGGATCTCTAGATGGGATTCAAGAAAGACAGTGCTTGTTGTTTTGGTGTGTTGGGGACCATAGCCCTAAGGTCTCTTTATATACTAGTTCAATTAGGGTTTCCATTAAACCCTAATCAATCTAGGAATAGGCTTCTACCATTAAGTCCATACTCAATTAGGATTCCTAGGGCCTTAATTAATTAGATCACATAATAGGGCCCAATCTAATAAAATAACCCAATGTGATAAAATAATAATCCACATACATAGTCCACATATTAATTACACATATTTTATTTTTAAAAATATGTCTAACATTCATATCATCAAAATTAGTTTTGAAAGATTAAGGTCATGTTTCATAGTGTGATTTTTAAAATGACAAACAATTTTAACCATTTTAGAGTTACTCTCAAACATGTCCTAAATTAAAGAGAAAATATAATTTTGGCGCAATAGCGCAATGTTCAAGGAAAGACCGGCCTTTTAACCTATTTTCTAAAATTAGAGGACTAGAATGACTAAATTGAAATTTAGGACCAAACACACCTGTTTCTAAAATCTCCCCAGGGTGGTTTTCCCTTTTTATTTTTATTGATTGATTAATTAATAACTAATATAACATTATATAAAATAATACTAATTTTAGTCTAGGATTCTCATGAAAAAATTTGTGGAGAACAAAAACAAGTTCATGGACGTTTTGTACCTTACACATTATTTTAAATCTTAATATGTTGGAGCAATTGGCGCCATTTGAATTTAAAAAATTTTAAAAATTACATTTATTTTGAACAAATTATGATATAATTTTAAAATTAGGATTTCATTAATAGCAACAAATAATACAAACATAAATAATTTTAAAATAATTAATTTCATTATGAAAATGAGTTTTTTAAATTAAATTTGTGGTTACTAAAAAAAACTTTGCTAAGATGAACTGACATGATTCACAATTAAAAAAAAAATTGAATTTTCAACGTTCACTAAAAAAGTTCATAAACAAGTGCATCACATATAATTCTTTACTAGTATTCAATAAAAGTCGGTTTACGTCAGTATATACTAACAATTTTTAGTTGTCTATCTCAATAGCTTTATAGAGCGCACTCTTTCTCCATTTGAAATTCAAAACTCCTCTTACTCTTTAATATGAAACCTTGAGGGCATGTTTGATAACGTTTTCATTTCTTATTTTTTGTTTTTATCTTTGTTTATCTTTTTTTAAGAAACTGACTTGTTTGATAACTATTTTTTTTTTTTATTTTTTCTAAAATTTGAAAAACGTTTCTACTATCGTTTCTATTTTAGTAGTGTGTTTCCCACATGACTCAAACACTGGCTTGGGTCGGTTGTCCTCTGATAATCAAGGGCTACACAGTTCTGTGTTCGATACCTTAAGTAGTTGATTTTAATTTATTTTATTTAGTTTTATATTTCATTCTTTCTTTTATATATCTTTCTTTTTCATATTAATTTTACTATATTACTTTTATATTCCTTTCTTCCATTCCTTTCTTTCCTTTATTAATCTTTTTTATACGTAAAGACATTTTTTAAAAAAAGTTTTTATATTTTCTTCTCTCTTTCTTTTATATTTCTTTCTTTTCCATATTAATTTTGCTATATTTCTTTTATATCTCTTGCTTTCTTCTCTTTTTTCTTTTCTTTATTAATTTTTTATATTTATATGTTAATTTTAATTTTAATTTTCTAACATTTAGATTTATATATTATTTTAATTTTCAAATTTTAAATTTTCAATAAGTATATTTAAATATTTTTTAAATTTTAAATTTTAAATTTTGCAATATACATGTTTATATGTTAATTTAAATTTAACGTTTTTATTTTCAGTACATCCGAAACTTATAATTTTGCAATATATAAATTTTGTTTACTCAGACATTCATTTCGGTTCATTTTAATATTTTACATTTACGAATTTACATAATAATATATGAGAAAATTTTAAAAATAGAAAAATAAGGGAAACTAATTTACACAAAATAACAAAATTTTTAGATAGTTGTGATACATGCTGATAAAAGTCTATCAGGGTCTATCAGTGATAGAAATGATAGAAGTCTATCACTGATAGATGCTGATAAAAGTCTATCAATGTCTATCAATATTTTTTTTTTTTGCTGTTTTCTGTAAATAGTTTGACATTTTTTCTATCTGTGAAGATTTTCCTAATATAATTGAGTTGAATTTAAGTCGACGTCATTTCAAACAAATAACTTGAGTTTGAAATAATATTACACATCAAATTTTAGCAACATATGAATGATAGGAACAATTGTAATATTATTATTAATCTTGCATCGAAACTTGTGTGTATTTTATAATGTAAATGTTTTTTTTTTAGTATTTTTTGCATTTTAGTGCATGAATATATATTATTTTACATAATTAAATTATATTTAAACTATAAAATAAGAGAAAGGATAAGAAAAAAAATTACAGAAAACGAGAAACAATAAATGATTGTCAAACAAATTTTTGTTTGAAACAAAAAACAAGAATAGTTATCAAACATATTTCTGTTTCAAGTTCTTAGAAAACAAGAAACAAAAACCAAAACAAAAAAAAACAAGATACAGGAAACGAGAAATGGAAATGTTATCAAACGGGCCATAAAAAAAAACTCCCTAAAACTTTTAATTTGTTTCTAGGATTACGATTGCAATTCGAATGTAGACCTTATACTAGAGTTCACTAGCAATGTTACATACATGAGATGGTGGAAGGTACACAACGCTATGTCCAAAATCTCTCCAAATCCAATTTAGCTTTACTCTTGTGTCATGGAAACCCATATTTGTAGTAGTGCTATCATCTCAGAACCGCTCATCTCTCTCGTCTCTTTGTTCTTTTTCTCTTTCTGCATTTTTTCTTTATTGCCTCTATGTTTTCAATTTCTAATTTCTAATTTCTAATTTTTGTTGCATGTTGTTACAAATTTCAAGTCCAAGAACATAGACCAAAAAATGGGAGAAAATCCCAAAATACCTTATTGTTCTTGTCTAATGATTTTTACGTTTCTGCATCTTCATTACAAAAGAACAAATGGACAGCGTTTATTGAAATCGTGCGTAACATTTGGCACAAACGAAGGTGAATTTGGTCTTAGATTGAAATTAACTTTCAATTTGTTTTGATTTATGCTGAGTTTGAGTTGGGTTGGATTGGGTTGCTCTTATTTCATGTTTTCTTTGATATTTTTTAATTTTTATTAACGAATTTTAGTTATTATATACTTTTTAATCCTATTATTTCCCCTCAATTTTGGTTGGATTTTAATTTGATTTTAAATAAATAAACAAATTTATAAAATATTCATGTTTACCATTAATTTTTGAAGAAAGAATTATTAGAAGAGAAATTTTGGCCAATCAAGATTCGTTACATCATCACAATGAAACTCCCAATTTGTTCAGTTTAAGGTCAGTTAAAGATTATTGTGCACCCCTAAACTACAATTTAGAGATAAATAAATGACCAACTCAAAACTTTTTTTTTTTCTCTTTGCAATTTGATCACAAGGATAGATTTGATCAAATTCAATGATAATTAAGTCCAAAATATGGATTATTTGGTCAATAATCCAATTTAACATAAAAATGGGAACATGGGCTAGGCTTAATCAGTAAATTAAGTTGATCAAGCCCAAGGCTCCATTCAATTCAAATCCATGGTAAAAACTTGGGCCAAATAAAGGATTGGATCGAAGCCCAAATTTTGCCCAAGCTCATATAAGACCTTAAATTTTTTTTATAAATATAGATTACTTGGACTACAAATTTTAACGATTCTTTTTTAATAATGACAACATATTTTCAAAATTGGAAAAATAGCAAAGTGATTTTAGTGATAATTAATTAATAATTAACAAAGGACCAAAATACATGTAAAACACAGATAACTAATTTATTCCCAAAAAAAAAAAAAAAAACACAGATTTTTAAATCAAAGCAACTCATATTGTTGATATTCAAAATAGAGTTTATCCAAACAAAAAATTTTGAATTAAGAAAAAATCTTCTTTTTTAGTTTTGAAAAGATAATGGAAAACCTCCTAGCTCCTAAATACAAAGTGGGATTTCTTAAAAAAAAAAAAAAAAATGAAAAGTAACAATCAGAATGTATTAATTTTTTTTCTTTAGAATTAATTAGAATGTATTCCTTATACGAAATGATTATTGGCACAAAAGACATAATAATAATGAATAGGTTTAAATATTACTATAGTCCTCGTACTTTTGGTTTTGATTCATTTTGATTCTTATACTTTTAAATTGTTCATTTTGATCCCTATATTTTTAACTTTAGTTCATTTTGATCCTTATACTTTTAAAAAGTTATGATTTTGGTCCCTTCATTTTCATTTTTAATAAATAAAAATGGTCACTTTTTTGAAAGAACCAAAATGAACCAAAGTTGAAAGTTTAAGGACCAAAAGGAACATTTTGAAATAGAGGGACTAAAATAAACAAAAGTCAAAAGTACAAGGACCAAAATAATATTTAAACCTAATTAGTAAATAATGATTTTTTTTTTTATTCTGCTTTTAACTTGAAATAAAACATACAGAATAATTAACTAAAATCATAAAACCAAGACTTCATTAGAAAAATTTTCCTTTTGAAATTTTGGAATTTAATGAAAATTTGATTGATTTTATTTTAATCTGCTTGAACTTGAAATTTAAAAAACTACAAATACTTAGTCATTAACCCTCAAGAAAAGTTTTTTAGAAATTTAACTTGCAAAAAAAACCTTTATATCTTAAACCTATACCATAAATAAAAGAAAGTTTAGTATTTTTAAGGGCAAAATGTATTTTTGTCGATCACATTGAAGTTTTGGATTGTTGTCTATTTGATCCTTAAAATGTTAAAAGAAATACTTTAATCCTCAAGTTTGCAAAATAATTTTAAATGGTCACGGCTTTAACTTAATGAAATAGTGATTAGACCATATTTACTGGCATGGATTATCTAGCCTGTCATTTTTTTATTATATGGCAAATAAATTAAATTTTTATTTAAAAAATAAATCCTTTTAAATAAAAATAAAATAATTTAAAATATTAAAAGTTTTCTTCTTCTCCAGAACAACTTGATTATTCCCCCCTTCTTCCCTATATCTATGCGTCCAGTTGCCAGCACTCACCTCGACTCACGAGTGACCTCTTCAAATGATGTGGGTTGTGGTTGACGCTCATAATCATAGAGCACAAACCCAAAGACAAAATACTTAGGTTCTATTTAGTAACTATTTCATTTTTTTTTTTAGAAAATTAACCTTATTTCTTCACAATTTTTTTTTTTGTTAGGAATGACTTTGGACTTTTGGCCCATAGCAAAAAGGAAAAGATATTTTTATGAGAAAAGAGGTAGAAGTTATCCCACATTGGAAGATTAAGGAGTGACAAGAGGGTATATATACAAGTGCTTGCAAGGAAGCTTCCAAAATGTGGTAGTGGTGGAAGTATAACTCTTTCACCACATTATGGGTATTTACTCCATCAGTTTTAATATTTTTTCTATAACGTTTTCTCAATTCAAATTAATTCGAGATCCAAAAAAACGTTTTATTTATTTCTCCTAAAAGGTTATGAGAAAACCCTAGCCGCCATACTCTTTCTGATTTTCACGATTCCGTTTCTGAGCTATCGTTTTCCTTGCTTCCAATCCGTTCTCCGGTTTTTGCAATATAGCACCGAGGTCGCGTCGCCGTTCTTGCTTTCAAGGCAGTGGGATTGTCCACGGCACAACAACATTCATCTGGATTACATTTTTTTACAATGATTTGCATCTTTTTTAACTAAAAGAGTTGAATTCTTAGCGAAACTCCAAAACAAAAACAAAATTTTAAAAACTATTTTTTAAAATTTGGTTTGGTTTTTTAAAATATGGATAAAAAGTAGATAAGTAGGCAGGGCATTTAAGAGTGAGAGAGGTGTTTGTAGGCTTAACTTTTAAAAATCAAATGGTTACCAAATAAAAACTTATTTTTCCTTTACTGTTGTGAAAGCTTTCTCGATTCTCGCTCTAGCAACCCTTGTATTATGATATTTCACAGTTTCTCTAATTTCCAATTCCTTCCAAATTCCTATAAAAATTAAGATTATGGAGCAAACTATGGAGAAAGAGGTGTTGCATCCATAAGAAGGTAATCTATTTTATTTTGGGAGACGATTACTCTTGAAACTCAAACACTAAAGTTTGAGTACAATTATTTTAAGAAAAACAACGTGAATTGGCTCAGTTTTTACATGGTTGCTTTTCTTTTTCTCTTTTTATTATTAAAAATAAATGTCTTTACATAGTTACAAATATTTTGGAAATGTCACAATTCATTTTACTTTTGAAGAACACGAATATATGTTAGATATGTAGTAATTGCATTGAAGTGGATTACATAACTAGATAAAGGATTTCTCCCATTCAATAAGTTCATTAGTTGCCTCTCCAATCTCTTCTATCTCTTTCATCAAATTACTCAAGCAAAACGCCATAGCACTCAAACTCAAAATTTCTTCACTTTTACCCTCTTTACTTTCAACAATCTCTCCCAAATGCTGCAAAAAGGAATTAATCAACTTTTCCTTCTCAATTTCATCCATTATTTCAATCCTTTGTGGCTCTCCCATCTCAATATCTTCCTTAATTTCACTTCCTCTCAAAGACTTCAATGAAGAAGAACTCAATTTCTCATAAATTGTCACTAAACCATTGGCCATAATTTCCTTAAACTTCTCAAAATCACCCTCCTTTCTCCACAAATCCTCTCTCACATAATTCTCTTTAAGATTATTCATTGCTTCACCTTTCAAAGCCAATAAACTAACCATTTTTGACAAGGAATTAAACATCTTCACATAGCTATTACCATGAAATGGCTGCAAAAACAAGAAATTGGGTTCAACCTCAGCCTCATCAATCAATTTCTTCAGCTCCATAACTTGAATTCTTAAACCTTTCAAATCGTCCTCCATTATTGTGCTTGATTCATCACAAAATGAATCATTAATGCATTTTTGTAGCATTTGTAAACTCACGATGAGTTGAATTTTGGCCAATTTAGAAGCTCTTTTTGGTTGAAAAATGATATCAACTACAATTGATATCAAAATCCCAATAAAAGTTTCGATCATTCTTTCAAAGGCAAATTCTCTTGGGGAACCGTAGTTTGTTCTTCCTAAAACTACTAAAGCTCCAACAATGGCGGAAATTCCACCAGCTGAACCATACATCGTACTATGTTGAAGAAAACTGGTGAAAAGAAACCAAGGAAGAAGACAAAGAAGCCGTCCAATTAAAAACCTTTTGAAAAGAACAAAGCTCAAAATTCCAAAAACAGAGCCCAACATTGTTCCATGAACCTTAAAGTTTGCAACTTTAAATGTTGGTTCTCTGTCTGAAGCAATGCTTACAGCCACTGCCAAACTCCCCCAAAACCCATTTTCTTTACTGTAAATCAATCCCAAAATCACTGAAATTCCCAATGAAACTGCACATTTCAAAGCTGGGATTACCCTTTGACTGTTCATCGAGGAAACCCATGTTCTGATTTTTTCTCTGTCGGTGGAATTTTCAATTTCTTTGTTCTTTGATTCTTCTTGTAGCTTTGTTGGAGATTTGATTTGGGTTTTAATGTGAAGGAGTTTCACGCAGAATATGAAGAAAAGATGAGGCAAATCTTGGTGGTTTGTGGGAATAATTTGAATGGAATTGAGGGTGTTGATTATTGTTGTTTTATCATCTATGTTGACTTCGGGAAAAGTCAGCGAATCGGACGGTGGAAAACAAGCATTGGCTTGCTTTAAAGAAATGGAAATTTGCTTCTCCAAATTATTTAGAACATGTTTGAGGGTTTGGTAATTTTGAGGATTATTTTGAATTGGATATGAAGGAATTTTGGATAAAGATAATTCCATTCCATTTAAGGCCAATTCTAAATCTTCTAATTTCTCACTATTGCTCAACCATCCCATTTTGAAGATTTTGAATGGAAGCTTCTCCCATTGCTTGCTTTCCTGCCAATTCAATTACCCAAAGAAAAAAGATAATGTTATTATTTATCTTTACTCATATAAACTAACTTTTTGTTTTTTTAGTTATAGAAATATAAATTTTTGTAGACATGTCGACATTTCTTTATTAATATTTTTGTATATACTTATGAGTTCGACGGTGGCATGAGATAAATTGTGACATTTATATTATGTTATAAAGAAATCAATGGAATGTAACATAAAAAAAATATCGATAAAAGTGTTTTTTAGGACACGTTTGACAATATTTTTATTTCTAGTTTTCTATTTTTTGTTTCCAACTTTTATGGAACAAAAGGGTTTGGTAAGTGTTCTACTTCCTTGTTTTTTATGTTTGAAAAATAGTTATAAGATTGCGTAGAAATTATAGAAACAACCAAAACTTTCTTGTTTTTTTTTTTTTTAAATAATTTTTTAGATTGTGTAGAAATTATTGAAACAACAAAATCAAGTTGCTTCATACGTCTCTAATTTTCTTCCTAAAACATAAATAAATGTTTCTTTTTATTTCTAAAAGGCATAATAAACCTGGTAATTATTTTAAATGACAAAATTGCTGAAAATATTTTTAAATATAGCAAAATATCATTATCTATTAGTGTCTATCACTAATAATCAGTGATAGATGATAGTAGTTTATTAGTGTTTATTATTGATAGACGGTGACATTTTTCTTATTTGTAAATATTTTGACTCATTTTACTATATTTGAAAGCAACTCTAATAAATATCTAAATATGAATATAACATAAAAAAAATGTTAGTTTTTAATTATTTTTTTAAATTAGAAATATAAAAAAAGATAAATGGGTTACTAAACCTAGTTCTTTTTTTCAATAAAAGAGGGAACAAGAAAAACACAATTCCTTTTTTCTTTATCAAAAAAGAGGAAATAAGAAATACGAATTACGAAACGAGAAACAATTAACAAGAAGTTCAAATATTACCAAATGAGTAATTAACTTTTAGTTATTATGTTACTAACATTGATTATATATCTGATATATTAATTGTGAATATGTGAAATATGAGTTTTTTTTTTTTTTTTTTTTTTTTTTTAAGATTGAAAGCAATATCGAAATATTTAACTTTCAATTTTGTATCTAATAGTGTTTATGCATCTTAAAAGATATCAAATAAATCTTTTAACTTTCGATTTTTGTGTCAAGTATTTATTGTAAGTCTTTGAACTTTCAAGTTAGTGTCTATCATGTCCTTTGATCAGTATTCGACATTTTTTTAAAATCCAAAAACCTATTGAACATAAAATTGAAAGTTTAATAATTTTAGAAATAGTCTAATATGTCCGAGGCTATTTAAGCATGATTTATATGATATTTTAAAGTTTAAGGGCTTTTTAAATGCAAAATTGAAAATTAAAGTATCAATTATACACTTTTATAAAGTTAATAAACCTTATTAGATACGAACATGAAAGTTTGACAGACACTAACCTATAATTAATTTTTTAAGCACATTAAAGATGGCAAAAAGAAGGTAAAATGTTTACTTGGTAAAGTTTTATGGAGTGGAGAAGTTTAGTTGCTGAAGAAGACAAGAAATGAGCTCTAGATATGGAAGCAGCAGCCACTGTGCTATCTTCTGCAAGGACTGCCTTCACCATTACACTTAACCTTTCTATCATATTCTCCACCAAACTTTTGCTCTTCTCTTTCACCTTCACCATTTGACAATTTTCTTGTTTTAATTTATATAAACAATTATAAATAGTTACAAAAGAAGAAAAAAAAACATTTTTTATGAGGTTGGAAATTTTGAATCTATGATATTTTGATAAACAACATATGTCTTAATCAGTTGAGTTACATTCAAGTTGTTACAAAAAAAAATTATTTCTTTGAAGAAATATAAAATCTTTAATGTGCAATGTTTTTTCTTGGAATATTAAACAAGCATCCAAATTTTGACTTTTTTCAATCACTTTCATTAATTAAAACCCCACGTACTTTCATTTGTTTTATTCTAACTTCTCTATTATTATGTTGTTTTTTTACCTAAGGGGAGCAACTTTGTGTGTGTGTTTTTTTAAAAGCAATAATTTAGATGATGATAAGATATTGACAATAACGTTATATAGAAGTTAGCATTAACATATCTCTATCCCCGTTGTTGTACTAAAAAAATGCATTAATAAGTTATATATTATGTATAAACTTAATATTAAAAGAGGGTTGTGATTTATTAACTTTGAAATAAGATAATTTAATCCTTTAATTTTAAATTTATAAAATCAATTATTCATTGTTGAATGTTAACACTTAACAATTCAATTTCGTGGAGTTCATGGTAATATAGAACAATACTTATTTCATGACGTGAAGTTATTTGAACAGATCATTATAATGCGACTGACTTCGAATTTGTATCCAATAGTTACTAAAAACATGCAAATAGAATTCATATCCAATGTTATTATATATGATGAAGAAACGCTCTATAATTACTAATGTGACGGTCTCATTGAATAACTTTTTGAAAAATTATAATTTACACCCGTAAAGTTTGAGATTGTGTCAGTTTAAACCCAAAACTAGTAAGTGATTCAATTAGACCATTTATTAATTTTACAATTGAAAATCATTCATGCATTCAATTCTTACACGTATGAAGACTTTTCAAATGTTCGATTAGTAAAATAGACTATTAGAATTGATGCATGAACAATTTTCAAATAAAATCTTAATTGAATCTAAATTAATTAGTTTATGAAAGTTTAAAGATTTAATTGATAAAATTGTAAGCTTCACACGATATTTATCCAAATAGAATGTAATATAAGGTGTAAATTGATACACTCGTGAAAGTTTAGAGTTTAAATTGATATAATTTTAGTTCATAATTTAATTTGATATAACTCTCAAACAAAAATTAAGAGTGTAAAGTGATATTTCTCCTTTTTTTTTTTTTTTAATTTTAATCTCCTAGTTCGTAAGAATCCTCTACTAAATACTATTTATACTATTTTTTTCTACCTTTTTTCTTTTCTTTTTTTTTTTTTTTTTCCTTTGACAACTCTAAAAAGTTTTTTTTTCCGAAAAGGGATAAATTGTTATCAAAATTCTTATAACGCAAGTACTATATTCAAATATATTAATACTATACCTGAAGAGAAGCAAGGCGTGGGAAAGGGAGAAGCGTGGCAAAGAGACTGGCGGCGGCGCCCAGGGCGGTGGTGGCTGCGACATGGAGTGGGTGCATGAGAGGGTCAGTGTGGGCGCCGCCGATGAAACCCACAACGTAAATGATCACAATCTGACCCAAAGCAATCTTTTTAGCCAGCACATGGGTTGAGCTTGGAACCACCACCACCACAGAAGCCAACGCCACCGTGACGGCGGTGGTGATGTGGGAGAATTTGGTCGGACCAATGAACCAAAATAGGAACATGGCCGGGCAAACGGTTTGGACCGTGGCAAAGACGGCGAGGCAACAGCCACGGACCGCGTCGCCGAGAGCGGCGTTAGTGACTATGAGAATAGCTGTGAGATAGGAGAAGGCTGGAAAGGCCACAAGGCGGCAGAGAGTAGCCGGGCCGTACAAGGTGGTGCAGGCCACTATAGAACAGGCAAGAGCTGCTCGGGAGGCGGACGCCAGCCGCGCGAACCACACGGCTCGGCCGCCGTGATTGGTGATGGTGGTGGTGGCGGCCATTTTTTGGTGGGAGAAGATAAATGGAGTAGGTTGAACTTCAGGGGTGAGTATTGGAGGGTATTTATATTGGTTTTAAAAAGTTGAAAATTTGAAGCTTTGGGAGTGGAAGTGGGAACCCATATGTGGCCCTACATTTTTGGTCTCCCATAACAAAGTCTTGTGCTTGAGGTGGCTATTAGTATTGCAAGCCATTAAATTTTACACATTTTATTTTTTACCTTTACCTAATTAAAAATGAAATAAAGTAAAATGAGTATAGCTAAGTTAATATGAGCATAACTCAATTGACATAAGTTTGTATTATCGACTTTGAGATCAGAAGTTCGATTCTCCAACTCAACATATTGTAAAAAAAAACTCAAAAATAGCTTAACTGATATAAGTTTGTATTATCAACCTCGAAGTCAGAGTTTTAATTTCCTTCATCTAACGCCTTGTCAATGAAAAAAAAACTCGAGAATAGCTAAGGTAATTATAATATATACTTTCGATCAAAAGTTTAGGGATTGAAATATTCACATCTCTAACATGTTGATAAACACTATAAAAACAAAGGAAGTTAGTGGTGCTTGAAACTTGAAACTCCTTTCACAAAGGTGCTATAGGTATATTTAACGCTATGGTTATACAAGAGAAGTTATTCTAAACCATTTGGGTAAAAAATTGCCTTAACTTTGTATTTTTTTTTTTCAATAACCAATATACCCATGAACTTGACCACTTGAAACTCCTATATCAAAGGGGGTAGAGGTGTAATAATGGTCACAAATAAGAGAAGTCAGTTTTACTTTTTGAGTTTGGCTATGAGAAGAGAGGAGAGTCGTTTTCTCCATGATGAAATTAAACTTAGTTTGATATCTATGGAACTTTTGTTTATCAATGAAAGAAAAAGTGTATAACGATAATCATGCGGGAAGTATGAAGAAAATTGTTGAAATTGCTCAGGTAAAATATTCAAAAGATCCAAATGAATTTGAAAAGTTGTTTAATGATGCAAACTATTAATGGTATAGAATGATATTTACAAAATTTGCTGAGTTGTTTATATTAGTGAAGTTGTATAATTTGAAAGTTATATTTGGATCACTAAATTTTCATAACTGCTCAAAATATTAAAAGAAAGGTTATTAGTTATTAATGAGCTTCCAACATCAACGTATGAAACAAAGAGAAAAAAACATTAAAAAATATTAGAATGCGCTAAGAATATTGGACCATGAAAAAAAATCATGCATACACTGATGATTGTTGTTTGTATAGAAGAGAATATATCAATGCAATTAACTACTCTAAATGTGGTGATCAAGCATGATGAAAATAATAAAAATACAAATAAGTGTATAAAAAAATGTCTACAAAAGTTAGTTATATTGTATTTTTCACCTATTCTATGATTCAAAAGGATGTTTACAAAAGTTAGCTCTAAATAATTTTATTGAGGACGACCAATGATTTTCATATTTACAGAAACTTTAGTGGATTTAATGTTAAAAGGGTATTAGGTATGTCTAATATTTGGAGATAAGATGTCTTTTATAAGACTGAAAACATATGACATACTTTGAACATCGAGAATTTTTCTAACATAATCCCCCGTTTCATGTCAAATAAATTATAATTTAATGGTAAAAAAACATGAAATCGTACTTGAACCTTTATTTGGAAAACTTCTGTTTGTTAAATTTAAAGGTCTTAAATTTCAAAGAGAAGAGAAAAGGAAACAAATCATCGAGCTGTTCACGGGATGAGGTGAGAATGATCATAAAGATGTCCACAGGGCCCCAACTCCACGAAAGAAATGAACATCTCTAATTTCTCGTTCTCCACTAGAGACTGTGCAAGAGAAGTATTGGCTCTCCTAGACAAGGTACACGAAGTGCGGGTGTGCATCGAATAATCCAATTTAACTTCCTAACCTAAAAGTATGAGTAATAAAAAGTAATCGTGAATAAACATATTAATGAATTGTCAATAACATCCATAAAAATTGGTCATCAATAATAAACATAACAATAGTTGATAAGTGATAGACATCTATCAATGATAACTATAGAAATGATCTCTATTAGTGGTAGATAAAAAAATATATATTTGTCCGTGATATAGGTCTATTATGATAGACTATTAAAATAATATATCACAATAATAGAAGTCTATCACTGATAAACTGTATAAATGGTATACAAGTAGACCCAAAAATTTCAAAAATTATCATATTTAAAACTATTTATTTGTATAACATATTTTCAAATATGTCAACCAATTTTGCTACTCACATTACAATTATCCTTAAAGATTTGACGATAGCTTGCACCTATATTAGTAGGGATCATTTTTTTAAAAAAAAAAAAAAACCCTTCATTCTTCCTGTATATTATACTCTTACGAGAGTATGAAAACGTTGTAAATAATGAAGAGGGTTACATACTTTTTCAAACGTTAAAAGTATTATGTCGACTGATTTAAAATTTAAAGATTTAAAATCTCATGATTGTCATGTGATCTTACCACAATTGTTCTTTATTGGGATGAGATTTGTGCCATCAAAATATATGTTGATAGGCTAAAACTAAGTTGTGTATTTTTTTTTTTCAATTCTACCTATAAAGTAGTCATAAATGTTATACAATTAGAGAAGTTGCAAAAAGATATTGTGGTTACATTATGTTTAATGAAGAGTTATTTTCCTCATTCATTCTTCATAGTAATGGTTCATCTCACAATACACCTTGTTAGAGAAGTTAAACTTCGTAGGCCTATATATTTGTGATGTAAATGTCTCCCTTTGAAAGAATTCAAAAAAGTTTTTAAGAACTCAGTGAGAAATAGACATTATCCAGAAGGTCACATAATGTTGAAAGTTATATAATAGAAGATATGTAAAATTTTGTTTTGGTTTTTTTATCTAGAGTAGATTCTATTAGGCTTGGTAATCACAAGTTACAAGACAATTAAGACCATTTTAATATTAATAAGTCAATTAAGACCATTTTAATATTAATAAGTCATTGTCAAGTGGAGTTCAATTCAAACCTGAACAAGAATTTTTATATCAAGTTCATTGATTTGTTTTGGAAAATACAACTAATGTGTAAGCATATATAGAGTAAGTTTCTCTAACTTTGTTTCATTTATTTTATTAAAATTTTTTATATGATTCTAACTACTAACAATATAAAATATCTTTTGTGTTTCTTCCAAAAAACATATGATGGTATTGCAATCACGACACTCAAGTAAATCCAAAAATTATAAAGTGATTCAAAATAAGCATAATTGAACTTAGATTTTAATTATGTTAAGCAATTCTCTTATTAAGTGCCACATAATTAAGTTTAAAAAGGGAGATACTAAAGTTTCGAATAACTTTAAGATGGATGGCACATGACGCTCATCCAACTATAACTATTCTCTAATAGAAACAAACGACAAGTAAAGAATAAAACAAGAAAAAAAAAAAAGACACATATTTACATAGTTCACTAACAGTATGTTAGTTACGTCCACAAGTAGAGAGAGAAATTGTTTCATTGCCATGAAGAGAACAAAGTATATAATAAAGAGATAAAATGCAGGTCGCAAAGGTTTAAAGAGTTTATATATGACACCACTCTCAAACTCTAAACAGAATAGCCTCAAAATAAAGTCCAAAATAAAAATTGAATGATAGTCTTCCATATAACTTGATCCGGTCATTCAAAACGCACTAGATAACCATTTAAGGCATTAATTTCAACATTAACTATATATAACTGTTATTGTAATTAATGGATGGTGTTATCAAACAAAAGTCTTGTGACAATAATAGAAGCATAAAAAATAGTGGAGTTAGTTAGTTTACTTTAAAAAACAATGGTATATTGAAGGATGTCATCCTTTTATGGAGTAATAATACAATAGATTTGGAAACTAAATTAATAATACATTTAAGAAAATTTTATATTTTTAGTCTCCAAGGTTAAAAAAATTTATAATATTACGGTAGTATACTACCTCTATTCACTACTTGCCACAATAGTAGTATTTAAGAATTTTAAATTTTTTCATCGGTTGGTTTGGTTTAAATTATATTTGAGTTCCTAAATTTTTAAACTCAACAATTTTATTTTTGAAAAAGTTTGATTTTATTAATACTCGTGTTTATTTGGAAGAGAAAGTTGATGTGAAACTTATTTTTTATTAACCAAATATTTTTCTTAATTTTTAATTATTAAATTAAAAAACATTAACTATTTGCGGACAAAATTCAAAATTAATGTTGAATTTTGAACTATTGACAAAAATAAGGTACATAGTAAAGAAATTCAAAAAATAGAGTGGTTAAAGAAAATATTGACAAAATGGGGTTGTAAAATCATGTACCCGTACATGATTTCCACATGGCACCCACGTGGATTGGTCAATGAGACCAAAATCGTGTACGGGGTACATGATTTTTTTTTTTAATCAACAATTACATTTCTTAATATCGTTATTTTATAGCATACTCATATAAATGCGTCTGAAGATTAGAAATTCATAAAAACTTAAACTTTAAATTACAAACGAGTCATGTGCTACATGGTGGACGTCTTCGTTGACGGTGCGGACGACGAGGTACAGGCACTTTAAAGTGTTGCTGTTGATGAATTAATTCATCAATATCCTCTTGGGTGACGACTGATGGATGTTCATAATACTCTTGTTGATTGCCAGAACTCGTCTGATGTCTGCTCTAGGAGAAGTTGGAATTGGATCATGAAACATCGGAGGTTCCGGGTCAACTTGTTCCTCTGGAATAGCTTCACCCTATTGGCGTTGTCGTCTACGACGAATACGTCTTCGATCAGTGTCAGTAACATTGAGTCGTCTTGTCTGCTGAATAATATTTTGTACATTTACCAAGTTTTGGTCACACATTGTAGTCAACTATGGTAAATCTTGTTGTACAGAATATTGATGTATATCTTGGACAAAATTATTATGAATGGTGAAAAACTTTAATATTAAATAATGTTCATATCATATAAATAAAAAATATAAATTGACAAAACTCTTACCATCCAGTAGTAGTAAACAACCTCAGGGGTGGTAAATCGCCTCGTGATTGAATCGTACCAGGAAAAGTAGTCGTCTGATACAGCTGGCCCATTTGTTATTTCTCCCGGTACACAACGATTACGACGTGCACGCCAGAATGTTATATACTCTAGTGAATTTGGCGCCAATCTTGATCGTGCTTACCTTTTAAATCAATCTGGTGTAGTGCTGGGAGTGTCTGACACAATGATGGGACTAATTGTCGCATACTGAACTATCGTAGAACACGATCTGGTTGATGCCACTCTACGATATGGAAACATATAAAAGGGCTAACGGTCAACCATATGTCATGACCATCATGACAATAATCAGGTAGGGATGCCATAATTGCTTGTGTGTATGACGTCCAATTAATCTGGAAAAAAAATAATAATAAGTAAACAAAAAAAAACTGTAATATTCATTTGTAAATTCATTTATTACCTGACTGTGCATTAATCGGTCAAATATTTGTCAATATACCAGGAGCATGTTCGCTGACTGTTCTGATGGAACTAAAATACCACTCCATCTAAAATTTTAAAAAATATATATAATTAAATAGTTTATTACATAAAATAATAATTGAAAAAATATATAAATAAATTAATACCTGGCACTGAGTGGACCTACGCCTGGGGCATGTAACTGGATTTGTGGTGCTACATTGTTAAAGTGATCATACGCCCATACTTGTAACAGTATCAGTGGCCCTGCTATTTCCAAAGCCTGTGCATTACTGGCTCGACATAGTTCTCTATAAAGCTATGCAAGGCAGGCGTCACCCCACGAGTATCTACCAGCTTGCTCGAAATTTGCCAGTAGTGGAAGAAACATTAGGTGGATAAGAGTGTTTGACTTGTCAGCGAATAAAAATCCTTCAATCAGTTGCAAAATATATGCTTGCGCGTATCTCTGTATGCTGATGTCGTCAGCATTGAGGGACAACTCTGTAAACTGGGAGGCTAACCATGGGATACTCAACCTTGAGCCTTTCAAATCCATAGGTCGAACCCCCAAAAAATCCTCACAAGTTTGTTTCCAATCATATTGTAAGGATCCTGTCACAGGTTCTCCGTCCACTGGTAGTCCAAACTGAACTGCAACATCCTGTAACGTAATAGTGCATTCGCCACAAGGCATATGGAATGTGTGGGTTTCTGGTCGCCAACGCTCTACTAAAGAAGTAATTAGGTGCCAATCTAGTTGGATGAATCCAATTTGTGCAACCCCAATAAAACTCGCTTGTTGTACATATGGCATGATACGTGGATCGAATGGGATAGTTCGTTGAACTACTGCCTCCCTCCTTCGGCAGCTCAAAATTGTAGTAGAACTATCCTATACTGATTGTGAACGATGGGAATTTTGTTGATATAGTTGTATGGGATTAGAAGGACCCGGATCCATGATGTGAAATCACTGAAACACAATTACAAGAAGAAAAAATAAATTTTATTACATAAATAAATTTCATTACATAACAAAGTCAATTAGAAAGGTCAATTACAAGTAGAAAAAACAACTCCGATTACTCAAACAAATAAAACTAGAGTACAAATGTCCTAACGTCAATAATTAGATACAATGTCCATTCCAAAAAATAAATTCACTACATAACAAAGACAATTAGAAAAGTTCATTACATAACAAAGACAAATCCATCAATGACCCGAAGACGAAGCACCTGATGTACGATGTGGACAAGTACGCTTGTTATGTCCCTCTCCTTTACATATTTTACATCTAATTTTTTGGCTAGCCTCTCACCAATCCATTTCATTAGAAATTCTCGTACTTTTTGGCCGACCGTGCTCTCTTAGTAAGTCCGCATTTGGACGAACATTTGTAAATGATAATTCTGACCAATAATTTAGGTGTTGTATTGGATGGAAGCGACCTTCATAACATTGCTTGAAATGCGACAATTTGTAGCAATCATCAATAAACGGTAGGTACGTCAGACGCATGTAATTGCAAATAGAAATTACATGCGAGCATGGAATTTTGAATGACTGCCACTTGTTACAGGAACATGTGCCTTCCGTCAAGCTCACCACCTGTACATGTTGCCCTTTGTAGGGAGAAACCATACTTATATCAGTTTGTACTTCAAAGGTTTGGGTTTCCCTATCAACCGCAACCACTGTATGTGCAGATGCTCGTTTTTCCCACCGCTTGAGCTTTTTCATAGCATATTCTGTATATACGTCTCCACGATCAAGTGCTTCCCTTATCTCTTGCCTGCGACGTTCAAAATATAGTATTGTACGATAGAATGTTAGCCTAACCATAGAAGTGACTGGTAACATTCTAGCTCCTTTGAACACTCCGTTCATACATTCAGCGGCATTGCTTGTCATCCACCCATAACGATATCCATTATCATGTGATTGTGTCCATTTTTCCAAGTCAATATCAGAAAAATATTCAAGACACTCGGGGTTCAATTGCTTCAACTGTTTCATGCACTTATGAACTTGCGCTTTTGGTGTTGATTTCCTGCCTTAAACATCAAATCTTTCAATTGCTTCGATTTGTATTTCATATTAAAATTACTAGCAACATGACGAAGACAATATCGATGGTATGCTCTAGGTTCACTCCAACCAATATTCTCATTGTTAATTGCAGCAAGAATGGCTTTATGTCTATCAAAAATTAAGCAAATACCATCTCGTTTAGTAACATATTCGCGCAATGCCCATAGAAACCATGACCAACTAGAAGAGTTTTCCCCTTCAACAATAGCAAAAGCAAGGGAAAATATACGCCCATTTGCATTAATCGATAAGGCAGTCAATAATTTCCCTTTATACTTCCGTATAGATGAGTTCCATCAATCTGAATTAATGGCCTACAATATTTGAACCCTTCTACTGCAGGACCAAATGACCAGAAAACTCGACCAAATATAGTTGTACCAGACACATCAGATGGAAGAAAATGCCAATCAACTTGTGTTCCAGGATTGTAATGTACAACAGCACTCAACCAATATGGAAGTTCCGAGTATGATTTCTCCCAGTCACCAAACACAGCAATCAACGCTTTTCTCTTTGCTTGCCACACACGTCTATAATTGACATTATACCCATATTGTTTTTTAATTGCTTCTTGGAGCAATGCAACGGGTACACCAAGATCAACCCTCACAAAATTTTGAATTTCAACACTCATAAAATTTGAATCAAATTGTGAATGATCCTGTGTCAATTCTGAGTATAAACATGAGTGCTCCCCTTCAAGTCTAGTAATTTCAAACATCCCATGTGTTTTACGCCGACAAGCACGTAATCTCCAATCACAACCCTCCTTCCACTGTTTGCACCTCACATATCAAATATCCTGATTCGATTCTACTACGAAAATCTGATAATGATTTGTCATGCAATACTTTTTTACAGCAAGTTGGAGATCTTCTTTCGTGTCAAATAACATTCCTTTTTGTACTAGACTAGCACTATTTACATGTCTATTCCTTTCTTCAAGTGTCAATCCTTATTCACATATTGAATTTGTAACATCCCAATCTATTTGAGTGAACATCTCGGACGGTACCAATTCATTGTCATGTTCAACACTTTCTTGATCCCCAAATAATTCATCAATTTCTACATCAATATCGCTATCCCCATCATTACCAGGTTCGAGAACAACCAAATCTTCAAGACGCAACGACATATCTAATCAGATGTTCACAACGGTTACAGTTTACATATATTAGTCTAATTTACTAAGTTAATAAAAAAATCCAATATCAAATTTATGATTAAGCCCAGCATTTTTTTTTTTTAAACAAAAGTCAATAACCCTACAGCCCAAATCCAACATCAGTCAAGATATAAACATATAACCCAATACATATTTAAAGTTTTTTTTTCCAAAAAATAAATAAAGATACCACCTAATATAAGTCTAAATTATTAAACTTAAAAAAAAAACAACTCAACTTTTCAAATCCAAACTCATGCAATCCGAAAACAAAGTTACAAAATCAAATCTAATGGTCAAAAAATATTAAATCTTATACAAAACAAATAAATATTCAATATTAATCAACAAACAAGCTTCACACTCTAGATTTAGCGAATATTAACCAAAACAAACTTCATAACAAATTTTATGTTTAAAAAAAGAAAAATAAATATCAAGCTATTCGACGGCGGCGGCATGGTGGTGGGCGGCAGACAACGGCAGCGGCGGGAGGAATTTGGGCGGCAGAAGAAGAAAGGAGTGAGGCAAAAGAAGAAAGGAGTGAAGAAGAAGAAGAGAGGGGGAGGAGTCAAAAGCCTAAAATCGTGGACCCGGTCCACGATTTCACATCCTGCCACACAAGCGTGGCAGCAAGAATTTTTGACCTGCAGAGGTGGCAGGTAAGGCCCACGAGTTTCATACCATACTCGTGTACCCGGTCCACGATTTTAGTAAATCGTGGATCGGGTAACGATTTTACAACCTCAATTTTATGATTATTTTCTATTCTACTCTATTTTTGTCCTATATTATTAAATTAACATTATTTTTAAAAAAAATTCCTTTGTTCTACATTAGAGTTTAAAAGAAAACTTTAAAACTAATAATAATTTATAAAACCTGGCGTGATGATTTGGAACCATGACACAATAAGAAAAATATGATTGTCACTTTTCTTGTGCTTTGTTTTACTTTTCAATTACGTGCAACAGATGGAAGAAAGTACATCGATCATTTAATCTTATATTAATTCAAACATCATACAATTTTTCCTAACCTAGCCAAGAGACATAACCATCTTTTACTTTTAGTAGCGGATCCAAATATATCTCTTGTATCTATTAGCGCTTCTTAAATTGGTGGATTAAGTATAAAACTAAGTTACGTTGGAAGAATATTTGCCAAAAACAGGTTACCTAAAAACTATTTACAAAAATAAGACCATTTTTCTGTCTTTATTCATTTCAGTCTTTTGTGTAGATTGAATCCTCTTTTTTTTTTTTTAATTCAATTCAGTTTTTTTTAAGGGAAATTTTCACAAATAGAAAAGATGTCAAACTATTTACATAAAATAGCAAAAAAAAATACTGATAGACATTGATAGACTTCTATCGGCATCTATCAGCGATAGACTTCTCTCATTTCTATCACTGATAGACCTTGATAGACTTCTATCAGCATCTATCACAACTATCTAAAAATTTTGCTATTTTGTGTAAATAGTTTCCCTTATTTTTCTATTTTTAAAAATTCCCATTTTTTAAAGGACTTAATTAAATGTGTATTTTTTTCTTTTTTTTTTTTTTTAATAAAATCTATCTTTTGTTTATTTCTTCCGGGATTATAGTTTTTTTTTTTTTTTTTTTTTTTTTGAAAAACTAGAAACAGTTGGAGCGAGAGAATGTTACCAAACATGATTAAAAAATGATAATAAAATTTTTTTATATTTGTAAATAGTTTGACTCATTTTTCTATATTTGAAAATAGTCCTAAAATATATACTTAAAAAAATGGGAAAAAAAAAAAATGTTAAGGAAAAAATTTGTCAAAATCTAAATTAAATGTAAGGAAAAAAAGTCAATAATCAACCTGAATGGAAAAAAAAGAAACATACCATTTGAATGGATATTTAATACACGCACAAAATTTATAAAGTCTAACATTCCATATATAGAAAGTGGAAATTAGATCTAATTTTAAAAAAACAATATTATAATTTTTCTATAAAAAAACACACACACACAAAACAATATAGTTTTATAAAAGATCATTTTTTTCAAATTAAAATTTTTAAAATATTCATTTTAAACCAAAATACAGTCAAATTGAGGTGTAAAAGAATAGTATAATTATGTAACTCCAACTCATACAAAATTATATAAAAAAAAAATTAATTATAATTTTTAAATTTTGGTACAATTATAAATTATAAATTTTTTATGTATTTTGGTTTAAAAGGAATATTTTTAAAAAAATTATTTGAAAGAATGTCATCTTTTATCTTACTTTAAAACTATAATATATTTTTTTTTAAGTGTTAGACTTTCTAATTTTATATGGGTATTAAATAAGGAAATTGTTGTGTATAGAAAAAAAAAACAAAAGTAATTACACATATAGAAAAAAGTGCACTCCATGCTTTTGTATTTCTCACTTTTTTTCTATATGTGTAATTACTTTTGTTTTTTTTTCTATTTGTAAAAAGACCCCTATTAAATATCCATTCAAATTGTATTTTTTTTCAATCGCTTTGATTATCGATTTTTTTCCTCATATTTAATTTAGATTTGATAAAAAAAATTTCCTTACATTTTTGTTTTTTTCACATTTTTTCCAAGTATATATTTTATCTCTAATTTTCTTCTCCATGGTAATATTGCCTACTTCCAACTGTTTCTAGATTTTCAAAAAACAAAAAAAAAAAAAAAAAAAAAAAAAAAAAAAAAAAAAAAAAAAAAAACTATCATATGAGATGAAAAAATTAAGCAAAAAATAGGTTTTATAAAATAAAATAGAAAAAAAATACACATTTAATTTAGTCTTTTCAAAAGAGAATTGAAAAAAAAAAAAAAAAAAAAAAAAAAAGAAGAAGATTCA
The DNA here is from genome assembly GCA_002890555.2 of Lagenaria siceraria. Taxonomy (NCBI): domain Eukaryota; kingdom Viridiplantae; phylum Streptophyta; class Magnoliopsida; order Cucurbitales; family Cucurbitaceae; genus Lagenaria; species Lagenaria siceraria. Next base: position 18,713,618 of record CM016487.1, read on the forward strand.
GTTTATACAAAAGACTGAAATGAAAAGGACAAAAAAAATTGCCTTATTTTTTAAAAATAGTTTTTAGTTCATTCGTTTTTTAGAAATATTTTCTCAAACTACCTTAGTTTTATACTTAATATCCTAAGTTGGTTGTCATATTTTTCTGTTATTAATTCAGTAACAAAAAAACGAATAGAACCAAAGATGGAAACAAGAGAAAGATATTGCATGAAGGATCAAGTGCTTCAATTCAGTTATGTATGTTCATTCAAGTAGAAACATTACAAGTATTTTATAGGTGATTAAAAAACTAACCACTAACACACTAATTATACCACTAATACACTAACTTTAAAATTCTCTCTTAATCAATTCCACTAAGTCATTAGGACACCTAACTCCTTAAATAAAAGCCACTACTATAAATAAAAGTCAATAACACATTAATTTTTTTTTTAAAAAAACTAATTCAATTACTTGCAACTTAAGTTTTCACTCATTCTAACCAGCCCTCTTGTAATTATTGGGTATTTATGTTGTCAGTTCAATAATATTCAAATAAGGTCAATTTAGGTTAAATTACACATTTAATTTCGGTAGTTTGAAAAAAAAGTTAGAATTTAGTTTTTATGATTTGATAAAATCTCATAAATTGTCCCCTTATATTCCCATGAATTTTAAAATGGCATACCCTAGCTAGCAATTCTCTCCGTTATTCTTCTTCTTCAACTGCGACAATTCAACTTACCTATTGCTCCATATGTTTTTAACCAGTATCTCAATTACTACTTTCTTCATCATTTTTTATAGTACCAACTTGGTTCTTATTTACATAATCAAATTATCATCTGATGCCTCTAATCTCACTATCAATAATAAATTAGAATTCATCAATGGTTCTATTCTGTAATTGAGATCTTGAATTCTCTTTCTAAAGAAATCGTTGTCAGTGTATATTTTTTGAATCGACGAGAGAAACTTGGCTTGTTCTTCAATAGCATTATCCACATCAAATTCCCTAAGATTTTCCAAATTGGTTCGAGGTCTAAATTGTGTAACTATTTATTTCACACAATTGAAGACTTTATGAAATGAATTGGATTCTTATGGTCTTTCTTGCTCCTATGGCCGCTGTACTCGTGGTTGTGACAAAAATTTGGTTCAAACATTAAGAGGAAAACCATGCATGATGAATAAAACAGATTGAAGAATTTAAGAGAAAAACTTGTACTTCCTATAATTGAGGATGAAATGGTTTAAATCTAACCTAAATGTTCTATTTATAAGATCATTAATCCAATTCAAATTTCATCCTCCAACTCTTAATAGAGATTTTAAATTCAAATTAAGTTGTCCAACTACCGATAACATTACCCATTTATCTTCTTTTTTTTTTCTTTTCCATTGTTGAAGGTGAAATTGGACCAAAGGGCAAAACAGACATTTCAACACGGGTGGTTGGGTTTAAAGAAAATGGCTGAAAGGAAAGGTGGCATGGGCCAAGCTCATGTCACCTGCTCGATTCTGTTAGGATGGAGCCGAGCTGAGCCGGACCGAGCCAAGTCTAAATAAAAAATCCTAGGATTTTTCTGAAACCTAAAGTGAAGGAGGTTTCGAAACCAGAAGAGGACAAGGAGATGGAGAAATAACTATAAATAAACAGCACCAAGGGAGGTAACTTAGAAGTTGTGATTTTTTCTCTACATCTTAACTCCGATACTGACTTAGGCACATCGAAGCCTTTTTTTTTCTTTATTTTGCAGGTTTTCTCTTTCTTAAATTGTTGTTTTTGTCACATGGAAGTAAGGTGCATTTACCTTGGCCAAAATTTGGCATCAACATCCATCTTTTTTATTAGAAAATTATTTTGTTAAAAGTGTAACAATCTTTTAAAATAAAACTAAAACTAGTAATTACCTAAATGAAGATAGTTTAGCGGTAGACTTTGAGGTTAGACGATCGCCGCGCCACATATTGAAAAATAAATAAATAAACTCCCGTTTGGTAACCCTTTGATTTTTTTTCTTTTAGTTTTTGAAATTTAAGACTATAAACCCACCTATTCCACCTCTAAATTTTTTTCATTGTTTATTTACTTTGTACTAATATTTTCATAAAACCAAGTTAAATATTGAAAATTTAAAAAAAAATAGTTTTAAAAAGTTTTTTTTTTTTTTTTTTGAATTTGTTAAGAATTCAACCATTTTACTTAGGAAAGATGCAACCCATTGTAAAAAAATTGAGAAAAAATAGTTTAATTTTTAAAAACAAAAAACCAAATGATTACCAAACCAGATTTTTAATTAGTTTTGAAATTACTCATCTAATTAATTAATAAAAGGCTCTTATGGAAAATTCAAAAGATTAAGAAACTTAATTCATTAACCTACATTTAAATAAATAAATAAAAATTTCTGAAATTACGAGTTACAAATTCATGTGTTCCAAAAATTTCACAATCTTCTCAAATTTATAATACTTAAATCATTAAAAAAAAAATTGTTTTTAGAAGTAAATTCACCAAATAAATATCTATTTGATTAAGTTAATATGAAACAAGAAACTAATCCAATTGCCTTTTAAATGCAAGGGCATAATACATTTCTTGTAACTAGGTTTTAGATTTAGTTTTTCGTAAGTTTTAAAATGTTATATTTTTAATCTAGTTTGATTCTAATTTAGTCTTTAAATTTAAAAAATAAGTAACAATTTTACCTTTGAAGCCTAAATTTTGTTTCAATTTGGTCATTATTATTTCAAAATTTACACTTTTAACTTCAATTTTCACTAAGTTATACTCACTTTCAGGTTTTAGTGTTAATGTATATTAATTATTTAAAAGGAGTATAATTAAATTAAATTTCACTATTTTTTCAATTTGTATTAAAATTTCACTTCGTAATTATATTTAATTAATTAATAAATATTATATTTAATGCCAAAATTGAAAGTGATTATTTAGTAAAAGATCAAAAATAAAAGTAACAAATCCTGAAATCTAAGAACTAAATTGAAACAAAACTCAAAACTTATAGACTGTAAATGTAATGTTTTGAAATGTTGGAACTAAATTTAAGTCAAATTCAATACTTAAAGATTAAAAGTTTAATATTTTGAAACTTAGGGACCAAATAGAAACTAGACCCAAAATTTGAGACTAAAAATAAAATTTTTCCTAAATATATATACTTTCCTAATTAACAAGGAATTCCATTTCTTCATCTTCTTTTCTTTTCCCTTTTATTTATTTATTTAATTATTGAGAAACTTCATGTCTTTAGGTAAATATTACCCTAGTTAAACTTTAACTAAGAGCATCAACATGACAGCCTTTTTCTACTCTTTAATTAATCAAAGTGCATGCATGGGATTTGCTTAAATAATTTTAAATTCTTCTTCAAGTGGGTAATGTATTATATTTTTCATATCATTATTAGTTATATTTATTTTACTTAAAAAGAAAGGGAAATTTTTACAAATAAAAAAGAATGTCAAATTATTTTTAAAAAATAGTAAAAAAAAATATATATTGATAGACATTGATAGACTTCTATCAGCATCTATCAGTGATAGACTTCTATCATTTCTATCACTGATAGACCTTGATAGACTTCTATTAGCGTCTATCACAACTATCTAAAATTTTTGCTATTTTTTGTAAATAATTTTCCTTATTTTTTTATTTTTAAAAAATCTCGAAAGAAAAATATTACACTATTTTTTTCAAAGAGAGACCTTATACGTTGTAATTAAATTTGATTTAGTGTTAAAATAATATAAGTAAAGGAGAGGGTCGTCAGTATATTAGGTCTCATTGGACTTTGTTTGTTCCCACGATGGATTAAAATAGTAATATGCACATTGTAAAATCCATTACCTTCTGATTTAATGCTATTAAAATTGCTCTTTTAATCTTAGAAATTAGGTCAACCTTATCATTAATTCCTTTTGCCAATTTTCAAGTCTTGTTTCTTTTTATTTCATTTCTTTACTTTTTTTTTTTTTTTTTTTGATATTCTTTAATTTGTAGGCACTAAAGATATGGTTGTGATATGACATTATATTGATCAACTTTCTCAAGTTGGTTTTAGATATATGTCTAAGAGGGTCATGTGGATGTATTTAGATAGATATATAATTATGGTTCACTTTGATTGCTTCTATAAAGTTCCATATTAAAAACATTATTTCACAAAGACTAATACTTTGGTCTATTCAAAAAACAAACAAAAACAAAAATCATCCTTTGCAAGTAAATCATAAATCAAAAGACAAATACTTTGGTGGAAAAAAATTACATAGTTTGATTAGAAGTCGTTCTTAAAACGAAGTGTAGATGCCGAAGTGACCATTGTTGTCAATAATTTTACATGTATTCGTACTTCCTTTTTTGAGGTTGAAAGTTCAGATCTTCATATTCTTTTTTTGAGGTTGAAAGTTCAAATCTTCATATTCTACTTTTTCTGTAACGACCTGATTTTCTATTACTTGTACTAGGCCACTATATGCATGTAGGAGCGTTAACTATGAACCAGATTTCTTTGCTATGCATCTTAGAATTATGATGTATCTAATATGGCCAATTGCTCTGCCGCACGCATGAAAATTTCGTTGTGCCAACTTGGTCAGTTCAGATATATGCTTTTCAAGTAAGGGCAAAGAATCATCAGCGAATGACATAAGGAATTTGTGACCTTGCCATTGAGACCAAACAGATGCTTTCGAATATGTTTTTCATGTTTTAAAATTTCAGTCTTGATGTTTGAGTTTAGAATTTGAGTTTTTGCACGGTTAGATGTTTTATACAAATTTTTACGTTTGTTTTATAAGAATAGGGATACATCGATTAAATATTTTTTAATTATTTAGAATTTATGAAAATTATTTACTTTATAAAGTTGGTTTGATTTTTAGTTAAATTTATGAAAAAGAGTCGTTTGAGATGTAGCATATAGTGATGGTCTTGTACAAGTCTTAGGAAATCGGGTCGTTACATTTTCTACAAACTAAAAATATAGCCAATAATAGGATTTTTGAATTAAAAGGTAAAGGAAAAATGATTGGTTAATTTCTATTAAAGTGTTATATAATATTAAATTACATTCATCTATCAGCTTAAGCCTTTTTGTCAATGGATGATTTAACATAGTATCAAAACAAGAGGTCCTGTATTCAAAAACTTCTGTAATATCTCGAGTCAATCAATCATTTAACTGTTTCTAAACACACACGACATAGAATATATAATCGTAAAGAATTGATTTGTTAAAAATAATGGGAAGATCCAAGTGTGTATAACTTCAAACAAGGTTATTTTTTCAAAATTGAATCAACAAAATATGAGGAGATTGGCTAATTAAGATTAAGAAGTGAGTAAAAAGCAACCTGTTCTTAATGATCAAGTCTGTTCCCATTGCTTAGATTTTAATTAATACTAATAAAATTGGTCTTATTATATTATAATCCCAATATGATATCTTTCAAATAAGGATCATTTTTAGAAAAAAGTGGAAACCCCAAAAATAGCAATCTGTCCAAAATCCAAATGCATAACGCACGCGTTACTTGAGTGGCTGGACAAAGGATAGGCTTTTGTTTTTGTTTGTTTTTTTTTTTTTTTTTTTTTGGAAAACTAGCTTTTTCTTCCTAGCTTTCGAGTCTAATTTCCATTGGTATTCTCTTTTAAATTTCAAAATCTTACGCTTTTAATTTTTAATAATTTTTTTTAATTAGTCCTTAGGTTTTAAAATGTTAAATTTTTAGTACTTAGATTTTGAATTTTGTTTTAATTTGGTCCCTAAATTTTAAATTTATAATTTTAACCTCAATTTTTTAATCAATACTCACTTCCAATTTTGGCGTTGAAATTTATTAATTAATTTAAAGTAATTATGACGTGAAAATTTTTAAATTAATTTTAATAGTGATGGAAAAATAGTGAAATTTAATTAATTATAATTTTTTGAATTCTTTTAAATTAATATAAACATTAACACTAAATACTAAAAATGAGTGAAACTAGGTTAAAAGTGTAAACTTGAAACCTAGGACCAATAAATTGAAACAAAATTCAAACTTCCAGGGTAAAATAGTAACATTTTGAAGCCTAATTAAGTATTAAATTGAAATCAAATTCAAACCTTAAGGACGGAAAGTATAACATTTTGAAACCTGAGGATCAAATGAAAATTAAACCCAAAACCTAAGGACTAAAAAAGTTTTTTTTTTTCCTCTTTTTTTAAGGAAGAAAAAGATTACAAAGTTAGATCAAGATCTCGATTTCACATAAATATTGATAAATATATCAAAAAAATGTCGATGTCAATAGATATTTATGAAAAAAAATATAGAAATAAAAGGGTTATTTTAAAATATAGAAAAATGAGCCAAACTATTTATAAATATAGAAAAAATTTACTGTCTATCAATGATAGATCGTGATAGAATTTAATTGCTTGAGTGATAGATTTCGTTGATTGATAATGAAATTTTTCTATATTTGTAAATAGTTTGATATTTTTTATGTTTAAAGTAATTTTTCAAAATAAATATTCAAATAAATTATTTAAATTAATAAATAAATATTTTATATTTTTTAAACAAGTTAAAAGGTTTATTATTTATTAAGCTTTCATAAATTTACCATAATGTAATGGAACCTAAAATAAATGGCATGCAATGGAATTCCCTTGGTGGGGGTTTAATGAGATGGGATCCCTTTAGGTTTCCACTAACCCTTGCTTTTCGGGATAATTTGTTCCTCTTTTGGACACCCTAGTCAAAATGGGTACGCTAAGGATATTTTAAAAAATAATTGTAATATTTTTTTTTTTTTTTTGATATTCGTGAGTGTTCGGGCCAGCTTACGCGCACCTCGACTAATCCACGGGACAATCCACCCGACCCTACAACAGGCAGGCTGCCAACTTACCCGTAGGATATTAAATCCTAGGTAGGTGGCCACTATGGATTGTAATATTCAACCCAACTTTTTTTTCCATCTTTTATATTTTTTTTTAATAAAAAAATTGGAACATTTCAAGTTTTCATTAAATTTAAATTAATTTTCTTAAATTATTGGATTGTATTTCCGTTCAAAGGTTGCAAAAACTAGAAGGATATTGATTTGTGGGTTACTTACTGTATTTTATACTTATTCTATGTTTCTCATGTTTTCATTTTTTAAAATTCTAAATTCAAAGGAGCATGTTTTTGTTTCTCTTTTGAAAGACTAGAGGATGTGGATGTGTTTGTGTGTTTTTCTGTTAGGGGAGATAGGGACAAGAGTGTTTGGGGCTTTGGAAGGTCTAAAGGAGTGGGAGTAATTAACAAGTTTAGAGGGATAAGAAGTGTTAGGGTCTGTTTGAGAGTGATTTTAAAATAGTTAAAATCACTCAAAACACACTTTAATCACTCAAAATTAATTTAATTTTCAATTTTACATTTTTTTAATCATCAAACTTAGTTTTGAATGATTAAAAACATATTTCACGGTGATTTTTGTCATTTTAAAAACACTCTCAAATATGTCTTTAGTGTTGAAGGAGTACAATGAATGATTAGCTGATTTTACTAGAGCTTGAGGTTTATTATCTGACTTGATTGTTGTCATGTGGTCGAACATATTAATTTGCATATCAAGAATTTGTGTTTCTGACAATTTTGGGTTTTAATTTTTGGTAGGTCTATTTTTTATTAAAAAAAAAAAGGTTTTATCTTTTAAAATTTTTGGGAACAAATTAATTTGGGTTTTAACTTTTTTCATCGTCCCTTTAATTTTCATTTATTTTTTTCATTGTTTATCATATGTATAATTGTTTAATACTTGTTAGAAAAAAACCTCCTACTTTTACGACAGGAATAAGTAGAAAAATATATGAGAAACTAAAAGAAAGCAATAAATAATCACAGATCAAGAAAAAATCCACTATGTGAAAAATTGTTACAATCATACAGAATAATTCTCTTTCTCGATCTCAATTACAAGAGCATTTTTTCAAAGCTTTTATACTTCTAATATTTTGTCAAAAATCCAACATTGTTTTATTACCGTCTTTCTCTCTCTTCTCTTACATTTTTGTTTTTTCTTTTTCATGTCTAGTTTTTGTTATTATTTATTATATAATATAATATTCAGTTTTTATAAGTATAGTTTGTTTTTCTCTCTCTCATTCACAATCATCATTTATCCTTTTATCTATTTATATCCTTTTCATTAATTTTAAATTATTATTTAGGCTTTATTTGAGAACCATTTGATTTTTTGTTTTTAGTTTTCGAAAATTAAGCCTAAAAACACCCAAAATGTCTTCCTTTCTTTCTACTTTTCACCCATATTTTCAAAAACCAAGCTAAATTTTGAAAACTAATTAAAACAAGTAGTTTTTAAAAAATTTATTTTTGTTTTTGAAATTTGGCTTAGAATTCAATTCTTGTATTCAAGAAAGATGCAAACCATTGTAAGAAAATGTGAGAAAATATGTTTAAATTTTCAAAAATCAAAAATCAAAAACGAAATGGTTACCAAATAAAGCCTTAGTTATTATTCAATTTTTTAAATTAATTATCTAATTTTTTTTTTTCAAATTATAGTGTATTTTTTTTGTTTCAATCTGAGGGTATTTTAGTATTTTTTTTTTCCTTCCTAAAAAAACTAGTTAGTTCATTGGTTCATTGGTTTGCTATTTCTTTAAAATAAAATATTAAAAACAACGATTGTCTATCTTTCAAAACAACGGTTTAAATTTAGCTATTTGTCTAGTTAACCTTTTTTAAAAAAAATAATAATTTATCACGTAGCAATGTACCTAAGTATTTTTCTTTTAAAAATTATGCATTAAAAGAAGGTGTGTTTGGTCCATAAAATTACAATTAAAGTCGAGGATATAATATATATTTATAACATAAGAAGATATAATATCTTATTTTTACATTAAAAAATTATGGCTCAAAATTTTCTTCCACAATTTTGTTATTTATATTTTGATTTGAATGAAGAAGAAATAGATATATTTAATTTTCACAATTTTAATATTTATTTTAAAATGTATAATCATTATCAAATCACGGTTGTTATACAAATTAGATTGTTTCGATTGTTTTCTCCTTTCAATATTATTGAATCACTGATTCAAGATTATTTCATTTCTATTTTAAAATAAAATTCTTAAAAAATCCAGAATTACATAATATAATTTTTAATAAATATATCGTAATAAACAATAAATATATAGTTTTACATTCACAATAAATATATAGTTTTAGGTACTTTCTTCTTTACTTCATTAGAGGATAATTATTTACTTATTAAACTCAAAGAAAAATAAATTCTCAATCGAAATTTAAATTTTATCATAAAAATTATGTCAAAAACATTATAAATATTTTGTGCCATAAACATTATAATATTTTATGTTACGTGCATTGCACGTGTCTCTAACTAGTATGTATATATACGTACATGTATGTGTATATGCAGTGGCAGATCCATAACTTGAAGTCACGGAGCCACAAATTTATACAAAGATAGAAATATAGTACATGAACTCTAAGTTTCCGATTTTAGTGTTCAATAGTTTCCTAAAATATTTGAAAATATTAAAAACTAAATGTTATATTAGACAACAAATTTTTAGGTACTATTGAATATCTTTTTTTAAATTAATATATCCATTAACTACAAAATTAAATATTTAAAGTTCAATTAGATGCACATAATTTTTTTTATTTAATAAAATGGTTAATTTTTAAATTTTTTTATATATTTATGAGATCTATTAAATATAAAATTGAAAGTTTATAAATCTATTAGACATTTTAATGATATTTATTAGAGTCCAAATTGAAATTTTTGACATTTATTAGCCACCACATTCAGAACTTAAAAGATAACTTGTAATTTGACATCTATATAAATGTAAGCCAAAGCACAAACAAAATTTAAAAAAAAAAAAAATAAAAAACAAAAAAAGAGAAAAAAAAATGTTGAGTCGGAATGTTGCAGTCACAATCAAAAAAATGTTAATATTTTCCAGAACTAATATTATTCACAACTGAAAATCCTAAACTAAAAAAGAAATTTTCAAAGACAAAAAAAAATGTCAAACTATTTAAAAAAAAATAGCAAAAAAAATATTAATAGACATCGATAGATTTCTATCAGCATCTATTAGTGATATTATATCATTTTTATCACTAATAGACCTTGATAGACTTTTATCAGCCTCTATCACAATTAAATTATTTAAAAATTTTGTTATTATGTGTAAATAGTTTCTCTTACTTTTCTATTTTTAAAAATTCCCCAAACTAAAACCAAGATGAATTGAGTTTGATTTGTCTAGTAAAACAAACAAGACTATGAGAATTAGCACAGCTTTCATGAGACTAAAAATACTTGCATTGCTGCTACAGGGGAATTTGTTTACCTTTCATTGTGACTGCAACATAAAGATTTTGTTAGAATCCCATAACACTCTCATAACACCAATTTTAATTTCTGCCTCATGAAATGAGGTGCCTGTGGCATCAGATGGGTATGGAAGCACTGTATTTTTATCAGCCTTCAATTCATCAACATCAACAACAAATGTTTCAAGTTCCTCCAGGTTTCTTCCATACCATTTACCATGTACCTGGTGCACTTTTCCTCTCGCCACCTCCTCCCCTAGTACGTCTACAAGAATGACATACTGCCCTGGCTTGCAGTGAACAAATTCTGTTGGGCCAATGTCACTAAATTCCGTTGTTGAATTCTTAGAATTGTTGGCCGTATTAGTTCTTGATGTTGTTCTTCGATCCCTTCCAGTATTAGGTACATGTTTATCTTCACATGGGCTATCAGGTGAGTCACAGGATCCAGCTGCCGGGCCCCCTTGCTTATCTGGAATTGCATTGTCAGCTTCTACGGTTGCACGGCTATCCCTAGCTGTGCGTGCTAGCCTCGCTTTCCTATTGTTCAGCCTGTTCACTCCATAAGCACAAATTTTTAAAAACACATACCAGCCAAGATGCTGAAACGCACAAGAGATAGAGAGAGAGAGACTGCTCACCAATTTTTAAGTTGGGATGATGCAACCTCAGAACCCTAGTAAATACAACATATAAATCACTCAAACCAGTATTGGCAATAAAAGAAGAGGAAAAAATAATCAAGCAAAGACTTTTTGGTTAGTTTGACATACATAACGAATTAATTCATCAGCCCAAAATTGGATCGAAGCTGGATTTCTCTGCATTTCGGGTTCATCCAAGAGAGCTCTCTCAATTACTGAGATCTGCTTTTCGTTCATTACAGTACGTTTTCGTTTTCTTCTATGCTTCTCTTCACTGTGAACATTTTCAATCTTCTCTTCCTCTAGACTTCCGGCTTGTTCAGTTTCTTTGGCATTCTCATTGGACTTGGAAGAACCAACAATGTCTATTTGCTGAATACCATTCCTTCCTCTAGCAGAGTTTGTGTCAGATCCACTAGTTTCAACATTCTGTATATCTCCCTCATCCCCTTTTGGACCCCCGGATACGTTTCTTTCAGATTCATCCTCATCCTTACTTTTAAGATCCTTCAACACAGCATCAGCGTGATCACCTTGTTCGGTCTCAACACAATTTTCCATTTCTTGAAAAGCAGAAGTCTCAGACATTCCTTCTTCCTTCAAATTACCATTTCCATTATCAAGATGTGGAAGTTCTTTCACTAAAGGTGACAAGCAACCTTCTGCACTTTGCGCATCCTACCAGAGATCAAATTTTCATAGTTCATTAAGTAAGACAAATATTCACTACTATTTCAAATTATAGGTGAAGAATCATCAAATACAGATTTGGAAATATAGCAACTAAAATCGGCACAAATCTTGTGATTTGAAAATTACAATTTCAAAAGTATCAGGAGAAATCAGCAAATGTCTCATAATTAAGATCAATGCACCATTTGGAACATACAGAAAAAAAAATTATCAAATATCTCATGAATAGAAAAATTTTACATAAGAAATCACTACCAAAACTAACAAACCTACATTGCACTTGAATCCTCGAAACCATTTGTAACACCCCAAGCCCAGGATTCGAACCAGGATTCGGAATCCGGATTCGACACCTAATGGCCCCGGCATTCCCCTGCGACCTGACAACGTCATCCTTGCCTGTTTTGAATGCTTCTAAGAGTGAAAGTTCCTAGAAGGTCTTCACTCACATGCATCCCAGGAAAATTCCCGAGGGGTCATCCAACATAGAATTTCTCCAAACTAAGCACGCTTAACCGAGTTTTTATGATTGAGCCACCAAAAAGGAAGGTGCACCTTGTTGGTATAGGTAGTAACTTTCAATTCTTTTAAGTTTTTCTTAACTATACTTTCATGTCCTCAGGATCCCTCTCATTCGGATGTGATCTCGATTTATTCATGTCCTCCATCCTAAACTTGGGGCGTTACACCATCTATGATTCTGTGTCAAGTTTAAAAACTGAGATTAACTTTTTATTTTCCATTTTTCCTTCGACTAAAATGGAAATTTGAAATTACTACCAATTCTATCTTTTCATTTTTCATCTAGAATATGAGTCAAACAGAAACTCAAAGCCATAGATACAATCAATAATTTCTTATTTTACCCATACTTCTTTTATATGGAAGTTCGAAATTTCTCTCCTCCATCGCCCTCTCCCTCCCACTTATCCCCTCATCCCTCATTTCAGCCACATTTTGTTTTGGAATCTTAGAAGCACTCCCTCACTCAAGGGAGGCTTTAAGCTACTCTAACCCTCCCTCTCCCATGCTCACTCCCTCTTGTTGTCCCCCTCTCCTACTCAACTCTCTCAAGAAGCACGAACATGACATGAAACGACGGGATATCGTAACACTAAGGAAACATATAGGGGAAGAACACATTTCAATTATTCTCATCCTAAAATTTTATTTAGTTTGTGATCTCATCAATTTTCTAAATGATTTAACATCTTAACAAAAAGTTGATGATGCTTGTGCACTTATACTGAATATACACCTGTCTCTCTCTTAATTTAAAAAAAAAAAAAAAAAAAAAAAAAAAAAAAAAAAAAAAACCTCTCAACATTTATTACTTTTCCTGTACTTATAAAGTAAATAAATAAATGTTACAGCTCACTTTATAAGACTCTGCTGATGTCATCTTATAAAGTAAATAAATAAATGTTACAGCTCACTTTATAAGACTCTGCTGCTATGTTTATATTTCTTTATGAGTTGAACAGTTTTTTTGACAGTCATTAGTCTTTTTTATATCCAGAGCGGCTGAAAACCAAATTAATAATCAAAAGATGGTCGAAGAAAAAATCTCTCTATTTGACCGGATTTCTTTCTGTGCCTATGAATTCAATCTACCTAGAAAATTTTGAACCCACACCCAAGACAATGTCAAGACAAAGGTTCACCCACTTTGCTGTCATACTATAGGTTTGTTGTATTAGCTCATATGTGAAACTGTATTTTTGGTTATTCTGTTTTACCCCTTGTGCTCTCATTGAGTCTAATTATACTGAGGGAGATCTTTGTATTCTTTGAGTTTTGGATTAATAAAATTATCTACCTCAATTTACCCATATTTTAGTGATATGGTTTCATAGCGTATTACATGTAAACATGAGGTTATTTTGAGATCTTTGACTGAAATCTAACGAAAAGAGAGACATATTTCTCTCCATCTCTTTTTAGTAATAACATGAACGAGTGAAAAAAATAAAGACGAGAAGTAAGGAGCAATGGAGAAAAAGAGTGGAATTGAATATAAAATGAACGAAAAATGAGGAGAAATTAAGAGAATGGAGAAAGTGTACAAGCATATGTAAGATGCAACCACTAATCCAAATCCTTTGATCTCATTAGGGATGCAAAACTAATCCAATCCTAATATTTTCATTCTGATTCTAGGTTTAGAAAACTTATTCGATGACATTGACTCTTCAGATGTAAAATTAATTTGATCTCCTAGGGGAGGAAAAAACCAGTCCCTTGCATTTTCATTTACCTAATTAATTTTTCTGATGTGAAGTTTAGAAAACATATCCCATGACATTGACTCTTCTAATGTATTATCTTTGGTATTTTGTACCACAAGCACAAGTCAATGTCAAACATATCAAAACAGTTAAATAGTGGAAAATATAGAACTAATGGATTAAAAAATGAGCGGGAAAAAAGATGAATTATTAACTTCCACTCGATTGCATGAGCAGGATGAACAGAACAACATATTAGCCCAAAGATCAAGTTAAACGCTTTACCTGAACTCTATTTCCTTCCAATTCAGAAAAAGTAATAGCCTTTTGTAATTGGTCATAGAAAACTCTGCAAGAGAAATTAGCACATCATATTGGCATTCAACCAAAAGTGCAATGTGAGAAGCAAGAGAATACTAAAACATCGATTAAAAAAATAATTAATAACTACTTCTCATTGATATAATGAAAAGGAAAATGTTTAAAGGATACGAACTCCAAAGAAAGTGAAGAAAAAAAATACAGAAGGGGATCTTAAAACAATCATACAATCAAATGGAGCAGCAATTGATTAAAAAAAAGAAACAACAACAAAGAAACCAAAGTTACAACTCCAAAAAAAACCTTAAAAGCAACCACAGCAGCTGAAAACATGAACCACGATTATCAAAAGCAGGCCAAAGTTCATCCTGCAAAACAGATCTAACAAACCAACCAAATTATGCAGAGGCAACAATATGAAAAGCTAAAAGTTCGTGAAGCTGATGAGAACTCGTTATTTCCAAGAATGGCCAGTGTGATAGGATATAAACACTGCCTTCCTGCAGGAAATTGCCAAAAACAAAGAAAACTTCCGAATGAACTCCAAAGAAGCCATTGTTCTCGAGACTGCAAAAGGCAGAAGAGAAAAAAATACTTGCAAAGGAAGAACCAAAGAAGCCATCTGTTAGGCCACCTATTATCCATCAATATAGGAGGAGGGGTAGGAATGTAATTGTTGAAGGTAGTTAGTGCATGGGAGTGAGGGACGTGAGGGAATGTAGGGAATTGGACAGTGAGGACCAACGAGAGAGAGAAAGAATCGTGTTTGTAGGGAAGGGAGGTATTATATCAGTGGGGGGCCGATTATCTGTTATTTTCATCTTTTTGCTTGTTGAGTCTTCTCATAATAAGAAAGGAGGTAACTCATAGTGAGGAAGGAGGTTGTATTGCTTTAGGCAAGTTTTTCTATTCAATAATATCATCTTGTAAGGGAGATACCTTACACCATCCCTCTGGAGACCGCACAGAGGGTCAGAAAAATAATCAACCACCCCAAAGCACCAGGAAACTCTTGAAAAAACTGATTCAGTGATCCTTATGATGTCAATAGAGGGATTTCACGTCATTCAAAGCCGCAAGGTCAATAAGAGATGAAAATTTGCTAGGCATTGATGAGGGAGGAGGAAGAACATTCCAAAGTTAATGGTAAAAGATGGAAAAAGTGGATTTGGGGCTGTCTTTCCTCGATCAATTTCTCTATTATTGCTAACGGTAGACCAAGGGGTAAGATCTTTGCCAACAGGGGTTTACGTCAGGGAGATCCTCTCGCTCCTTTTCTTTTCACAATTGTGGGTGAAACCCTTAGTAGTCTTGTTCATTTTTGCAATAAAAAGAAGTTCATCTGAGGCTTTTCTTTTGGCAATATGACCTCAGATTTAACCTATCTCCAATATGTTGATGACGATCTTCTTTTTTGCTCTTGGGAGAATGGCAACCTTTTGGCTTGGTGGATTGTTGTCTACCTATTACTTTTGGGGTCGGGGTTGACTCTTAATATTTCCAAGACCTTTATCATTGGAATTAACCTTAATAGTAAGGAAGTGGGTCTTCGTGCCTCGAATTTTGGGTGTAAGGTGGAAACTCTCCCGTTTACGTATTTGGGCTTTCCTATAGGGGGAAATCACAGTGCTAAGGAAGCTTGGAAATCTCTTGACGAGCAGTTTAAAATGAAGGTGGACAGATGAGAGGAGTTTCCTTCTCTAAAGGTGGTAGATTGACTCTAGCCCAGTCGGTTCTCAATAGTCTTCCTAGTTACTTCTTCTCTCTTATCCAAGCTCTGGTCAACATTACCAATCGCCTGGAAAAAATCATTACCGACTTTGTTTGGGATGATGGATCCTGCAACCCTACCTCCCACCTTGTTAATTGGAATTGGGCCTCTCTCCCTACTATTTATGGTGGCCTTGGAATTGGGTCCCCTCATCAAAAGAATATTGATCTCCTTACGAAAGGGCTTTGGAGGTTTTGTCACGAAGAAAACGCTCTGTGGAGACAAATCATTGGTGCTATTTATGGTGTTGATGCTCACGGTTGGATTTCAAATATGCCTAAGGAGGGAAGAAAATTTAGTCTTTGGGCTGGCATCTTAAAGCATAAAGAGCAATTTTTTAACTTCACTGAGTTTATTATGGGAGATGGGAAAGCAATCAGATTTTGGGTGGATAGTTGGTGTGATTCTCAACTCCTTGAGCATAAATTTCCCGATATCTTTACCATATCCTTGAAAAAGGATGTTGTGATTGTGGACTGTTGGTGTGCCTCCAGCCAAACCTGGGATTTGGGCCTTAGAAGACGTGTTTTTGATAGAGAGTTGGGGAAATGGTCGTGATTTCGCAAGTTTTAAGCGTCTTGGTGCTTTAGGATGGGTGTGACTGTCTCAGATGGAAATTGGACGCCTCTAGGAAGTTTACAACTAACGCTACTTTTTTTAACATCACTAAGAGAACCCCCTCCCTCACCTTTCCTTTCGTGAGCCTTGTATGGAAGCTCAAAATCCCCAAAAAAAAAAAAAAACAGAATTCTTTCTTTGGTCCCTTGCTTATAGAAGCTTAAATACTCTTGATAAGCTTCAAAGGAAACTGAAAAACAGCGCTCTGTCTCCTTCTATTTGCTGCCTTTGCCTGGAAGATGAGGAGTCCCTTGATCATTTATTTTTGCACTATGATTTTCCCACTAAGGGGTGGACTCTCTTGCTTAGAATTTTTGGTTTGGAGAGCTGTCTCCCAAAGAAAGATAACGATTGGATGCTTGATGGGCTTAATAGTTTTGCCTTCGATGGTAAAGGGAACGTTCTTTGGAGGTGTGCTATGCGGTCACTTTTGTGGTGCCTCTGGAAAGAAAGGAATAGTAGAATTTTTTAAGATAAGTATACTTCTTTTGGTTCTTTTTGGGCTATTCTTCAACCTACATACAGCCTCTTGGTGGTGCACAAATTACACCAAATTCTTTTGTAATTACAACTTTTTGATGATTCTAAACAATTGGAAGGCTCTTCTTCACTATTGTTTTAGTGAGGGGTCTTCTCAACCCCTTGCACTTAGGTTGTTCTCTTTTGTTTTCTGATGGAATATACAAGTTTGTTTCTTATTTTTTTAAAAAATAAATAAATAAATCTTTTTTTAAAACGGAAACAAGACTTTTTCATTGAATTAATGAAATGAGTCTAATGCTCAAAGTATGTATAAAAAAAAAATCAAAAGTTAATTTGGCAAACATTCCCTGGAACTCTTCAAAAGTAATGTTATTTATCAGAAGTTTGGCCAACTTTTCATATATAAGTAGAATGTGGACAAGATTAAATTACCTTAAGAGCTGAACATCCTCTTCATTTAAAAAATTAGGAATTAAAGATTCTGCCTGGCTCAACAGTGAACCTAAACACATAAGACACTCATAAGCATGAATGTAGATACGGATTGGGTTGCTGTTAAATAGACATATAAAAAAAACAAAAATCACTAGATTGTTACTTACGCAGATTCCTGCAAACATTGGTAGCTTTTGAACCATCTGATCCAGGTAATGCTTTGACAATATCCATTTTTAAACAGTCGACAAATCCATGAAGGAATAGATTTCTTTCCTGTTCTGTGAATAAAATAAGAATATAAGAATATAACTATATACAGTCACTCCGAAGAACACATCATCAGCAATGAAGAAATGATAAAGGATTAACCTTCACATATGGTTGGAACAAAACAGTGGAGATTTGCAATTACTTTGACAAATAACGATGTTCTCTGGTGTGCATAGGAAGCTGGCGCCATAATGCTTGGAATCAAGGTAAAGTCCAAATTTTTTGGATGTAAAATGCCCAACGAAAAAAAATTATCCAAAACCCAGCCAACTGCTGCAAAAGAATCGTACTCAAGAGTAGCATCTTCTTCCTTAACAGGGAGATCAGAAGAACACCAGCAGGATAGAAAATCTCCATGGGAAAGTGAAAACACTGCTGTCAAAACCTTAGTCTGGAGCAACATGCCAAACCCATGGTTACCAACTGTTCAAAACATATGCTTCCAGGCATACATATGGACCGAACCTATGCACACTACATGCAGTAATTCGTAGAAAAGCTCTAAAATGTTTATGCATAAAAGGAATAGGCGATAACTTTGAAGTTTATATGATTTTCGCAGATCATATAGTTAGTTTAAGTATGAATTTGAAACAGTAAGCCTTGACGATCATATCCAGTTTATGTTCAAGGGCTTACAAAGTTAACTGTGATGTAAGATCGAAAATTGGAATCATCTGAGAAGATATCAGCCAGGCGCATAGCATTGAGTTGCAAAAAGCCTGTTGGGTACCTCTTTTCTGAAACAGAAACTGAACTCTTGGAATCCCTACTAAGTGCATTCTTCAATAGCTCAAGAACCTGCATGAAGAGAATAGTATTATAGGGTAGCTGCATCATTGAGAGATGCCTGGAAGGCATACGCCATGTAAATTTATATGAACAACAGTCATCTACAGGATAATGTATCCTTTAAAAATGACAAGCAAAAATCAGATGTAAATGAATTTTTGTATAAACTGACAACAAGCAGGACTTCTTCACCAAATGACGATAACAGAAACATTATTCTATTGCAACCCTTTTACTACAGTCTAGGCTGGTTTTACAGGGGGCATTGGTCACAACTGACGTGTAAAGCTCAAAGAGAGAAAGTCATCTCTCCATCCGTAAATAATCATCACATAAAAGAATACAAAAGAAATCAACCTGTAATGCAACAGACTTTGCAAAATCCAAGCTTCTCGGAGTGCTGGCAACTTCATCAAGATACGAAATGCTTTCTGCTTCACATAGACTCAGAAGCTGCAAGAGAAAACAAAACAGGATTAATCCATACTAATCCAAAGGTCCATCATTATGAATGAAAAGGAAGCTCTAATTGATACTAAAGTATTAGTGATTTTGAGAAGTTAAATGTAGATGCTTTATTTCATGAACTTACAATAGAAAGAACTTTTGCTTTTAGTCTAGATAGGGTAGCACCAACTCTGGAAGACTGGAGA
Source organism: Lagenaria siceraria (assembly GCA_002890555.2). Classification (NCBI taxonomy): domain Eukaryota; kingdom Viridiplantae; phylum Streptophyta; class Magnoliopsida; order Cucurbitales; family Cucurbitaceae; genus Lagenaria; species Lagenaria siceraria. The sequence goes on from CM016487.1 coordinate 18,732,921, forward strand.
TGAGGATGTAAAACGTTCAAATTCAAGATGGCTCTAGCAAGAAACAGTACACCACCTTTGCAACAAAGTTCCTGAAATAAAAAGAAATTCACACGTTAAGCAGGATGTAACTAACTAAACCAACTATACTGCTTTACGGTACCAAATAATTAGCATAATATTCGCAATCAAGCCATATTTAACAAGTTGGAGCAGTTTACAACAATTCTTCTGTCTATGAAATATTTTGAACATTAATTACTATGCTTAAGCACTAAAATGCCCTAGCCTAGCACCGAAACATATTAAACTACAGAAATGTGACAGTTAATAGGCATGATAATGAAACAGCTAATTTCTTCTTATTATGTTCTTTTTCTTCATTAAACTTCTAAACAACTGCATCTAATTTGAACCATAAATAGTTAAGGAGTTATCATCTCAATCTACGTCAATGCACCCTACAAAAAATTTATCAAGTAGTCGATGAAAACTTCTTTTTGGACGTCTACTATAACACCTTTACAGTAAAGTTCTAAATTAACATAAATAACACAACTTCAAATGTAAATATTAAAATTGAATGATGATGGATATCGATGTTAACATTATATTAAATGTTCATTCAAGTATAAAAGTTCCCTTGCTACATATAAAATTGAGTTTTAAATTAATAAAATAGAATGTGTATATTGCCATTAATGTTTTCGAAATCCCAAGGTTTTATTATAGATTGTAAAATACTATGAACTTATGGTAATTATTAGGAATATATTACTCATGTTTATTCCTTGCAAGTCTGAATTTGTTACCAATATTTCTATCAAAAAATATGATTTTAAAAAAATGTAAGCAAACAAAAATTTACATGACATTCACAAAATATTCTGTCATTCAAGTATTTATAGTCTACTCTTCAATACAAAGGTAACAATAAAATAATAGAACAAGAAAATAAAAATTTTGTACCTAATTTTAAAAATTTATCTTGATTGAAATAAAAGAAATAAAAATTAATAAACATTATTAATGACCTTATTTTTATATGTAATTAGTTATGCTTATGCATGTGAGAGACAATGACACAAAAACTAATACAATTTCAGTTATAGTTTATAAGATATAAATATACATTAAAGATTCAATGTTAAAAATCGTTTCTTGGAATGTGGGGGTTAGGGGAAGGAGTTAAGAGAAGTTTGGTAAAGGAAGTTATTTCTCAGGAGAACCCGGATATTGTGATTTTGTTGGAGACGAAGTGTAGTAGTTTTAGTCGTCAATTTATTCACAATATTTGGGGGATTAGACGAGTGGAGTGGGAAAGCTTGGAGTCTCCTAGGAAATCTGGGGGAATCTTGATTCTTTGGAAGAGTCGATCTATCATGAAGGAAATGGTTAAGGGTGGTTTCACTATCACGCTTCTTTCGAGGATCTTGGTGGTAGTGAGTTGTGGTTCTCAGGGGTTTATGGCCCTCCCAGTTTTAGAGGAAGAAAGGATTTTGTGAATGAATTAGGAGACCTTTCTGGTTACTGTGGTTCAAACTAGTGTGTGGCCAACAATTTTAATATGACTCGTTCTCTTGGAGAAAAAGCCTTGGGGAGAAGGGTCACAAGATCAATGACGATGTTCAACAATTTCATTGAAAAAGGAGGGGGGGATCTTTTCAATCCTA